>CM077079.1:240575579-241175579 GCA_039513925.1 Platanthera zijinensis | reverse complement strand
GTCACCATATAGCGTATATGATTCTAACACATCATCATATCACATCATCCACATCACATCATCCACATCACATCATTCACATCACATCATTTACATCACAGCATTCACATCACATTATTCATATGGGTACTTCCATTTCCCCAATAGCCTTCAAGCCGCAAATAGAACTCTTGCTTAAGCCCCACCAACTCATTGGCGTCATCACTCGGTGTTGGAACACCCTATTACTAATTTGGGCAAGGATCACTATGTTCTTAGGAAATTTTTTTGACCTTATTGTATCGTCTTAAAGGTCAATTAGAATGAGTCTAAGGGTTAGAACTTAGGTTTGGAAGCTTCCCCCAAGACCTTCTTAGATCAGAATTCAAGTGCTGAAGACTAAGACAATTTTCGTCGGGCTCAGGTCGACGAAATGTCGAACTCAGTTCGACTATCTCTGAGCTCAGTTCAACGAGTCGTCGAACTCGGTTCGACGATCTTCGAGCTCAAATCGACATTTCTGTCTCTAGCCCTAATCCAAGTCTCTGAGCTCAGTTCGACGATAGTTGAGCTCAGATCGACGATTTCTGTTTCAAGTCTAGATAACGTCTCTGAGCTCAGGTCGACGATAGTTGAGCTCAGGTCGACGATTTCTGGAGAGATCGACGATTTCAGGAATTCAAATTTAGATAGTTATGGAATTCAATCTGAGTTATTATCAGCATTTATTTCAAAGGATTCTGTAGCCGTTTCAATCTTTCTGGAGCAAGTTTCAAGGAAGACTAAATGGAATGTCTCTTAGGACTTTCCTCTAGAGACAGATGACATTTAAGGCAGTCATTTATGACTGATTAACGGCTATCCTGAAGGCTGCTTTTCAATATATCTCTTCAGAATCATTTTGAAGGACAACACACAAGAGAGATATCAATCAAGGATTTTGATACACAAGTCCACAGGATTACTGAGTTAGAATTCATACAGAACACAAGGAATAACACTGTGAAGGAGATCATCAAACAGAAAAGTTTTCTTCTATTCTACTCCTTCAAGATCTTCCTGACTCAAGTGTTCAAAGGCTTCTTCATCAAAAAATCTAGACACATCACATTTCAGCAACTGTTGAAATCATCTCTTGCTGGAAATCTAAAGTTACTGAAGACCTATCACCCTATTCAAAGCTCTTCTTCCTGAACAATTGCAGATCTCAGGAGGAGCTTTGACAACATCATCCACTAGTCTTCTCTTAGACTGTTGACAGAGAAGAACAACAAACTCTCTTCTTTCTTTCTTTATTCTGTTGTAAAAGGGTTACTCAAAACTCCCTTCAAAAGTTTTGTGGTTGGTTTCTGAGACCTGATCAAAACTCAGTGGTGGCAAGACACCTGATCAAAAAATCTGGGTTTGGTTTTTGAGCACCTTATCAAAAGCTCATTGGTGCCCAGGACACCTGATCAACTATTCCTGCAGTTGATTCCTACCTAGGGTGGTAGAAGAGTGGATGTACCCAGGTTGATTGGGGAACCACTATAGATCCTTGTGTCTTCTGGATTGCTGTGTTTTTTGCTTTGTTGTGTGCTGTGATTTTGTTTATTGCTTTCTTGGTTTTATTTTCTGTAAGCACATTACACATATACTTAAATTAAGTCTTCCACTGCAAATAATTTTTTATCTGGAAAAATATTTTAGTATACTCTATTCACCCCCCCCCCCCTCTAGAGTAAAGGTAGTTCTTACCCTCACTTTCAATTGGTATCAGAGCCAGGTTGGTTACTCAACAACTGAATCTTCATTAGATTGGTTGTTCCTGCAGGCTAACACTTGAACCAAAAGATCTCTGATAAGATCAATCTTCTATAGAGGGTTATTATTTGTAATATATTTATATTCATACAAAACCATGGCACAGAACAAAGATTATGCTAGCACCAGACCTCCAGTGTGCAATCTTTCTAAGTTTGCACTTTGGAAGACAAGGATAAAATTATATATGAATTATATTGATGAGGACATCTATAATTCTGTTTTGATAGTGTGTCCAAGACCCCCAGTAATTACAAGTACAAGTGATGTTCCACCTCTTTCAGGAACAGATGTAGAAATTAAGAAGTGGAAAATTACAGATGCCAAAGCAATGAATATTCTGGCTCAGACTATGTCTGATGAAATATTTCAAAAAGTGGCTGAATGTAATTCAGCAAAAGAAATATGGGACAAGTTATCAGAAATTATATCAGGATCTGCTGATGAAAGGAAAGACGAAAGATCCCATCTCATAACCTAGTATGAGAATTTCAAAAAGGGAGAAACTGAGTCAGTTGCTGACATGTACAATAGGCTCAGCCTAATAGTTAGTGAGTTAAGAACATTGGACAAGGAGATTTCACTAACTGAACTCAATGACAAAATCCTAATGTGTTTCCCCAGCACTTGGGACTCAAGGATCTGGCCAATCAAGGATGCCAAAAGCCTAACTGAGATTACTACTGAAGCTCTGTTGGGTAAGCTCAAGTCTTATGAGCTACTCATCAAGAATAGAGAGGAAGAACAAAAGGTTGCTTCTCCAGCAATCAGGAAGGAAAACACAATAGCATTCAAATCTACAGAAGATAAGCCTGAAGACAAGGTCACAGGCAATGAAGAATTGATGAGCTTATTGGCCAAAAGATTCTATAAGATGGCCAGGAAAGATTTCAGAAAGAGGTCATCCAGAGGGCATGAGAAGCCAAGGTATGACAAATCCAATAATAAAGACATTATTTGTTTTGTATGCAGGAAACCAGGCCACATTATGCCTGATTGTCCAGAAAATCAGAATAAGGACAAGAAGGATAGGAAAGATAGGAGAAAAAACAAGGACTCCAGGAGAAACAACAATGACAAATCCTCCTCCAGCAAAAACAAACACGCTAGGAAGGGATTTGTAGCTGAAACCTGGAGTGAAACTGTAGAAGAATCAGAGGCTTCATCAAGCTCAAGTGATGATGAAGATGATCCTGAAGAAAAGGAGTTCTGCATGATGGCTATCAATGCCTCTCAACATAATTCTGATGCAGAATAAGAGTTAGAGTCTGAATCTGAAACTCAAACTGATGAAGACCAGGTAATAGATTCCTTTGATTTTGATTCAGAGGACTTTAGATCTGAATTTAAGGCACTTTGTTTAGACCTGTTAAAGTCTGAGAAAGAGATTATCTCTCTCAGAAATCAATTGTCTGAACATAGCACTTTAAAATCAGACAACCTCAAACTCTCTGAGGAGTTAGAATGTTGTAGGGAGGAGATAGCTTCACTGAAAAGTGAACTATCCCAGGCAAAGAAGTTTGAAGAATCCCTTAATGGGAGAAGCATCAGACTGATGGACATCACAAGCATAGTGAACTCAAGACTTAACAGTACACTGGGCTTGGGTGCTTCATCCAGCCAACCTATAGTATTAATAACCCCAATTAAATTTATCTCAGATAAAGGAAAGGGTATTGTAGAGGTAGCTAGGAAGAATCCTGATTTACCTAAGAAAACCAAAGTTCAACAGAAAACGTCGAACAGAGCTCGACGATCGTCGAACAGAGCTCGGCGATCTCAAGCTGAATCGTTGATCTCAGGTCGACGATCGCTGAACTCTGAACTCTAGCAAAATCGATCTTCGAACGGAGCTCGACGATCTGACCCAAGATCGTCGAACTCAGCTCAGAGATCGTCGAACAGAGATCAGAGTTATGAACAATTTTTTAAAGGTAAATCAAACTTCAATCCTAGAGGTCCTATATCCTAAAACTTTAACCCTTATACTGAATGGATAATACCTCCTAGGAGATATCATCCTGAAGGTTATAAGAGTCAGCCAGGGATGTATTTCATTTCAGAATTTAAAGGTTATCAACCTAGGCTCAAGGTAAACTGGGTCAAAAACATATAAGTTGCTTATGTGCAGGAGAAGACCTATCCAGCAATGAACCAACAATGGTATCTGGATAGTGGGTGCTCAAAGCACATTATAGGAAGCAAGGAGAATCTCACATCCTTAAAAGCCAAACTTGGACCCAAAGTAATATTTGGAGATTCAAACTTTGGACAAACAAAAGGATATGGTGATGTCCAGATTGGCTCAGTCACATTCAAGAAGGTGGCTTATGTGGAAGGACTGAAGCACAATCTAATCAGCATCAGTCAACTGTGTGATGAAGGCTACCAGGTGACATTCAACAAATCCTCATGCAAAATCAAATCAGAGGATAACACAACTGTGTTAACAGGTAAAAGGAAAGGTAACATTTATCTTGTAGATTTTCTTTCAACTAAGATAGATATTTGTTTATTCAATTCTGTTTGCAAGTCAAATGATTTATGGCATAAGAGATTATGACATTTAAACCTTAGAACTATTGTTAGGCTATCCAAGGACAACCTTGTTAGAGGACTACCTTCTGGCCCCTACAAGAAGGAAGGACTCTGTAGGGCTTTTCAATTAGGCAAGCAAACTAAAAATAGTTTCAAGTCACTTAATAAGAGTGATTCACCTAGGATCTTGTATCTGTTACACACGGATCTTTTTGGACCCATTACAGTACAAAGTCTAGGAGGGAAATCTTACACTTTAGTGGTTGTAGATGACTTCTCTAGATTCACATGGGTGTTCTTTCTGAGGAAGAAGTCTGATAACTTTAAGTGTTTGACAGATTTTCTCAAATGCATACAGACTGAGTTCAATACTCACATTGCCCTGATCAGAAGTGATCATGGGACAGAGTTTGATTCTCTTCTTATGCAAGAGTTCTGTCAGAGTGAAGGGATCAGACACACTTTCTCAGCTCCTAGAACTCCTCAACAAACTGGGGTAGCTGAAAGGAAAAATAGAACCCTTATTGAATCTGCCACCACATTGTTGACAGATGCTCACCTTCCTCTATCCTTTTGGGCAGAGGCAGTGAACACCTCAAACTATGTGTTGAATAGAAGTTTGATACATAAACTGAAGGGCAAGACTCCCTATGAATTACTCAAAGGGAAGAAACCTAAAGTAGATTATTTCAAAAATTTTGGTTGCATTTGTTACATACAGAATAATGACACGAAGTACATAGCAAAATTTCATGCTAAAGCTGATGAAGGAGTGTTTCTGGGATACTCCATGATCAGTAAAGCTTATAGGGTGTATAACAAATCTTCTCTTAAAATTGAAGAATCTGTACATGTGTATTTTAATGAAACTAACATGTTTTATAAGGAGATGAATATTTCTACCATAGAATCTTTTCAGGTACACTCTCTTTCAGAGAACTTGGACAGGTTATATATTGTAGAAAAGGATACAACACATTCACCTATCTAACAAAGAGGTGAAAACAGTGAAGATGAAGAGGACACTCAACATCTTGATACTCAACATCCTGATGAGAACCATCTTGAATAGCCAGTTGTTATTCCATAAGAGGAAACAACAACACAGGTTGGTGAACAATCAACACCCCTATTGATTTAGTAACAACAAGAGATCATCCAATCTCCCAAGTGATTGGAGACATCTCAGCTGGTGTGCAAACTAGAAATCAAATCAACCAAAATCTGATGTACACCTGCTTTCTATCTCAAATTAAACCTCAATACATACAAGATGCAGAAAAAGATCCACACTGGATCATTGCAATGCAAGAGGAATTACATCAATTTGAAAGGAACAAAGTTTGGGAGCTAGTGCCAAGGCCTAAGGATCACTCCATTGTTGCAACAAAGTGGGTGTTCAGAAACAAGCTGGATGATCAAGGAATCATTATAAGGAACAATGCAAGGCTAGTTGCACAAGGATACTCACAAGAAGAAGGAATAGACTATGACCAGACCTTTGCATCAGTTGCAAGGTTAGAGGCCATAAGAATATTCCTAGCTTATGCAGCTCACAAAGGATTCAAGGTCTATCAGATGGATGTAAAAAATGCATTTCTCAATGGAGACATCAAGGAAGAAGTCTATGTTAGACAACCCCCAGGTTTTATCTCTCCAACTCATCCTGATCATGTTTTTAAATTGCATAAAGCATTATATGATCACAAGCAAGCTCCTAGAGCATGGCATGAGACCTTAGCATGCTTTCTTTTGGAAAATGATTTTATAAGGGGTAGAGTAGACCAAACTCTTTTTATTAGAACCCATAAGGCCAATATCCTACTAGTACAAATCTATGTAGATGATATTATCTTTGGATCTACTGATTCAAATTTGTGCAAAAAGTTCTCTAAACTAATGCATTCAAAATTTGAAATGAGTAGCATGGGTGAGTTTTCCTTCTTTCTAGGATTGCAAGTCAAACAGCATGTTGATGGCATATTCATTTCTCAAACCAAGTATGCAAAGGAATTGGTTAAGAAATTTGGTATGTCTGAAGCATCATGTATGAAAACACCTATGCCTACTAATGTTGTATTAGATGCTGATGAACATGGGAAACCTGTTGATCAGACAACATATAGAGCAATGATTAGCTCTTTATTGTACCTTACAGCTAGTAGACCTGACATAATGTTTGCTACATGCATATGTGCTAGATTCCAAGTAAGCCCTAGAGAGTCACACCTAACATTAGTAAAAAGGATTCTTAGGTATGTGAAAAGTTGTCCAAATCTAGGTCTCTGGTATCCAAAAGACTCAGGATTTGAATTAACTAGATTTTCAGATGCTGATTATGCTTGATGTAGAGTAGACAGGAAAAGCACCAGTGGAACTTGCCAGTTTCTTTGTGACAGACTTGTCTCCTGGTTCTATAAGAAACAAACATCTGTGTCCACTTCAACTGCTGAAGCTGAATACATGGCAGCAGGCAGTTGTTGCTCACAGATCTTGTGGATTCAAAACTAGCTCCTAGACTATGGTTACAACTTAGAAGGGTCAAAAATCTTTTGTGATAACACTAGTGCTATCTCTATAGCACAAAATCCAGTCCTCCATAGTAGGACAAAACATATAGAGATTAGGCATCACTTTTTAAGGGATAATGTTGAGAAAAATAAAATTGAACTTCATTATATCCCAACTGATTTGCAAAAGGGAGATATTTTCACCAACTCTTTGGATGAAAAGAAACATACCTTCTTCCTAAATAAGTTAGGAATGTTAGATGGAGGAAGATTAAAATAAGATCCAAGATTTTAAAACCCTAAAAATTGACCAAGACTAGGTTAAAAACTTGATTTTTCTAGTGTCTATAGGTTGTTTCTGGTCTCTGAACTGCGCACAATGATTTTCCCAAAGATCATCGAACGGAGATCGACGTTTTCCGAAATCGTCGACCGGAGTTCAGCGCTTTTTATAGCGCTAGGCTATCTTCTTCTAGTCAGAGATCGTCGATCGGAGATCGACGCTCTCCAATATCGTCGAACGGAGATCGACAATGTTGAAGACTCTTCAGATTCCTTTAGAAGCCCAGATCGTCGAATGGAGTTCAACGATCTTTCCTTTCTGGCGTCGAACCCTAATATAAAATTCATTTTCGGCCGTTGTTCTCCTTTTGCACTTTCATACTCTCTGCAGAACTTTTCTTTCCCTCCAAACTTCTCTGTACTTGGTCGTGTTTGTTTCGTTTTTGCAGGTAAACAATGGCCGTTTCAGTTGCAGTTCTTGCCGCAATGAAATTCGATACTGGATTCGACATCGATATGGATTCCTTTGATGGTAGTGACCAGATATTCAAAGACATTCTCGACTTATTCAAAGAACAGCAGTTGGTGCATATTATGACCACAAGGATGAAACTTGCTGCCGATGAGATCAAAGAATGGGTGTACACGGCTCATAATCTGGATTAGAATACTGTGGTTGGTACTATAGCCGGGACACAGGTATCCCTAACCCCTGTCCTCCTGACCAAAGTTTTTCAATTAAGCACTGGAAACGATTCTTTTGATTTATCTGGAGAAGAGTTTGCAAGTATGCTAGATCGAATGGGTCATTCTGCAGCAAACCCTAGCAAACTGCTTAAAAAGAATCTGTCAGTTGAATATCGATTCTTAGCTGATGTTGTGGGAAAAGTGCTTTTAGCCAAGCACTCAACTCATGATACCATTTATAGGTATCAATTCTGTTTGATGGCTGTTGTAGTGGATAAGAAACATCTCAATTGGGGAGAGATTTTCTTTGATTTAATCAAGAAAAAAGTGAACAAAAATTTTGTTAACTTTGGGAGAATCCTAGGGCTGTTTTTGCATAACAGATGCCCACAGCTGCTTGTGTCCAGTGGGATGCACATCAATGCCTCCAAGAGGCTGTCCTGTGCCCTATTTGGTAAATGGGACAGGCAGATTGCCAAGCCAAGCAGATCTCCTGCAGCTATCTCTACTTCAGGCACCAGGACTGCTCAGGTCACTTCCCCACAGGCAACTGCCCCATTGGAAGAACTGCCTGCCTCCTCCTCATCTCCACCATCTCCACCCATTGTTTCTTCTTCCATTCTTTCTTCCACTATCACTACCTCAATCTCGTCCCCCATCACCATCTCAACTCCTTCTCCACCACCAGTAACAACAGAAGATCTTCTCCATCCCCTACATTATTATCCATCCCTTGGCATTACCTCATCCATTCCATCTTTCAATCTAATAGATGACTCCTATATAGATGATTCCCATTCCTCACCTCTTAAGCCTCCATCATCCTCTACCTCCTACCAACAACTTCTCCAAGACATTCTTGCACATCCATCCTTCACCCCATCCATTTCCACTCCAATAACTTCCATCTCCACCATTCCTATCTCTCAACCATCCATCCCTCCATCCACATCTTCTATTTCTACTTCTACAGCTCCTTCACCACCAATCTCTGTCACACTATCCTCTACCTCTACTCAAGTTTCACTTGAGCAAGTAGACCTTCCTTCTCTAGCAGATAGGTTGTATGGGATGTTGACTCCCAGGCTAACAGTCCTGTTGGAGACCTCCATGGCTCCACTCCTGAAATCCATCTAGGAGCTATCTATCAGGCTATCTTCTCTTTCTCCTCCTCAGGCAGTCCCTTCTGTGGGGTGCCTTGATCCAGTATCAACTAAATATAGACAGGGGGAGATGCCTCATGAAGAAGAGATGGTGCCTGCCTCAAAAGATTTCCTGCCAGAGATTCCAGTTACAAATCCATTTCCAGTTCTAACAGTTGACCTCAGGTCACTGTTATCAGTTTTTGATTCAATTTTTTCCAGCTATTCTCCAGCTCCGGAAGTTGAAGATCTAACTAAGGCCATTGTGCCTATTGCCAGCTGTGAGCACAGCCTGATTTCTGCTTATATCAAGTCTCTTAAGGCTGTGGAAAATGTTCTTTCTATTGATGATATGAATGATGCTGCTGCTGCTGTTGATGTAGTCTGTTCTGATAGTGCTACTGACTTACTGATGACAGAGGCTGATGAGCCTACTGTTCATATTGAAGAATCTGCTATCTCTAATGTTGTTATTTCAGTTTCTGTTTCTGCTACTGAAGTGTCTGTATCTGCTGCTCCTATTGCTCCAATGGTCTCTATTGCTGATGAGTCTGCTGTTGTTATTGTATCTGTCAGTACTGCTTCTGTCAATGCTATTGTTGCTGCTGTTATCTCTGTTGAACAATCAAAACAACAACAAGAATACCTTAAAAGGATTGATGAATTATATGACAATCCTCAGAGTTCAGACAGTAACCAATTCAACACTGATTCTGATTACTCCTCTGCAACTATTGCAAGGAAGAGGAAAGCTAGAAGCAAGGCATTAATGAGAGTACCTCCAGAAAAGGTGAAAGATGATAATGATATTCCTTATTATATTCTGCATGACTACCCCATCTCAGAACCCTGGATGCAATATTCAAAGAACCAGCTCAAGGCTATGAAGAAAAAGAGGAAGATTGCTAAGTATGATAAAGGATCTTCTCATTTTAATCCTCCTCCTCCTCCTCCAGATGCAGGTACTGGTGGAGGTTCTGCTTCTCAATTTGGATCTACTGCAAAACAAAGCTCTTCTCAACCTTCAGACAGATTTCAACCAAGAGGATATTATCAAAGAGGTTATCAATCAAGGAGAGGTCAGCACAGAGGAAGTCAAAGAGATTATAGAGTATACTCCAAAGTTCAATCAAGATAGCATCCATATTAAAGGGAAGGATAAGGATCCATTGACCCAACCTCTGGTCCTTTCCCTTATAAGCTAAAAGACATTGTTGCTTCAACAACTCCTCCTTCTGTTGATACTATGAATAGATATGAACATCCAGTCCCTTTTGAAGACCCTGAAAATAATCCCCTTTCTTGGACTGCCATAATGAAAGAGCTAGCTGCCTTGGATCAGATTAAGAAGGCAAGAGAACAAGGGAAAGACACTTCAAACATCTCAACCTTATCTGAGCAAAGAAAGAGAGAACTAGAAAGATACTCATCCAAAAAATTCTTTGATCCAGAGAGCTATATGAAGTTGCACCCAGAGGCTGTGGTTCCCAGGCCCAAATCTCAAACTTCTCTAGGTGTTGCTGATGATAGGAGATCCAAGAAAGAATCTCTCAATCCTAACAGAGAAATCTTATTCAAGAAGGGCAATGAAAAGAAGTAATTGTGTAAGATGATAATATATCTAAATTCTGACTGTCTAATGTGATTTTGCCTGTGGTTCTGCAATGCTGCATTTCTTTTATCTGCATTGTTGTTTTTGCTTTTGAATTCTATTTGTATGCTTATTATTTCCTATTTGTTTTGTAAATAGTAATCCTAACCCAAATAGGGGGAGATTGTTGGAACACCCTATTACTAATTTGGGCAAGGATCACTATGTTCTTAGGAAATTGTTTTGACCTTATTGTATAGTCTTAAATGTCAATTAGAATGAGTCTAAGGGTTAGAACTTAGGTTTGGAAGCTGCCCCCAAGACCTTCTTAGATCAGAATTCAAGTGCTGAAGACTAAGATAATTTTCGTCGAGCTCAGGTCGACGAAACGTCGAACTCAGTTCGACTATCTCTGAGCTCAGTTCAACGAGTCGTCGAACTCGGTTCGACGATCTTCGAGCTCAGATCGACGTTTCTGTCTCTAGCCCTAATCCAAGTCTCTAAGCTCAATTCGACAATAGTTGAGCTCAGATCGACAATTTCTGTTTCAAGTCTAGATCCAGTCTATGAGCTCAGGTCGACGATTTCTGGAGAGATCGACGATTTCAGGAATTCAAATTTAGACAGTTATGGAATTCAATCTGAGTTATTATCAGCATTTATTTCAAAGGATTCTGTAGCCGTTTCAATCTTTTTGGAGCAAGTTTCAAGGAAGACTAAATGGAATATCTCTTAGGACTTTCCTCCAGAGATAGATGACATTTAAGGCAGTCATTTATGACTGATTAATGGCTATCCTGAAGGTTGCTTTTCAATATATCTCTTCAGAATCATTTTGAAGGACAACACATAAGAGAGATATCAATCAAGGATTTTGAGACACAAGTCCACAGGATTACTGAGTTAGAATTCATACAGAACACAAGGAATAACACTGTGAAGGAGATCATCAAAAAGAAAAGTTTTCTTCTTATTCTACTCCTTCAAGATCTTCCTGACTCAAGTGTTCAAAGGCTTCTTCATCAAAGACTCCAGACACATCACATTTCAGCAACTGCTGAAATCATCTCTTGCTGGAGATCTAAAGTTACTAAAGACCTATCACCCTATGCAAAGCTCTTCTTCCTGAACAATTGCAGATCTCAGGGGGAGCTTTGACAACATCATCCACTAGTCTTCTCTTAGACTGTTGACAGAGAAGAACAACAAACTCTCTTCTTTCTTTCTTTATTCTGCTGTAAAAGGGTTACTTAAAACTCCCTTCAAAAGTTTTGTGGTTGGTTTCTGAGACCTGATCAAAACTCAGTGGTGGAAAGACACTTTATCAAAAAATCTGGGTTTGGTTTTTGAGCACCTTATCAAAAGCTCATTGGTGCCCAGGACACCTGATCAACTATTCCTGCAGTGGATTCCTACCTAGGGTGGTAGAAGAGTGGATGTACCCAGGTTGATTGGGGAACCACTATAGATCCTTATGTCTTCTGGATTGCTGTGTTTTTTCTTTGCTGTGTGCTGTGATTTTATTTATTGCTTTCTTGGTTTTATTTTATGTAAGCACATTACATATATACTTAAATTAAGTCTTCCACTGCAAATAATTTTTTATCTGGAAAATTATTTTAATATACTCTATTCACCCCCCCCCCCTCCTCTAGAGTAAAGGTAGATCTTACCCTCACTTTCACTCGGGATTGCCCATAAGATTTGACCTTCTCATCTGTTCCACCAAAGCATCACAACCAATGCTAAGAACCCCTTGCTTTGAATCTATCCACTCATGGGTCGCATCACCCAGGCTTGCCCATAAGCATGGGTAATTTTTCCAAAACTAACACAATAGACCACACCAAAAGTAATTCAACTGATGCTAAGAACACTAGTTGAGGCTTTAGAGACATATGGTTGCTTCATCCGCTAGTCCACTCGTGTAGTAGTTCTAGTCAGCTTTCAGAAGGGGTCTTGTTTTCCCGATACACCCTCCGCACGTGAATCATATAATCACGGGGATAGCCAGCGGACCACAAATACAAAGTCACATCTTCACATTGCATTCAACACGCGCATTTATCCCCCGCTCCAAACCACCATTCGTCTGCATACAAAAATAAAGGTGTAACAACGGCATCTTGGCCACAATCAGATTTCTAACAAAAAAATCTTTAAATTGCACGTTATGCAACATCACCGAATAAAACCACTAGTCGCAATTATGACTTCACTCACAATATCTTATCTACTAACAGAGCAGATTTCTAATGCAATAATATGCGGTGTGGGCTCAATCAACTCGGTGGTTCTTCTTGAACCAAGACAACCCAAACCACTTTCATTTAAGAGATCCAATGCCAAGAAACTGCAGAAATATAAAGCAATGAAGTAAAGATGTCTTTCACGCATCCTAGGACGGGTAGGAGAGATGTAGTTACCATAAGATACCTCTTCCTTGCCATGAAATCCTTAAATAACATGGATGAACATGTTCACCTTCATTCCCTCTCCACAGACCAGGTCTCGGATCATCAAACGGAGCTCCAAAGCTCCAACAAGGGTGGATCTATGTTGTCTTCCTCCTCCACTCCCTCTCTCGCTCACAAGCTGTCGGGAAACAAAATACTTGGAAAAACCTAAGGGGTCAACTCCACTGCCTTATTTAAGGTTCACAAACACAAAATCTAGGTCATTGGATCAAGTTTCACGATAATTGGGCACCCAGAAAAATATATTTATGAAACAGGTTCACGGGCGCCTTAAATCTGCTCTCTAACTTGTGGCGTCGGGTAAACACAATGTTTACCACGTGGTGTCAATTGAACATGATGCAAAAAACGACACCAAATAGGTTAACACACGACATCGAGTGAACAAAGTGCTTAACACGCGACGTCGAGTGAACACGACGCCTAACTGGTTACAACGCGGTGTCGAGTGTGTTAGTTTTGCTCGAAGCATCCAGATGGTGATCAAGGTGGAATCACCGATCCATTTCCCCTAGGTGGGTAAAAATAGGCAAACCCTAGGAGTATCTACGGGTATCGGATATCAGTGTATCCAAACCGACCCATTATGCCTCTAAACCCGTTAATTGTCCAAATATACATTAACAATCTCCTCCTATATTTGTGATAAATAATGTGTATGTCTCGGAGTGCAAAAATTAGAGAGTACTAAAAGAAAAGTTTTCGACATTACGCATTTTCATAAGAGTTAGCATAGTTAGAGCAGAAATAGGAGTTTCTAAAAGCAGTAACATAAATATCCAAACTTAAAGTACTACTCAGGAATAAATAAGTCTATAAACAAGATAACAATGGATCAAAACGTATAATAATTCTACTCAAATAGTAGATCATCAGCATCCATGTCAACGTCTACTTTCTCTCCTCCATCTTCACCAATGCCTGCAAGGAATTTCATTAGTTAGACTCTATGAATTCATAAACATATGCAGTGACATATCAAAGTAAACTTGCTTTACCTAAATGAGCTTAGTACTTATAGCAGTAGTGAAGTAACACTGTCAGCATCTCTATCCAGCCTAAGTAGGACCAGTCAAGTTATGATTTTAATAAATCACACATTGTTATCTTACTCATTAGTGACCACTATATACCTTATCATATGTTTTGGCATGCCGTCATTTGCAGCATTATCAGATGTGGAATAATGTGCTATGATTACTAATGTTAAATTAACTCGTACAACGATTTTCTATTCCCAGTTGAATAATTCTCGAATCAACTTATAATGAGAAATATGTTAAGTCATCAAATGTGGAATGACTAACATCCAACCATCTTGGGTTTTCATCATGAAATTATTTGGGGTTTTAAGTTTGTTATTAGATGCTTGAATATTGTAGCTATAGGCTCTTATCATTAAAACATAAACATAAGAGGAAAGTTTCATATTTCTATGAAATTTAATCTCATCTCCCCCGATGTTTTGATTGTGAGAGCTCTATTTAAGCCTTTTGTCAAGGCATCTGCAACATTATCTTTAGACCTCACATCAATTAGGGTAATAATCCCTTGACTCGTGAGGGAGGTGAATCAGGCTTGTTTCATCCTTAGTTGCCTTCTTTTGCTATTGAAAAAATGTGCATAGCAATCGTTTTAGTAGCCTGATTATCGCAGTAAACTATAACAAAACTCAATTTCAAGCTCTATAGTGGAATGTCCATCACCAAATATCTTACCTACTCTGCTTCTTCTTCCGCTTAAGCTAGAGTGTAGAGTTCGGATTCCATAGAAGATAATGCAATATATGATTGCCTCTTGTACTTCCATGCTACAGCTGTTCCTCCTAGTATGAATATAAATCCACTAGTGGACTTGTTGTTGTTTATTTTTTAGCACCATAATACATCAGAATATCACTCTAGGACTGGAGGACAACCATGGTAATATAAAACAACATTTGGGTATGCTTTAGGTATCTCATTAGCCTATTGAAGGAATTCAAATGGTCTTGGCTAGGATTACTAGTGAATCTACACAATATGCCGACCGTAAAGGCAATGTCAAGTCTAGTGCAAACCATTGCATACATGAGACTACCAATCAGTTTAGCATAATCTAACTGTCTAACTGCACCTCCTACATTAGGCTTTAAGCGGTTATTATAATCATATGGTTTCTCTAATTCTCTACTTTCACTATATCCCCACGCATCTAGCATGGATTTTATGCAGTGGCTTTGACTTCGGGAAATACCATTTTTCTCAAAGATCACCTGCATGCCTATTATAGTTTCAACTACACCGAGGTCTTTAATGTAAAACTCTATCAACTTAACGTCATCCACTTCGGATTGTTCAGAACCAAGAATCATCATATCATCCATATACAAGCATATTATAACGACTTCATTTGATCTGTGACATATGTAAAGACATTTATCAGAGAGACTCGACATGAATCTCATGTTCTTTACACTATAGTCAAACTTCTCATGCCATAATTTCGGTGCTTATTTTAGTCCGTATAGTGACTTGATTAACTTACATATCTTACTTTCATGACCTTATACTATGAAGCCCTCAATTTGGCTCATGTATATCTCTTCGGTCAGATCTCCATTTAAGAACACATTCTTTGCATCTATTTGATGAACAATAAAGTTCTCAATAGAAGCAATAGCAAGGAGGATCCTAATAGTTGCTAAGTGACACACTAGTGAAAATACATCAAAGTAATCCACCCTACTAACTTGTGTGAAACCTTTATCCACTAGGCGTGCTTTATACTTAGATACACATTTCTTCATCAATAGCAGCTTTCCACTGAGGAATGGAAAGAGCTTCTTGATACGTAGCTAGTATAACAGTAGAAGAGATAGCAAGAGCAAAACGCTTGCCATCCGGGGAAAGCTAAGCGTAGGAGACAACCGCATCAATAAAATGCTTAGTGCATTGTCAAACGTCCTTCTGCAGGGCAATGGGAAGATCAATATCACTCTTGTCTGAAGGAGGCAATTCACTGCCATAAGAAAAAAGAGGCCCGGCAACAGGTACAGAAGGCTCCATGGGCAAAGAATCTGTCTCGAGAGAAAGAGACGGCGCAACAGGAACAGTTGTGGAAAGAGCTGGTTCCGATAGAGGTGCTGAGATAATAGGCATTGAAGAAGAAGTATCAGAAGGTAAGAGAGAAGAAGCAGGAGAAAAATACGGTGTATCTTCGAAGAAGGTGACATCAGCAGACACATACTATTTGCCCAGAATAGGATCAAAACAGCGATATCCCTTCTGAGTTGGTCAATAACCAAGGAGTATGCATTTAACAGAACGGGGAGAAAATTTGTCACGCCCGGGAGAAGGTATGTGAACAAACGTCGTACATCCAAAAAATTTAAGAGGTAAAGGAAATGGCTCGGCCCCGGGATGCAAAATAGAAAATGGAGTCTTGCCCTGAAGAACAAATAAGGGTATCTGATTAATAAGATAGCAGGAGAGAAGAACAACATGACCCCATTAGGACCGAGAAACATTCATTTGTAACAGAAGATTACGAGCAACATCTAAGAGATGACGATTCTTGAGTTCAACAATACCATTCTATTGAGAGGTATAGGGGCAAGAAGTTTGATGAAGAAAACCATGGTTCGCACAAAAATCAGAAAATTGTCGGTTGATATATTCCTTAGCATTATCAGTAAGAAGAACTTGAATAGGCACCTTAAACTGTGTCAAGATCTCATTATAAAATACAATAAACATAGTACAAAGTTCAGAACGAACTTTCAGGAGATATAGCCAAGTACACCTTAAGAAATCATCAATAAAAGTTACAAAGTATAAGCTAACTCTACCAACAGTAGCAGTAGGAGCAGGACCCCAGATGTCAGAGTGAACTAGTTCAAAAGGACGCAAAGAACTATGTCCCGTTCGTGCTGGGAAAGAAGAGCGATGATGATTGCCAAGTTGGCAGGCTTCACAATTCAAAGGGAAATCCTCTTGAGGTAGATCTGAAAGAAGTTGGTGGATGAGGTGGGAAGGAGGGTGGCCAAGACGACAATGTCTTTGCTAAAGGGATGAAGAAGCAGAAAAAGCAATGCCATGGTCAAGAAATAAGAGGCCAGCACTCGTAGTACAAGTAGAAATCGTAGTGTTGGATATAGAATCGGAGAATGAACAAGTGGTGGCAGTAAAAGTAACCGTACAGTGCAACTATGTGCAGAGAGCATGAATAGGAGTAAATTGCATGGGGAAGTTTGGACATAGAGAGTGTTTGCAAGAAGCAAAGATGGAGTGAGGTGCACAGTCCCAACACCATGCATAGGAGCAGAAGTCTCATCCAGAATAACAACAGGAGACACCCTATTTTGAGCAGTTAAGGAGGAGAACAACCGAGATTTGCCAATCATGTGACAAGTGGCACCAGAGTCAATAAGCCACTTATTAGAGGAGGCCAAAAGAGCATGAGTTGAAGAGGAGAGAAGAGAAACCATCCTCAAGGGAATAGAAACTGGAAAGAGGAAATTCTAACCACACGGTTAGAAACAAGCTGGTTAAAGAGGCAAAGGGAGCGCGCGAGAAAAGATGGCGCAACGACTAAGGATCGAACCAACCGCGCGGGAAGACAACACGGCCACGGTGAGAACAGACCAGCAGAAAGAGAAGAGGCTGCAACCAAGATGTGGAGCCCACAACGGTTAGAGAAGCCGCAGCAACAAGAGAAGTCGCAGCGAGAAGAAACAAAGAAGAGGAGAAGCTGAAGCAAGGCAACAACAGAGAAGCCGTACGAATAAGAGAAGAAGTCGCGCGAACAAAAAAGAAGCTGCAAAGAAGAAGAAGAAAGAGAGGAGAAAGATTATGCACGGTCACAGTGACAACACACCAGCGGAAAGGAAGTTGTCGTGACCCAAATGTGGAACCCGCAACATAGAAGAGAAGTCGCGCGAACACAACAAGAGCAAAAAGGGACCGCGCGAGTAGAGAAAACAATCCGCGCGAGAAGAAAAAAGCCGCAAGAAGAAACGACCCGCAGGGAGAAAGGAGAAAGCAGAACGCATGAACAACAAGAGGTTGCGTGAACAGAACAAGTCACAAAAAGAGCGACTAGCAAAGAAGCTGCCGCGGTTAGAAAAACAAACCGCAATCTGATTGGAGCAATGGATCAGTTTACCTTTGATACCATGTGAAAAATGAGCGAATAAGTGACAAAGAGGTAAATAAACCGCAAATTTTATTGCTCCAAAAAGATAATTATTACATAGGTATGCCTCCTTATTTATAGAAAATGGGACAGATGAGATAATACAACAAATAATGTGGGACTAAATACAAGCCCTGCGGCCTATGCGGTTTCACAAGGTCAAACTGCACACTATACAGAACAATTGAGATAAACTAGAAACAATAGAGGAAAGCCGCCAGACCGCTAGGGAAGACCGCCAGACCGCTGGTGCAGGCCACTAGACCGCAACTGCGAGTTGCCACCAGACCGCAGTTGCAGCTAATTAGACTGCTGATGTGGTAATCCATCAGACCGCGGCTGCGGCAAGTCATCAGACCACTACTGTATATAGAAATTAGACCACCGGGACAAACCTCCAGACCGCAACTACGAGTTGCCACCAGACCGCAGTTGTGACTAACTATCAGACTGCTAGCACGACTAACAACCAAACCGTAGTTGCGGCTAACCATCAGACCGCATTTGCTAAGACAAGCCACCAGACAACCAGACTGCCTGGACAAACCGCCAGACCGCCCGAACAACTAGTCGCCCGATTAGAAATACAAACCGCCAAACTTTAATGGCAGTAAAGTTGTGGTCCCCACCTTCAACATGTCAGCTATCTCGTCATTCGCTACCATCACAGACTCTCTTGCAGCAATGAGCCCTGTCATTAGATTAGTATTATTGCAAATGTGGCACGTTGTTCCCAAATCAAGGTACCACTCAGTGTTGGCCTTCACGTTTCCGACCATAGCAACAAAGTCGAGTGGCTCAGCAAGGCTAACCATATTGGCCTGGTTGCCTTCTTGTGGTGCTATGATCCTTTCCTTTTTAGGGAACCTGCAATCAGATGCACTGTGTCCCCACTTGTTGCAGTTGAAACACTTGCCCTTAAAATTTTAAATTTTTTTACTTGGGCCTGCAACTTGTGAGCTATTTTGGGGAAGTTTGGTCTTTTTAGGATTGGGCGTGCGTTTAGAGCTATAAATCATGTTAGTCGTGACTTTCTTCTTGCTAACAGCTTCTAAGGCATGACTTGTCTTGTTTTCATCCTCAATGCATATAAAACGTTTGAGGTCATTCAGACCAACTTGCATTGTCTTGCGGTACATTTCAGTTTTGAAATTGCACCACATGGAAGGCAATTTATAAACAACCATGTCTGCAACAAAGCTATCGGGCAAAGTAATATTTTCATTGTGCAAGAAATCAACTAAGTTTTCAAATTCTGATACCTAAGGGAGAATGGTTTTCTCCTTATCGACGTGAAGGAATGAAACTTATCCACCGGGTGTGATTTAGACAGGTCCTCCTCTTGCCTGAAGTGCTCCTCTACTGCCTCCCAGATCTCCTTGGCAGTCTTCATCTTGATGTACGTCTTTGCTAGGCTGGAGGATAGACAGTTCAGCGGGTAGTTGCCGAAGAAGTCTTCATCGTGAACCCACTGTGCCACATCATCAGTCCCTATAACGTCAGCACGATCAGACTAGACTGTGTAGAACACATTTAGGTACTTCATCCCAAATTGTGTGTTCAACTTCCAGTCATTGAATTCTGTCGCAGTGAACTTTTCCAATTTGAGCATCAGAACCGTAGACGAGAAATTGCTCCCCTTCATCATTGTGATAGCAGTGATGGGAGAGAAAACACAGGAGAAGCAAGCACTAAATTTCAACAGGATGTCTCGATGCAAGACAGACCCACTTGACGCCAAACAGGACCACTCGATGCCAAACAGGGCCACTCGATGCTAGAAGCTTGGACTCGACGCCTGGATAAGCACTCAACGCCTGAGCTGGATCACTCGATGCCTGGGCTAAACTCGACTCATGAGCAGGCACTCGACGCCTGGGTTGAACTCGACGCTTGAGCTGATCTCGACGCCTGGCCTAACTTGACGCAGTCGACGCCTGGGCTGAACTTAACGCCTGAAGGATCTAGGGCTTGCTGATTGTCCCTCCTACACGCGACAGCGCCACGACCAGGCTACTTCTCCTTCACCAGGATCGCTGACAAAAAACCGGTAGCAGCTGCCTTCCCGGAAGGCTGAAGACGGTCTCTTTGTCGATGTGCTAAGAGACAAGGTAGATCTTTCAAGATCCTACGGGAGAACGGCGAAGAGGTTCAAAACCAGAGGAAATCGGAGGCTCCACAAAATAAACTTCCAGACTGCGGCAACTCCAAAAACTAGAAGAGGAGGAGCAACGGCGGACGTTCTTCGTGACAGCTTCAGCGAGAGCGGCGACGGAGCACAACGGAGCACCATGGGAAAACCACGAGCAAAAAAAGACGTGATTCGAGATTGTTAGTTTTGCTCGAAGCATGTGGATGGTGATCAAGGTCGAATCACCTATTTGTTGCCCCTAGGTGGGTATAAATAAGCAAACCCTAGGAGTATCTACGGGTATCAGATATCCGTGTATCCGAACCAACCCGTTATGCCTCTGAATCCGTTAATTGTCCAAATATACATTAACAGAGTGAACACGACACCTAACTTGTTATCACGCGGCAAACTGGTTAACACGACGTGGTGTCAAGTCAAGTCACACAACGAATTTGTCTTTGTCATTTGGTCGAGGAAAAAAGAGACTACTTGCTGCACTAAACCCAGCACTCTCAGAACCTAGATAAAATATTTTTGGGATGTTGCAATTAGACATATTATCAAAGAGTAAAAATACCGTCCGCTATGGGGACCTTTCTTTAGGTCCCCACCAATAGAAAGCTGTAAATTTGTGGGGTCCATAGTGCACAGTAAATCTGTGCACTGTGACCCCACTTGGTCACGCATTCTGATTGGCCGAGCAGACCATTTTTTAGGTCCGCCCGCCGGAAAAAAAGCCATTATCAAAAGTCCTTGTTCTAATAGCCTTTTTACCACAAGACTAAAGCTCCATTTGGGGGGACTTATTTTCACCGGTCAAGCGGTTATGACCGCATGAATCGGGACTTAAACGGAGCCTAAACCACTAGTAACAGTGGATTTTTATTAAGGAAAAAGAATAAATGTACTCAACATTTGTGGAATCACTATAAACTTGTGTCTTCTGTGTTGATTTCTTTGTCTTCTTTGTGATTGTTGTGTTGTGATATAGACTAGACTGTTATGTGAACCTGTTAAAACAAAAAACGAGTCGCTTAAAATTTAAAAACTCTATTTACTCCTGTACTTCCTAAAAATTCACCTCCTTCAGTGTCAATCCAGATACTTAAATTTTATAGTGGTACAGAACAAGATTTTAATTTTTTATTATAAATACCAATATTAGGTATCATGCAATACTTACTGGAAATATTAATATTATTATCAGCAGAAAATAAAAAGATTAAAGGTTAATTCTTAGCCCAAAAAGTAGACCTTGCATTTTTTGGAACGACAAAAATCAAATTGGTGGCACTGGAGATATTTTTATAAGGTTATCTCAATAAAATAAGAGAATAGATTTTACGTTAAGTGATGGGGTATAATCCATTTTTAAAGTATTTCGGGGGCGCATAGTCGTTTCAAATGAGGGGATCATGGGGTTGACTAGTCAACCCACTCCCCATGATCCCCATCATGATAGGAGGAGAGTGGGAGGGCCCACTTCCCTTTTATCTCTCCACTAATTCCTCTCACATCACAAAAGGAGGAAACCACCGCCACTCAACGCCAACCACCGTCGGAAACCGCCGCCGGCTGCCGGCCGCCTCCCGCCACCGGCCGCCTCCCACCGCCACCGGTAGGCCGCCTCCCGCCACCGGCCGGCCGCCTCCCGCCGCCGGCCACCACCGGCCGGCCACAGGACGCTTCCCGTCGCCAGCCGCCTCCCGTCGCCGGCCGTCGCAGGCCGCTGCCAGCCGCCTCCCGCCGGCCGCCTCCCGCCGACCACCGCCGGCCAGGTGCATGCCGCCAGAGCCTCCACCGTCCAATTGTGATGGGGCCTCTGTAGCCATCCGATCAATGGGTAACCACTCACTAACCCACCTAGTTAGTGGGGGGACCCACCATGACCTCCCCCTAGAGGCTATAAAAGGACCCCCAGGGGCTCCTCATTTCTCACTTTTCTCTTCTCCGGTTCGTCTTCTTCCTCAGGTGAGAGCTCTCCTGCCTCCTCCCCCGAGTCGGCCACCAATCGCCGTGAACCTCCAGCGGCCACCAACAACCACCAGGGGCCACCAACGGCTACGAGCTCTCCACCAGCACGTTGCCAGCAGAAAAACGTCCAAGTCCTCGAGGAAGTCAAAGGAAGAAGACATCCGTTGCCAGCAAGCGCGTGCCGCCACAAGCACCAAAACACCAGGATCATTCCGCGCACTCCAACGTCCAAGTCACCTCCGCGGCGCAGTTTGTTGCTCACGGGGAGCCATAACCTTTCTCTCTTCCCCCAAGCTATAACGGGAGCGGCTTGTCGCCCTGATTCACCAAACATACTATAATCATCATAAGCTAGTGGAATTTGACCGGCACAGACCCGGTCACATGATTTTTTACCCATTTAAGGAATTTTTCCACATCATCACACCCAGTATCAACTTCGCTTTTTCATTGACTGTGTGCGCGCTCGATCGCTCCGAAAGCTAAGGCGGTACAAGAACAATCGGTCCGACCTGGACATCGAGTTAGTCCGCAACAATAAGATAAAAGACCTTAGATAGTAGAGAATATATTTTTACGAATATATTTTTATTACAAATATTTTATAATTTTGCCTCAGTGCTAAATATTTTTGTTTATATTATTAAAGACACCTATTTTGAATATGATTACATCTTTAATATTGACATATCATAAAAAAAAATTTGCAACTTATTTTTTTTATGAGCACACTTAATTGATTTTTAAAAAAAATTATTTTCATGAGCTTT
Source organism: Platanthera zijinensis (assembly GCA_039513925.1). Lineage (NCBI taxonomy): Eukaryota > Viridiplantae > Streptophyta > Magnoliopsida > Asparagales > Orchidaceae > Platanthera > Platanthera zijinensis. The sequence goes on along the minus strand of CM077079.1, from coordinate 241,152,517 downwards.
GATCGACCTGCCTAATCAAACCTAGAAAATGAATTCAGGGAAAGAACTTAAAATTAACGCTAGTTAGTGAAGAAAATGACTGAAGCAATCATATTGACTATTTTATACTTTAAAATTTATTTTCTGACGGATATGAAATATGAAGTAATGATTAAAAAGTTATAAAAAAAAATAAGAAAATAACATGTGGGTGGGGATTCAGGCGGACATGACAACAACTCAAACAATAACCATGCGAAAGAATAGATTAGTTGTCGGAATGCCGAAAACTGTAGCGTGACGGGGTGATGATCGTGATCACCCGTTTGAACAGAGAGTGAGAGAGTCCAAGAGAAGAGAAGAAAGAGAGAGAATAGAGAGAGATGTTGTATGCTGAAGGGAGAGATAGTAGCAGAATGAAGATACCTCTTTTGTTGTTGATCTGAGGAGGAAGTCAAGCAGTTGAGGTGAGGCGGAGGTTCTTTTGGTGTTGGTGTGTTGAAGCGAAGAGAGTCGCGGGGATTTGGGGAGACGCGGCGCAGGGATGGAGGCGGCGCCAAGAAACGGAACTGAGGTCGACGACGTCGGAATGGGAGGAAGGCAACACTGATGAGGTTGGGAGGGGGAAGGGGTTTAGGGTTTTACGCAATTTGGGTTTGACGGAAACGAGGGAACGCAGGGAAGGAGGGTGTGTGCGTAAGAGGGAAAAAGAAAAAAATAATGAGGTATTATTTTTCTTTTATGTGTGCTAAAATCTAAATTAGATGTGTTCCTAACAATGCTCTATTACTAAGGCAAGACTATGATGATTCATGGGTACACCTTCAATTATAGAGAATTTGCTACGATTAGTAAAATTTCCCGTTACGAGGAGTGCTCATAATAGAGGGAGTGAGAGATTCCAAAAAAAAACCACACAATAAGAATGCACATAATGGAGGACTCAAAAATACAAAAGCCACGGGCCCACTTGGAGCTATGTGCAACCACACGAGGTAGCGCACGCGGTAGCTCCTATTCAGCATCATCGCACGCGCCCACTATCGTCGTGTGGTAGCACGGCGGAAGCACGTGCGCGCCAGCTCGCACACTCCTGCGCGAGGCAACCCACGCCTAGCGGCACTCCCGCTTTCGCACCAACTACCGTCGTGCGGTAGCACGGGAGGTATCATGTGTGGGCCAATTCACGCACCCAACGCGCGACGACGCGCGCACATCGACACACCCTCTACCGCTACGCGGTAGCGCGGGAGGTAAAAAGTGCGTCTCAAAGTGTGCCCCATTGCGCACACCACAACGCGCTCAACGACGTACCCACTTCCACGCCAACTACCGTCGCGCAGGAGCGTGGAGGGTGGCACGCATGCGGACCACGACACGCGCACATCGGACCACCAACTACCGTCGCATGGTAGGACGTGTACACCAATGCGCATGGCAACGCATGCACAAGTGCGCTCCCATTATTGCGCCACCCACCGCTCATAATGCGCATGGCAACGCATGCACAAGTGATCTCCTTCGACCTTCGAGAATCTTCTTCCCCGAGTTTTCACTTCACAGCCTGTTAAATCTTGTTGTAATTAGTGGTCTATCACCCTTGAGGACCCTAAAACTTGTAACACTCAAATACTTTTTGCAATTTGGTCGGCACCGAACTATTCATGTGGTTTTTACCCTTTATAGGTTTTCCAAGTTAAAAAAGGTCTTCCTGCTAGCTGTTAAAATTTTTTGTGAATGTTTGGGCGATCGACCCGCTTCCGAGTTAAGACCGTTCATTTTGACCGGTAAGTGAGAACTTCGAGTGACCCACAACTATTTGGCGTTGTTTGTGGGAAAGTTATTCCCAAGCTTTATAAAGATACTCGAAAGACATTACTCTCCTAACGATGGTACTCGTGACAAACATCAATGGTAAGAAGAACTATATGCATTACTAAAGGATTAGTCCCTATGGGGCACGTCGATTTAGCTCCCTCCCACTCACTCATTCATGTGCAATTCGCAGAAGATACCATGAATGCACCCATTGCGACATTGGAGGAACGCATATGCTAGATGGAAGAGCACCAAACTAAGATGCCTGCGCTCCTAAGGAACATAAGAGCGACACAAGCTCCTAATTGTGGCCCTAAGCATGGAAGTCTACCTCTGCCAGCTCTAGACCGGGCATCGGCCAAGAACTTCGCTCACGAGTACCACAAACCTGAAGAAGAGTTCCCTAATGCAGCCAGGTCAACGCACCCAGTCTGTATAGTCGAAAAACCTGTAGCTCATTATCACCACCATTGAGCGGAAGCAGGGGGCTTCGGACATGCAATTGGAAGTATCACTCGCGAAGAATTCTGTGATATGACCGTCTAAGAACAGGAAAAAGTTAAGTGACAGACCGCTTTGGCCCGCCGCCCACTCCACCTCTGCTCTTTGTAAGCACTTGAGGTCCAGGCACATCCAATCCCACATGACATCAAACTCCTTAACAGTAAGGAGGTTCACAGAATGGACGATCCATTGGAGCATGTCAACCATTTCGCCACCATCATAAGGATCTACAATGCCCACAATCAACTTCTATGTTAAGTGTTCCCGGCAACGTTGAAAGGGCAAGCGCAAACCTGATTTAACTCTCTCAGAGAATGAGTCATCAATAGCTTTGCAAAACTTGCTTAACAATTTATAAATCAATTCATCGCCAACTGCAGAATCGTCTGAGATCCCTCCCACCTTTCAGAAAATATGACAGAATGAGGGAGAGACCCTCAATGATTTCTTTCGCTGCTTTACTTATAAGGAGCAACAAATATTGGGGGTAAACTGTGTGCTTCTACTATGAATTTATCTTGGAGGGCACCGCCTTGATCTCTTGAATTCCGCACTAATGCGGGAGACTGTGCCCATCTATCTCGATCTCGTTCACCGGGTCGAAACCCAGATTACAGCTGATGAGGCAATTGAAATGTATCGCCAACAATTTGAGAGGAGCTCAAAGAGGCAGCGACATTAGGAGTCATCTCCGCCGCTAGTTCCCAAGAAGAACGGCGCTCACTGTGATGACCCCCGCTAAGACTGAGGCCCACATCAACATTTATATTACACACACCCAAATACCACTCAAACAAACATTCTCCTTTCCATTTACGATAGCAACGCCCTACGCAGGTCCGATCCGCTCACGACAAATAGGGGAAATCTGTCACAATTCTACGTCTGTCATTGCGAACATGAACATATAGCATAGGTTGCAATCTGTTGAATATGAAGATCGAGCGCCTCGCACAATAAGGTCTTATCAGAAGATTCTTACTGAACCAATACCCAAATCACCATACGCCACATGTGGACAATCTAGTAGAGGCAAATGGTGTACCCCCTGTGTTGATAAGCTAGAGACCCCGGGCAAGGGGGCTGTTGGGATTATTGCCCTCAATGTTCCCTAGATTTGAAGAGGCATCATCATCAACACTAAGAGCATATTTGTATTTGATGTTATTCAAGTTCATCATGTGCAGGATGTTCCTTGGAACAAGTTTAGACAGGTTGTCTAAGTGCTTGTGACAGGTTATCACAAGGTAGAGAGGTGGAGAGACAAAAATCTGTCTAAGTCCACAAACATTGAGTGAAGCCAGTTCACTCAATGCCAGATGCCAAGGAAGGATGATGGAAAGACTGAAAATCATCTAAGTCCACAGACATTGAGTGAAGCCAGTTCACTCATTGCTAGATTCCAAAAAGCATCGAGTAAAGAAAAGACAGTCAAAGCTCAACAGTTTGCAATGCAGATTTGCGGCCAAGTCCACAGGCGTTGAGTGAAGGCAGTTCACTCAACTCCATATAACAAGAGTCATAGAGTAAAGCACAATCTGTCAAAGCCTCGACATTGGCAAGGAAGAAATTTGGCTAAGTTCAGAAGCGTCAAGTGAAGACAGCTCACTCGAGCGTGAAGAAATAAGCGTTGAGTCAAGCTCAAGCTTTTGAAGATCTGTCAAGAATTCTGGCCCATTCCAGAAGCATTGAGTGAGTACAGCTCACTCACTGCCCAAAGAATAAGGCGACAGAGCAATGATCAGTCAAAGCCTAAGGAGAGATAGACAGAAAAATCTGTCTAAGTCCAGATGCATTGTGTGAGGATAGCTCACTCAACGCAAGCTCATCAAGAAGATTGGCTAAGTACATGTTGAAGTATGAGACTGGGCGGTCTGGCGGTCTATGCCTGGCGGGTTGTAGACCGCGCGGTGTAGCGGTTACTCTCCAACGGTTTGATATCCAGGCTGTTGCTATTTGTAGTCCGGCGGTCTGGCGGCTTGTCTTCGGTGGCTTGGAGACCGGGCGGTCTAGCGGTCTCCTGCTGCATCTCTCTCTCTTTCTCATGTATTGTCGAGCGGTTAGCCCATTGTCTAACCGCGCGGCTTGTTCGGTCTGCTTATTTCTAACTGCACAATCTCTGTACATTTTTTAGTCTCACATTGTTAGTTTGTAGTCTCTCCCCTCTCCTCCATTATATAAAAGAGAGGTCATACCTTTGTAAATGATATCTCTTTGGATAATAAAACTTTCAATTATTCAAAGTTCCAGCTTGTTTTCTAGTCATTTGTTTGCTACTTTCACATGGTATCAGAGGACTCGATTTTCTCCTCCTGATTCTTTGCCCCTCTCTGACCGCGCAACCTGTCCGCGCGGCTTGCTTCTTCTTCTCCTCGCGACATTTTTTCGCGGCTTGTTTCTTCCGCCTGTTTGCTTGCGCCCTGTTCGCGCGGCCTGTTTCTTTTGCTTGCTTCTTGCTTGCGACCTGTTCTAGTCGTCGCGCCCTCCTCCTCTTCTTAAGTCGCTGCGTCCTGTCGTCGTGACCTGTTATTGCCTTGTTCGCGTTTCTCCTCCCAGCAACCTCCTCTTCTGTTCGCGCGGTCTGTCTTTTAGCCGCCCGACTTCTTTCCCTCTGCTTGGTTCTGCGGCTTGATCGTGGCTTTTCTGGCTGCTGGTGTCTGACATCGTGACCGCTGCAGCTCTCCTTCTTCCTTTCCCGCGACTTGTTTCTTAACCGCGCGGCTTCCTGTTGCTTTCTTCTATAGCTGTTTCTGAGAATTCAACTGCCACCACTCCAGTAGCTAATCCAGCTCCGCCTCCTCTTCCTACTCCTTCCGGAAACCTTGGCACGGTTTCTAAACTAGTTGGTTCCAACTATCCGGATTGGAGCGTGTCTTTCACCTTTCTCCTTCTCTCTCAGCGCAAACATCATCACCTCACCGATGACCCTCCTCCTCCAGATTCTTCTCAATTTGATGATTGGGATGCGAGTGATGCACTTGTCTGGCTAACAGCCTCTCTGATGAATGCCTTCCCGTCATACGCCATGATGAGACGGTCAAGGCCGCATGAATTCACCTTGCTTCTCTTTACTCGAAGGGGACCCAGGCGTCCCGTATCTATACTCTCTATGCAGACCTCTTCGCGCGTCCTTCCATGACTCTTGCTGCGGCTTATCAGTAGGTTCAGGCCCTTGGCGCTGAGATCCTCCAGCATCGCCACTTCTCTGCGGACTTTGCCGAGCAACACAAACACTTCAAGGAACTCCTGGTTGTTTGTTATCTTCTGCGACTCCCCGAGTCTTTTGATATGATTCGCCAGCAGATCTTGGGCAAAGCAGAGTCTCCCACCTTGGATGCCACCGCGGCTCCCATCGCCGCAGTTACTTCGCTACTCTAGCGCCCTCTGTTGTCCTCCCCTTCTCCGCAGGACGCCTATGCTTGCCAAACTCAGCGGGGCGGCACTAGTGGCCGCAGTCAGTCAGGCGCGTGCGGTCCGTCCAGGTTCCTTTGCTCTCACTGTGGTCGTACCAGCCATTCTATTGACCGCTGCTGGCAGAAACATCCTCATCTTCGCCCCGCTGGTGATACTTCTTCCTCAACATCCGCCTCCTCTCGGCCATCTGCCTCTGTGGCCACGACCTCAGGTAGTGCTCATGTCGTTACCCAAGGTAAATGGCTGATTGACTCTGGTGCTACAAATCACATGACCGGCAATCCTCAATGTTTCTCTGTCCTCGAAATGCATGATCGGTTACCCCCGGTTCTTGTTGCGGATGGTTCTCCTTCCCCGGTTCATGGGATGGGCATGGTTCAAGTTACCCCGTCGCTTCGCTTAGCGGACACTCTCTATGTCCCGAAGTTCCCTTGCAATTTACTATCTGTTACTACCTTATACAAGCAACTTCAGTGCTCTGTCTTATTCACTCCTACTTCTTGTTGTTTTCAGGACCCGAGGACCCAACAGATGATTGCTACTGGGACTGAGAGCGGCGACCTCTACTTCCTCAACAACGTTTTCGCTCTGTCCGCCTTCTCTTCCTCGTCTACCGATCTGCTTCAATGGCATCTTCGCCTTGGAAATCCTCCTGCTCGGATTCTTCGTCAGCTTCTGCCCCACTTACCTCAAACCAGTCCTCCGCTCGACTGTGATGCGTGTCAGCTTAGCAAACATTACCGCTCCTCCTTCCCACCGAAGCAAGGCCGTGGTTCCTCTCGCCCGTTTGATCTCATTCATTCTGATGTTTGGGGTCCTGCTCCTACTCTCACCGTTGGTTGGGGTAGTTCTTACTTTGTAACTTTCATTGATGATTTCTCTAGATGTACCTGGGTGTATCTATTAAAAGATCGCTCTGAACTCTTTTCTGTATGACAATCCTTTTATAATATGATTAAAACTCAGTTTGATATTTCTATTAAAATTCTTCGCTCTGATAATGTTAGAGAGTATCTTAGTCATGGGTTTTCATCTTTTTGTATGCAACATGGTCTTGTTCATCAGACCAACTGTGTTTACACCTCCAAACAAAATGGGGTGGCGGAGCGTAAAAACCGTCATCTCCTCGATGTCGCTCGCACTCTCATGATGCAGATGCAGGTGCCTCGCTCCTATTGGGGCTATGCTGTTCTCCTCGCCTGCTATCTCATCAATCGCATTCCCTCTACTGTTTTTCATGGCAAGTCCCCCTTCTCCATTATCTACCCAGGCAAGGAACCCTTTCCTCTCCCTCTTCGTATCTTTGGGTGTACAGCGTTTGTGCATGCTCCGTCCGCTACTCGTGACAAGCTTTCCCCCCGTTCCACAAAATGTGTCTTTTTGGGTTACTCGACCACTCAAAAAGGCTATTGTTGCTTGACCCCGTTCTGCGCAAACAGTTTGTTTCTGTGGACGTCACCTTCTTCGAAAATGCATCCTACTTCTCATCTCAATCCCCCCTTCCTCCTGATGTCTCTGACTCTCCACCATCACTTTGTGTTCCTTCCACGCATATCGACGTCTCCCCTCCAACATTCGTTCCTCATCCATCTCCTCCTCTCCCTGTTATACCCCTTTCCCCTTGTCCCTCTTCTCCGTAACCATCTCTCTCTAGTCCCGGGCCAGCTATCTCCGCCACGGATGCTCCGGTCCATGAGGAACAAGACGACCTGGATCTTCCCGTTGCTCTTCGCAAAGGGGTGCGGGCGTGCACCAGACACCCGCTTGCGGCTATTGTTTCCTATGATCTGCTTACTCCTTCTAGCAAGAATTTTGCTTTGGCTATCTCGGCTACTACTCCTCCCCGCACCTACCAGGAGGCTCTTGTTATTCCTCATTAGAAATCTGTCATGGATGAGGAAATCGCCACTCTTATTGAAAGGGTTACTTGGACCCTTGTTTCTCCACCAGTGGGTACTGATGTGGTTGGTTGTCGCTGGGTGTTTGTTGTGAAGTTTCGCCCAGACGACACTGTGGAATGCTATAAGGCCCGACTGGTGGCCAAAGGCTTTACTCAGACTTATGGGATTGACTACTTTGATACTTTCTCCCCAGTTACTCGCCTCAGCACCATCCAAGTTCTTCTCTCTATGGCCGTCAACCGGGATTGGGCTATTTCCCAGCTTGATGTCACAAATTCCTTTCTCTATGGGGATCTTCACGAGGACGTTTACATGGAGCAACCTCCGGGGTATGTTGCTCAGGGGGAGACACGAGTATGTCAGTTGAAGAAGGCTATATATGGCCTAAAACAGAGCCCTCGGGCATGGTTCGACAAGTTCAGTGGCATTGTGGCTGCCATCGGCTTTGCAAGAAGTTTGGCTGATCACTCGTTGTTTATTCGCAAAACCGCATCGGGCCTTGTGATTTTGGCGGTGTATGTAGATGATATTCTTCTTACCGGCAATGACCAGGCTGGGGTGGACTTGAAAAAGAAACACCCCCGTCAACAACTTGTCACGAAGGATATGGGCTCCCCGAAATATTTTTTGGGGATAGAAATCTCTCGGAAGCCCGACTCGCTGGTTCTCTCCCAACGGAAGTATGCTCTTGATCTTCTACGAGAGGCAGGATTGACGGGTGCCAAACCAGCACGGTATCCCATGGATACTGGAGAAGACAAAACATGGACAGATGACTCACCTCTTATATCTGATGCCACGAGGTATAGACGTCTGGTGGGCAAACTCATTTATCTCACGGTGACCAGACCCGACATCGCCTATGCTGTAGGCAAGGTTAGTCAGTTCATGCAAGCTCCCAGGGAATGTCATCTTCAGTCTGCCTTGAAGATATTAGAGTATGTCAAAGTAGCACCGGGAAAAGGGCTACTCTTTCAGAAGCATGGTCATCTGAGAGTTGAAGCCTACTTAGACTCAAGCTATGTGGATAATAAAGGTGACCGTAAATCTACATCTGGCTTTTGCACATTTATTGGAGATAATCTTGTGAGCTGGAAGAGCAATAAACAATCTGTTGTCTCAAGGTCCAGTGCAGAAGCTGAATATCGGAGTATGGCATCAACCACGTGTGAACTAAAATGGTTGCGGGCTCTCATGCTTGACCTAGGAGAGGTCTACGACTATCCTCTTCCTATGTTCTGTGACAACAAGGCCGCTATATACATATCCAAAAATCCGGTCTTCCATGAGAGAACGAAACATATAGAAGTCGACTGTCATTTCATCCGGGAAGAGGTCTTGAAGAGATAGATTTACACTCTGTTCGTCACCTCTGGCAAAGAGTTGGTGGATATCTTCACCAAGCCGGTTTCTACTTCCTTCCTCCATATTTGTGACAAGCTGGGCATGATTGATATCTATGCTCCAGCTTGAGGAGGAGTGTTGAATTATGAGACCGGGCGGTCTGGCGGTCTATGCCTGGCAAGTTGTAGACCGCGCGGTCTAGCGGTTACTCTCCAGCGGTTTGATATCCAGGCTGTTGATGTTTGTAGTCCGGCAGTCTGGCGGCTTGTCTCCGGTGGCTTGGAGACCGGGCGGTCTAGCGGTCTCCTACAATATCTTGCTCTCTTTCTCTGGTATTGACGAGCGTTTAGCCCATTGTCTAACCGTGCGGCATGTTCGGTCTACTTATTTCTAACCGCATAATCTATGTACATTTTTTAGTCCCACATTGTTAGTTTGTACTCTCTCCCCTCTCCTCCATTCTATAAAAGGGAGGTCATACCTTTGTAAATGATATCTTTTTGGATAATAAAACTTCCAATTATTCAAAGTTCCGGCTTGTTTTCTAGTCTTTTGTTCGCTACTTTCACAGTACAGAATCGTTGTGTGAAGCCAGTTCACTCAACGCCTCATCAAAATGACAGGCAAAGGCAGAAGTGTTGAGTGAAGAAGGCTCACTCAACGTATTCATAAAGAAAGTTGCGGCTAAGTAAAGAAGCATTGAGTGAAGGCAGTTCACTCAACACCTCAGCAAGAAGGCAGACGTTCAGAGAAGCAGATAAATCCAGGGGCATTAAGTGATGAAGGCTCACTCAACGCACTCAACGCTGGCAGTACAGAAGAAATTGGCCATGTACAGTAGCGTTGAGTGATGAAGATTCACTCAACGCACTCAAAACCTAACATGGCAGAATTTCGCCATGTCAAGTTGGTGTTGAGTGATGAAGGCTCACTCAACGCATTCATAAAGAAAGTTGCAGCTAAGTACAAAAGCATTGAATTAAGCCAGTTCACTCAACGCCTCAGTAAGAAGGCAGGCGTTCAGAGAAGCAGCTAATTCCAAGGGCGTTGAGTGATGAAGGCTCACTCAACGCGCTCAACGCCTGGCAGCGCAGAAGAAATAGGCCAAGTCAAGAAGCGTTGAGTGATGAAGATTCACTCAACACACTCAATTTCTAGCAGGGCAGAACTTGGCCAAGTCAAGTTGGCATTGAGTGATGAAGGCTCAATAAACACACTCAACACCTAATCAGCAGAAAGATTGTCTAAGGACAAAAGCATTGAGTGAAGGTTATTCACTCAACGCACTCATTGCCTGGAAGTGCAGAATTATTTGGCTAAGTCTTTTTGCGCTGAGTGAGGGCTATTCACTCAACGTACTCAACGTCTGGGATGAAAATGAGAATTTCGCTAAGTCCACAGATGCTGACGTCAGCTTGTGTCAGCAAAGTTTCAAATTATTGCGGCAAGGCTACAGTACACGACAAATGGCGTGGCATGCCTACTGTATGACTTTTCCTGTAAAAGCAAAGTTGCAGCCAACAACTTCAGGTGGGCCTACGGGTCAAATAGCCATTGGACGGCGGCAGATAAAAAGGATAAGTGCGGCAGATGCAAAGACAACTTTTAGGGTTTAACATTTCACAAAGAGGCGGAACTTCATCGTCTTCTTCCTCGTCATTGTTGCAGAGCTTGAAGCTGAAGTTCAAACCCGATGGACTAAAGTTCACCCAGTTAGCTGTAGCGATCTTCACCTTCTACAGCAAGTTCAGAAGTGATTTCTGAGAAAGAAGAAGAAGCAGAGTTCCATCCTCTGTGGTAAAGGTTAACTGTTTGGAGAGTAAAAAGAACTGTCAAATCATTGTCTTCATCAGCAATTTCAGAGACTTTGTTTCTAAGTTACTTCTAACACAAGCAACTGCTTATTGAAGATCAATTTCTTATTGCTGAGAAGAGGTTAGGGTTGATTTAACTCAGCTCGGGAAGTAGTAGACTCAGAGAACTTCTTTGGAGTCCTATCAACACCAACAAAACACTTTCTTTTTTGTAGGATCCTTTGGATCTGAGTTGTATGCCTATTTTATAAAGGCTGGGGTAGGATCATTTGTTGATCTGAGTGTAGGACATGTGTGCCTGAGGTAGGGCTGTTTGCCTTAGGTAGGAGAGTCATTCTCTCTGAGTGTAGGGCCTTTGTGCCTGAGTTGTAGGATCCACCTTTGGATCTTAGGTAGGGCCTTGTTCCTGATTTGTAGGAGAGTCATTCTCTCTGAGTGGTAGGTGATCTCTGGATCACTGAGTTTTAGGAGCAAGCTTTCTCTAAGGTAGGTCCTTGTGTCTGAGGAAGGTCTTGAAGAAGAATGAGAGATCCTGAGGGATCTGTGTTGTAAGCTCTTAGGAGCTGAGTTTTGGAGAAGTGCTTTATCTAACACACAGTTTGAAAGGAGGGAGGGACAATGAATGTATCCATAATCTGGGGAATCACTATAAATCTTGTGTATCTTGTTTCTTGTTGAAGTTGGTGACCAGGCAGTCTGACGGTCTGGCTTAGCGGGTTGATGACCGCGCGGTCTGGCGGTTTCCCTTTAGCGGTTTGGTTGATGTGTGTTGTTTTCTTATGTCCAAGCGGTCTAGCGGTTTGACTCTGGCGACTTGGAGACTGGGCGGTTTGGCGGTCTCCCATGGCGTTCTCTCTCTCTCTCTGGTAGTAGCCGAGCAGTTAGTCCTTCTATCTAACCGCGCGGCTTGTGCAGTTTGTGTCTGTATAGTCCGCTTGTGTCCTATAATTTTTTAGTCTCACATCTCTTATTTGTTTTCTCTCATCTCTCCTCCATTCTATATAAGGGAGGCCATACCTTTGTAATAGACACCTTTTTGGGATAATAAAGTTTCTGTTATACCACTTCCGATTTTTTTTGTTCGTTTCTTATATGGTATCAGAGGAGTCGATCTTCTCCTCCTGATTCGGTGCGCCCTCCCTGTCCGCGTGGTTTGCTTCGCCTGCTTGCGCCCTGTCTGTGCAGCTTGTTTCTCTCCTTGTCGTTGCCCTTGTGTGTGCGACCTCTTTGTTCCCTGTGCTTAGTCGTAGCGACCTGTGCTTAGTCGCCGCGCCCTTCTTTTCTAGCTACTCCTCTTCTTAAGTCGCCGCGACCTATTGTCTTGTTTGCCGCGACCTGTTTGCCTTGTTTGGTCTTTGTTTCTGTTCACGCGGGCTGTCTTCTAGCCGCTCGACTTCTTTCCCTTTGCTTGGTTCTGCGGCTTGGTTGTGGCTTTTCTGGCCGCTGGTGTCTGACATCGTGAACGCTACAACTCTTCTTCTTCCTAACCGCGCGGCTTATTTCCTAACCGCACGGCTTCCCATTGTTGCTTCTATGGCTCTTTCTGATGCTTCTCCTGCCACCACACTTGTCACCAATCCGGCTCCGCCTCTTCCTCCTACTCCTTCCGGGAATCTTGGCACCGTTTCCAAGCTTGTCGGCTCCAACTACCCGGATTGGAGCGTCTCTTTCATCTTTCTCCTTCGCTCGCAACACAAACGCCACCATCTCGTTGATGATCCTCCTCCTACCACTTCACCTCTCTTTGATGACTGGGATGCGAGTGATGCACTTGTGCGTACTTGGCTCGCTAATAGCCTATCTGATGAGTTCCTTCCCATCATCCGTCATGATGAGACGGTCAAGGCCGCTTGGCTTCATCTTGCCGTTTAGTACTCCAAGGGGGCTCAGACGTCCCGCATCTATACGTTGTATACAGACCTCTTTGCCCGTCCTACCTTATCTCCTGCTGCTTCCTACCAACAGGTTCAGGCTCTTGGGGCTGAGATTCTTCAGAATCACCCCTTTTTTGCGGATTTGGCTCAACAACACAAGCACTTCCAGGAGCTTCTGATTGTGTGTTATCTGCTCCGGCTTCCTGATACTTATGACATGATCCGCTAGCAAATTCTGGGTGAGGCAGAATCTCCTACCTTAGATTCCACCGCTGCCCACATCGCCGCTGTCACCTCTCTCCTACAACGTCCACTTCTGCCCGCTCCTCCTCCACCGAACAACTATGCTCATCAAACTATGCGGAGTGGCTTTGGTAGCCGCAGTCACCAGTCTGGCGGACGTGCTCCTTCCCGCTACCTCTGTTCTCACAGTGGCCGCACCGGACATACTGTAGAACGCTGCTGGATGAAGCATCCCCATCTTCGCCCCTCTGGTGACTCTTCCGCCTCCTCATCCAAGTCGTTTGCCTCCGTGGTCACATCATCAGGTAGTGCCCACGTGGTGACACAAGGTAAATGGCTTATCGACTTTGGTGCGACTAATCACATGACGGGAAATCCTCAGTGCTTCTCTCTCCTCGAACATCATGATCGGTTGCCCCCGGTCCTCGTTGTAGACGGTTCTCCCTCCCCGGTTCATGGGTCGGGAGTGGTTCATGTTACTCCGTCCCTTCGCCTAGCGGACACTCTCTATGTGCCCAAGTTTCCGTGCAATTTATTGTTGGTTACCTCTTTATGCAAGCAGCTTCAGTGTTCGGTGATGTTTACTCCGACTTCTTGTTCTTTTCAGGATCCGAGCTCCCAACGGACGATTGCTACTAGGACTGAGAGCGGCGGTCTCTACTTCCTCGACAACGTTTCCGCCTTGTCCGCCTTCTCATCTTCTTGTACAGATCTTCTCCAGTGGCATCTCCGCCTTGGTCATCCTCCACCACGGCTTCTACATTAGCTTCTGCCCCACCTCCCTCCCTCCAGTACTCCTCTCAACTGCGACGCTTGTCAGCTGGGTAAGCATCACTGTTCCTCCTTCCCGCCGAAGCACGGTCGAGGCTCTACTCGTCCGTTTTATCTAGTCCACTCCGATGTCTGGGGACCTGCTCCTACCCTCACCAATGGTCGAGATAGTTCTTATTTTGTAACTTTTATTGATGATTTTTCTAGATGTACTTGGGTGTATCTCTTACGAGATCGCTCTGAACTTTTCGATGTATGGCTCTCTTTTTATCAGTTAATTAAAACTCAGTTTGGTGTTTGTATTAAAACCTTTCGCTCCGACAATGCTAAAGAATATTTGAGTCATGCTTTTACCTCTTTTTGTGTGCAACTTGACATTATTCATCAGACTAGCTGTGTTTATACCTCCCAGCAAAATGGGGTGGCGGAACGCAAAAACCATCCCTCCTCGATGTCGCTCGCACATTGATGACCCAAATGCATGTTCCTCGCTCATATTGGAGTTATGCTGTTCTCCTTGCCTGCTACCTCATCAATCGCATTCCCTCCATAGTTCTCCACGGGAAAACCCCATTTTCAATTCTGTATCCGGGCAAGGAGCCTTTCTCTCCCTCTCCGAATCTTTGGCTGCACGTCATTTGTGCATGCCCCATATGCCACCCATGATAAGCTATCTCCTCGCTCCACCAAATGTGTCTTTCTGGGGTACTCCACCACTCAGAAAGGCTATTGTTGCTTTGAACCCGTTCTTCGTAAGCAGTTCGTCTCCGCTGACGTTACTTTTTTCGATAATGCCTCCTACTTCTCGGATGACTCCTCTCCTCTTCCCCCAGATTCTGATTCACCTGTTATTCTGTAACACCCCAAAAGGCCCCATAAAGACTCAAGATGAGTTTGAGTAGCAGGCTGTTTGACACGGCCTGGGACACGGGCGTGTCCCAGGGCGTGTCGGGTGTACACGGCCTGGGACACGGGCGTGTCCCAGGGCGTGTTCGAATTATTTTGCGAAATTGGCCTATTCAAGTCAGAGCCGGACACGGCCTTGAACACGGCCTTGAACACGGGCGTGTCAGGCTGGACACGGGCGTGTCAGCTGCCGTGTTCCGACCCGTGTACTGGTTGCAGCTCGATGAAGCAGGAGACACGGGCGTGTCTCAGGTTTGACATGGGCGTGTTAGGTCCGACACGGGCGTGTCGATGCCCGTGTTGTTCAGTCGGTTCAAACTGTGTGTGCCGCTTAAAGGGTACACGGCCTGTGACACGGGCGTGTCACAGGCCGTGTCGGCCAAAAAGTGGTTTTTTGGGAAAATCTTGGCCGTTCAGTTTTCTCTCTTTTGATCCAAGGGCCAAGGTGGTTTCCTGGCTGGTTTATTTCGTGAGGGAAGAATGAAGAAGACATTCTTCATTTGTCCTTAAGAAAGAGAGAAGGAGAGAGGAAGAAGAAGAAGGAGGAGGAGAGCAAGCCACCGGCGGAGCTCCTGTGGTCCGATTCGTGATCCGAAGCCGGCGTTGTGAAGGCAAGGCTGCTGCGGTTCTTTCTCACCGGCTAGTTTGCGATGGCACCGAAGAGATCGACAAGGGTAACGATCTCCCTCCTTGGACATGTGAAGTCCTTCTTCTCTGCATTGCATAGGGAAAACCCTTCCCCGCGAGTGGGCGGTGGGTTGTGGTGTCCCTTGGGGTAGATATGTGAAGTCCCCCTTGTTAGAGGCCGGAATTGGAGTACGGCTCTAGGCATGTTGTGTGAAGCCCATCTGGATGTAATCTGGATTGGTGATGCTTGTTTGCATATCGGAGAAGGCTCCGTGATAATGGCTTGTGATGCCTATGGCTTGTGATGCCTTGTTCCTACCTGTTGCTTGGTGCGGCAGGAAGTACTGGACGATGTCCAGGAAATGAAGAGGGTTGGATGCAACTCTTGTGGCCATGTGTTGCCACTTTGTTAGTAGTTGAGCCGTTGGGCTGCAACTCGATGAAAAGGCAGATTGCCGAACAGGAAAGGTGAAACCGACCCGCGCCTATAAAAAGCCATGGATACTTCCGTATTCGAGGTGGCTCGGCGACTTGAGCAACGGGGGGTGGCTGATCCGTACCTGCGTTAGGTCCGTCCGACTTGGAAGCCTGGTTATAGGTTTTGTTGGAGCGCCTAATGAGAGTCTTAGGCCCGCGCGCCGGAAAGACTAAAATGCTCAAATACCGTGTAGACGGTGGTGTTGACCCTGGTATTCCGGTACACCGAGAATGTGCCCTGAGTGCACGGACTGTCGGGCTGGGTGGCCGATGGTTGTGATGGCTTGAATGTGCCTGCGCGCACATAGTTGCTATTTGATGATGTCATGCTTGCAGGGAAAGAATGCTCATGCCCCGAGAAAGGGGTAGGATTGTTATAATTGGGTCAGCTGAATGCTGACCGTTGCATTGTTTGCCACCGGTTGGGTGGATTGTTCCCGTGCAGGTGCTGGAGAGCCAAGTGGTAAATGATGGGCTGAAGCCCTACTGCTGTTGCTGCTGCTGCTGCGGCTAGCCCTTGAAGGCTAAGCGAATGGCTTTGTTTTGTTTTCTCTTGTGCTCATGTATGGCCGGCCTGCGCGCCGAAGTTTGTAAAACATGTTGTATGTACAGAGGAACTGTAAGGCCTTAAGGCCAAACTCTTGTGGTTGTGTACATTCCATAGTATATATATATAAAGGTGGTTTTATATATATTGGACATTCCGGTTGAGAGTTCAAAGTTGTAACTTAAAGCTTCCGCTAGAATGCTCTGAGTTAGGATTCGTATTTGGTTTGGTATTATCCTGTGACCTCACCGTCTGTTTGTGGCATATAGTGTGGGGCCCCGGCCGGACCTTCTACTATACGTCATTTAACGGATGGGGTCGTTACATTTTGGTATCAGCTTTTCGTCGGTCTTCCTCTTTCGAATTCGTGGTCGAATTCTTTTGTGGGGTGGCGAGCACGTGTTTGTGCGACCTGCTGTAACGCTAATGAACTCTGGAATGTCCATTAAGGAATGTACAAAATCTTATTTGAGGAATCTGCGCGTTCCTTTTTGTGTTGTTTTGCTTGCATACGTTCGCTAATGTGTGTCTTGTCCACCTATAGGTGACACGTAGTGGTGCTGGGCAGTCTGAGCCCCAGCGCTCTGATGAGAGTGCGGCACCAGCTGAGGTGCCAACACCCCCTCCATCTGCGGAAACTGTTCGCTTAGTGGCTGAGGCGCTATTTGCCATGATTCAGCCCACCGGGCAAGCGCAGCCGGCGGTAGTGCCAGTTCGTGTTGATGTAAGACCCGAGCCGGTTGAGGCTGTAGATCCACGAGCAGCTGACCGACAGTTGAAGCAATTCATGAGCTTCAGTCCTCCTACATTTGCGGGAATGGGATCCCCAACGCAGGCGGAAGATTGGTTATCGCGTGTCAAGAGGATAATGACAGCGATCAGGGCGGAGGAAACTCTAAAGGTCACCTTAGCCACCTTTATGCTTGAAGGGGAGGCGCGGTTGTGGTGGGACGAGGTTGAGCTACACCATTTGGCGGGCAGGCAATTAACACAAGTGTCGATTGAGGAGTTCTCTCAAATATTTCTGGCGAAACATGTCCCAGCGGCGCAATGCATTGCTATGGAAAATGAGTTCCAACGGTTAAAGCAAGGGGAAGATAGTGTGGATATCTACTTGCATGAGTTTACCAGGTTGGGACGATATGCGGGAACAATCTTCGCGGATGACCAAAGGAAAACGAATCGGTTCTATGAAGGATTGCGGGATGAGTTGCGATTCCTGCTTTCGAGTTCTGTGAGCCAAGGGTTTCAGGCGTTGGTTGATATTGCGTGCGCGTTGGAGAAGGACATGAGGCGAGTGCAAGGGAGCAAGGGCTTGGTTGTGTCAAAGCCAGAGGCTCAAGCACCACGCCCGAGCAAATCGTTTTACCAGAAGAAAGGGGGCAAGAGGTCCAAGCCATCTAGGCAAGTGACTACGACCGTTGTGTCGGGAGCGACATCAAGGCCGGATGCTCGTACATGCTATAACTGTGGCCGGGTGGGGCATATTGCTCGTGACTGTCGGGTTGTGCAGCCCAAAGGGGAAAAGAAGGCGGGTGCGTCGTATGCTGAGAAGGGCAAAGCGGTGGTGGATTCCTCTGCTTCCCAGGCACAGCCCCGAATCTATCAACTTGGCCAACAGGAAGCGATTAAGCAAAGTGACGTCGTCACAGGTACGAGTTGATTTAGTTTACTTGCTGGTGCTTTTGGTTTTGGTTATGTTTAGCTTGTGCATGATGTGTGTGCTGCAGGCTTTGTCCTGATTCGGAATAATTTAGCGAGAGCCCTGTTTGATACGGGTGCTTCGCATTCTTTTCTGTCTGAGGATTTCGTATCTCGAATTGGGGTACCAAGTCATGTGACGGTGGATAGTATAAGGGTGCTATTGCCGAATGGCTGTGTGATGCTTGCGGATAGGGCTTGCGATGTGGATGTGCAAATAGGAAGTCGGGATTTCGGTTTGAGTGCAGCTGTGCTACCGTTATCGGAGTTTGATGTGATCTTTGGTATGGACTGGCTCTCGGAGCAGCGTGCCTTTATTGATTGCAACTCCAAGGAGATTACACTGGGCCAGAATACCGGGCTTGTGACGAAGTTCGCTGGTATGCGAGGAGTTGGAGGAACGTTGTTGTCTGCACTCCAAGTCGTCAATGCTGTTCGGAAGGGCGCGGAGTTATTCTTCACGCTAATTCAGGCTGTTGAGCCAAAGGCCAGTGTCGGTGAAGTGCCAGTTGTGTCAGAGTTTGCCGATGTGTTTCCTAAAGATCTTCCTGGGTTACCACCCCAGCGGGAGATTGACTTCTCTATTGAGTTGGTGCCAGGTGCGAAACCTGTGGCCCGCTCTCCATATCGCGTCGCGCCAAAAGAGATGGCTGAGTTGAAAGTCCAATTGCAAGAGTTGTTGGAGCAGGGATATATACGCCCAAGTATGTCACCTTGGAGCGCGCCTGTTCTCTTTGTGAAGAAGAAAGACGGTAGCTTACGGTTGTGTATTGACTACCGCGAGTTGAATAAGCTGACGGAGAAAAACAAATATCCGATTCCGAGGATTGATGACCTCTTTGATCAGCTGGCGGGATCAACGGTCTATTCCAAGTTGGATTTGAAATCGGGATATTATCAGCTAAGGATTCGGGAAGGTGACATTCCCAAGACAGCGTTTGGAACACGCTACGGTCATTATGAGTTCACGGTAATGCCGTTTGGCCTATGTAATGCGCCTTCGGTATTTATGGACCTAATGCATCGAACGTTCCGAGAGTACTTGGATTTGTTTGTTATTGTGTTTATCGATGACATCTTAGTATACTCTCAGTCGGAAGAGGATCACGCAAACCATTTGCGGTTGGTCTTACATACCATGCGGAGGAATAAGCTTTTTGCCAAGTTCTCAAAGTGTGAGTTCTGGCTCTCTTCAGTAGCCTTTTTAGGCCATGTGGTAAGCGGAGAGGGTATCGCGGTGGATCCGTTGAAGATAAGTGCCATCCGAGATTGGCCAGTGATGTCTTCAGTGGCCGAGGTCAGGAGCTTCCTTGGACTTGCGGGCTACTATAGACGGTTTGTGGAAAACTTCTCACGGATTGCTTTACCTCTGACCACGCTGACGAGAAAGGATCAAAAGTTCATTTGGACGCCGGAGTGCGCGCGAGCTTTTGAAGACTTGAAGAGTCGTTTGACCACGGCGCCTGTGTTGACATCGCCATGTGGTACCGATGGGTATGAGATCTATAGTGATGCATCAGGGAGCGGCTTAGGCTGCGTTCTTCTGCAATTTGGTAAAGTGATTGCTTATGGCTCGCGTCAGTTGAAAGTGCATGAGCGGAATTACCCCGTCCATGATTTGGAGTTGGCGGCGGTAATCTTTGCGCTCAAGTTGTGGCGGCACTACCTATATGGCGTGAAAGTGGATATCTATACGGATCACAAGAGCCTAAAGTATTTGTTGGATCAGAAGGATCTGAATATGCGACAGCGAAGATGGATGGAGTTCCTTGGGGACTACACATTCGAGATTCACTATACCCCCGGGAAGGGAAATGTGGTCGCTGATGCTTTGAGTCGGAAGACTCCGGTACGGGCAAGCTGGTTGCAGAGGCATGATCAGCGTTTGATCCAAGAATTGGAAGCATTGGAGATATCTTGCGTTGACAAGGGTGCGTCAACCGATGCATGCTTGAACTGGACGGAGGTGCAATATGACCTTACGGACAGAGTTCGGCGAGCAACGGAGCTTGATGAAAGTCTCCAGCGCTATGCTAAAGATGGGTCGGATGATCAATTCTCTTGGGATAACGGGTTGTTACGGAGAAATGGTCGAGTGTGCGTCCCAAGTGTGGGTAAATTGAGGGAAGAGTTGATGTATGAAGCGCACTTTGCAAAGTACTCAGTTCACCCAGGGAGCACAAAGATGTACAGAGATATGAAAAAGCTATTCTGGTGGCCCGGACTAAAGAAAGATGTCGCACGTTATGTGGCTGAATGCACTACCTGTGCGTTGGTGAAAGCAGAATGCCAGAAGCCTGGCGGGTTTCTGAAGTCGTTACCTATTCCGGAGTGGAAGTTCGATGATATTTCGATGGATTTCGTGCACGGGTTGCCGAGATCTCAACGCGGTCATGATTCAATCTGGGTGATTGTGGACCGGTTGACGAAAGTGGCGCACTTCCTTCCAAACAGAAGAGACGATTCAGTGGAAACCTTGGCCAAGCTTTATGTGGAGCAGGTTGTTCGACTACACGGTGTTCCTCGGAGCATCGTTAGTGACCGTGATGGGCGGTTCACATCGAATGATTGGCGGCTCGTTCATCAAATGTTGGGTACAAAGTTAGCGTTTAGTACGACCTTTCATCCCCAAACGGATGGCCAGACTGAACGAACCAACAGGACGATGGAGGACATGCTCCGCATGTGCGCCCTAGACTTTGGTAAGAGATGGGAAGATTATATATTTCTCGTCGAATTTGCCTATAATAATAGCTACCAAGCGAGTATTGGTATGGCACCATTTGAAGCGTTGTATGGTCGGAAATGTCGTACACCGTTAGCTTGGGCAGAAGCAGGCGAATCGAAGCTGAATGGGAAAAAGGAAGTCGAAGAAGCTACTTCGCTCATACGCTCTATTCGGGAGAGGCTATTGATAGCCCAAGATCGTCAAGCAAAGTACTACAATGCCAAGCACCGGAACGTGGAGTTTGCGGTGGGTGATTGGGTATATTTGAAGATCAAACCCTTCAAAGGTGTGTCCAGGATTCGGCGTTTGAAAAAGCTAAGTCCGAGGTATCTTGGTCCGTTTGAGGTGGTGGAGCGAGTTGGGGAAGCTGCTTATCGACTAGCACTTTCAGCGGACTTGGGTGGATTACATGATGTATTTCACATCTCAGTCCTTCGTAAGGCGGTAAAGGATCCAGCTCAAGTAGTGGAGAATGATCGGGTACCGGTCGAGTATGGGCTAACGACGAGGGTTAGACCCATTCGGATCGAAGATCGAGCCGAGAAACAGTTGCGGAACAAAGTGATCGTGATGGTCAAGGTCCGATGGGACAATTGTGGCCGTGAAGAGCTAACATGGGAGCGAGAGCAGACCATGCGAGCTGAGTTTCCCGAGTTATTTGTATAAACTGTAGACCGTGTACTTTGTGTTATAACAGAGTTATAGCATTGCTGGGTTTTGTTTCCTTACCGTGCAAATTTCGGGACGAAATTTTGTTAAGGGGGAGGGTTGTAACACCCCAAAAGGCCCCATAAAGACTCAAGATGAGTTTGAGTAGCAGGCTGTTTGACACGGCCTGGGACACGGGCGTGTCCCAGGGCGTGTCGGGTGTACACGACCTGGGACACGGGCGTGTCCCAGGGCGTGTTCGAATTATTTTGCGAAATTGGCCTATTCAAGTCAGAGCCGGACACGGCCTTGAACACGGCCTTGAACACGGGCGTGTCAGGCTGGACACGGGCGTGTCAGCTGCCGTGTTCCGACCCGTGTACTGGTTGCAGCTCGATGAAGCAGGAGACACGGGCGTGTCTCAGGTTCGACACGGGCGTGTCAGGTCCGACACGGGCGTGTCGATGCCCGTGTTGTTCAGTCGGTTCAAACTGTGTGTGCCGCTTAAAGGGTACACGGCCTGTGACACGGGCGTGTCACAGGCCGTGTCGGCCAAAAAGTGGTTTTTTGGGAAAATCTTGGCCGTTCAGTTTTCTCTCTTTTGATCCAAGGGCCAAGGTGGTTTCCTGGCTGGTTTATTTCGTGAGGGAAGAATGAAGAAGTCATTCTTCATTTGTCCTTAAGAAAGAGAGAAGGAGAGAGGAAGAAGAAGAAGGAGGAGGAGAGCAAGCCACCGGCGGAGCTCCCGTGGTCCGATTCGTGATCCGAAGCCGGCGTTGTGAAGGCAAGGCTGCTGCGGTTCTTTCTCACCGGCTAGTTTGCGATGGCACCGAAGAGATCGACAAGGGTAACGATCTCCCTCCTTGGACATGTGAAGTCCTTCTTCTCTGCATTGCATAGGGAAAACCCTTCCCCGCGAGTGGGCGGTGGGTTGTGGTGTCCCTTGGGGTAGATATGTGAAGTCCCCCTTGTTAGAGGCCGGAATTGGAGTACGGCTCTAGGCATGCTGTGTGAAGCCCATCTGGATGTAATCTGGATTGGTGATGCTTGTTTGCATATCGGAGAAGGCTCCGTGATAATGGCTTGTGATGCCTATGGCTTGTGATGCCTTGTTCCTACCTGTTGCTTGGTGCGGCAGGAAGTACTGGACGATGTCCAGGAAATGAAGAGGGTTGGATGCAACTCTTGTGGCCGTGTGTTGCCACTTTGTGAGTAGTTGAGCCGTTGGGCTGCAACTCGATGAAAAGTCAGATTGCCGAACAGGAAAGGTGAAACCGACCCGCGCCTATAAAAAGCCATGGATACTTCCGTATTCGAGGTGTCTCGGCGACTTGAGCAACGGGGGGTGGCTGATCCGTACCTGCGTTAGGTCCGTCCGACTTGGAAGCCTGGTTATAGGTTTTGTTGGAGCGCCTAATGAGAGTCTTAGGCCTGCGCGCCGGAAAGACTAAAATGCTCAAATACCGTGTAGACGGTGGTGTTGACCCTGGTATTCCGGTACACCGAGAATGTGCCCTGAGTGCACGGACTGTCGGGTCGGGTGGCCGATGGTTGTGATGGCTTGAATGTGCCTGCGCGCACATAGTTGCTATTTGATGATGCCATGCTTGCAGGGAAAGAATGCTCATGCCCCGAGAAAGGGGTAGGATTGTTATAATTGGGTCAGCTGAATGCTGACCGTTGCATTGTTTGCCACCGGTTGGGTGGATTGTTCCCGTGCAGGTGCTGGAGAGCCAAGTGGTAAATGATGGGCTGAAGCCCTACTGCTGTTGTTGCTGCTGCTGCGGCTAGCCCTTGAAGGCTAAGCGAATGGCTTTGTTTTGTTTTCTCTTGTGCTCATGTATGGCCGGTCTGCGCGCCGAAGTTTGTAAAACATGTTGTATGTACAGAGGAACTGTAAGGCCTTAAGGCCAAACTCTTGTGGTTGTGTACATTCCATAGTGTATATATATATAAAGGTGGTTTTATATATATTGGACATTCCGGTTGAGAGTTCAAAGTTGTAACTTAAAGCTTCCACTAGAATGCTCTGAGTTAGGATTCGTATTTGGTTTGGTATTATCCTGTGACCTCACCGTCTGTTTGTGGCATATAGTGTGGGGCCCCGGCCGGACCTTCTACTATACGTCATTTAACGGATGGGGTCGTTACATATTCCCTTTGTTCCCTCGTCCCCTACTGCGATATCCACCCCTACACTGTCTCCGTCCACTCCTCTCCATCCGCATCTCTCTCCCACTTCTCCGCCACCGTCCCCCTCATCTCCGCCGTCGTCGCTCTCTCCTCTCGGGCAAGCTCTCTCTGCCACGGATGCTCCGGATGCCGAGGGACACGCTGATCTGGATCTTCCTGTAGCTCTTCGCAAAGGGGTGCAGACATGTACCCTACACCCCCTTTCCGCTGTTTTTTCATATGATCATCTTACCTCTTCTCGCAGGGCCTTTGTGCTGGCTATCTCTGCCACTACCACACATCGTTCCTACCAGGAGGCCATTGCTATTCCTCACTGGAATATGTCCATGGATGAGGAAATGGAGACCCTAACGGAGCGGGGTACGTTGACTCTTGTTCCTCCTCCATTCGGTACTGATGTTGTTGGCTGTCGCTGGGTCTTTGTCGTCAAATTTGGCCTGGACGGCATTGTGGATCGTTATAAGACTTGCCTTATTGCTAAGGGCTTTACTCATACCTATGGGGTTGATTACTTTGACACCTTCTCTCCTGTGGCTCGTCTCAACACTATACGGGTCCTTCTCTCTATGGCGGTCAATAGAGATTGGCCGATTTCTCAGCTGGATGTCAAGAATGCCTTCCTTTATGGTGATCTTCAGGAGGCCGTCTACATGGAGCAACCTCCTGGGTATATTGCTTAGGGGGAGACAAGAGTATGCCGACTACAGAAGGTAATCTATGGCCTCAAGCAGAGCCCTCGAGCTTGGTTTGACAAGTTAAGCGGCATCGTGGCGGCCGTTGGTTTTGCGCGAAGCTCTGCCGATCACTCGCTATTTATTCGCAAGACCTCCTCGGGACTGGTGGTTCTTGCTGTGTACGTCGATGATATTCTTCTCACTGGCGATGACCAGGAAGGGGTAGCCTTGACAAAGCGGCATCTTCATCAACATCTGGTCACGAAAGATATGGGCTCTCCAAAGTACTTTCTGGGGATCGAAATCTCTCGTAAGCCCAACTCCTTACACCTATCCCAGCGTAAGTATGCCCTTGATCTGTTAAAAGAGGCAAGATTTACTGGAGCCAAACCTGCCCAATGCCCCATGGCAATTGGAGAAGACAAAACCTGGACAGATGATTCGCCTCTTCTTTCAGATACTATGTGGTACAGGCATCTAGTTGGTAAGCTCATATATCTCACAGTGACCAGGCCCGACATTTCCTATGTTATGGGCAAGGTGAGTCAATTCATGCAAGCACCTAGGGAGTGTCATCTACAGTCCGCCTTGCAGATCTTGGAGTATATCAAAGCAGTGCCAGGGAAAGGATTACTCTTTCAAAAGAATGGTCATCTGAGGGTTGAAGCATACTCAGATGCGAGTTATCCTGATGATAAAGGGGATCGCAAGTCTACCTCCAATTTCTGCACCTTTGTTGGGGGAAATCTGGGGAGCTGGAAGAGCAAGAAGCAGTCTGTCATTTCCAGGTCCAGTGCTGAAGCAGAGAATCGGAGTATGGAATCGACCCCTTGTGAGTTAAAATGGCTACGGGCTCTCATGCTGGATTTAGGAGAGGTCTATAACCATCCTCTACCTATGTTCTGTGACAACAAGACTGTCATATACATCTCCAAAAATCTGGTATTCCATGAAAGAACCAAGCACATTGAGGTCGACTGTCATTTCATTCGTGAAGAGATTTTGAAGGAACAAATTTGCACTCCCTTCGTCACTTCTGATAAAGAGCTGGTTGACATCTTCACCAAGCCAGTATCCGCCTCGTTTCTTCATATTTGTGACAAGCTGGGCATGATCGATATATATGCTCCAGCTTGAGGGGGAGTGTTGAAGTTGGTGACCGGGTGGTCTGGCAGTCTGGCTTGGTGGGTTGATGACCGCGCGGTCTGGCGGTTTCCCTTCAGCGGTTTGGTTGCTGTGTGTTGCTGTCTGATGTCCAAGCGGTCTAGCGGTTTGACTCTGGCGACTTGGAGACCGGGCGGTCTGACGGTATCCCATGACGATATCTCTCTCTCTCTGATAGTAGCCGAGCGGTTAGTCCTTCTATCTAACCGCGTGGCTTGTGCGGTTTGTGTCTGTATAGTCCGCTTGTGTCCTGTAATTTTTTAGTCCCACATCTCTTATTTTTTCTCTCATCTCTCCTCCATTCTATATAAGGGAGGTCATACCTTTGTAATAGACACTTTTTTGGGATAATAAAGTTTTTGTTATACCACAGTTTGAAAGGAGGGAGGGACAGCGGATGTACCCATAATCTGGGGAACCACTATAAATCTTGTGTATGTTATTTCTATTTCTGAAAGCAAGCTAAGCTAACTCAACACACCAAAAGTTATGAAAAAGTATAATGAGACTAAAAACCTATTCATCCCCCTCTAGGTGTTTAGCAGCCCTTAAAACTAAATACTTTCATGTGGTATCAGAGGGAGGTTAATCAAAGAGTACTTAACAGTCTGAGTAGATCTTAAAAGGTAGCCAAAAGAAGTATACTTATGGGTTCAGGAGAGAACTATAAGGAGCTAAGTTCCATGAAGCTTCCTATCTACAGGAAGGAGAGCTTTGGAATCTAGGAGAGGGTCAGACTGTTCATGGAAGCATCTGACCCAAGGATCTTTATTACAATCAAAGAGGGACCTTTCATCCCTATGAAGGTCTCAATTCTAGATGCAATAGTCCAGACACCAAAGAAATATTCAGAGATGACTAAGGATGAAGTCATCTTAGCAACCATAGATAAGAGGGCACATAACATCATTATCAGTGTCATAGATGACTCAACATTCCAGAATCTGTTTCACTGCTAGACCTCTAAGGAGATATGGGACACTTTTGTGGTCTAGATGGAGGAAACTAAAGAGGTAAGAGATGACATGAAGTCCATGCTCAACCAGGAGTATGAGGCTTTCGGGCAGTCCAAGGGAGAGATCATAGTTGTTTGCTATGAAAGATTCTTCAGAATAGTGAATGAGCTGAGGACCTATAGGAGGGTCTTCAGTCATTATGAGCTTAATGAAAAATTCCTTAGGTCTCTAACTAGAGACTGGGGCACCAAGATTTGTGCCATAAGAGGTGGAAAAGTTGGCTGATACTCCCCCTCACACTCTTTTTGGAAAGCTGCTCTCTTATGAGATACAGCTATCTGTAAGAAAGGATGAGGAGACCATCAGCAAATCCCAGGCCAAAGAAAAGTCCTTGGCCTTCAGATCTAACAACACCAAGAGGAGCAAGGAGAGGATTGCCTCTCCTCCAAGGAGGCGTGCTGATTCAGACAACACAGGGCCAAGTTCATCAAACTACAGCAGCTCTGATGAAGAATTTTCTTCCTTCTCCGGGCAGTTTAAGAAGTTGAAAAGGAAGCAGTGGAGGATCAGACCTTCCTCCTCCTCTCATC
This sequence comes from Platanthera zijinensis, assembly GCA_039513925.1. Taxonomy (NCBI): domain Eukaryota; kingdom Viridiplantae; phylum Streptophyta; class Magnoliopsida; order Asparagales; family Orchidaceae; genus Platanthera; species Platanthera zijinensis. The sequence continues at coordinate 241,125,644 of CM077079.1, read as the reverse complement.
ACAGGAAGAACCACTCTAAAGGAGAAAGGTATGATTCTAAAACTAGTAAACATATTTCCTCTAAAGTTATCTACTAAGCCAGGGCATATGATAGCTGACTACCCAATCAAAAGAAGAGTGGTTGGTGAGAAAAAGGTCCACCAGCACAAGGGCAAGTAGGAAAAGTCCTTCATCACAAAGAAGAAGAATAGATGGAGTCAGTCTGACTCAGCATCTTCTGAGTCTGAAGAAGAAGAGGCCTATATTGGGCTCTTTGCTGTTAAAGAAGAAGCTTGAGAAGAAGATGAAGACTATCCTGCTGCCAGGATAAGGATCAGGGACTCTTTGTCAAATTTAGATAGTGACTCAGAGGAGGATGAAGATGAAGAAGATGTCAACAATTGCTATGGGCGGATGGCCAGGTCTGATGAAGACTCCAGCCAGGAATAGCCTGGACCAAAAAGGGTACATTCTCTATTTTGTTCCTCATATGAGTCTGGCTATGAGACTAGTCTAGATTCAGAAGCATCATTATCATGTGATAAAGATGAATTTGAGTCTGAGGAAGATGTCAATCAATTGATTGACAAATATGGTGCCCTTCTGGATGCTTTTAGAAGAAGAAAGAAGCTGGCTAAGAAGAGAGCTGAGGAGATTATCTCCCTTCAGCTAGCTGCTTCCCAATAGACTGAGACATCATCATTGCTGGATCAAAAGGATAAGGAAGTCAGCCAATTGAAAACCATTTCACTCATTCAGATTGGCACCATCAAGTTCAGGAATAGTCTCATTATGGATCTTGAAGAGAAACTCCAGAGGGAGAAAAGGATAATGGCTAGTTATTCTAAGCCAAGTACTGAGTTGCCCCTGATAGACTACTTCTCCTCTCAAAAGTGTTCCTTTTAGGAAAGTTCAGTTGCCTTCAAACAGGTATGACCAAGAAAGCATTTATTGTCACTAGATGAATGGTAGATATATTAGTATAAACAAAGATGTTCACAGTTATGGTGGAAGGTATAGTATGGGATTGAGTGCCTTTAAGGCTCCCCGTGAGAAAATTCAAATGGCCCATCATGGATCATTTGTCTTTGGTGCTCCAGCCACCATTCTCAAGAATGTGGTAGTGGCTAACTCTCAAGGCCACTCAGCAAAGACTCAGACCAAGGGTAAGTCTATTGGTAAGCCTGATGTGTCTATCTATGAGGCAATTAAGAGCCAGTTCTCTGCAAAGAAAACTGCTATTAATGGCAGATAGGGAAAGCCAATTAAGTCTGTTGAAAGATTCGCCTTCATTGAGATCCTTGCTGAAAGGAACTTGAAGAAGGTTTCTGCTCCTATTCCTTTTATACAGTCAGCAGTTAACCAAACTGCATGACCTTCTCAGAAAAGAAGATATAGCATTCATGAGTGCTAGTGCTGTAGTAAGGTGGAGCATTTTGCCTTAGATTGCTGGTACAATCCTATTGTGCAAAGAGCTAGTGTTAGTCTTCCTGTCAGAAAATTTGCAGGAAGACATGTTCATTTTCAGGCTAATCAGAACCTAGGACCCAATAAATATTGGGGTTCTAAGGTAAGATAAATTATTTGTTGCAGGTTATTCAAAGTGTCCATACCCCTATATGGTACTTGGACAGTGGTTGTTCCAGGCATATGACTGAAACAAGGAGCAATTTAAAGAAGTACACTCCAGTGAAGGATGGACCCAAAGTTATCATTGGTGGTTCAGATAGAGGAGTGACAAGAGGCTAAGGTAAGATTACCAATAGCATAGTCACAATCTCAAAAGTGGCTTATGTTGAAGGGTTACAACACAACCTCATAAGCATAAGCCAACTCTATGATCTTAGCTATGCCATTTCATTCCACAAGAATCAGTGCCAAATTAAGAGGTCAAGTGACCAAGAGGTCATCTTGATAGGCACTAGGAATGGAAATGTTTGTTGCTTAAACTTTCTTTGTCTTAATAAAGACTCTCCTATTTGTCTAGTTGTAAATAATAAAGTCTCATATTGTGTACAATGACACAAGAGACTAGCTCATTTAAATTATAAGACTATTGGCAAACTCTTTAGTGAAGAGTTAGTTAGAAATGGTCACAAGATGAAATGCACTAAGGAAAGCATTTATTCAACATGCCAAAAGGGCATGTAGACCAAAGCTTCTTTCAAGGGCATTAGGACCAAAGATTTTATGAGGTATTTATACCTCTTGCATATGGACTTGTTTAGTCCTATGCTAGTTCATAGTCTAGGTAGGAAAGTCTACACCCTTGCAGTGGTTGATGACTATTTTCTCAAGAAAAGTCTGAAACCCTTCATGTCTTCAAGACTTTTGTCAAGCAGATTCAAAATGAGCTAGACAACACTGTGGTCAAAATCAGAAGTGACTATGGGATTGAATTCTAGTCTGATAGCATGATAAGGTTCTGTGAAGAGCAAGAGATTCATCAAGAATTTTCTTCTCTAAGAACACTCCAGTAAAATGGGATTGTTGAGAGGAAAAATAGAACTTTTATAGAGGCTGATAGGATCTTACTAAGTAACACATCTCTCCCAGAATATTTCTGGACTGAGACAGTAAATACTACATGTCATGTCCTTAACAGAGCCTTTATCACAAAGAGCCACAAGAGGACACCCTATGAGATTATGAAGGGCATGAAACCAAATCTGGCCTATCTAAGTATATTTGGTTGCAAGTGTTATGTGTTGAATAATGAGAAGTCCTATGTGACTAAGTTTGTTGATAAGTACTATGATAAGATTTTTGTTAGGTGCTACAATCATAGTAAGGCATATAGGATCTAAACTTGGAAAGTAAAGTTGTAGAAGAGTCTGTTAATATAGTTTTTGATGAATCAACTATGACTAACAGTGAGCTGCCAAGCACTTGTTCTAGTACTGCAGGTACAAAGTTTTTGATTGACAAGCTAACCATCATAGATGCTGCTTCATTAGTCTAAGATGGAGTGGATATTCCAAAAGAAGGGCAAGGCACACTTGAAGTGGATGAAGATCAACAAGATGCTTCCACTAAAGCTGACACTGAAAGAAGATTGCCTCCAGCTGTCAGACATCTGAGAGATCATCCAAGAAACCTGATTATTGGTAATATAAACCAAGGAGTGGTGACAAGAAGCAAGAGCCTTAATATAGCTTTGTATTCAGGCTTCCTATCACAGGTTGAACCCAAGAGATTTGAAGATGCCAACATAGATCGATTCTGGATTGTAGCTATGCAAAAAGAATTGAACTAGTTTAAGAGATGTAAGGTTTAAAAGCTGGTTCCCAGACCACAAGAACATAATGTCATTGGAGTTAAGTGGATTTACAGGAATAAACTTGATGAAAATGACATTATAATTAAAAATAAGGCTAGGCCAGTAGTTAAGGGGGTACATACAAGAAGAAGGTATTGACTTTGATCAAACCTTTGCCCCTGTAGCAAGATTGGAATTCATCAGACTCTTCCTTGCATATGCTACATTCAAAGGATTTAAAGTCTACCAGATGGATGCAAAGTCAACATTCCTGAATGGTGAGTTAAAGGAAGAAGTTTATGTTGAACAGCCTCCAGGTTTTGTTGATTCTAACTCACCTGAATTTATTTATAGACATAAGAAAGCTCTATATGGGATAAAGCAAGTCCCTAGAGCATGGTATGAGAAATTGTCTAGCTTCCACATTAAGAACAAATTTTCAAGGGGAAGATAAACAAGAACATATTCCTAAGAAAATCTAAGGGCAAGATCATCCTAGACAAAATTTATGTAGATGACATAATTTTTGGGTCTACTGATGACAACCTTTACAGGAAGTTTGTCAAACTTATACAAGGGAAGTTTGAGATGAGCAGTATTGGTGTGCTTAAGCACTTCTTGGGCCTCCAAATAAGGGAGACTGAAGATGGATTGTCCATCTCACAGTCTAAGTTCACTAGAGAGTTGATCAATAAATTTGGTATGGAGAATACATCCACCATGAAAACTCTCATGGGGTCAAGTATGCATATAGAAAAAGATGAGGCAGGAAAACCTGTTGATGAAACTCTATATAGGGGGATAATTGGATCCCTTCTATATCTTACTACTAGTAGGTCATACATCATGTATATTGCATGTGAATGTGCTAAGTATCAGGCTAGCCCTAAAGAATCTCACTACTCAACTACAAAGAGGATTTTGAGGTATCTTAAGGGCACACCAGATCTTGGCCTCTGGTACCCTAGAAATAGGGATTTTGAACTAACAACCTATTCAGATGCAGACTTTGCAGGCTACAAAGAGGATAGGAAGAGCACATCAGGCACCTGTCAGTTTTTGGGAGGAAGACTATTGTCTTGGAGTAGCAAAAAGCAGACCAGTTTTGCAATCTCAACAACTGAGTCTAAGTATATCTCTACAGGTAGCTGTTGTGCACAGTTATTGTGGATCCAGCATCTGCTCCAGTACTATAACCTTCAGATAAGTAAAACACTCGTGTTCTGTAATTCTACTAGTGCAATCTCAATTGCTAGGAATCCTGTCTCTCATAGCAGGACTAAGCATATTGAGATTAGGTATCATTTTATTAGGGAGCATGTAGAAAAAAGAAGACATCTGTCTTGAGTTTATCCCCATAGAAAAGCAAGTGGCAGACATCTTTACTAAGCAACTAAATGAAGTCATGTTCAACACCTTAAAGGGTTTAGAGCAATTGTTGTTTAATTTCTGAGATGTGGGCAATACCCTAATACCCTCTACCCTAAAGGGAGGAGTTGAGAAATATTGAGTAGAGAAATTGCAATACTGAGTAATTTCAGTGGCATATCAAAAGGGGAGATGGTGTGAAATACATTCCTAGGGGGAGATGTGGAATCAATACTTGACATGACCAAGTCATGTTAAGTAAGTGCATGTTACTTGGAAATATTCAAGTAATATGAAGAGAGCAATGTTGAGCCATTGCATATTATGTTTTCACCCTCAAGTGGTTTAAGGAAAGTCCTCCACTTAAGTGTTAAGTAGTGAGGAGAGCTGTAAGCTGCTTTCAAGTAATATGAAGAGAGCAATGTTGAGCCATTGCATATTATGTTTCCACCCTCAAGTGGTTTGAGGAAAGTCCTCCACTTAAGTGTTAAGTAGTGAGGAGAGATGTAAGCTACTTTGAATTTTTAAGTGGTATGAGAAAGCTTACAGCTGCTTCTAAATTTATTTGCTTTATGAGAAAGTGATTCTTAGTATTGATGTGTGTTCTGCCTTCTTCAAATAGGGGGAGATTGTTGGGAATATTTCCCTCAATGTTCCCTAGATTTGAAGAGGCATCACCATCAACAATAAGAGCATATTTGTATTTGTTGTTGTTTAAGTTCATCATGTGCAGGATGTTCCTTGAAACAAGTTTAGACAGGTTGTCTAAGTGCTTGTGTTAGGTTGTCACAAGGTAGAGAGGTGGAGAGATAGAAAACTATCTAAGTCTACAGGCGTTGAGTGAAGCTAGATCACTCAACGCCAGAAGCCAAGGAAGGATGATGGAAAGACTAAAAATCATTTAAGCCCACAGGCATTGAGTGAAGCCAGTTCACTCATCGCTAGATTCCAAAAAGCATCGAGTAAATAAAAGACAGTCAAAGCTCAATAGTTTGCAGTGCAGATTTGCGGCTAAGTCCACATGCGTTGAGTGAAGGCAATTCACTCAACGTCATATAACAAGAGGCATTGAGTACAATACAGTCTGTCAAATCCTCAGCATTGGCAAGGAAGAAATTTAACTAAGTCCAGAAGCATCGAGTGAAGATAGCTCACTCGACTCCTGAAGAAAGAAGCGTTGAGTCAAGCTCAAGATTTTGAAGATCTGTTAATAATTATGGCCAAGTCAAAAAGCATTGAGTGAGGACAGCTCACTCAAAGCCCAAAGAAAAAGGCGTTGACAGAGCAATGATCAGTCAAAGTACAAGGAGAGATAGACAGAAAAATCTATCTAAGTCTAGATGCATTGAGTGAGGACAGCTCACTCAACGCAAGCTCATCAAGAAGATTGGCTAAGTATAGAAGCATTGAGTGAAGCCAGTTCACTCAAGCCTCATCAAAAAGACAGGCAAAGGTAGAAGCGTTGAGTGATGAAGGCTCACTTAACGCATTCATAAAGAAATTTGCGGCTAAGTACAGAAGCGTTGAGTGAAGCCAGTTCACTCAATGCCTTAGCAAGAAGACAGGCATTCAGAGAAGAAGCTAAGTCCAGGGGCGTTGTGTAACGCCCCGAAACTCAAAAGAGGAACGGATGGCGTTTTCAGGCCAAGTTGGGTTCTGAATAGGCTAACACGGCATGTGACATGGGTGTGTCACAGGGCGTGTCGTGCTTGAGATAGATGATTTTTTGGGAGGTCGATGAAATTACGATCGATGTTTGACAGGGGTCGTACACACGACCTGAGACACGGGTGTGTCCCAGGCCGTGTCCTGCTCAGGATGTTTGCCAGGCACTTTGAGATAGTTACACGGCCTGGGACACGGGCATGTCCCAGGGCGTGTCTGGCATACGGCATGTGACACGGGCGTGTCACATGGTCGTGTCATGTTCGGTATTCGACAGTTTCAACGTCGATTGAGGTACACGACCCATTACACGGGCATGACACATGAGACACGGGCGTGTCCAAAGTCGTATCACAGGCCGTATTCTATTCTGTAATCTCTGGTTTTACGGCGAGTGTGGAACACGGCCTTGGACACGGGCGTGTAGCAAGCCGTGTTCAGCCCAGTAATTTGACTTTAAGTGCGAATCGTGGTCGTTCATTTCCTTCTTTTGGGATCCAAGGGCCCAGGCTAGTCCCTGCTGGTTTTTGGCCAGGAATAGGGTTTTAAACCATCATTTGCACTTGGAGCTTTCTCTTTCCAAGGTTTAGAGAGAGGGGAGAGCAAGGAAGAAGGAGGAGGTCAACTCCGGCCACTAGTGGAGCTTCGGAGCCCTGATTCTTGATCCGAGTCCGGATCTGTGAAGGAGAGGCAGTTGCGGTGCTTTTCATCTGACTAAGTTTCTTTATAGCTAGGAAGAGGGGTCGTAAGGTAATGACACCTCTCCTCTTGGTTTCTAGGATGCGTGCATAGCATCTTTTCCCTTCAATCTTTTAGGCACCAAATCTCTCAAGTGAGAGGGGTTTGGGTCGCAATGGTTCAAGAGGAACCACCGGGTCAATTGTGTCCATCCCTAGTATGATATTGCATTAGAGATCCGCTCCGTTAGTGGATTAGGCATTGTGGGTGAAGCCGTAGTCGCGACTGTTAGTCCGACTCGGTGATGTTGTATAGCGAGCCTTAAGGATTCGGTAGAAATCCGTTGCGGCAAGATGTCGTTTGTGATGTATGTGTTTTCCCACTTTTCTCGAGTGAGTACTTGTAGCCGGAATCGGGCAAGGTTAGCTCCGCACTGGCGGTAGATGGTTTCCTTAGTGCACGGGAACGTTGCAGTACAAATGGAGGATTAGGGTGGGAAAGGTTATGGATTATGATGTGCTATGGCGTGACTTTGTCTTCGTGGTCGGTTGGCTATCCCATGACGTACAAGTCATGTGGGGAGAGTGTCCCGGCGAGACTAGTCCCCTTCTGTGAGACTGACGAGAATGCCAAGCGTAGGGCAAGCCCGGGCAATGAAGCCATGAGCGGGTGGGGTCTAGTAAGGGTTCTTAGAATCGGTTTGTGTGTGAGACAGAATCCTGATGCAGGAAGTCAATGTTTGCAGGCAAGCCCAGGTTTAAGACCCATGAGCGGGTGGGGCCTTGGCAAGATTTCCGTGCAGCGGCTTTTAGGCCATTAGGGGAATTATGGTCCCCTTTTGTTTGTGGCTTTACGCCAATGGGGAATTTGAAGTACCCAGTTGTGATGATGATGTTCTAGTTGCATACGCGTTAGGGTGCCTTGGGCGAAGCCCAGGACTACATACATGTTGCATAGTAGGCCGCTTTTATTTTGTGCTCAACATAAAAAATGTGTTTGCGGTTTGAGACATCCAAACCTGTTTTTAAAAGCTTTACATGTTTATGTATATGACATACGAAGTGCTGACTTGCAGGTTAGAGGGGTACCCCGGGGTCCGTTAGGGGTGGCCGGGAGAAGATGTGTTGGTTGCACAGTAGAGGTCAGTCTTTACTGACCCACGTTACTACAAATTTTTACAAGGCAAGGAGCGCAAGCAGGAGCAAGTGCGTCGGCCAAAAATCCCTAAGCCTCATGAAGTGTTTGTTGTGCTTGCTAGCTCGTTTTATGCTTGATTGTATTGCTCCATGTTTTTGTATATTCTAGCTTGCAGGCCGAGGTAGCCTAGGAGTGCTGTTGCACGTTGATGTTTGACCATGTGGTCTTTTTGTTTTGGACTTATTTGGTGTAAGGCCTTAAGGTCATATTGATACTCCTGTTTAGTAGTGGATAACTTCTAGTTATTTGGTATGTTTCCGCTGTTTCTTTATTCTGAGTTTTGAGTTTGGTAGTTAATATCATCTTTTAATGCTAAAGTTGTGGCGTCCGATTGTTGTGGGGCCCCGGCTAGACCCATATTATATGGTCATTACATGGGAGGTGTTACAATTTGGTATCAAAGTAAGGTTAGGTTCAAAGGAGAGGATTCGTGGTCGAAATTCATTATCGAATCGCGTAAAAGAAGTTATCCACATAGGACTATTACGGGACCATGAGTGTCCTTATGTTTAAGTCTTGTGTTTAGAGACTGATTTCTTGTTACCTTGCTTTTGTTAAGAGTGCAAGCAACAAGGCGGGAATATCGAGGCCAAGAGAAGAGCTTTCGATGAGCAGCGCGATTGTGCAGGGTCCTTTAGGCATGGGGGAAACCCCAACCGATTTCTGCCGCATGCTTGCAGAAGCAATGGTGGCAACCCAAGCTGCAGCGGCAGCACAAGTAGCAGCCCCCGTTGCTCAGGTAGCAACTCCTGCTACCCCGGACACGGCGCAGGCCGTGCCGGGCGGAGAAGCTAAGCGAGCAGAGCCGCTGGCCGAAAGGGTGGTTGTCAGGCATGGGGACCGGCAGATGAAATATTTGCTGAGATTCCATCCTCTAACGTTTAAGGGAGTCGGTACGCCGACTGATGCAGAGGATTGGTGGACCTGGATGCAAGAACTTTTGAGGGCGGCAGAGACGCCGAAGGAGAAGAAATCCGAGTTTGCTGCCTTCATGTTGGAAGGAGACGCAAAGCTGTGGTGGGTGAGCCATAGCGGTCGGAAATTTCCTGGACGCACCCCATCCATTGATGAGTTTGGAAATGCTTTCCTGAAAAAGTACATTCCTGCGTCAACGAGGTTAGCCCTTCAGAGGCAATTCCTGCACTTGGTGTAGCGGGACAAGACTGTGGACGAGTATGTTCAGGAATTCACTCGGTTGAGTCGTTATGCTGGAACGACCATGGCAGAAGATGAGGAGAGGGACAACCTCTTCTATCATGGGCTAAGGGAGAACCTGAGGCAACCCCTCATATCTATGAAACACACAGGTTTCAATGAACTGGTTGAGGATGCCAGAATTTTGGAGAGCGATATAGAGCGAACCCAACGTCGTAAGGGTTTCGCACCCAAGCAAGGGGAAGGGAAGCCTTCTCAATCCCATGAGAAGTCTGAAGGGAGCAGATGGAAGAAAAAGCCTCACCTGTACAAGTCCGGTGAGAAAAGAAACTGGTCGTCCGGAGGGTCTCGCCCTAAGGGACCTCTGATATGCTTTAATTGTGGCAAGGTGGGGCACATAGCTCGTTTCGTACTCAAGGAGGCGCTGAGCAGGAGCCAAGGCAGGAGCATACTGTGCGCTCCAACCCTAGTGCCGCAGAGAAAGGGAAGATGGCAGAGTCGAGCATTTCTCGGTTCCAACCGGTGCAACCAAGGGCCTACAACCTTGGATAGCAGGAAGCGATCCGTCAATCTGATGTGGTGACAGGTATGAGAAAGTTTAAAGTTAGTATTGTACTTCATACTTTCAAGCCCGTTTATATTTGTTGCCTGTGTTTAGGATTTATTTTATTTTCTGGATACCCCGCTAGGGTGTTGTTTGATACGGGAACGTCGCACTCCTTTCTCGCAGAAAGTTTTATCCGGAGGATTGGAGTTGAGTCATTCTCGGCAGACGTAGAGCTGAAGGTGCGCATGACAAATGGGTCATCCATGACCACCGGGGCGAAGGGGCGTATTTGTTGGAACCTAGGCGGAGTCGACTTCTTATTGATAGCGGCAGTCCTATCGTTGGTTGAGTTTGATGTGATATTGGGAATGGACTGGCTAACAGAGCAGCATCCCAGTATTGTCTGCCTATCCAAGGTGATGACCCTGAGGAGCGAAGGGCGGGCAGAAGTCTAGTTTGAGTGCCTTCACGGAGTGGCTTGTTCCCTAGTTTCAACCATGCAATTTGTGTGGGCAGTTAACTAGGGAGGGGTAGCCCTCGTAGCATTGTTGGAGGTTCGCCTTTCCAGGTTATCCCTTGAAGAAGTACCCGTAGTGGCAGAATTCAAGGATGTGTTTCCTGAGGAGCTTCCTAGAGCACCTCCTCGATGGGAGATTGATTTCTCAATTGGGTTAGTGCCAGAGTCTAGGCCGGTGTCACGTCCTCCTTTTAGGATGTCACCAAAAGAGTTGGCCGAACTCAAAGTGTAGTTATAGGAACTGTTGGAGCAGGGTTACATCAGACCCAGTTCTTCACCGTGGAGCGCACTGGTGTTGTTCGTGAAGAAGAAAGACGGTAGTATGCGATTGTGCATAGACTACCGAGAGTTGAATAAACAGACTATCAAGAATAAGTATCTGATTCCTCGGATAGATGACCTGTTCGACCAGTTGGTTGGGTCAGTGGTGTATTTAAAGTTGGACTTGAAGTCAAGATTCTATCAGTTTCGAATTCGAGATGAGGACATACCTAAGACAGCGTTTGGTACGAGGTATGGTCACTTTGAGTTCTCAGTGATATCGTTCGGGTTGACGAACGCGCCATCCGTATTCATTGATTTGATGAACCGAGTATTTCGCGAATACTTGGACTCGTTTGTAGTTGTCTTTATTGACGACGTCCTGGTTTACTCCAAATCGGAGGTGGAGCATGAGACTCACTTGATAATAATCTTGCAAGTATTAAGAGAGAACCATCTTTATGTAAAGTTCTCGAAGTGCGAGTTCTGGTTAGAGAAGCTGGCCTTTTTGGGTCATGTGATTAGTGGGGATGGGGTGGCGGTAGATCCAACAAAAGTGGAAGCCATCAGAGATTGGCCAATCTTGAGAACCGTGGCGGAAGTCCGAAGTTTTCTTGGAATAGCCGGGTACTATAGAAGGTTTGTGGAAAACTTTTCGCGGATAGCTCTACCCCTCACTTCACTAACTCGTAAGGACCAGAAGTTTGTGTGGACTCAGGAGTGCAATCAGGCATTTGACGCCCTGAAGGAAAGGCTGATGACAACTCAATTTCTAAGTCTGTCGAAAGGGACTGAAGGATTTCAAATTTTCAGTGACGCATCAGGATGCGGGTTGGGTTGCATATTGGTACAACATGGTAGTGTGATCGCCTTTGGGTCTAGGCAGTTGAAGCCTCACGAGAGAAATTACCCTGTCCATGTCTTGGAATTGGCGGCGGTAATTTTTGTGCTGAAATTGTGGCGGCACTACATATATGGTGCGAAGGTGCAAATCTTCACAGACCACAAAAGCCTGAAATATCTACTAGATCAGAAGGATTTGAATATGTGGCAGTGCAGGTGGGTTGAGTACCTTGGAGACTACAAGGTGGCGATTTAGTATATGCTAGGCAAAGCCAATATGGTGGCAGATGCCTTTAGTAGAAAATACTCTGGTCAAGGGAATTGGATCGAAGCTCATGATGAGCGGTTGGTACGGGATTGGGAGTCCCCTGGCATGGAGTATGTAGCTAGAGGAGAGTCTGGCGTGGCTCGATTGAACTAGATTGAAATGCAGAATGACTTGTCTGATCGTATTCGGGAAGCGACCCATTTGGATGTAGAGTTCCAGCCATTCATGGTGGATGCTCAAAAGGGCAAGAGTAGCGCCTGGGAGATGATGGATGGGATTATGAGGAAGGACAGAAGGATTTGTGTACTGCAGTTTGGCAAGCTCCGTGAGGAGTAGATGTTTGAGGCTCATTTTACGAAGTACTCCATTCACCCGGGCAGTACAAAGATGTACTTGGATATGAAGAAATCCTTTTGGTGGCCTGGTCTAAAGCGGGACGTAGCTTTGTACGTGAGTCGGTGCCAAACTTGTGCCTTAGTGAAGGCCGAGTGTCAGAAGTCGGGCGGGTTCCTGAAGCCTCTTTCTATTCCCGAGTGGAAATTTGATGACATCTCCATGGACTTTGTGCATGGGTTACCTAGATCGCAGCGGGGTAACGACGCGATTTGGGTGATCGTGGATCGCTTGACCAAAGTGGCTCACTTCATCCTAAATCGGAAAGAGGACAGCGTGGAGAAGCTGGTAGAGTTGTATGTTCGCAACATTGTGCGAATGCACAGGATTCCTAAGAGTATATTCAGTGATCGCAATGGACGATTCACGTCTAAAGACTGGGGCCTAGTTCAGAAGAGTCTGGGCACGAAGCTCAAGTTCAGTACGTATTTCCATCCGCACACCGATGGGCAAATCGAAATAATGAACAGTTCTATGGAGGATATGTTGAGGATGTGTACTCTTGACTTCGGTAAGAAGTGGGAAGATCACCTCTTCATGGTAGAGTTCTGAAAGTGAGGGTAAGATCTATCTCAACTCTAGAGGGGGGTGAATAGAGTTTACTTAAAATAATTTTTCACAGATTAATAAAATAGCACAAATTAAAATTCTATTTAAGCTATAGTGTAGAGTGCTAATAGAAACTTAAGAACTGAAAGGAAAAGGACACAGCACACAGCAGACAAATCACACAAGCACAACCAGAAGACACAAGGGAATATAGTGGTTCCCCAAAACTGGGTACATCCACTCTTCTACCACCCTTGGTAGGAATCCACTCAGGACTGAGTTGATCAGGTGTCCTGACACCAATGAGCTTTTGATAAGGTGCTCAAAAACCAAAGCTAGATTTTTTGATAAGGTGTCTTGCCACCACTGAGTTTTGACAAGGCTCTCAGAACCAGACAGAACTTTTGAAGGGAGTTCAAGAACCCTTTTACAGCAGGAAAAGAAAAAGTAAAAGTTGAAGTTGTCTTCTCTGTTCTCAGTCAAATGAGAGAAGCACAAGTGGATTGAAGATGTCAAAGCTCCCCCTGAGATGTAGAGAGGTTCAGGCAGAGAAGCTTTGCAGAAGGGTGATAGGTCTTCAGAACTTGATCTCCAGCAAAGAATGGTTTCAGCAGGACAGCTGAAAGATGATGTGTCTGGAGATCTAAGATGAGGATGCAAGAACACTTAGTCAGCTAGAAGATCTTGATGTTGTAGTTTTCTTGTTCTTCTACTAACAGTATTCTTCTGTGTGTTTTCTTTTTCTTTCTGTCTATCAGCTCTGTAAATTTTTTGTTGTTATTGTTCTGAATATCTAAGGACCATAGTAATAGAATTGATTTTCTGAATATTCTCCTTGTCCAAAGATGACCGTTGGTCAGTCATAAATGTTTTCCATAAATGGTCTTGTCTTTTAGAGGAAAGTCCAGCAAACAATCTCTGAATGATACCTTGAAACTTGCTCCAAACGGCTGGTAGATCTTCTGTCATAAATGCTGATAATATTCAAAAACATTCCAAAGAATCAGCAGCATTTGAAATCTTGAAGACGTTGATCTCTCCAAATAATCGTCGATCTGAGCTCTACGATCGTCGAACTGAGCTCAGAGATGAACTGAGATAAGCAGACAGAAATCGTCGAACTGAGCTCAAAGATCGTCGAACTGAGCTCAGCGACCTGAGAAACAGCTGAAGGAGGCATCGTCGAACTGAGCTAGACGATAGTCAAGGGGAGTTCGACGACTAAGCAGAAGCTAGCTAAAAGCAGATAGTCGATCTGAGCTCGAAGATCGTCGACCGGAGTTCGACGATTTGTTGAAGTTGAGCTCAGAGAGCGTCGAACTGAGTTCGACGATTCGTCGACCTGAGCTCGACGAAAATTGCTTTAGACTTAGCTCTTCATCCTTGATCTTGGAGTGGTCTTGGGGGCAGCTTCAAAACTAAGTTCTAGGCCCTAGACTCATTCTAATGTTGACCTTCTCAACTATACAACTAGGTCAACTAGGATCCTAAGACAAGCATAGTGATCCTTACCCAAATTAGTAATAGGGTGTTCCAACAATCTCCCCCTATTTGGGTTAGGATTACTATTTACAGACAATCATAAAGAGCATTTAATAATACAGAAGTTAAATACAAAATGCAGAGAAGCAGCAATGTATATCACAGATAAATAGCAGCAGATATCCAAAGGTGGATGATATGTTTGCTTACACAGATCACTTCTTTTCAGTTCCCTTTTTAAATAAAATTTCTCTGTTAGGGTTTAGGGCTTCTTTCTTGGACCTTCTGTCATCTTCTGCACCTAGAGAGGTTTGAGATCTTGGCCTTGGAACTACAGCCTCTGGGTGCAGCTTCATGTACTCTTCTGGATTGAAAAATTTCTTTGAGGCATACTTTTCCAGTTCTTTCTTTCTTTGTTCTAATAAGGTTGTAATGTTGGATATTTCTTTGCCTTGTTCTCTAGCCTTCTTAATCTGATCAAGAGCAGCCAACTCTTTCATCCTAGCAGTCCAGGCCACAGGATTGTTCTCAGGATCCTCATATGGAACAGCAGGTTCATATTTGTTGAGAGATTCAGGAGCAGGAGAGGTCCTTGCAGCAACTGTGTCTTTCAGTTTGTAAGGGTAAGGGCCTGAAGTAGAGTCAGAATGGCCTTGTCCTTCCCTTTGATAGGGTCTCTGTCCTCTTTGATTTCCTCTGTAACTACCCCTTCTGGGTTGATATCCTCTTTGATGTTGTCCCTTTTGGTAATACTTAGAATAGGATTGAGAGGAACTTTGTCTAGGAGCTGGAGCTTGAGGAGCTGAGCCTGATCCAGAGTCTGGAGGAGGAGGAGGAGGAGGCTGATGTTGAGATGATCCTTTTTCATATTTGTCAAGCTTTCTTCTCTTTTTCATGGCCTTTAGTTGGTTCTTGGAAAATTGCATCCATGGTTCAGTGATGGGGCAGTCATGCAGAATGTAATATGGAATGTCATTGGAGTCTTTGGCTTTGGCAGGAGGAACTGACATCATTGCTTTACTTCTGGCTTTTCTCTTTTTGGCAATTGTGCTGGCAGAATCATCAGAATCAGTTCTGTACTGATCACTTTCAGAACTCTGAGGTTGATCATATAAAGCATCAATTCTTCTGAGATATTCTTCTTGAGCTTTGAGCTTTGCAGCAGCAGCAGGAGCAGGAGCAGGAGGAGAGGAAGCAGCAGGGATAGCAGAATCAGCAGCAGGAGGAGTGGGATCTTCCAAGTATGAGGTAAGCTTTGCATCATCAGTTTCAACAACATTTTCCTCAGCATTAGGTGCTGGAATCATTTCTATGTCAGCAGCAGCAGCAGTATCAACAAAAAGAGGCACAGTGGCCTTAGTAGCAGCATTAGATACATCCACAGCCTTCCATGACTTGATATAGGAAACAATCTGGCTGGGATTACAGACAGGTACAGGCACAATGGCCTTGGACAGATCTTCAGCAGTAATTGGAGGCAGATAGCTGAAATAGGCTATATCAAATCTAGATAGCAACCTCTGCAGATTAAGTGCAAAAGCACATCCTGAGCTTGCTGAGAGAGTAGAAGCTGGAGCTGGAGCTGGCACATCCACTTCTTCATAAGGCATCTCCCCCTGCCTTGGTTCAGAGAGAGGTGAACCAAGGCACCCAGTAGAAGGGATTGCCTGGGAGGAGGAAAAGGAATCAAGCTTGGTGGACAGCTCCTGGACTTGCTTCAGGAGTGGAGTCAGGGAGGACTCCAGCAGAGATACCAGCTTGGGAGCTAGCAACTCATAGAGCCTGTCAGCCAGGCTAGGAAGATCTACATGCCCAAGTGAGGCTTGAGCAGTGGTAGTAGTCAAGGTGGATGGAGGGATGGTGACTGAAGCTGAAAAGGTGGAGTAGGGATTGTTGGTTCAGAAGATGGAATGATGGGGATAGAGAAGGTTGAGGTGGAGAGAGGGAGAGTAAAGGAGGGTATGAAGGAGGGTTGAGAGAGGATGTCAGTGAGCATTTGGTGGAGGGAAGATGTCTCAGGAGGAGAAGAGGGAGAGTCATCCATGAAGGAATCCTCTAAAAGGGAGAATGATGGTAGAGTGTGGATTGGATAGGAAAAGAGAGGATGGAAGTCCTCTGAGGAGGATGGTGGAGGGGATGACATAGGTGAGGAAATGGTAATGGGAGATGAGATAATGATGGTGGAGACTGGTGGTGAGGAGGTGATGGCTTGGGTATATGTGGCTTGGGTGGATATGGCTTGAGGAGAAGAAGAAGCAGGCAGCTCTTCTACTGAAGGAGTGACCAGATTGGTCCTTGTGCCTGAGTGAAGTGTTGCAGCAGCCCTGGAGGGGTTGATTATCTGCCTGTCCCATTTACTGAAGAGGGCACAGGAGAGCCTCTTGGATGCATTGATGAACATCCCAGAAGAGGTCAAAAGGTCAGGGCACCTTGAGTGCAGAAAGACCCCCAAGATTCTTCCAAAACTGACTGCAGACTTGCTTATCTTCTTCTTAATCAGGGTGAAGAAGATGGAGCCCCAGTCGAGGTGTTTCTTATCCAGTAAGGCTCCCATCAGGCAGAACTGATACCTGGAAATTGTGTCATGAGCTGAGTGCTTGGCCAACAGCACCTTCCCAACTACATCAGCCAGGAACTGGAATTCTAGAGCCAGATTCTTTTTCAGCAGCTTATTAGGGTTAAGTACATTATGACCCATCCTATCTAACATGGAGGCATACTCCTCTCCAGACAGATCAATGGAGTCTTCTCCAGTACTGAGTTGAAAGACTTCAGTTAATAAAGCCGGGGATAGAATTACCTGGGTCCCCTTAATGGTGCCGACAACAGTATTCTCAGTCTCATCTGCTGCGGTATAACACCATTCCTTAATCTCCTCTGATGCAATCTTCATCCTGGTAGTCATTATCTGGGTTAGCTGTTGTTCTCTGAATAGATTCAGAACATCCTTGAAGCGCTGGTCGCTTCCATCAAATGAGTTTATGTCTATGTCGAAACCGGTGTCGAACTTCATCTTGGCAATAGCAGCACTCGAATCAGCCATGTGTACCTGCAACAGAAAACCAAAAACGACCAAGCGTAGAAAATTTGGAGGGAAAAGGAAGAAAGTTGCAGAGTATGAAAGCGTAAAAGGAGAACGACGGCTGAGAAATGATTTTATATTAGGGTTCGACGGCGAAAAAGAAAATCGTTGAGCTCAGCTCGACGAAGCGTCGATCTCAGCTCGACGATTTAGGCTACAGAGGGAATCTGAAGAGTCTTCAAAATCGGCGATCTTCGTTCGACGATGTTGAAAAACGTCGAGCTCAGCTCGACGGCCTCTGAACAGAAGAAAAATTCTAGATCTAGCGAAGGCTCTGAACTCAGATCGACGATAGCAAAAGCGTCGATCTCTGGTCGACGATTTTTGGAAAATCGTTGATCTCCGTTCGACGATTTTTGAGAAAACGTCGAGCGCAGTTCAGAGTCTAAACTCATTCAAAAGACAGAATTTTTAGCCTAGTCTTGGTCTGTTTTAGCTTTTCAAAATCTTGGATTTTAATTAAGACTTCCTCCATCTATCATGCCTAACTGATTTAGGAAGAACCTGTGTTTCTTTTCATCCAAGGGTTTGGTGAAAATATCTCCCCTTTGCAAATCAGTAGGAATATATTGAAGTTCAATTTTGTTTTTCTCTACATTATCCCTTAGGAAATGATGCCTGATTTCTATGTGTTTTGTCCTACTATGGAGGACTGGATTTTGTGCTATAGAAATAGCACTAGTATTATCACAGAAAATTTTTGACTGCTCTAAGTTGTAACCATAGTCTAGAAGCTGATTTTGTATCCACAATATTTGTGAGCAACAACTGCCTGCAGCCATATACTCAGCTTCAGCAGTTGAAGTTGACACAGATGTTTGCTTCTTACAAAACCAGGAGACAAGTCTGTCACCAAGGAACTGACATGTTCCACTGGTGCTTTTCCTGTCTATTCTGCATCCAGCATAATCAGCATCTGAAAATCCAGTTAATTCAAATCCTGATTCTTTTGGATACCAGAGTCCTAGATTTGGATAACTCTTTACATACCTAAGAATCCTTTTAACTAGTGTTAGGTGTGACTCTCTAGGGTTAACTTGGAATCTAGCACATATGCATGTAGCAAACATTATATCTAGTCTGCTAGCTGTAAGGTACAGTAGAGAGCCAATTATTGCTCTATATGTTATCTGATCAACTGGCTTCCCATGCTGATCAGCATCCAATACAGCATTGGTAGGCATGGGTGTTTTCATACAAGATGCTTCAGACATACCAAACTTCTTGACCAATTCTTTTGCATACTTGGCTTGAGAAATAAAGATGCCTTCAGCATGTTGCTTGACTTGCAATCCTAAGAAGAAGGAGAGCTCACCCATGCTACTCATTTCAAATTTGGAATGCATTAGGTTGGAGAATCTCTTGCACAAATTTGAATCAGTAGAGCCAAATATGATATTATCTACATAGATTTGTACTAGTAGGGTGTGGGACTTATGGGTTCTAATAAAAAGAGTTTGGTCTACTCTCCCCCTAATAAAACCATTTTCCAGAAGAAAGCATGCTAGGGTCTCATACCATGCTCTGGGAGCTTGCTTGAGACCATACAATGCTTTATGCAGTTTGTAAACATAATCAGGGTGAGTTAGAGAGATAAAACCTGGAGGTTGTCTAACAAAGACTTCCTCTTTGATGTCCCCATTAAGAAATGCACTTTTCACATCCATTTGGTATACTTTGA
This sequence comes from Platanthera zijinensis, assembly GCA_039513925.1. Lineage (NCBI taxonomy): Eukaryota > Viridiplantae > Streptophyta > Magnoliopsida > Asparagales > Orchidaceae > Platanthera > Platanthera zijinensis. Next base: position 241,106,720 of record CM077079.1, on the reverse strand, counting down.
ATCCTTTGTGAGCAGCATATGCTAGGAATATTCTGATGGCCTCTAACCTTACAACTGGTGCAAAGGTCTGATCATAATCTATTCCTTCTTGTTGAGAGTACCCTTGAGCAACAAGCCTTGCCTTGTTTCTGACTATGACTCCTTGATCATCCAGCTTATTTCTGAAGACCCACTTTGTTCCAACAATGGGATGATCTTTTGGCTTAGGCACTAGTTCCCAAACCTGATTTCTTTCAAATTGATGCAGCTCCTCTTGCATTGCAATGATCCAGTGTGGATCTTGTTCTGCATCTTGAATGGATTGAGGCTCAATTTGAGATAGGAAGCAAGTGTGCATTAGGTTCTGGTTGACCTGATTTCTGGTTTGCACACCATCTGAGATGTCTCCAATAACTTGGGAAATTGGATGATCTCTTATTGTTACTAAATCAACAGGAGGTGTTGATTGTTCACCAGCCTGTGTTGTTGTTTCCTCTAGTGGAACAACAATAGGTTCTTCAAGGTGATTTTCTTTTAGATGTTGAACTTCTTCTTCATCATCACTGCTGTCATTCTTTTCAGTAACTTGCAGTTTGTTCAAGTCTTCAGCTAAAGAATGTACCTGCAAAGATTCTATGGTAGAAGCATTCTTCTCCTTGAAAGACATGTTAGCTTCATCAAAAACAACATGAACAGACTCTTCAATTTTACAAGAAGATTTGTTGTACACCCTATAGGCCTTGCTGATCATAGAGTATCCCAGAAACACTCCTTCATCAGCTTTGGCTTGAAATTTAGCTAGATACTTCTTGTCATTATTATGAACATAGCAAATACAACCAAAAACTTTAAAATAGTTTACTTTAGGTTTCTTCCCTTTGAGCAGTTCATAGGGAGTCTTGCCCTTCAGTTTATGTATCAGGCTTCTGTTCAACACATAGTTGGAGGTGTTCACTGCCTCAGCCCAAAAGGATAGAGGTAGGTGAGCATCTGACAACAATGTAGTAGCAGATTCAATTAGGGTTCTATTTTTCCTTTCAGCTACCCCATTTTGTTGAGGGGTTCTAGGAGCTGAGAAAGTGTGCCTGATCCCTTCACTTTGACAGAACTCTTGCATGAGAAGAGAATCAAACTCTGTCCCATGATCACTTCTGATCAGGGCAATGTGAGTGTTGAACTCAATCTGAATGCATTTGAGAAAATCTGTCAAACACTTGAAATTATCAGACTTCTTCCTCAGAAAGAATACCCAAGTGAATCTTGAGAAGTCATCTACAATCACTAAAGTATAGGATTTCCCTCCTAGGCTTTGCACTGATATGGGTCCAAAGAGATCCATATGCAATAGGTACAAAATCCTAGGTGAATCACTCTTATTAATTGAGTTAAAACTACTTTTAGTTTGCTTGCCTAGTTGACATGCCTTGCAAAGTTCTTCCTTCTTGTAGGGACCAGAAGGTAGTCCTCTAACAAGGTTGTCTTTGGATAGCCTAGCAATGGTTCTAAGGTTAATGTGTCCTAGTCTTTTATGCCACAAACTGTTTGGTTTTGAAATGGAGTTAAACAGGCAGATATCTACTACAGGTGAAAGAAAATTCACTAAGTAAATGTTACCTCTTCTGTTACCTGTCAACACAGTTGTGTTGTCCACTGACTGGACTTTGCATATGGCTTTGTTGAAGGTTACTTGATATCCTTCATCACACAATTGACTGATACTTATCAGGTTGTGCTTGAGTCCTTCAACATATGCCACCTTTTTGAAGGTGACTGAGCCAATTTGGACTGCACCATATCCTTTTGTAGTTCCAAAGCTTGAGTCTCCAAAAATTACTTTGGGTCCAAGCTTGGCTTTGAAGGAAGTGAAATTGTCCTTGTCCCCTGTCATATGCTTTGAGCACCCACTATCCAGATACCATTGATGGTTTGATGCTGGATAGGTCTTCACCTGCACAAAAACAGCTTATTTGTTTTTGACCCAGTTAACCTTGGGCCTAGGTTGATAACCTTTAAATTCTGAAATGAAGGACATCCCAGGTTGACTCTTATAGCCTTCAGGATGGTATCTCCTAGGAGGTACTATCCATTCAGTATAGGGGTTGAGTCCATGGGATGTGCAACTTTTAGGATTGAATTTGACTGAGCCATTGAAAATGTGTTCACAATTCTGAACTCTGTTCGACGATCGTCGAGCTGAGGTCGACGATCTTGGGTCAGATCGTCGATCTCTGTTCGAAGATCGATAGTGCTGGAGTTCAGAGTTTGGTTGTCGTCGAGCTGAGGTCGACGATCTTTGGTAAGATCGTCGAGCTTTGTTCGACGATCGTCGAGCTCTGCTCGACGCATTTTGTTGAACTGAAATTTTCTCTGGCAGGTCTGCATTCTTCCTAGCCACCTCTACTACTCCCTTTCCTTTGTCAGAGACAAATTTGATTGGAGTTGTTAACACTATAGGTTGGCTGGATGAGGCACCCAAGCCCAGTGTACTATTGAATCTAGAGTTCACTGTGCTTGTGATGTCCATCAGTCTGATACTTCTCCCATTTAGAGATTCTTCAAACTTTTTGGCCTTTGATAGTTCACTCTTCAGTGAAGCTATCTCCTCCCTACAGCATTCTAACTCCTCAGAGAGCTTGAGGTTCTTTGAGTTTAGGATACTATGCTCAGACAATTGATTCCTGAGAGATATTATCTCCTTCTCAGAGTTTAATAGGTCTAGGCATAGAGTCTTAAATTCACTTTTGAAATCTTCAGAATTAAAATCAAAAGAGTTGATTACCTGATCTTCATCTGGGTGAGTGTCTGAATCTGATTCTGATTCTTCATCAGAGTTTTGTTGTGATGCATTGATGGCCATCATGCAGAACTCCTTTTCATCTGCATCATCCTCATCATCACTGGAACTGGATGAGGCTTCAGATTCCTCTTCAGTCTCACTCCATGTCTCAGCAACAAAGCCCTTCCTTGTATGTTTGTTTTTGCTGGAGGAGGCTTTGTCTGAGTTGTTCTTCTTGTGATCCTTTCCTTTTCTTCTTTCTCTTCTATCCCTCTTGTCCTTATTCTTGTTCTCTGGACAGTCAGGCACAATGTGTCCTGGTTTCCTGCAACCAAAGCATATGATTTCTGTATTGTTATTTGATTTATCATACCTTGGTTTATCATGACCCTTGTATGGCCTTTTTCTGAAATCTTTTCTGGCCATCTTGTAGAATCTCTTAGCCAGTAGACTTATGAGCTCATCATTTCCTGTGGCTTTATCTTCAGGCTCCTCTTCTGCAGCCCTGAAGGCTATGGTCTTTTCTTTCCTTGTGGCTGGAGAGGCAGCCTTCTGTTCTTCTTCTCTATTTTTAATGAGCAGCTCATAGGATTTGAGCTTGCCCAGGAGAGCTTCAGTGGTAATCTCATTCAGACTTCTGGCATCTTTGATTGGCCAGATTCTTGAATCCCAAGTGCTGGGAAAGCACATCAGGATTTTATCATTTAGTTCAGTTAAAGAGATTTCCTTGTCCAAAGTCTTTAGCTCATTGACAATTAGACTTAGTCTATTGTACATGTCAGCCACTGATTCAGCTTCTCCTTTCTTGAAGTTCTCATATTGACTTATCAGATGAGACCTTCTATCCTTTCTTTCATCAGCAGATCCTGAGACAATTTCAGAGAGTTTGTCCCAGGTTTCTTTGGCTGAGTTGCATTCAGCTACCTTTTGAAAAATATCATCAGACATAGTTTGGGCTAAGATGTTCATAGCCTTAGCATCTGCAATCTTCCACTTCTTTATATCTGCATCTGTTCCAGAAGGAGGTGGAACAGCACTTGTACTTGAGCTTGCTGGTGGAGTTGGACACACTGTCAAGACAGAATTAAAGATATCCTCATCAATAGAATTCATATATAATCTAATCCTTGCCTTCCAGAGTGCAAACTTGGAGAGGTTGCACACTGGTGGTCTGGTGCTTGCATAATCTTTGTTCTGTGCCATGTCTCTAAATGAGTAGATAGATGTATAGAAAGTAATCCTCTACAGAGATTGATCTTATCAGGGATCTTTTGGTTCAGGTGTTAACCAGTATGAGCAACCAACCTCCTCTGATACCAATTGAAAGTGAGGGTAAGATCTATCTCAACTCTAGAGGGGGGTGAATAGAGTTTACTTAAAATAATTTTTCACAGATTAATAAAATAGCACAAATTAAAATTCTATTTAAGCTATAGTGTAGAGTGCTAACAGAAACTTAAGAACTGAAAGGAAAAGGACACAGCACACAGCAGACAAATCACACAAGCACAACCAGAAGACACAAGGGAATATAGTGGTTCCCCAAAACTGGGTACATCCACTCTTCTACCACCCTTGGTAGGAATCCACTCAGGACTGAGTTGATCAGGTGTCCTGACATCAATGAGCTTTTGATAAGGTGCTCAAAAACCAAAGCTAGATTTTTTGATAAGGTGTCTTGCCACCACTGAGTTTTGACAAGGCTCTCAGAACCAGACAGAACTTTTGAAGGGAGTTCAAGAACCCTTTTACAGCAGGAAAAGAAAAAGTAAAAGTTGAAGTTGTCTTCTCTGTTCTCAGTCAAATGAGAGAAGCACAAGTGGATTGAAGATGTCAAAGCTCCCCCTAAGATGTAGAGAGGTTCAGGCAGAGAAGCTTTGCAGAAGGGTGATAGGTCTTCAGAACTTGATCTCCAGCAAAAAATGGTTTCAGCAGGACAGCTGAAAGATGATGTGTCTGGAGATCTAAGATGAGGATGCAAGAACACTTAGTCAGCTAGAAGATCTTGATGTTGTAGTTTTCTTGTTCTTCTACTAACAGTATTCTTCTGTGTGTTTTCTTTTTCTTTCTGTCTATCAGCTCTATAAATTTTTTGTTGTTATTGTTCTGAATATCTAAGGACCATAGTAATAGAATTGATTTTCTGAATATTCTCCTTGTCCAAAGATGACCGTTGGTCAGTCATAAATGTTTTCCATAAATGGTCTTGTCTTTTAGAGGAAAGTCCAGCAAACAATCTCTGAATGATACCTTGAAACTTGCTCCAAACGGCTGGGAGATCTTCTGTCATAAATGCTGATAATATTCAAAAACATTCCAAAGAATCAGCAGCATTTGAAATCTTGAAGACGTTGATCTCTCCAAATAATCGTCGATCTGAGCTCTACGATCGTCGAACTGAGCTCAGAGATGAACTGAGATAAGCAGACAGAAATCGTCGAACTGAGCTCAAAGATCGTCGAACTGAGCTCAGCGACCTGAGAAACAGCTGAAGGAGGCATCGTCGAACTGAGCTAGACGATAGTCAAGGGGAGTTCGACGACTAAGCAGAAGCTAGCTAAAAGCAGATAGTCGATCTGAGCTCGAAGATCGTCGACCGGAGTTCGACGATTTGTTGAAGTTGAGCTCAGAGAGCGTCGAACTGAGTTCGACGATTCGTCGACCTGAGCTCGACGAAAATTGCTTTAGACTTAGCTCTTCATCCTTGATCTTGGAGTGGTCTTGGGGGCAGCTTCAAAACTAAGTTCTAGGCCCTAGACTCATTCTAATGTTGACCTTCTCAACTATACAACTAGGTCAACTAGGATCCTAAGACAAGCATAGTGATCCTTACCCAAATTAGTAATAGGGTGTTCCAACAAGTTCGCTTATAACCACAGTTACCAAGCAAGTATAAAGATGGCGCCATACGAAGCTTTGTATGGGAGGCGGTGTCGAACACTGATGTCTTGGACAGAGGCGGGAGACACCAAACTTTTGGGAAAAGAAGTGGTAGCTGATGCATGCGAGTTGGTGCGAACCATCCAAGAATGCGTGAAGGTAGCTCAAGATCGGCAAGAAAAATATTTTAATGCTCGCCATAGGAATGTGGAATTTGAGGTTGGCGACTGGGTCTATCTGAAGATCAAACTGTTCAAGGGTGTTTCGCAGATTCGCCGACTCAAAAAGTTAAGTCCGAGGTTTTTGGGACCTTTCGAGGTTATAGAACGGGTGGGAGAAGCAGCGTACCTGTTGGCGTTGCCCACAGAGCTGAGTGGAATACATGATGTCTTCCATGTCTCCGTCTTGAGAAAAGCTTTGGTAGAGGCTAGTGTGGTGATCGAATTGGCATTAGTTCCGATAGAGGAGGACTTGAGGATGCGAGTGCGTCCAGTTAGTATAGAAGATTCAGAAATTCGGTAGTTGCGGAACAAAGAGGTCAAACTCGTAAAAGTTCGATGGGATAACTACGATCGTGAGGAGCTCTCGTGGGAGCGGGAGCAGGCCATGCTTGAGGAGTATCCCGAGCTTTTCTTCTCAGGTGCCGTTTAAGTTTTGTGTATGTTCTATTTTAATTTCGGTACGAAATTCTTTTAAGGGGAGGGGGGAGAATTTTAATGCCTCGAAACTCAAAAGAGGAACAGATGGCATTGTCATGCCAAGTTGGGTTCTGAATAGGCTGACACGGCCTGTGACACGGGCGTGTCACGGGGCGTGTCGTTCTTGAGATAGATGATTTTTTGGGAGGTTGATGAAATTAAGATCGACGTTTGACTGGGGTCGGACACACGGCCTGAGACACGGACGTGTCCTAGGCCGTGTCCTGCTCGAGATGTTTGTCGGGTTGCTTTGAGATAGTTACACAGCCTGGGACACGGGCATGTCCCAGGGCGTGTCTGACACATGACATCTGACATGGGCGTGTAATATGGCCGTGTCCTGTTCGGGATTCGACGGTTTCAACATAGATTGAGGCACACAGCCCATGACACGGGCATGTCACATGAGACACGGGCGTGTCCCAAGACATGTCACAGGCCGTGCTCTATTCTATAATCTCTGGTTTTACGGCGAGTGTGGAACACGGCCTTGGACACGGGTGTGTCGCAAGCCGTGTTCATCCCAGTAATTTGACTTTAAGTGCGAATCGTGGTCGTTCGTTTCCTTCTTTTGGGATCCAAGGGCCCAGGCTGGTCCCTGCTAGTTTTTGGCCGGGAATAGGGTTTTCAAACCCTCATTTACACTTGGAGCTTTCTCTTTCCAGGGTTTAGAGAGAGGGGAGAGCAAGGAAGAAGGAGGAGGTCAACTCCGGCCGCCGGTGGAGCTTCGAAGCCCCGATTCTCGATCCGAGTCCGGATCTGTGAAGGCGAGGCCGTTGCGGTGCTTTTCATCCGACTAAGTTTCTCCATGGATAGGAAGAGGGGTCGAAAGGTAGCGAAGCTTCTCCCTTTGGTTTCTAGGATGCGTGCATATCATCTTTTCCTTTCAGGCTTTTAGGCACCAAATCTCTCAAGTGAGAGGGGTTTGGGTCGGCATGGTTCAAGAGGAACCACCGGGTCGATTGTGTCCGTCCCCGGCATGATATTGCATTAGAGATCCGCTCCGTTAGTGGATTAGGCATTGTGGGTGAAGCCATAGTCGCGACCGTTAGTCCGACTCGGTGATGTTGCATAACGAGCCTTAAGGATTTGGAAGAAATCTGTTGCGGCAAGATGTCGTTTGTGATGTATGCATTTTCCCCCTTTTCTCGAGTGAGTACTTATAGCTGGAACCGGGCAAGGTTAGCTCCGCACTGGTGGTAGATGGTTTCCTTTGTGTGCGGGAACGTTGTAGTACAAATGGAGGATTAGGGTGGGAAAAGTTATGGATTGTGATGTGCTAAGGCATGGCTTTGTCTCCGTGGTCGGCTGACTATCCCATGACGTACAAGTCATGTGGGGAGAGTGTCCCGGCAAGACTAGTCCCCTTATATGAGACTGACGAGAACGCCAAGCGTAGGGCAAGCCCGGGAAATGAAGCCATGAGCGGGTGGGGTCCAGCAAGGGTTCTTAGAATCGGTTTGTGTGTGAGACGGAATCCTGATGCGGGAAGTCAGAGTTTGCAGGCAAGCCCGGGTGTAAGACCCATGAGCGGGTGGGGCCTTGGAAAGATTTCTATTTAGCGGCTTTTAGGCCGTTAGGGACATTGTGGTCCCCTTTTGTTTGTTGATTTACGCCAATGGGGAATTGGAAGTACCCAATTGTGATGATGATGTGCTAGTTGCATACGCGTTAGGGTGGCTTGGGCGAAGCCCGGGACTGCATACATGCTGCATAGTAGACCCCTTTTATTTTGTGCTCAACATAGAAAACGTGTTTGCTGTTTGAGACATCCAAACCTATTTTTAAAAGCTTTACATGTTTATGTATATGACATACGAAGTGCTGACATGCAGGTTAGAGGGGTACCCCGGGGTCCGTTAGGGGCGGCCGGGAGGAGATGTGTTGTTTACACAGTAGAGGTCAGCCTTTGCTGATCCATGTTACTACAAATTTTTACTGTGCAAGGAGCGCAAGCAGGAGCAAGTGCGCCGGCCGAAAAGCCCTAAGCCTCATGAAGTGTTTGTTGTGCTTACTAGCTCATTTTTTGCTTGATTGTATCGCTCCATGTTTGGGTATATTCCGGTTTGGAGGCCGAGGTAGCCTAGGAGTGCTGTTGCACGTTGATGTTTGACCTTGTGGTCTTTACGTTTTGGACTTATTTGGTGTAAGGCCTTAAAGCTATATTGATACTCCTGTTTAGTAGTGGATAACTTCAAGTTGTTTGGTATGTTTCCGCTGTTTCTTTATTCTGAGTTTTGAGTTGGGTAGTTAATATCATCTTTTAATGCTAAAGCTGTGGCGTCTGTATGTTGTGGGGCCCCGACCGGACCCATATTATATGGTCATTACAGGGGAGGTGTTACACGTTGAGTGATGAAGGATCACTCAGCGCACTCAACGCCTGGCAGCACAAAAGAAATTGGCCATGTCCAGAAGCGTTGAGTGATGAAGATTCACTCAACGCACTCAACGCCTAGCAGGGCAGAATTTGGCTAAGTCAAGTTGGCGTCGAGTGATGAAGGCTCACTCAACGCATTCATAAAGAAAGTTGTGGCTAAGTACAGAAGCATTGAATGAAGCCAGTTCACTCAACTCCTCAGCAAGAAGGCAGGCATTCAGAGAAACAACAAAGTCCAGGGGCGTTGAGTGATGAAGGCTCACTCAACGCCTGGTAGCGCAGAAGAAATTAGCCAAGTTCAGAAGTGTTGAGTGATGAAAATTCACTCAACGCACTCAACGCCTAGCAGGGCAGAATTTGGCCAAGTCAAGTTGGCCTTGAGTGATGAAGGCTCACTCAATGCACTCAATGTCTAATCAACAAAAAGATTGTCTAAGGACAAAAGCGTTGAGTGAAGGCTATTCACTCAATGCACTGAACACCTGGAAGTGCAGAATTAGTTGGCTAAGTGTTTTTGCGCTAAGTGAGGGCTATTCACTCAACGCACTCAACGCCTGGGATGAAACTGAGAATATGTCTAAGTCCACAGATGCTGACGTCGGCTTGAGTCAACAAAGTTTCAAATTGCGGTGGGAAGGCTACAGTACATAACAAATGGTGTTGCATGCCTACTGTATGACTTTTACTGTAAAAGCAAAGTTGCATCCAACAACTTCAGGTGGGCCTACGGGTCAAATAGCTGTTGGACGGCAGAAGATAAAAGGATAAGTTCGGCGGACGCAAAGACAACTTTTAGGGTTTAACATTTTGCAAAGAGGCAGAACTTCATCGTTTTCTTCCTCGCCATTATTGTAGAGCTTGAAGCTGAAGTTCAAACCCGCTGGACTAAAAGTTCACCCAGTTAGCAATAGTGATCTTAACCTGCTACAACAAGTGCAGAAGTGATTTCTAAGAAAGAAGAAGAAGTAGAGTTCTATTCTCCGCAGTAAAGGTTAGCTGTTTGGAGTGTAAAAAGAATTGTCAAATCACTGTCTTCATTAGCAAGTTCAGAGACTTTGTTTTTGAGTTACTTCATGCACAAGCAGCTGCTTAATGAAGATAAATTTCTTGTTGCCTAGAAGAGGTTAGAGCTGAGTTTACTCAGCTCAAGAAGCAGTAGACTCAGAGAACTTCTCTAAAGTCATATCAACACCAACAAAACACTTTCTTTTCTATAGGATCCTTTGGATCTGAGTTGTAGGCCTATTTTATAAAGGCTGAGGTAGGATCATTTGTTGATCTGAGTATATGGCCTATGTGCCTGAGGTATGGTTGTTTGCCTAAGGTAGGAGATTCATTCTCTCTGAGTGTAGGGCCTTTGTTCCTGAGTTATAGGATCCAGCTTTGGATCTGAGGTAAAGCCTTGTGACTGAGCTGTAGGATAGTCATTCCCTCTAAGTGGTAGCTAATTTTTGGATCACTGAGTTGTATGAGCAAGCTTGCTTTGAGGTAGGGACTTGTGCCTGAGGTAGGTCTTGAAGAAGACTGAGAGATTCTAATGGATCTGTGTTGTAAGCTCTTAGGAGCTGAGTTTTGGTGAAGTGTCTTATCTAATACACTATTAGAAAGGAGGGAGGGACAGTGGATGTATCCATAATCTGGGGAACCACTATAAATCTGGTGTGTGTTATTTCTGTTCTTGAAAGCAAGCTAACTAAGCTAACTCAACACACCCAAAGTTAGAAAAAAGTATAAAGAGACTAAAAACCTATTCACCTCCTCTAGGTGTTTAGCTGCCCTTGAAACTAAAGACTTTCAGGGGCTCTCTCCTAGTAGAGCATGCAAAGCTTGTGCCTCATTTATCGACAACTTCACTTTTTTTCATTTTCCTACCTTTCTCTTTGGCGTAATAGACCATGAAACTAAACATGTGCACGTATATATGCTTTGGTTTTCTGCAATATTGAAAACAACTTTTTGACTCTGTTAAAAATACAGATCTTCTGAAGAAAAACTCTGACGGTTAAAACTACAGACCCGATTCCAATAACAAGCAACATGCTCTCCAACTTTAGGAAGTGTGACTCATCTATAAAGGAGAACCTCCCGCTCTCACACTATAGGCAATTCTACTCTCGTGTTGTAGGGCGTCATGCTCATGCGTTGCAGGGCATTCTACTCCCGCCCTGCTAAGTATTACACTCCTATGTTGCACGACATCACACTCCCGTGTTGCATGACATCCTGCTCTCGCGCTGTTGGGCATCACACTCATGTGTTGTAGGGCATTCTGCTCCCGCACTACAGAGTATCACTCTCCCGCACTGCACGACATCATGCTCCCATGTTCCATGACATCCCGCTCCTAGGTTGTTAGGCATCCTTCTCGCGCACTGCAGGGCATCCCTCTCCCGCGCTGCAGGGCATCCTTCTCCCACGTTATAGGGCATCCTGCTCCTGTGTTGTAGGGCTTCCCACTCCTGCGCTGCAGGGAATCTCGCTCATGCATTGTTGTGCATCACCCTCCTGCGCTGTAGGACATCCCCCTCCTGCGTTGTAGCGTATCACCCTCCTGCACTCCAAGGCATCCCGCTCCCATGCTTCCGAGCATCACACTCCCACCCTACAAGGCATCACGCTCCTGTGATGTAATGCATCCCGCTCAAACATTGCAGGGTATCATACTCAAGCATTGTAGGGAATCCTGCTTTCCCATTGTAGGACATCACACTCCCTACTGCACCAAAACTTGAGATGCTCTGATACTACATATTTCCTTCTCGCTTGCATCATATCCACTAAAAGCGTAGTGAGCAGATACTTAGGTAAATACCCTACACTCCTCTAGCACCGATCATGGACTTCGAGGATTTGGGTGGCAATTCATGGGTATTCCTTAAAGTATAGAGAATTTTGGCTGCGATTAGCAAAATTCCCTTATATGCGGACTGCTCATAAAAGATGGAGTGGGAGGTCCGAAAAAAACCCCGTTATAAGAATGCTTATAATGGAGAGGACTCAAAAATGCCGAAGCCACAAACCCACATAGGGTTGTGCACTACAGTGCGTGGTAGCTTCTGTTCAACATCCTCGCACGCCTGCGTGCGCGCCCACTACCGTTGCGTGGAAGCGCAGGAGGTCGCATGTTTACCAAAGCTCATGCACCTGCATGCAACAACGCACGCACATCGGCACACTTTCTGCTTTACCCACTACCGATGTGTAATAGCACACGCACGCCAGCTTGCACACCCATTCGCTTGGTGATGCGTGCACTGCGACACCCGCTACCATGCCCACTACTCCCTGCGTGGTAGTGCAGTTGGTAGTATGTTCATGTTAATGTGCACACTGCCGTGAGCGGTGACGCGTGCAAAGTGGCTAACCCACTGCTGCGCAATTACCGTCGTGCGATAGCTCTAGCGTAAATATGTGCACCATAGAACACACACATCGACACACCCACTATCGCCACGATGTATCACACACACCAATATGAACGGTAATGAGCGCACAACCTCACCCACTACTGCACCAACTACCGCTCATAATGCTTAGAGCACATTCGTGCTCATTAAGCTCTCAAAACGCGTCTAAGTGCACACTATAATTTTTCTCTCTTTACCTCTTATGTCCACAAGGATTGCAGGACCATTCACAAATTACATGATTCGTAGTTCGCGGCATGCAGTTCGTGGTTCGCAGTTCGTAGTTCGTAGTTTTCAGTTCATTATCTTTGCATACTGCCCGAACTGCCCAAGGAAAAATCGTCATATATGAAAAAATGGCAATCTATGTGCTCTAGATCGAGGGGCGTGATTCAACCATCCTGTTTTTATGACGGTTACAACGACTTACTTACTAGACCTCCCTTGCTAATTACTATAAAAGCAGCTCAAAAGCTTCATATCAAGAGACCTGACATTCAACGCCCAAGAGAGTTTTTTCGAAGATCCTTCAAAGTGCTCCCTTGGCGTTCGAAGCTCTCTTTCAAGATCTTCATCGGTCATCGAAGATCTCCCTCCCCTTCGAAGATGACTTGAAGATCTCCTTCAGACTTTGAGGATCTCTTCCCCTTTGAAGCTCTCTTTCAAGGGCCCCTCGAAGTGCTCAATTCACATTCCGTTAAATTTTGTTGTAACAAGCGGTGGTATATCACTCTCGAGGACCATAAAACTTGTAACACTCAAATACTTAGTTCAATTCGTTCAACACCGAACCGATCACGTAGTGTTTTATCCTTTCCGGGTTTTCTCATGTTAAAAAAATCTTCTTACCAGTAGTTCAAATTTTCAGTGACGATTTGCGCTTAACCCACTCCTGAGCTAAGACAGTTTGTTTTGACTGATTTGCCCGAGCTTCAAATAACCTTCAACAATGATTATTGAAGGGGTTCCCCCTGAATTTTCTAAGTCGAACTGGAGAGGTTTTCTGCCAAAGTCACGGGAGCAAGGAAACCCGACTAGACAAGTCGTACACAAAAACCGCGCTCACCCAAAAGACCCAAAATACCAGAGAAAGGGACAAAACCGCATGCACCCCCTCAAGAGCCTCGGGACAGTGTGCACGGAGAAGCGCCCCGTGTGACCTGCGTCCGCGCAGGGCCGCGCACCGCGTGCCCACGCAAGGCCATACGACCGCGCAGGGCCGCGCACCACGTGGCCGCTCCACACATCGACGACCCTCACCATGTCGTCACCGCCGGCGACCCTCGCCGTCTCCGGCCTTCGCGGCCACCTCCGGCCTTCGCTGGTCGCAACCACATTCGGGCACCTTGCCCGGGCCACCCGAACTGCCCGTGGGGCACTCCCATCATTTTGGCAAAATTGGTGATCCAAGTGATTGAAACGTAGCGACGTCATTATCCAGCACAAATCATTCCCCGATACAATTATCACCATAACCCTCCAAAAAACTACAAATTTTTGGGCCTTCATTTGAAGACAAGCAACTCAAGAGGCAAGACAGAGCTCTGAGGTTTTTCGGCGAGGTCATGAACTTATATCAATTCTTTGCTCAGGAATTCTCTCTGCTCCCCTCATTATGCTCAGACTCCAACATTCCCCAAAGTCACGTCGACCGCCTCCGTGAGAGCGCTCCCATCAAAGCTCCGCATCAACGAGATCGCTCCCTCCAGAAGCTCCGTGGACTGAGAATTTCTCGGCTGGAACGCTCCCAACCAGGTTCCGCGAGCTCTGCAACACACCAAGGCCGGAACGCTTCCATCGAGACTCCGAGTACTTAGTCATTTTTCCTCATTTCCTGCGCCTGAAACGGAGTAGCGGCCTGTCGCTCTCCGAGATCAAACCAAACTCTGTAAAACTCGAAAAAGATAGTTGATTTTGGCTCGGCACAGTTCCAACCACGTTATTTTTCTCCTTTTTCGAATTCTCCAAGTAAAACACGTCTCTTCTCATTTACTGCAGTTCACTTTGACTGTTTGCACCCAGTGCGATTTCAAGCTACAGCTGTCCGATTTCTCCAACCGGGAGAAGACCGGGCAACCCGCCGTAAGAATTATATTTGTACCCGGTCTCCTTACATAAAAAGCAATTTTTTAAACTAATTTGAAATATTGCGGTTTTTTATAAATTTTTAATAGAATTTGCATAAATTAGGATGATTTTATGATATCACCCGAAATATAAAAAAAATTATGATGATAATAACTATTATCCTGAACTCCCTTCTTGGCTCCATTCGCGTTGACCTGATGCTTAAACCCGAAAAAACGAAGGCATCTACCGACTCGAATCCTCTCCCACTTTTGTGATCCCCGCCCCCACCCCCTTATAAATACCCATCTCCCTAAATCCACCGCCGGCAGCCACATCAGAAACAATTAAGCACAAACAAATGGCTAGGAAGAGGAAAACAACCGAGAGCGAGGAGTCCGAGCTGGAGGCTTCCACCGCCACCCCCACCGCCGGCACAACCTCCTCCGATAACAGCGGCTCGCAGAGGGTAAGGAAGAGGTTCGTGGGGGTGCGGCAGAGGCCCTCCGGCCGGTGGGTGGCTGAGATTAAGGACACTATACAGAAGATAAGGGTATGGCTAGGAACCTTTGACACAGCAGAGGACGCCGCCCGTGCCTATGATGAGGCCGCCTGCCTCCTTCGTGGTGCAAATACCCGCACCAATTTCTGGCCAGCCACCCCGTCCCACCCCTACGCCTCCCCTGCTCTCCCTTCCCGCATCACTAACCTCCTCCTCCACCGCCTTAAGGCCAGAGGCGCCGCCGTCGAGACAGAGGAAAGTGGAGATCAGGCGCCCCCCACAATCCAATTCGACCATGAACAAAAATTGCAGCAGCATTCCTTTTCAGTGAAGGAAGAGCTGGAAGAGGAAGAGGTCGGAAATGATGAAATTCCATTTGAGTATTTCTTGAACGAACCGAGTGAGAGCGCTGATGTTGTATCAGGAGGAGAGGCAGAGGAAGGTGAAGAGAAATTGGGGGTTGATCTGAACGAGATGGATTTTCAATTGGGTGAGAGAGGAGGGGAGGCTGGGAGCTACTACTCCCCTTTCGAGATAACGGAGGGAATTGAGCATGAAGAGGAGGGGGGAATCAATGGGGAGTGGGGCGGCGACGCCATGCTCTGCGCCGCCATGAAGAGGATGAAGTACGAGAGAAAGATCTCGGCTTCGCTCTACGCTTTTAATGGGATATCTGAGTGTTTGAAGCTGAGGCTAGGTGGAAGAAATGGCGGCGGTGAGGCTATGGGTGACCAGCTGTGTAGCTTGAGCAAGGCGTGTAAGAAACAGAGACTGCAAGAGGATGAAAGCGTAGATCTCATCAACCATGAAATCTCACAGACTGTTACTTCTTCTTCACAGCCCCCGCTCTCCTCTGTTTCGTTGGGTTCTAATTACCTGAAGAAGGCGCAGCCGCCGGCGGCTTTGAACACGGACGTAGAATTGTCAATCTGGAGCTCGCTTGATCTCTCTCCCATCTGCGTGGCCTCTAATGCTGTTAAGCTATAGACTGCTTGAGGAAAGACATGATTTTTCGAAGAGTAATTTCTCGAGGTAAGGAATTCAGTGGCCTCTAAAGCTGTTAAGCTATGTGTTTGCTTGGCGGTGAGGAGTTTCTCTCCTTGTTTGACCTGCACTTTGAAAGCCATGAGTCGTATAATTTCAGCCCGGTGGCTCTTCATCATGTTATATGTTTAGAGTTGAAACAGAGACGGGAAAAATATTAACTAATGCTCGATGAAATGTCTGCTCAGAATGTAACTTGTGATTCATTTCATGAAGCGCGGTGTGGTTTCTTTATTTATGATGCCTTGCGTTCATACAATTCATTTCAACAAGGCAATATCTTTAGGTCTTCGTGAAGACCCATTGTGTGAGATGGCTTGTCCATCCGTTAAAGGTGAATGCAGGTGGGAGACCCATCCTTGATTGGAGCCCTAGACCCTCGACAACTGGAGACCAATAGACCTTCTCGCTGGCGATCATTTTTGTGTGACGGGGCCATCTGGGCAGTTGTGGCGTCCAAGTGACATCATTGCCTTGTGAGGTGCAGGAGGCCCGCCTGCTTGGCTTAGACTGGCTTGAGGGCAACTGGGAAGTGGGGTGCGACGGCCGACGGGGGGTTTAACTAAGGTAGCTTTGGTGGTGGGCAACGCATTTGTTGAAAGGTCAAGTCCCAACTTGTAAAAAGTTTCACTAGGAAGTCGAGAAAGGTCACAAGAACACTCAACCACAATCAAAATCAAGTAGAAATCAGCAACAACAGAATCACAAGAGTCTCAATCTGTAATTAACAAACTTCTTTACAAGGCGAGACATACATTGCGAGACATGATTTCGCAATGTACTTGATGGAAGCTGAAAAAAATTATAAGCAAGAAGAAACTGGGCGGTTTGAAGACAGAAATCGCACAGACCGCACAAGTCGCTGACCGCAAGTCATGTCCGCCAAAACCGCCAAGTCACCAACTGCAACTAAGTCACGCGGACTGCCTTTATTGAATGCTGATGAACTAAACTGAACACGCTGATAGACCAGGCGAATTGTTCGACTAACCGCAACCCGGAGGAAGAGACTTCAAGCCACTAAGACCGCGACCTGTTGTGTATCACTGACTGTAAACACGAACTGTTCCACACTAAGCTTCCCAACAAGTTGCTTAGTCGCCCAGTGCTGTCCACGCAACCTGCACAGACAAGTCAACTTCACTTAGTCGCGCCGGTTAGAAACTCGTGACCGCATGATCAAAATGGGCGCTGAGTTCACACTGTTCTCGTTATATATGAGGAGTCGTGAACTCCTATTTATAGGCGACAAGAGGAGTGTGATCACCACCCATAGCGATCGGATAACCTCCCATCATCCTGCAGCTAACACCATATATCCCCACAAGTGCGAATACCAACATCAGTCAGCCACTGATAATCAACTTCCGCATAGAAGTGCGGACACAACCCAGTCCGCGCGCAATAAACCGAATAACCTCTTTTGCGAAAAGCACCACCAGTCCACATAACCGAGTGGATAACAACATCAGTCCGCATGGACTTTACAAACCAGTCACACGTCCTGATCTATCATTACACTTATGACGGACTCTCTGTCTCCGCAACCAGACCGCACAGTATAGCGGACTCGGAGAACTCCAGAGCAGACTGCGCAACCATGTGTTTACTGTAAACTAGACAACAAACCGGACTTGTCATAACACCATGACTAAGTCCACACAACCAGCGAACTCTGGAACAAATCGCATGAATAGGCCCAAACGAATAGATCGGTTAGTCTTCGCAGACCGCGCTAACCACCTGCCCTTTTGCGTGCTAGAGGAACTGGCAAGCTCCAAGCAGACTATGCAGTCTCATAGTCCAGACCGCAACAGCCGCGGTTAGACAAAGCTAACTGCCCGGTTACCTCCTAGGATGTGATGCAGGCTCACACGTTGACACCGGTTGTTAACAGACAAACACGACTTTCTCTCAATGACCCAATTTACGTTCGCACAGAAACTTCAACGCGGCACACACGTTACACAATTTTATCAATAAAATGCTAACGTACGGGTAGCCAAACTGTTTAGGATCGAACAAAAGGCTATATGTCAATATTCTTTCCGGCTAAAAAGACCCACCCGGTCCGATCGAGCGGTGGTATCAAAAGAGATCTACCCAAATTTACGAATCGGAAAATGATAGATCTCTCCAAACAAAAAGAAAACGAGGTTCGTCAATGCTCTCGAAACTTAAATGAAACAAGGATGAATAACAAAATCAATCGAAGAAAACCACAAAAATTCCAACATTTCAAAGATCTCACTAAAGTAAATCCACCACAATGAAAATCTAGAGGGAGACACACTGATGGCGACGATGCTGATGCGGCTGTTGATCCCCGTCATAGAGAGTTCGTGGATTGGGATGATCGATGCCACAAGCTCGAAGATGAAATTCTACCACGACATTCTTCGCCAACGCCATCGCCGCTACATGTTTTGCACGACGTCCGCCGCCATTAAATAAAATATATAATTATAAATTTAATAATTATAATTGATGGGTTCCACCATCATTTATAGGAGAGAAAGCCCCCCCCCCCCATGATCTCCTCCCAAAGTGGATCATGGGTGGGCCATCCCCCCCATGAACTCTCATGATGAGAGAATCATGGGGGGGGGGGGGGGACCCACGCCCTCTCCCCATGGAGGAGGGCCGCTGCCACCGGGAAGACCCCCGCCATCGGGCGGCCTGACCACCACCGGTGGCAAACCCCTTTCCGGGCCTCGCCGCGGCCGGACCGCCGGCCTCGTAGGCGGGGGTGGCCACGGCAGGTCGTCGTCCTGGCCACGGCCGGCCAAGGCCGGACTAGCCACGGCCGTCCTAGCCGCGGCCTGGCCACGCCCGGGCGCGTCCGACCTAGCCGCGGCTGGGCGTGACAGGACTAGCCGCGGCCCGGGCACGGCCGGCCTAGCCGCGGCCTGGGCACGACCGGCCTTTCCACGGCCGCCCTAGCCGCAGCTGGCCACCTAGCCGCCGCCAGACTTGCCACGACCGGCCCCCGGCAGGCCCCCGCAATTGCCGACCGAGAGGCCGGCCACCACCGCCGCCGTGGACGACCTCCCCACTGTCTGATCGAGGGGAGGCTCTCCTCGCCATCCGATAGAGAGGGAAACCACCCACTAACCCACTACTTAGTAGTGGGGCCTGCCATGATCCTCCCCCGTAGGCTATAAAAGGTCCCCAAGGGCATCTTCATTCTTCACTTTTTCTCTTCTCCGGGTTGTCTTCCTCTTACTCAGGTGAGAGCTCTCCTGCCTCCTCCCCCGAGTCGGCCTCCAATCACCGTGAACCACCAGCGGCCTCCGGCGGCCACCTGCGACTACCAGTGCTCCACCAACACGATGTCAACAGAAAAACGCCCAAGTACCCGAGGAAGACAAAGAAAGAAGGCATCTGTCGCCAGCAAGCATGCGCAACCACAAGAACTAGAACACCAGGATCATCCCACGCATTTCAACATCCAAGCTACTCCCGCGACGCAGTCTGTTGCCCATCGGGAGCCGTAGTCTCTCTCTTCCCCAAGTTGTAACGGGAGCGGCCTGTCGCCCCTCCAACACATTGTAATCACCGGAAGCTAGTGGAATTTGATCGGCACAGACCCGGTCACGTGGGTTTTTACCCATTTTAGGGGTTTTTTAATGTCCTCACATCTTGTGTCAACCTTCTATTTTCATTGAATGTGTGCGCGCTCAACTACCTGATGAGCTAAGACGGTCCAAGTAAATCCAGTCCGACCGGGGCATCGAGTTAGACCGCTATAGTTTGGCGCCGTCTGTGGGAACGATTTCCCCAACATCCTTCGAAGGACAAGATCACAAACATCGCCCTCTCCAAGTTCAGCCCTAATGGCAAAGAGAAGCACCCGTACCGCTGAAGGCTCCGCCCTTGGCGGACATCCTGAGCCTGCACATTCACACTCTCTGGTGGATGTACCACAGACTGCTGAGGCCGCGCTAGCTCCTGTCACCGCCTTGGAAGGACGCGTCCGCTAGATGGATGAGCAGCAAACTAAAATGCTCACCCTGCTGCGAAACCTTGGAGCACCCCCAGCTCCCTCCCTGTAACCAGCTCGAGCAGATCTAGCGCCACCACCAAATCAGGGCAGACCTTAGGAGGTCCCTCCAAGGTAGGAAATATCCGAAGAGTACTCTGAAGCTGCAAGTTCCGCTCACCGGGTCCCGAGGAGAGCGAGAGCAGACCATCATCATGAGCCCGCTAACGAAGTCCGTCCACCCCCGCTAGAGAAGTTTACTCGGGAGGAAATTCGAGAGGTCATCGCCGAAGAATATCGTCAGGCTGGTGCAAGAGATACTCGTGCCCGCCGACTGCTATGCCAGGGCTCCCCTCTAACGCCCCAGAAACTGGATCATCCAATCCCGAACGGATTTAAACTCCCAAACATTAAAACATTCGATGAGACCGATGATCCACTAGAGTATGTCAATCACTTCACCACCATCATGAGAATCTACAATGCTCCAGACCAACTCCTCTTCCAGGTGTTTCTAGCCACTCTCAAGGGACAAGCCCGAACATTGTTCCATTCACTGAGGACCAATACCATCTCTAACTTTACGGAACTGACAAGACAATTTGTTGACCAATTCATTGCCAATCGCAGGATCGTTCACGACCCCTCTCACTTATCAGGACTTCGTCAAAATGAAGGGGAAACTCTCAAAGATTTTTTCCGACGTTTTACCGCCGAAGCCCGTCAGATTCCAGGAGTCGACCCGGAGTTATTACGAGGTGTGTTCCTCGGGGGTCTCCGACCGAGCGGCTTCTACTCAGCGCTAATGCAAGAAACTGTTCCCAGTTATCCTAACCTTGTAAATCGAGTTGAAGCCCAGATCGCCGCAGATGAAGCCATTGAAGCCCATCGCCAACAATTTGATGGCGCCCGGAAGCGCAAAAGAGAAAGAGAGCAACCTCCGCAACGTCAGGAAGGGAGGTTCCGCGACGATTGTCGCAACAGGCTGCGTCGGTGAGATCCTCAAAGAGATCAGCCGCCAAGAGATTTCACCCCTCTCAACACTACATGCACCAATATGTTATACGCTATAAAAAATGAGCCAGCCCTACAGCGACCAAAACAGCCGATCCATAATCCCAGGAATGACCAATCCAAATATTGTGAATTTCATCGAACCACGGGGCATACCACGGAAGAATGCGCCCACCTGAAAGAAGAAATCGAACGCTTAGTCCGCCTAGGATTTCTTGGAAGATTTTTACAAGGACATGTGCAGGATCAATGCGACCCGCCTAGACCACCGAGAGAACAGCAGAATGCCCCCCCGGAGGGGTAGACGATAGGTAGATGGTTGGGAATATTGAAACCATCGCCGGATCACCCATTCTCTCCACTCAAATCTTATCAGTCAGTATTAAAGGAGGAGCCCACGAGGATAAAAAGTTCAATCAAGACTCCACCATAACTTTCAGAGATGAAGACCTTTTCGGGCTCCGAACACCTCACCAAGATCTCCTAGTAATCAGTGTTGGAATCAGAGAGCCATGTTACAACGTCAAGCAAATCCTCATCGATAATGGAAGCTCTGTCGATGTTCTGTTTTCTGCTACTCTACAAAGCATGAATATTTCCACCCAGAGTTTAACTCAGGTAGCCGGACAAGTGTACGGCTTCGACAACCATCCATTTCAGGTGCTAGGAATGATTACTCTCCCAGTTACCATGGGGGAATTTTGAAGACAGGTGACATATGAGATCCAGTTCATGGTAGTAGATTCAAGCTCCACATATAACGCCATCTTCAGAAGACTCGTTCAAACTCTCTTCAAAGCCATTCCCTCGATTCCTCGCCTCGCCATGAAGTTTCCCACTCCCGGAGGTATTGGAGTCGTCCGCGGTAATCAAGAGGCCACCAAGAATTGTTACTCCAAACAAGCGCAGTCTGCGAGTGCCAATACTTTGAGCATCGATGACTTCGATCACCATGACGAAGCAGTATTACAACGAGGGATGCCCATGGAA
This sequence comes from Platanthera zijinensis, assembly GCA_039513925.1. Lineage (NCBI taxonomy): Eukaryota > Viridiplantae > Streptophyta > Magnoliopsida > Asparagales > Orchidaceae > Platanthera > Platanthera zijinensis. The sequence goes on along the minus strand of CM077079.1, from coordinate 241,085,001 downwards.
GGGCTAATCGAGGTCCCTCTCTCACCAACAAACCCAGCTCGCACCATCCAGCTCGGATCACTCCTACCACAACAGGAAAAGGAGGAACTGACAGCCTACCTCTGAAACAACAAAGATATCTTCGCCTTGGCCCCTGAAGATATGCTTGGTATAGATCCTCACGTCATCCAACACTCCCTCAACATCAAACCGGCATGCAAGCCTGTCATCCAAAAGAAGAGAAACTTTGCTCCTGAACGTCTCCTAGCAATCGAAGAAGAAGTAGAGAATCTCCTTAGCGCCCACTTCATCCGAGAAGTAAACTACCCTACCTGGGTAGCCAACGTTGTCTTTGTAAAGAAGTCTTCAGGAAAATGGAGGATGTGTGTGGACTATACCAACCTCAATCAAGCATACCCTAAGGATAGCTTCCCGCTCCCTAGAATTGATCAGCTAGTCGACTCAACCGCCGGACACCAACTCCTTAGCTTCATGGATGATTACTCCGGATACAACCAGATTCGAATGAATCCAACTGACGAAGAGCATACAACCTTCCAAATTGACAAAGGAGTATACTGCTACAAAGTTATGCCCTTTGGGCTCAAAAATGCAGGAGCCACCTACCAACGGCTCATTAACAAAGTCTTCAAAGACCTTATCGGCAAAACAATGGAAGTTTACGTGGATGACATGCTGGTAAAGAGTGTTCGTCGAGAAAACCACTTGGAGGACATCGAGAAATGTTTCAAGATACTTCGATAGTATGACATGAGACTTAATCCCACCAAGTGTACATTCAGAGTTACGTCAGGAAAATTCTTAGGATTCATTGTAACCCAGCGAGGCATAGAGGCCAATCCTGAGAAGATTAAAGCTTTGGAGGACATGTCGCCGCCCCGATATCTTAAGGAAGTACAAAGGCTGAATGGGAGAATCACAACACTTTCTAGGTTCTTGGCACGGACCGGGGATAAATATCTCCCCTTCTTCAAGATTCTCCGAGGAGCTAGAACTACCGGTTTCTAGTGGACAGACGAATGTCAGTCAGCCTTCGAATCACTCAAGCAGTATCTGGCTTCCCCTCAACTACTATCAAAGCCAGCTCTGGGAGAAGTTCTTTTTTTGTACCTCGTTATCACACCAGCCGCACTAAGTTCAATATTGGTGAAGGATGAGGGAGGAGTTCAATGCCCATCTATTACCTTAGCAAGATCCTCTTTGATGCTGAAACCCGGTATCCGGTCATAGACAAGACAACCTTTGTACTTGTTTTCTCAGTAAGGAAACTTCATCCCTACTTCCAGGCCCACACCATCAAAGTATTGACAGAGTTTCCTCTCCGCACTATTCTTCAAAGCCTAGTGGGTTCCGGTCGATTTGTCAAATGGGCAGTCGAGCTGGACGAATTTGACATCCACTTTCTACCATGTCCCGTCATTAAGTCGCAAGTTTTGGCAGTTTTTGTCGTCGAAAATACCTTACCAACAGAGCCGGAAGTTGTCTCAGCAAAGCCAGGTCAAGGATGGACTATGTACATTGATAGAGCATCCGACATTGAGGGTGCGGGAGCCAGGATACTCCTCATAAGCCCGGAACTCATCCCACTAGAGTACGGGCTCCGATTGAAGTTCCCTGCCACCAACAACATAGCAAAATATGAGGCCTTAATTGTAGGACTCAGGCTTGCCATTGACTGCCATACCACCAAGTTAACAATTTACTCTGATTCTCAACTCATAGTGTCTCAGGTAGAAGGGGATTACGAAGCCAAAAGCGAGCAGCTTGTTCAGTACCTCCAACTGGTAAAGTCACTCCTGCAACAGATACTGCAAGTCCAAATTCTCCACATACCCAGAGAGCAGAACAGCCGAGCAGACACCCTATCAAAGTTAGCTACGTCTAACACCCGCTATCAGTCCAGGAGATGCAGTGTAGAAGAAATTTCCCTTCCGAGTATCCAAGAACCTTTGGAGATAGCAGAGATTGAAGACTCAAAAGAATCATGGATCACCCCATTGGTCAATTACTTAAAGAGGCAGCAACTTTCGGATAATCCGAAGGAAGTCCGTCAATTAAGAATGAGGGCAGCTACGTTTGCATTGATCAACGGAGAACTTCACAAGCGATATTTTGCAGGATCCTACTTGAAATGCTTAGCAAAAACTGATGCCGAGTATACAATCTGCGAAGTCCATGGAGGAGTCTGCGGAGAACATTTGGGCGGGAAAGCCCTGGCCCGCAAAATCCTGCGCCAAGACTTCTACTGGCCTACCAAGAAGAGAGAAGCAACAGACTTCGTTCAAAAATGCAAGAGTTGGCAGATGCACGCCAACGTTCCCAGGCAACCACCCGTTTCCCTTACTGCGCTGCAAGGAGCTTGGCCATTCGCGCAATGGGGAATTGACCTTCTCGGCCCTTTGCCCCAGGCTTCAGGGCAAAGAAAATTTATCATCATGACCATCGACTACTTCACCAAGTGGGTAGAAGCCGAGCCACTGGCAAAAGTTACTGAGGAAAATGCAATGCAATTTGTATGGAAGAACATTGTCTGCCGCTTTGGAATACCGACAATTATCATCACGGATAATGGAACTCAGTTCACGGGAAAATCCTTCACCAAGTTGTGCGAAGACTTGAAGATTGAGTTGCGGCACACAACGGTGTCACACCCCCAATCCAATGGACAGATCGAGTTGACCAACCAGACCATACTAAAGGGCCTAAAAGTGCGACTACAAGATGTAGGGGCAATGTCCCGATGAACTCCCCAACATATTATGGGCATATCAGATTACATCAAGAACCCCTACCGAAGAAACCCCGTACAATCTCTACTATGGAACTAAAAAAATTATACCAGTTGACATCAGCGTTCCAAGCCCCCGGGTATCCCAATTCAATCTCCAAACAAACGACGATGCTCTCAGAGACAATCTAGACCTAATCTCTGAAATCCGCGAAGAAGCCGCTCTCCGAGCCGCAGCATACCAGCAACGTGTAGCCCGCTATTACAACCGCAAAGTGAAGTCTCGTCCGATCAACATAGGAGACTTAGTCCTTCGTACTCTAAAAGTGGTAGGGAAGGGAACATATGGTGACAAGTTATCCCCAACCTGAGAAGGCCCCTTCATCGTCACAGTAATGGTGAAGCCAGGAACGTACAAGCTGCGGAACGCCGAAGGAAAGACTCTCCCTCGTACTTAGAACGCACAGAACTTGTGCCGATTTTATTAGTGATTTCTATTTTACAGCTATCTAATTATGTGTGTTTTGTGTAAAACTATGTAATCCGCGGGCTCAACACCGCGCACGTTATCTTCATTCAAATATTTAATTATGTTGTTACAAATCTTACATGTGCAAGTAGAAAAGACAACTCACGCAAACACCGTGGAGGCCTGGCCCCCTCACGAAGAAGCCGCAAGCATCCCTCGTGCAAAGTAAGCCGCGAGCAACCCTCGTGCAATACCGTGGGGGCCTGCCCCCTCACAAAGAAGCCACAAGCATCTCTCGTGAAAAGTAAGTTGCGAGCAACCCTCGTGCAACACTGTAGGGGCCTGCCCCCTCACGAAGAAGCCGTGAGCATCCCTCGTGCAAAGTAAGCCGCGAGCAACCCTCGTGCAACACCGTGGGGGCCTGCCCCCCTCAAGAAGAAGTCGCGATCATCCCTTGTGCAAATTAAGCCGCGAGCAACCCTTGTGCAACACCGTGGGGGCCTGCCCCCCTCACGAAGAAGTCGCGAGCATCCCTCGTGCAAAGTAAGCTGCGAGCAACCCTCTTGCAACACCGTGGGGGCCTGCCCCCCTCACGAAAAAGCCGCGAGCATCCCACGTGCAAAGTAAGCCACGAGCAACCCTCGTGCAACACCGTGAGGGCTTGCCCCCCTCACGAAGAAGCCGCGAGCATCCATCGCGCAAACTAAGCCACGAGCATCCCTCGCGCAACCTAAGCCGTGAGCATCCCTCGCACAAGATAAGCCGCGAGCTTCCCTCGCACAACCTAAGCCGCGAATATCTCTCGCACAAACCAAGTTGCGAGCATCCCTCGCTCAATCTAAGTCGCGGACCCAAGCTATGCAAATTAAGCAGCAAACTAGTGCAAACAAACAGCCAAAATGACAAAAAAACAACAATGTCAAAACATAACAAAGCTGGAGTGATACAAGTACAATCAGCGCCAAAAGACAACAACAACCAATGCCAAAAAAGGCAAGACAAAATACAATAAAATGTAAACATACAATGACAAAAGTACCACTACTCGTCTTCGGTATCAAAACGCTCATCCTCAGAAACATCTGCAAAACTAAAACTGGATGTGTCACATCACATGCTCTTGCTAACGAAGTAAAAAGCCATCAAAACACTACATCGGAGCGCCAACTCGCATATGCCATCCATTTGAGGCTCTACCTCCTTGGACAAAATTGTTGGAACACCCTATTACTAATTTGGGTAAGGATCACTATGTGCTTAGGAATTTGTTTTGACCTTGCTGTATAGTCTGATAGGTCAATTAGAATGAGTCTTAGGGTTAGTACTTAGGTTTGAAAGCTGCCCTCAAGAACTTATAAAGATCAGGATTCAGTGCTGAAGACTAAGACGATTTTCGTCGAGCTCAGGTCGACGAATCGTCGAACTCCATTCGACGATCTCTGAGCTCAGTTCAACGAGCCGTCAAACTCCGTTCGACGATCTTCGAGCTCAGATCGACGCTCTTTCTCTAGTTGTTTTCCAAGTATCTGAGCTCAGGTTGACGATCGTAGAGCTCAGTTCGACGATTTCTATTTCCAGTTTAAATCCAATCTCTGAGCTCAGGTCGACGATCGTTGAGCTCAGATCGACGATTTTTCTGAGAGATCGACGATTTCAGGATTCAAATTCAGGATAGTTATGGAATTCATTCAGACTTATTTTCAGCATTTATGACAAATGATTTTGTAGCCGTTTCAACCAATCTGGAGCAAGTTTCAAGGAAGACTAATTGGAATGTTTCTTAAGGACTTTCCTCTAGAGACAGATATCAATTAAGGAAGTCATTTATGAATGAGTAACGACCATCTAAAGTCAGAATCTGATATACTCCCTAGATAATAATTTTCAAATAGAGAACTGACAAGATTAGAAAAAGAATACAGAAGAGAGAACAAGAAAATTTTTCATCAAGAATTCATCTTCTAGAATAGACTCAGTAGACGAAAGTTTACAGAATTACTGAGTCAGAATTCTTCAAGAACACAAGGAACATTACTGTGAAGGAGATCTTCTGCTATTCTACTCCTTCAAGCATCATGTGTTCAAAAGCTTCATCATCAAGGACTCCAGACATCACACATTTCAACATCTGCTGAAATCATCTATTGCTGGAGATCTGAAGCAACTGAAGGCCTATCACCCTAAGTAAAGCTCATCTTCCTGAACCCTTACAGATCTCAGGGGGAGCTTTGACAACATCTTCCACTTGTCTTCTCTCAGATTGTTGACAGAGAAGAATAACTCAACTCATTTTTTTCCTTTCTCTCCTGTAAAAGGGTTCCTCAAAACTCCCTTTAAAAGTTTTGTGGCTGGTTTCTGAGACCTTGTCAAAATTCAGTGATGGTAAGACACCTGATCAAAAAAATCTGATTTGGTTTTTGAGCACCTTATCAAAAGCTCATTGGTGTCCAGGACACCTGATCAACTATTCCTGCAGTGGATTCCTACCTAGGGTGGTAGAAGAGTGGATGTACCCAGGTTGTTGGGGAACCACTATAGCTCCTTGTGTCATCTGGTTTGCTGTGATTTTGCTTTGCTGCGTGCTGTGATTTTTTGTTGTGTTTTCTTTATTGTTAATTTACTGCAACACTCTACATATATACTTAAATTAAGACTTCCACTGCTTTACACTTTTAAATTGTAAATTATTTTAAAATACTCTATTCACCCCCCATCTAGAGTAAAGATATATCTTACCCTCACTTTCAATTGGTATCAGAGGGAGGTTGGTTGCTCATCAACTATATCCTTATAAGATTAGTTGTTCTTACAGGCTAACACCTGAACCAAAAGATCTCTGATAAGATCAATCTTTTATAGAGGGTTACTATTATTTTGTATTATATTTATATTCATACAAAACCATGGCATAAAACAAAGATTATGCTAGCACCAGACCTCCAGTGTGCAATCTCTCTAAGTTTGCACTTTGGAAGGCAAGGATTAGGCTTTAAATGAAATCTATTGATGAGGATATCTACAATTCTATTTTGACAGTTTGTCCAAGACCCCAAGTAATTAAAAGTACAAGTGTTGTTCCACCTCCCTCAGGAACAGATACAGAAATAAAGAAATGGAAAGTTGTAGATGCAAAGGCTATGAATATCCTTGCTCAGACTATGTCTGATGAGATATTCCAAAAGGTGGCTGAATACAGTTCAGCAAAAGATATATGGGACAAGTTATCTGAAATTGTCTCAGGATCTGCTGATGAAAGGAAGGACAGGAGATCCCATCTCATAAGCCAATATGAGAACTTCAAAAAGGGAGAAATTGAATCAGTGGCTGACATGTACAACAGGCTCAGCGTAATAGTCAGTGAATTAAAAACACTGGACAAGGAGATCTCTCTAACTGAACTAAATGACAAGATCCTAATGTGCTTCCCTAGCACTTGGGACTCAAGGATCTGGCCAATCAAGGATGCCAGAAGCCTAATTGAGATTACTACTGAAGCTTTGTTGGGCAAGCTCAAGTCTTATGAGCTGCTCATCAAGAACATAGAGGAAGAACAAAAGGTTGCTTCTCTAGCTATCAGGAAGGAGAAGACAATAGCATTCAAGCTACAGAAGATCTGCCTGAAGATAAGGTCACAGGCAATGAAGAATTGATGAGCTTGCTGGCCAAAATATTCTATAAGATGGCCAGGAAAGATTTCAGAAAGAGGTCATCTAGAGGGCATGAGAAGCCAAGGTATGATAAATCCAATAATAAAGAAATTATTTGTTTTGGATGCAGGAAACCAGGCCACATTGTGGCTGATTGTCCAGAAAATCAGAATAAGGACAAGAAGGACAGGAAAGATAGGAGAAAAGACAAGGACTCCAGGGGAAACAATTACAACAAATCCTCCTCCAGCAAAAATAAACATACAAGGAAGGGATTTGTAGCAGAAACCTTGAGTGAAACTGAAGAAGAATCAGAGGCTTCATCAAGCTCAAGTGATGATGACGATGATGCTGAAGAAAAGGAATTCTGCATGATGGCTATCTATGCCTCCCAAAAAAATTCTGATGCAGAACAAGAGTCAGAGTCTGAATCTGAAACTCAAACTGAAGAAGACCAGGTAATAAATTCCTTTGATTTTGATTCAGAGGACTTTAGATCTGAATTTAAGGCACTTTGTTTAGACCTGTTAAAGTCTGAGAAAGAGATTATCTCTCTCAGAAATCAATTTTCTGAACATAGCACCTTAAAATCAGACAACCTCAAACTCTCTGAGGAGTTAGAATGCTGTAGGGAGGAGATAGCTTCACTGAAAAGTGAGCTATCCCAGGCAAAGAAGTTTGAAGAATCCCTTAATGAGAGAAGCATTAGACTGATGGACATCATAAGTACAGTGAAATCTAGACTCAACAGTACACTGGGCTTGGGTACTTCATCCAGCCAACCTATAGTATTAACAATCCCAATTAAATTTATTTCTGATAAAGGAAAGAGTGTTGTAGAGGTAGCTAGGAAGAATCCTGATTTACCTAAGGAAAACAAAGTTCAACAGAAAACATCGAACAGCTCGGCGCTCCAAGGCTGAATCGTCGAACTCAGGTCGATGACTTCTGAACTCTGAACTCTGGTATAGTCGATCTTCGAACAGAGCTTGACAATCTGACCCAAGATCGTCGAACTGAGCTCGACGATCGTCGAACGGAGCTCAGAGCTTTAAACAATCTTTCAGAGGTAAATATAAAATCAATCCTAAGAAGTCCTACATCCCAAAGCTTCAACCCTTATACTGAATGGATAGTGCCTCCTAGGAGATACCATCCTGAAGGATATAAGAGTCAGCCAGGGATGTCTTTTATTTCTGAGTTTAAAGGTTATCAACCTAGACCCAAGGTAAATTGAGTCAAAAACATATAAATTGTTTATGTGCAGGTGAAGACCTATCCAGCAATGAACCAATAATGGTATCTTGATAGTGGGTGCTAAAAGCACATGATAGGGAACAAGGAGAATCTAACATCCTTCAGAACCAAACTTGGACCCAAAGTAATATTTGGAGATTCAAACTTTGGTCAAACAAAAGGATATGGTGCTGTTCAGATTGGCTCAGTCACATTCTAGAAGGTGGCTTATGTGGAAGGACTGAAGCACAACCTAATTAGCATCAGTCAATTCTGTGATGAAGGCTATCAGGTGATATTCAACAAATCCTTATGCAAGATCAAGTCAGAGGATAACACAACAGTGTTAACAGGTAAAAGGAAAGGTAACATTTATCTTGTAGATTTCCTTTCAACCAATATAGATATCTGTTTATTTAATTCAGTTTGCAAACCAAATGATCTTTGGCATAAGAGACTAGGACATCTAAACCTTAGAACCATTGCTAGGCTATCCAAGGACAACCTTGTTAGAGGACTACCTTCTGGCTCCTACAAGAAGGAAGGACTCTGCAGGGCTTGTCAATTAGGAAAGCAAACTAAAAATAGTTTTAAGTCACTTAATAAGAGTGATTCACCTAGGATCTTGTATCTGTTACACATGGATCTTTTTGGACCCATTACAGTACAAAGCTTAGGAGGGAAATCTTACACTTTAGTGATTGTAGATGACTTCTCTAGATTCACATGGGTATTCTTTCTGAGGAAGAAGTCTGATAACTTTAAGTGTTTGACAGATTTTCTCAAATGCATACAGATTGAGTTCAATACTCACATTGCCCTGATCAGAAGTGATCATGGGACAGAGTTTGATTCTCTTCTTATGCAAGAGTTCTGTCAGAGTGAAGGGATCAGGCATACTTTCTCAGCTCCTAGAACTCCTCAACAAAATGGTGTAGCTGAAAAGAAAAATAAAACTATTATTGAATCTGCCACCACATTGTTGACAGATGCTCACCTTCCTCTATCTTTTTGGGCAGAGGCAGTGAACACCTCCAACCATGTGTTGAACAGAAGTTTGATACATAAACTGAAGGGCAAGACTCCCTATGAATTGCTCAAAAGAAAGAAACCTAAAGTAGACTATTTCAAAATTTTTGGTTGCATTTGTTATATTCACAATAATGACAAGAAGTACTTAGCAAAATTCCAAGCTAAAGCTGATGAAGGAGTGTTTCTGGGATACTCCATGATCAGTAAAGCTTATAGGGTTTATAATAAAACTTCTCTTAAAATTGAAGAATCTGTTCATGTATCTTTTGATGAGACTAACATGTTTTACAAGGAAAAGAACACTTCTACCATAGAACTCTTGCAGGTAAACTCTCTTTCAGAAAATTTGGACAGGTTGCATATTACAGGGAAGGATTCAACACATTCACCTACCCAACAGAGAGGAGAAATCAGTGAAGATGAAGAGGATACTCAACATCTTGGTGTTGAACATCTTGGAGAGAACAATCTTGAAGAGCCAGTTGTTATTCCACAAGAGGAAACAACAACACAGGTTGGTGAACAATCAACACCCCCTGTTGATTTAGTAACAACAAGAGATCATCCAATCTCCCAAGTGATTGGAGACATCTCAGCTAGTGTGCAAACCAGAAATCAGGTCAACTAGAACCTGATGCACACCTGCTTTCTATCTCAAGTTGAGCCTCAATCCATTCAAGATGCAGAACAAGATCCACACTGGATCATTGCTATGCACTACGAACTACATCAATTTGAGAGAAACAAAGTTTGGGAGCTAGTGCCAAGGCCTAAGGATCACTCAATTATTGGAACAAAGTGGGTGTTCAGAAACTAATTGAATGATCAAGGAATCATTGTCAGGAACAAGGCAAGGCTAGTTGCACATGGATACTTTCAGGAAGAAGGAATAGACTATGACTAGACCTTTGCACCAGTTGCAAGGTTAGAGGCCATAAGAATATTCCTAGCTTATGCAGCTCACAAAGGATTCAAGGTATACCAAATGGATGTGAAGAGTGCATTTCTCAATGGAGACATCAAAGAAGAAGTCTATGTTAGACAACCCCCAGGTTTTATCTCTTCAACTTATCCTGACCATGTTTTCAAATTACATAAAGCATTATATGGTCTCAAGCAAGCTCCTAGAGCATGGTATGAGACCTTAGCATGCTTTCTGTTGGAAAATGATTTTATAAGGGGTAGAGTAGACCAAACTCTTTTCATTAGAACCCATAAGTCCCATACCCTACTAGTATAAATATATGTAGATGATATTATATTTGGATCTACTGATTCAAATTTGTGCAGAATGTTCTCTAACCTAATGCATTCTAAATTTGAAATGAGTTGCATGGGTGAACTTTCCTTCTTTCTAGGATTGCAAGTCAAACAATATGCTGAAGGCATATTCATTTCTCAAACCAAGTATGCAAAAGAATTGGTTAAGAAATTTGGTATGTCTGAAGCATCTTGTATGAAAACACCTATGCCTACTAATGCTGTACTAGATGCTGATGAACATGGGAAACCTGTTGATCAGACAACATATAGAGCAATGATTGGCTTTCTACTGTACCTTACAACTAGTAGACCTGATATAATGTTTGCTACATGTATATGTGCTAGGTTCCAAGTAAGCCCTAGAGAGTCACACCTAACATTAGTAAAGAGGATTCTTAGGTATGTAAAAAGTTGTCCAAATCTAGGTCTCTGGTATCCAAAAGACTCAGGATTTGAATTAATTGGATTTTCAGATGCTGATTATGCTGGATGTAGAGTAGACAGGAAAAGCACCAGTGGAACTTGCCAGTTTCTTGGTGACAGATGATGCGCGTAAAATACGGCAAGCGTACCGGTCGCTCAAGTAATAAAGTTGGGAATGAATCCCCAGATGTCGGTCTCTTGAGGAATGCAATTGGCGTCGAACGATTTAGACTTTGAAACTATCGTTATAAGAGTTAAATGAAATAAACAGAAAAAGAAAGGGGCTTTGGTTGGTGGTCTTACGACCGATTACACTAACGAGAGCTTTGCGGGTCGCAATCACCGCTTCGCAAGGCGAGATGGATGTAGCGGCCGCGATGCCGTACTTCGGTGGGCGAGTGGGCGGTAAGCTAGTGAGTGAAGTGTGTGATGTGAAGTAAAATGAAGTGAAGCAAATGCGTGGAGTGAACGAAAGAGAGCGAAGCGCATTAACAATGAATCTCACAAGCAAGATGAATGCATAAACATTTCATTACAAAAGAGATTAAACCGTTCATACATGCATACATAAACCATACAACAAGAAAGGTTGGAGAAAGCTAAACCACAAGAGTGAAGATCCTTCGCGGGTGTTGGCCGGAGGTGCGGGTTGTCAAACCGCTTCCAAGCGCAGTCCGTGGAGGGCTTCCGGTACCGCCGAACTGTCACTTCGGTGGCCTTTAAGTCCGTTCTTGAGGCAAGCTTCGTCGTCTTCCTCGGTGAAGAACTTGGAGAAGAGCTTTAATGGCCGGAGGATCGCCGGAGGATGAGGGATGCTTCGGAATCACGGGAGAAAGTCCTCCCGTTGGTAGGAATGGAGGTGGAGGTGAATGGGACTGCTGGAGGGCGAAAACGGCGGAATGGCGAAGGTCCCGTAACGATTGTCTCGCCCTAATTCGCGGAACAGCGTATTTATAGCTTGCAGAATAAATAGCGCGCACGACCACTGGCGCACGACCAGTGGTCGTGCGCGACCAAGGTTAGCGCCCGTGCGTGAGCAACCTGCAGACCTGCATCAGAAAATCAGTAGTCGCGCACGATCAGCAGCGCACGATCAGTGATCGTGCGAGGCAAGGCTGATGATCGTGCGGAAATAACCAGACAGACTTTTGCAAAATGGATATGACTGCGCACGATCGGCGGCGCACGAGCAGTGGTCGTGCGCGGTATGGCAGTGATCGTGCGGAATGTTCAAGACAGAGTTTCACAAATGAGACCGGGCTGCGCACGATCAGTGATCGTGCGCCAGGAGGTCGATGGTCGTGCGTGGGTAAAAACGCACGACCACTGACTCCTTTGCCAGAAATAGTGAAACGCCTATCCCGAATGCCCTCACGATCCCCAAACCTGCAGGAAAACTGCACGGGGCATCGATCGCGGCAGCCACAGCGACAGTGATAAACACAGCAAGAAAGAAAATGCACACAAGCACGGAAATGGGCTAAAAAGGTGCACAGGGCGTGGAAAACCGTAGCGAACCAAAAGGAGTGCAAATGGCGCTAAACGGTGTGCAAAGACATGGAAATAGGCCCAGATGAGTCCAAAATATAGTATAAAATAGGGACTCATCACACCCCCAAACTTAACCATTTGCACGTCCCGGGCAAATAATCACGTTGTGGGCTCTAAAACGGCTAGCTGACGTAGTAATTACAACCTGCAGTAGGACGAGAAATCGAGAAGCTCACATGCGTAAAAAATATAATAGAAAGAGTTTCTAATCATGCAATGCAATTTATAATTTTCGAAAAACGTAAATAGATACTGTCACTACTCAAAGAATGAATTCCGGAGAATCGCACGGTCATGGGAAGGCAGAAAGTAGGCAAGTCGGATGGCGAGGTATTGCCAAAGACCGGGGCTCATGATCACCTCCAAAGGAATCCACCAATGTCGGGGGCCATATGCTTGCCCGTTCGCACTTTCTCCACGATGCGGGTTTGACTCGAGCGTAAATCCGTAGGACTTGAGGTGAAGAGTGGGGCTTGGGTGTAAATGCAGGTATGGATGGACAAGATAAAGACGAAGGCTACGCCCAACCCAACGGAGCTCGCACACATCAGAATTCTCGCTAACAACATGAATGCGAGTGCACCACACCCCCAAACTTAGCTTTTACAACATGAGTGGGTGCACCGCCTACCATAAAACAAATTTCTCAATTTCAGATTTTTTTTTCATTTATACTTTTCCGTTTCTCTTTTCTTTTCTTGGTCACATTTTTCTTTTCTCTTTTCTTTTCTCAATAATTCAGCATTTATAAACTTTGCGGCATATCCACACGTTCACAAAATCCGCCCATCACAACAACCCAACGAGAAATTAACGAAACAAGAGCTCAACGCGGGTGTGCGACTAGGAGTGGCTTGAGGCTCTGGTGACTTGCATGTGGAGCTGATCAAAAGGGAAGGTAGGCTCAACGGGGCTAGCGAGGGGTATGTTAGGACGGGTGCAAGGATCAACCGGGCCAAAATGATGGCCTACGTCACGCTCACGCTCGACTAACCGGGCACCAATGCTTCGAAAGTCGCTTGGGGCAAGTTCTTAGCCACCGAGAAAAGTGATCCGTCCTCCCGACTCGAGCAAAACAAAGCCAGCGACGCTTACACACATGCCTACACTACCGCGAGATCACTCCGGATTCAGAAGTTGAGTAGGACAGACAGTATTTACGAATATAGAAAAAATATAAAATGCAAGCATGAGAAGAAACTAGCTCTATACAATTCCTACACAACGTGAGCACTCGATTAGGAGCACTGCACGAGTTTCGAACTACTGTACGACAAAATCCTACGTCAGCACCACAATCTTAAAACTTACACAACATAAGTACTCAACCCGAGCCGCGCGCGTGGTAAGAGTGCGCGCTCATGTGAGTGCTAATGTGTGCGCACAGCAGGAGTCTACAAACATGAAGCATAAATAAATCTACCGGTGTGCGAATGAAATGTGCTCGTGAGTGCATAGGCGGCTCTTCCCCCCAAACTTGAATGAAAACAAGAACAACATGCAAAATAGCACTAGAATAAAGTCTACAGGGAAGAGTGTACCTATGCTCCGCAGAGGGAGCATACCGGAAGATGGCGTTATGAGTTGATGGAGTTGCTGCGCCGCACCAAAGAGAAGCTGAACCTGCGATTTGGGCCAAAGACAAGAAAATACAAAAATAGAAAATTGGAAAAAGAAAGGGGACCGAATGGTCCGAGCATGGGTTGTCTCCCAGATAGCCCTTTTGTTTACCGTCCTTAAGGTGGACCAAATACCTGTTTTAGCAGTTTATAAATAATGTTCGTGCAGAAAAAGAAAATAAAAGTGCAAGAATATAAAACACAGAATAATGTCTAAGCAGAGCGACGAAAAAGCAATCAACTCGGCGCCGATTTGGGGCGAGTCTCTCCGGTGGAGTGCGAGGGGGGAGCAGAATTTTTCATGGAATCATGAGGGAGGGATTTCCCCTTGCTCAGCTTATACGCTTCCTCGCGCCGGAAGGTGGGATAACGCTTATCGCGTAGGCGCTTAGCCTCCTTCATCTTCTCCACCGTGGGAGACTTCCACGCAGATTTTTCCACAGTTTTCGCAGATTTTGAAATCAATGGCGTCATGTCCGGCACCGCGACGGCGACCAGATCGGCCCAAGCAACAGTACGCCTAACACAGTCATTAGAATTATTACAAACTGAATTGTTCAGGGATTTCTCCCGAATAAAACTACTAATGTCATTGTCTTCAGTCGCTTTTGGGGGACATGGAACAATCGCCGTGTCTTCCACTGACTCGATCTCCTTCACGGTCACTACCACTTGCTCTACATCGGTCTTCTCGGGAGGTGCTTCCTTGATCATTTCGTCCAAACGGGCGGCGTTCAAAACTTGAAGTCCCAAATTTTCCTTGGATCCTGCATTTCTTAGCAAAACAATTTCTTGAATGTTGGAGGGGTGTGCGGAAGTATCATCGATGGCGGACGCATCGGTCGGCCAGATGACACATCCTTTGGAAAAATCCAAGGATGCGCCACTGGCCGTCAGGAATGGGACCCCAAGTATTGGAATGGAGTCGTTTTCTTTAGGTCCCATAACCTGAAAATCAGTAGTAAAATGTTTTCCATTCACCTCGATCTCAACTTTCCTCACACCGCCTTCAGTAGCAACTACATCTCCATTAGCTAAAATGAGTGACTTCCGGTCATCGGTGTTAATTTGTAATTGCATCTTCTCAACATCCTGCAGAGTGAGGATGTTGCTCGATGCTCCGGAATCACAAAGTGCGGTCGTTTTCACATCATTGATCATACAATTAATCACAAGTTCGTTGTTGTTCCCTAGCCTTTCCTCTCCCAAGCTTTTCCCTTGTTCATGGGGATTTCTTTCTGTGTTGCTTGGGAGGGTACCAAGCGTGCGCTCGGAGACCATTTGAGCCAATTGGCCCAACTGCGCCTCAAGCTTACGCATAGAAGCGGCTTGGTTAGTCATATTAGTATGGGACACTTCAACAAATTTCTCAAACATTTCAGCCAAAGAGTTGGTATTCACAGCGGGAGGGCCTTGGGTGTAATTCGGGTGTGGCGGCCGCGGTTGGCTTCCGGAGGCGGCGGCATCATTTTGATGCTGCCCCGGTTGCCATCGTTGGCCTGGCGCGTTTTGGTTCCACGAAAAGTTCGGGTGATTTCTCGCACCCGGATTATACACATTTCCATACGGCGCACCCCTGTTTTGATTAGCAATAAAATTAACTGTTTCATTAGATAAGGCGGGATCATATGTTACCTCCGGTCCAGGGCACTCGAAGCTATGATGATCAGATCCTCCGCATCCTTGACATGAGATGGCCAACACAGGAGCAGCAGCAGCGGGCCTTGATGCTTCCACAGCAAAGATTCCACTTGTCCCACGGGGGGTATTCCTTCCCGCGGTCCAAAAGGCGCTGTGCGTGGCGGTGTCCTGCAGAACTCTCAAAGCATCCTCAGGAGCAAGGTTCATAATTGTTCCACCGGAGGCGGCATCGATCATGGCGCGGTGCTGAGGCTCGATGGAGAAGTAGAAGCTCTCCACGAGATTCCACGTTTGGAAACCGTGATTTGGGCACTTCCGCAGCAATTCATTAAAGCGCTCCCACACCTCCGCTAAGCTTTCTTGGTCATTTTGCCTGAAATTGGCGATGGCACGTCGCATGCTCACAATACGGTCGACTGGATGAAATTTGGCTAAGAACTTCGTGGTGAGAGCATCCCATGTTGTGGCGGTTCCAGGAGGAAGGGAATGAAGCCATGACTTGGCTTTGTCACGTAGCGAGAAGGGAAACAGACGGAGCTTGACCGTGTCGTCAGGAATCCCAGCATAACGGAAGGTGGCACAGATTTCTGAGAAGTCTGCCAAGTGTAGATGGGCATCCTCAGTAGCCAGTCCAGAGAACTGCGCATTGTTCCGGATGATGTTTAGAATTGCCGGCTTGATCTCGAACTGCTGGGTCGTGATCGCCGGTCCGAACCCAGGATAAATGCTCCCCACAGTGGGAGTGGTGTAGTCTCTCATGGTTCGGACATGCGGCGGGTTTACCTCGTTCTCATCCCCGTTACGGTTATCAGGGGGGTTCCCTCCAACACGGACTCCGTTGTCATGGTTCAATTGGTCTCCCATTGTGGTTGGATCAATTGCAGCGGCACGCCTTTGCGCACGAAGAGTTCGCTCGATCTCAGGATCGTAAGCAACGAGATCTCTCGCGGCACGTCCCTGCATCCACTGAAACAACAAGACAAAAGAAAAAAAAAATCAAAGAGCACTAACTCTTATACCAATACTTCCAGAAATCATAATCGTTCAACAGTTGCATTCCCCGGCAACGGCGCCAAAAACTTGATGCGCGTAAAATACGGCAAGCGTACCGGTCGCTCAAGTAATAAAGTTGGGAATGAATCCCCAGATGTCGGTCTCTTGAGGAATGCAATTGGCGTCGAACGATTTAGACTTTGAAACTATCGTTATAAGAGTTAAATGAAATAAACAGAAAAAGAAAGGGGCTTTGGTTGGTGGTCTTACGACCGATTACACTAACGAGAGCTTTGCGGGTCGCAATCACCGCTTCGCAAGGCGAGATGGATGTAGCGGCCGCGATGCCGTACTTCGGTGGGCGAGTGGGCGGTAAGCTAGTGAGTGAAGTGTGTGATGTGAAGTAAAATGAAGTGAAGCAAATGCGTGGAGTGAACGAAAGAGAGCGAAGCGCATTAACAATGAATCTCACAAGCAAGATGAATGCATAAACATTTCATTACAAAAGAGATTAAACCGTTCATACATGCATACATAAACCATACAACAAGAAAGGTTGGAGAAAGCTAAACCACAAGAGTGAAGATCCTTCGCGGGTGTTGGCCGGAGGTGCGGGTTGTCAAACCGCTTCCAAGCGCAGTCCGTGGAGGGCTTCCGGTACCGCCGAACTGTCACTTCGGTGGCCTTTAAGTCCGTTCTTGAGGCAAGCTTCGTCGTCTTCCTCGGTGAAGAACTTGGAGAAGAGCTTTAATGGCCGGAGGATCGCCGGAGGATGAGGGATGCTTCGGAATCACGGGAGAAAGTCCTCCCGTTGGTAGGAATGGAGGTGGAGGTGAATGGGACTGCTGGAGGGCGAAAACGGCGGAATGGCGAAGGTCCCGTAACGATTGTCTCGCCCTAATTCGCGGAACAGCGTATTTATAGCTTGCAGAATAAATAGCGCGCACGACCACTGGCGCACGACCAGTGGTCGTGCGCGACCAAGGTCAGCGCCCGTGCGTGAGCAACCTGCAGACCTGCATCAGAAAATCAGTAGTCGCGCACGATCAGCAGCGCACGATCAGTGATCGTGCGAGGCAAGGCTGATGATCGTGCGGAAATAACCAGACAGACTTTTGCAAAATGGATATGACTGCGCACGATCGGCGGCGCACGAGCAGTGGTCGTGCGCGGTATGGCAGTGATCGTGCGGAATGTTCAAGACAGAGTTTCACAAATGAGACCGGGCTGCGCACGATCAGTGATCGTGCGCCAGGAGGTCGATGGTCGTGCGTGGGTAAAAACGCACGACCACTGACTCCTTTGCCAGAAATAGTGAAACGCCTATCCCGAATGCCCTCACGATCCCCAAACCTGCAGGAAAACTGCACGGGGCATCGATCGCGGCAGCCACAGCGACAGTGATAAACACAGCAAGAAAGAAAATGCACACAAGCACGGAAATGGGCTAAAAAGGTGCACAGGGCGTGGAAAACCGTAGCGAACCAAAAGGAGTGCAAATGGCGCTAAACGGTGTGCAAAGACATGGAAATAGGCCCAGATGAGTCCAAAATATAGTATAAAATAGGGACTCATCAACAGACTTGTCTCCTGGTTCTGTAAGAAACAAACATCTGTGTCCACTTCAAATGCTAAAGCTGAATACATGACCGCAGGTAGTTGTTGCTCATAGATTTTGTGGATTCAAAACCAGCTCCTAGACTATGGTTACAACTTAGAAAGGTCAAAAATTTTTTGTGATAACACAAGTGCTATTTCTATAGCACAAAATCCAGTCCTCCATAGTAGGACAAAACATATAGAGATTAGGCATCACTTCTTAAGAGATAATGTTGAGAAGAATAAAATTGAACTTCATTATATCCCAACTGATTTGCAAAGGGGAGATATTTTCACCAAACCATTGGATGAAAAGAAACATACCTTCTTCCTAAATCAGTTAGGAATGTTAGATGGAGGAAGTTTAAAATAAAACCCAAGATTTTAAAACTCTAAAACAGACCAAGA
Source organism: Platanthera zijinensis (assembly GCA_039513925.1). Classification (NCBI taxonomy): domain Eukaryota; kingdom Viridiplantae; phylum Streptophyta; class Magnoliopsida; order Asparagales; family Orchidaceae; genus Platanthera; species Platanthera zijinensis. Next base: position 241,066,392 of record CM077079.1, on the reverse strand, counting down.
CTAGGCTAAAAACTTGATTTTTCTAGTGTTTGTAGGATGTTTTTAGTCTCTGAACTGCGCTCGACGATTTTCTCAAAGATCGTCGAACGGAGATCGACAATATCCAAAATTGTCGACCGGAGTTCAGCGCCGTCAGATAGCGCTAGGCTATTTTCTTTCTGGTCAGTTATCGGAGATCGATGCTCTCCAATATTGTCGAATGGAGCTCGACGATGTTCTGACTCTTCAGATTCCTTTAGTAGCCCAGATCGTCGAACGGAGTTCAACGATCTTTCCTTTTCGTCGTCGAACCCTAATATAAAATTATTTTTCGGCCGTCGTTTTTTCTTTTGCGCTTTCATACTCTCTGCAAAATTTCTCTTTGCCTCTAAACTCTTCTGCACTTGGTCGTGTTTGTTAATTTGTGCAGGTGTACAATGGCAGTGTCTGTTGCTGCCCTCGCCAAAATGAAATTCGACACAAGCTTCGATATAGACATGGACTCCTTTGAAGGAAGTGACCAGGTTTTCAAAGATATTCTGGACTTATTCAGATAACAGCATTTAGTGTAGCTAATGACCACGAGAATGAAGATTGCAGCCGATGAGATCAAAGAATGGGTATATACGGCGCACAATCTGGATCAATATACAATTGTTGGTACTATAGCCGGGACTCAGGTATCCCTAACACCTGCTCTCCTGACTGATGTCTTTTAATTAAGTATTGGAAACGATTCTATTGAGTTATTTGGAGAAGAGTCTGCAAATATGTTAGATAGAATGGGACATTCTGCCGCTAACCCTAACAAATTGCTGAAAAAGAACTTTTCAATTGAGTATAAATTTCTTGCTAATGTTATGGGGAAAGTGCTATTGGCAAAGCACTCTGCACATGATACCATCTCTAAGTATCAATTCTGCCTGATGGGAGTAATTGTGGATAAGAATCATTTAAATTGGGGAGAGATTTTCTTTGACATGATCAAAAAGAAGGTGAACAAAAGTCTTGTTAATTTTTGGAGGATTTTAGGGATATTCCTGCACTCCAGGTGCCCTCAGCTGCTTGTGTCCAGTGGGATGCATATAAATGCCTCCAAGAGGCTGACCTGTGCCCTTTTTGGCAAATGGGACAGGCAGATTACCAAACCTAGCAGAGGTCCTGCTGCTGTCACTACTTCAGGCACAAGGATTGATACAGTCTCTTCCCCTAAGGCAACTGCCCTCATAGAAGATTTGCCTGCCTCCTCCTCTTCTCTACTTTCTCCAATTGTTTCTTCAACCATCCCCTCATCCACCATCTCCATCTTTATCTCTTCCCCCATAACCATTTCTACCTCAACCTCCACATCAACAGTCACAACATCAATCTCCTTACCCATTACCATTTCCTCCCCCATTTCAACTCCTTCACCTCCTCCAACCACCATAGTAGAACAATTCCATCCCCTTCACTATTATCCATCCATTGACATTTCCTCTTCCCTTCCATCATTCAGCCTCATGGATGATTCCTACATGGATGATTCCCCCTCCTCACCTCTTGAGCCTCCATCATCCTCCTCATATCAACAATTACTTCATGATATTCTTTCCAAACCATCTTTCACCCCATCCATCTCCACACCAATATCTTCCATCTCAACAATTCCAATCTCTCAACCATCCATCCTACCATCCACCACTTCTATCACTACTTCCCTAGCTCCTTCACCATCTATCTCTGTCTCTCTAACCTCTACCTCAACTCAAGTCTCACTTGAGTAAGTAGATATTCCTGCCCTAGCAAAAAAGATTTATGGGGTGCTGGCTCCAAGGCTAGTAGCCCTGCTGGAGACCTCCATGGCTCCACTCCTGAAATCCATCCAGGAGCTGTCTGCCAGGCTATCCTCTATTTCCCCTCCTCAGGCAATCCCTTCTATGGGGTTCCTTGATCCAGTTCCAACTGAATCAAGGTAGGGGAAGATGCCATATGAAGAAGAGTCAGTGCCTGCTGCTTCAGAAAAATTCCTGCCAGAGAAAGCTTCAGTTCCAGTTTCAACTCCAGCACCAGTACTAACAGTGGACCTCAAGTCACTATTTTAAGTTTTTGATTCTCTTCCCTTCAGCTGTCCACCAGCTCAAGAAGTTGAAGATCTGACTAAGGCCATTGTGCATGTTGCTAGATGTGAGCCCAGCCAAATTACTGCATATATCAAGGCTATGGAACAAGTTCTTTCTGCTGATGTTATGGATGCTGCTGCTACTGTTGATATTGTTTGTTTTGATAGTGCTGCTGCTGATTTACTGATGATAGAGGCTAATGAGTCTGCTGTTCATATTGAAGATCCTACTGCTGAAGTTTCTGTCACTGCTGCTGCTATTATCTCTCTTGAAAAGTCAAAGCAACAACAAGATTACATCAATTGGATTGATGAGTTATATGACAATCCTCAGAGCTCAGATAGTGACAAATTCCAAACTGATTTTGATGACTCCTCTGTAACTATTGTAAGGAAGAGGAAAGCTAGAAGCAAGTCAATGATGAGGGTACCTCTTGAGAAAGTTAAAGATGACAATGATATCCCCTACTATATTCTTCATGACTGCCCTATTTCTGAACCATGGATGCAGTATTCTAAGAACCAGCTCAAAGCAATGAAGAAAAAGAGAAAGCTTGACAAATATGATAAAGGATCTTCACACTTCTATCCTCCTCCTCCTTCAGATACAGGTACTGGTGGAGGATCTGCTTCTTAGTCTGGATCTATTGGAAAACATAGCTCCTCTCAATCTTCATAGAGATATCAACCAAGAGGACATTATCAAAGAGGTTATCAGTCAAGAAGAGGACAGCATAGAGGAAGTCAAAGAGACTACAGAGTTTACTCCAGGCAACATCCATACCAAAGGGAAGGACAAGGTCCTATTGAATCAACCTCTGGTCCTTTCCCTTACAAGCTAAAAGAAACTGTTGCTACAAGAATTCCTCTAGATGATTCAGTGACAATAAAAAGATATGAACCTTCAGTTCCTTTTGAAGATCCTGAAAACAATCCACTCTCCTGGACTACTAGAATAAAAGAATTGGCTGCATTGGATCAGATTAAGAAAGCAAGAGAACTGGGAAGAGACACTTCCAATATCACAACTCTATCAGAGTAGAGAAAGAAAGAATTCGAAAGATATGCTTCCAGAAAATTCTTTGATCCAGAGAGCAACATGAAGCTTCATCCTGAGGCTGTTGTTCCAAGGCCAAAAGCTCAAACCTACTTAGGTGTAGATGATGATAGGAGATCCAAAAAGGAAGCCCTTAATCCCAACAGAGAAATTCTTTTCAAAAAGGGCAATGAGTAATTTGTGTAAGCTGATACTCATATTTATTTCTGACTGATTCTGTGATTCCTGCTGTGGTTCTGCAATGCTCAACAGGTGTTATCTGCATTGTTGTTTCTATTTTATTTTTAATTCTGATGTATGCTTATTATTTCCTATTTGTTTTGTAAATAGTAATCCTAACCCAAATAGGGGGGGATTGTTGGAACACCCTATTACTAATTTGGGTAAGGATCACTATGTGCTTAGGAATTTGTTTTGATCTTGATGTATAGCCAGATAGGTCAATTAGAATGAGTCTTAGGGTTAGTACTTAGGTTTGAAAGCTGCCCTCAAGACATTCTAAAGATCAGGATTCAGTGCTGAAGACTAAGACAATTTTCGTCGAGCTCAGGTCGACGAATCGTCGAACTCCATTCGACGATCTCTGAGCTCAGTTCAATGAGTCGTCGAACTCCGTTCGACGATCTCGAGCTCAGATCGACGCTCTGTCTCTAATTATTTTCCAAGTCTCCGAGCTCAGGTCGACGATCGTAGAGCTCAGTTCGATGATTTCTGTTTCCAGTTTAAATCCAATCTCTGAGCTCAGGTCAATGATCGTTAAGCTCAGATCGACGATTTTTATGAGAGATCGACGATTTCAGGATTCAAATTCAGGACAGTTATGGAATTAATTAAGACTTATTTTAAGCATTTATGACAAAGGATTTTGTAGCCATTTCAACCAATCTGGAGCAAGTTTCAAGGAAGACTAATTGGAATGTTTCTTAAGGACTTTCCTCCAGAGGCAGATATCAATTAAGGAAGTCATTTATGACTGAGTAACGGCTATCTAAAGTCAGAATCTGATATACTCCCTAGAGAATAATTTTCAAATAGAGAATTGACAAGATTTGAAAAAGAATACAGAAGAGAGAACAAGAAAATTTTTCATCAAGAATTCATCTTCTGGAATAGACTCAGTAGACAAAAGTTTACAGAATTACTGAGTCAGAATTCTTCAAGAACACAAGGAACATTACTATGAAGGAGATCATCTGCTATTATACTCCTTCAAGCATCATGTGTTCAAAAGCTTCATCATCAAGAACTCCAGACATCACACATTTCAACATCTGCTGAAATCATCTATTGCTGGAGATCTGATGCAACTGAAGGCCTATCACCCTAAGCAAAGCTCATCTTCCTGAACCCTTACAGATCTCAGGGGGAGCTTTGACAATATCTTCCACTTGTCTTCTCTCAGATTATTGACAGAGAAGAACAACTCAACTCATTTTCTTTTTCCTTTCTTTCCTGTAAAAGGGTTCCTTAAAACTCCCTTTAAAAGTTTTGTGGCTGGTTTCTGAGATCTTGTCAAAACTCAGTGGTGGCAAGACACCTGATCAAAAAATCTGATTTGGTTTTTGAGCACCATATCAAAAGCTCATTGGTGCCCAGGACACCTGATCAACTATTCCTGCAGTGGATTCCTACCTAGGGTGGTAGAAGAGTGGATGTACCCAGGTTGTTGGGGAACCACTATAGCTCCTTGTGTCATCTGGTTTGCTGTGCTTTTTCTTTGATGTGTGCTGTGATTTTGTGTTTGTTTTTCTTTATTGTTAATTTACTGCAACACTCTACACATATACTTAAATTAAGACTTCCACTGCTTTACACTTTTAAATTGTAAATTATTTTAAAATACTCTATTCACCCCACCTCTAGAGTAAAGATAGATCTTACCCTCACTTTCACAAATATTATCACGAACCTCTTCCACGATCATGCTATGGTCTCGCATGTAGTCTAGTGAATCCAAGTACTCCGCAAGCCCTACAGCCTTCAGATCTGACGCATGGTCATCAGAGGACAGCATCTCAACCTGTGCCTTCGCCGCTCAAAGCTGAGTCTCAAGGCTTGAAACCTCCTCCCGCATTGCCTATAACTGGGTTTCCAAGCCCTAAGTCTCCTACTTCGAATGCTTCAACATCTGGGTAGTCCTCTCCACCAAAGTCTTCTCCGCTTCCAAAGCCGCGCGTGCATCCTCTAGCTCGGACTTCAGCTCTGAACCAATCCGGCGGAACCGCGCAATGTCCCGGTCGTGTTCCTCCTTCAAGGAGGCAAGCGAACTCATCGTCAACCGAAGCTTCTCCTGAAGAGTAAGGTACCCATCCTTCAGACTCACGTAATGATCATTCTAGGTCACTGCAATCTGCGCCTGGGTCTCTATCTGCACAAAGAAGAAATCGAAGTTAGCCTCTATTAGCAAGATAAAGCAAGGAAAAAAAAAGCCTTGGGAACAAGTCAAACCCTTACCGCATCGCTCATCTCCCTTAAGGAAGAGGACATCCGCGGAGCTACTGTACCAGTAGACACCTAAGGAATTGGAGAAGCAAGTATCTGCACCTCATGAGTCGAATCATGACAAGTGTTAGAAGTTACCGCTTCCACCACCACATCAAGGTTGCTAGAAGGGGCCGTCACCTCTTTCCTCTTACGAACCCCTCCTTGAGAATCCTCCGTTGGTCAAACATAGTCTGCCGAAATACTACATCGCACCAATCGCTTTTCCTCCACATAAAAATAAATGTTGAAAAGACGGTTTGCCAGCTTGTGAGGCTCAAAAAATCCAAGCACCGGGGAAAAGTCCTGCTCCTTCCCCCTCACACGGTGACAGCAATCGGGAAGCGCATCCCACACCTCAAGAAGACCCCATGAATTCTTGACGTATCCAAACAAAGTGCTGCCATGATGACGGTCTTTGCGGGCTTCAAACTCCAACCAAACCTTATTGCTGCGTACCTCCATTCGCTCGCCACCATCAAAACGTACATCGCACCAATCTCGGAACTGGTCTAAAGAAAACCAGACCCTATGCTTGTGGAAGAAGGCAACTAAGCCCATGATTTGGGAAATTCCATCCGGAACAAACTGAGAGATAGGCACTCCACAAAACTTCAAGATCTCAATGGCCTCCTCGCAGGACGGAAAACGGAAGCCGGACCTCAGGGAGACTTCGCAAATCGTCAACCAACCACGAGGAGGATTTTGAACCCGCTCCTCGGGATGCGGGATCCTCACTTCCAAATCAACAGGAAGCCCGTACTTCGCCCTCTAGATATCAACACCGTCACCGGTCAAAGAGGAGCGCAGGCGCATCGGGCCAGAAGAGCGCTTCGAAACCTGCACAAAGCAAAAAGTAAAAGGTCAGCCCAAAAATAAAGACTTGGAGCCGCATTTCCAAGCGCACACGGCCCAAGTGGCATGCAAAAGAGGATGCCCACACAAGCATGCGAATAACAGGGGCATGCACAACCAAGCTGCATGACCTGCGCGGGCACAGTCTGTGCGCGCCCGACCCACGCGCACGCAAACTAAAGGAAGTGCTGTTTTGAAAGTTATCATCTTACTTATGTTCATATTATAGAATGTTGTAACATTTTGTTCCTTGATTATATGACTTGTATCATGTAAGGTTTGAGAAGATGCGCTTGGTCTTGAACCATAGAACCATGGTTTTTGTTGAGTCATGTAATCTTAAGTTATCCTCACAATCGTGGTAATCAAAGAGGAACGTTGATTGCCGAGTTAAGGTTGTCATATCGATTAAAGTACATTTGAGTTCTATAAATATTGATAAATGATTATCGTTTAATCATATGAGTGTGTATGCGTGTGATTTCATACACATTGAGAGTGACCTATTTTATGTTGTAGCATTATATGGAATGTGTTCAGTGTCAATAATGTTTCAGCGTGTCTATTAAGTCGGAGATACAAGATGTGTAGATTTAGCGTGTTAGTGTGGGTAACGTGATTATAGTTGAAGACTATCCTCTGATATTGATATATACTATGATTCGTTGTTCATACTTACGCGTAGAAAATGTACACATCGAAATATCCTTTTGTCCCCAAATTATTTTGGTAATGATATAGTCGGGCCCCTTGGCCAAGCGAGGTTGTATAGCATGCATTATAAATAACGTAGTTATAAATACAACTCACTTGTGAGACCAAGAAAGACAAATATAGTGCGAAATGACACAGTCCCAGTTTGCACAATATTTATGATATCATGTGACAAAGAAATAGACGCAGGTCGTTCATTGCATTACCTAGTTACCATGTTGTTGGGGCGACTATTATGCAGTGACAAAGCCTCTTATAGTCCATAATATAGGATGTTATATTATAACCTTGACGACATGGTTCCTCTTTAAGGTCACACCTAATGAACGGGAACACATCCGTTTGGCTTATTTGGAGTATTTGATTTTATGGAACATTTAATCTAAGTACTATAGTAAGTGCGAACGCCTAATGTCGTGACTCGACATGCTTAGATAGTATTCCTGTGCGACTATCAAAAAGAAATAAAATTATGACGGAGCGAGTCGTCGTAATTGTTTTGGTAGGAGTGCACAGTTTTTGGAGTTATGGGATTATATATATATGTAAGTATTTATATATATATAATTATATATATATAAGTGTTATATATATATATGTAAATATATATAAATATAGGTACATAATATATATACAGATTTATATATAAGTTTTAATATATATATAGTTTTATATATATTAATATATAAAAGTTATAAAACCTGCAAGAGGAGATTCAGAAGTTCACGGGTTTTAGTTTTGTCTAAAACCTAGCCGCAAGAAAAGCTAAGGAGAAGGGGTTTTTGGCGATCGACTGCTTCCAGCCGCCATCATCGTGCAGCCCTCTCTCCGTCGCCGGGCTAGCTTGTCGCCAGCATCGCCGTCCGCTGCTCTGTCGCCAGGCAAGCTCGCCGCCGCCATCTCCGTGCCATTCGCCGACCTTAGGTGGTTCTTCCCGGTCGGCCATGGCTTGAGTGATGGTTTGAGTTTGCTCCTTCTCCTCAACGGTTTTAGATCCCTCTCCACCTTCCTCTTCCCTACCCGGCGACTAGTGTGGTTCGGCCACTTGGAGTCATCGGTGCAAGAGGAGAGTAGATCTGAGTTAGTGTCTCTATTCCCCGTCAACGGAATAGAGCTTTGACGCTGTTCGGGTTCAAGGTGAACCAAGAGGCGAGGCGATCGGCCTCGTTGTTGCGGTGGGATCGTTTTCATTTTCTCCAGCGCGCTTTCCTCTTCCGCCTAGAGATTGTTCTCTAGAGGTATAACTTCTAACGCCTGCGATGGATTAGATGTGATGAGTTAGGGTTTATTTTTGTTAAGCCTTTGTTGCATTATTTTGGGATATCCCATCCTTATGTGTTGTATGGTGTTTGGATTTTTTTTTTAAAAATTCGCCCCACTACCGCACGTGAAATCCTACAGTGGTATCAGAGCCAGGTTGGATATCTCATTTCAATGTAACTCCTTAGTTGCTAGTTTTGGTGCCTAATGGTTTGGATTTGCTATGTCCTAACCCTTTTGATTCATATTGCGTAATCCACCCTTGTATGGATTATGAGGAGATTATTTTTTTTGGATTTAAAATGATCTGGATGAATCATGAAGGGTAGTGTACATGAGCTTATCCAATGTTAGGATTCCGGCTAGCGGGTTTTATTCTTTCTTTGGCATTCTTTTATTTTTGCAAACTCTGGAATGTAATTGTTTGTGATGAATGTAATTTTAGAATGCCATGAGTTAGCCTGTTTTTTTGGAATTCTTCCATTCTCTGTTGGAATGCGAGGTGAAAAATTTAATATGCTTTCCTCCTCATTTTATCCACTTAAGCTAGTGATCCTGGAAGAGCATGAGGGTGATTCTAATCACTAGATATGGTGGAACATGTGTGAGCCTGGTATTAGGCCACAGGAGATTAAATCTGTGTGAGGCACAATTTACTCTTCTTGTGGGAATACTGCGTCCACACTAGTTGCCCAATAAAATGAGTTTTCTTAAACAAGGTTTTCGAGATCTAGGCTTGAATATCTTGGGAAAAGGTTTTCATATTATTGTGTTTTATTATTCAGAACATGAAATAATATGATGTTCAAGAGTCATAAGGGTTAAGCTTTGCTTAAAGGTTATGATTGGTGCTTGTACCTACCTAACCAAACGAATGGATGAGTCCACTTGTTCGGAAAGGATCTTTTGCGATGCTGTGTTTATTTCTCTTGACATAGCAATAGCAGTTTTTATTTATATGAACTTCAAGTAAAATTTTGTTTTCTCTTTTCTTTAGAATCATGTCAACCCTTCCAAATTTTCTGCGTTCCATGATTGATAACAGTCCTCTTGCAAACGATGGTTCAAACTATTCTGATTGGATCCTCAAGTTGAACATCGTGTTGCGTTTGGAAAATCTCCAACAAATTCTGGATGGCAAATGCCCAGAAGTGAAGGAGAAAGACAAACCAACCAATGTTGAAAAGAAGGAACAAAAGAAGTGGAATGAACAACAGCGTGTTGTGCAAACTTTGATCTTGGCCAGCATTGGCGATCAGTTGCAAAGGAAATTTCTCGATACTCCCGCAAAGGAAATCATAGCGCAATTAGAGAAGATGTTCACCGATAGTTCTCGGAAAGAGCGCTACAAGACCACCATAGCACTCACAAGGTGCAAGATGATGGAGGGTGAATCTGTCTCAGTGCACTTCCTAAAGGTGCAGGGCTATCTAGAGAAATTAGAGAAACTGAATTCTCAACTCCCCGATGACATAGCTGAGGATATCATACTGGGGTCGCTTCCTTATTCCTATAAGGATTTCATTATGCACTACCATATGCGTGAAAGGAAGATGACCATGAATGAACTCCACAATGCCCTCAAAACTGCTGAGGTGGACATGGGCAAGACAAAGGCTAATTCTGTCTTGGCCATTGCGTCGAGTAGCAAGGAGCCCTTTAAGAATAAAGGCAAAGGTGCAATCAAAAATTCAAGTAGAGGTTTCTCTTCGAAAGGCAATAAGGGAGGAGCTCATGTGAGCAACTCCAAGGGAAGCAAGGTGAAGAACTCTCCTACAGATCTCACCGAGTGTTTCCATTGTCATGAAAAGGGACACTACAAGATGAACTGCCCCAAGTACAAACGGGACTTGGATGAAGGCAAGATTGAACGCAAGCGCCCTAAAGGTATATATGTTATTGAACTGAATTTAAACTTAACCACAACTATCCTTGATTGGGTAATTGATACCGGATCATGTGCTCACTTAGTTTCTAATGTGCAGTCACTAAGGGATAGAAGAACGCTCTCGAAAGGAGAGGTTGTGCTGAAGGTCGGGAATGGTGCAAGAATCTCTGCGGTTACAGTTGGCACCCTAGACCTTCGTTTATTTAGTGGTTTAGTTTTAATTTTGAAAAACGTTTATCATGTCCCTTCTATTTTGAGAAACATTATTTCTGTATCATATTTAGATGCAGAAGGTTTTCGTTTTGTGATTGTTAATTCGCAAATGACAATTGAGAAGGATGGTTTATTTTATGCAAATGCTATTGTTTCCAATGGTTTGTATTTGCTTAATATAGTTGAGGATAAACATGTAATGAATATTAATAACAAAAGACTCAAGATATCTCATATGAATGAGACACTCTTATGGCACCATCGTCTTGGTCACATAAATGAGAAATGCATAAGGAAATTGCATCAAACAAATCTTTTAAACTCATTTGATTTGGATGCAATTGGGACATGCGAATCATGTTTAGCTGGAAAAATGACCAAGACACCTTTCAGTAAGAAAGGTACAAGAGCGAATAACTTGCTGGAATTGATACATTTAGATGTATGCGGTCCAATGAGTACGAGTGCAAGAGAAGGTTATAGGTACTTCATTACCTTCACGGATGATCATAGCCGATATGGCTATGTTTATCTCATGAGGCATAAAAGTGAATCCCTTGAAAAATTCAAGGAGTACAAAAATAAAGTAGAGAACCAACTTGATAAGAGAATTAAGATCTTGAGGACCGATCGTGGAGGTGAGTACATGAGCAACATGTTCACTACTTACCTGAAGGAGTGTGGTATTGTACCACAACTTACTCCACCTGGTACCCCGCAGTGGAATGGTGTCTCCGAAAGGAGAAATCGAACCCTGCTTGACATGGTCCGTTCCATGATATGCCAGACCGATCTCCCTTTATATTTTTGGGGCCACGCACTTCTTTCTACAACTCTCACTTTAAACATTGTTCCAACAAAATCTGTTGATAAAACTCCATATGATGCATGGTTTGGAAAACCGCCTAGATTATCGTTCCTTAAGATTTGGGGTTGCGAGGTATATGTAAAACGTATGCAATCGACAAAGTTAGAACCCAAAGCGGACAAGTGTTTTTTCATAGGATACCCTAGAGAAACTAAAGGGTATAGTTTTTGGCACAAGTCAACAAATACTATATTTGTAAAGAAAGGTACTACGTTCTTGGAGAAAGAGTTTCTCGAAAGAATGAAGGGATGTGATCGTAGGATAATACTTGAGGAAACTCAAGAGGACCTACAAGGATGTGATCATGATATGAATTTTGATATTCAAGATGACCACGAGCTATCACATATAGTTCCTTTGCTCAGTGGGAGTGTGGCCAATCCACCTCCACAAATTCATATTGAGGAGCTTCGCAATGCGCCACCAGGCAATTGTTTGGCTCGTGTTGAACATGAATTAATTCCACATGAGGTTGTAGAAGAAATTCAAGAGCCTCAAGGAGAACGGGATGAGCAATGAGAACTCAGAAGGTCTACCAGGGTAAAAAGAAAGCCCGACCTTTACATGGGTTTTCATGATGTATTGGTAATAGACACTAAAGATCCCCTGACCTATGAAGAAGCATTGGGAAGGAAAGATTCAGAGGCCTGGATAGAGGCCATGAGATTCGAAATGCAATCCATGTATGACAATCAAGTATGGGACTTGGTTGACCTTCCTGATGGAAAGAAAGCCATTCCCAACGAATGGATTTTCAAGAGGAAGATGGACATGAATGGGAACTTGACAACCTATAAAGCAAGGCTTGTAGCAAAAGGTTTTAGCCAAGTCCAAGGGATTGACTACGATGAAACCTTTTCACCGGTTGTAATGTTCAAAACAATTCGGATCATGGTGGCTATCGCCGCCTTTCATGATTATGAAATATGGCAGTTGGACATCAAAACAGCTTTCCTAAATGGAAAACTAGTTGAGGAGGTATACATGTTACAACCTCAAGGTTTTGAAAATCTGGAAAATATCAAGAAAGTATGTAGACTTCAAAGAGCCATTTATGGTTTGAAGCAAGCATCAAGGAGTTGGAACAAACGCTTTGACGATGAGGTTAAAACTCTTGGTTTTATTCAAAGCAAGGAAGAACCTTGTGTATACAAGAAGGTAAGTGGGAGTCACGTCATATTTTTGATTTTGTACGTAGATGATATATTATTAATGGGCAATCATATACTTATAATGGAACAAACAAGAGACTCATTGAAAACCATCTTTTCAATGAAGGACATGGGACAAGCTCAATATATCTTGGGGATCAAGATATATAGAGATAGGTCTCGAAGACTCATTGGCCTGAGTCAAAGTATTTATATTGACAAAGTCTTAGAAAGGTTTCATATGGAAAACTCTAAGAAGGGACATGTGCCAATGAAGACATCTTTATAGTTAGGCAAGTCTCATTGTGCCTCATCGCACACGGACATTGAATACATGAAGAATGTACCCTATGCTTCTGCCATAGGCTCCATCATGTATGCCATGACTTGTACAAGACCGGATGTTGCATATGCCCTGAGCATAACGAGTCGACATCAAGCTTCACACGGTCCTAATCATTGGACCGCTGTCAAAAATATTCTTAGGTACCTGAAAAGGACCAAGAATAAGTTTCTTGTTTTTGGTGGGGATAAGGAACTAGTTGTAGAAGGCTACACGGATGCTAGTTTCATGACAGATCCGGATGACAGGAAATCTCAATCTGGGTTCGTTTTCCTTCTGAATGGTGGAGCCGTGAGTTGGCGTAGTTGGAAACAATCAACTACCGCTGACTCGACCACCGCAGCAGAAGTCATGGCAGCTGCGGAAGCTAGCAAAGAGGGAGTATGGATAAAGAAATTCCTCGAAGAACTTGGAATTGTTCCATCAAGTGAAGCCCCCTTGAAATTGTTTTGTGACAATAGTGCCTCCATTTCTTAAATTAAGGAGCCAAGGTCGCATCACAAGACAAAATACATGGATAGAAAGTATTTTGTAACGCGGGACTTCATCGAGGAAGGGAAGATTGCACTTTTATGGATAGACACTAACAGCAACACAGCTGATCCTTTCACCAAACCTTTATCTCAAGCTAAGGGCGAAATTCATTTCGAATCCATGGGGTTACATGACCATGGAGAGTGGCTTGATAGGTGATTTTAAGGTTGCTCCTTTTCTTTTGTAGTTTCTATAATTTAAGAAACTTTAAAAACAAGTGGGAGACTGAAGGAAGTGGTGTTTTGAAAGTTATCTTTTTTACTTATGTTCATGTTATAGAATGTTGTAACATTTTGTTCCTTGATTATATGACTTGTATCATGTAAGGTTTGAGAAGATGTGCTTGGTCTTGAACCATAGAACCATGGTTTTTGTTGAGTCATGTAATCTTAAGTTATCCTCACAATCGTGGTAATCAAAGAGGAACGTTGATTGTCGAGTTAAGATTGTCATATCGATTAAAGTACATTTGAGTTCTATAAATATTGATAAATGATTATCGTTTAATCATATGAGTGTGTATGCGTGTGATTTCATACACATTGAGAGTGACCTATTTTATGTTGTAGCATTATGTGGAATGTGTTCAGTGTCAATAATGTTTCAGCGTGTCTATTAAGTCGGAGATACAAGATGTGTAGATTTAGCGTGTTAGTGTGGGCAACGTGATTATAGTTGAAGACTATCCTCTGATATCGATATATACTATGATTCGTTGTTCATACTTACGCGTAGAAAATGTACACATCGAAATATCTTTTTGTCCCCAAATTATTTTTGTAATGATATAGTCGGGCCCCTTGGCCAAGCGGGGTTGTATAGCATGCATTATAACTAACGTAGTTATAAATACAACTCACTTGTGAGACCAAGAAAGACAAATATAGTGCGAAATGACACAGTCCCAGTTTGCACAATATTTATGATATCATGTGACAAAGAAATAGATGCAGGTCGTTCATTGCGTTACCTAGTTACCATGTTGTTGGGGCGACTATTATGCAGTGACAAAGCCTCTTATAGTCCATAATATAGGATGTTATATTATAACCTTGACGACATGGTTCCTCTTTAAGGTCGCACCTAATGAACGGGAACAACATCCGTTCGGCTTATTTGGAGTATTTGATTTTATGGAACATTTAATCTAAGTACTATAGTAAGTGCGAATGCCTAATGTCGTGACTCGACATGCTTAGATAGTATTCCTGTGCGACTATCAAAAATAAATAAAATTATGACGGAGCGAGTCGTCGTAATTGTTTTGGTAGGAGTGCACAGTTTTTGGAGTTATGGGATTATATATATATGTAAGTATTTATATATATATAAGTATATATATATAAGTGTTATATATATATATATGTAAATATATATAAATATAGGTACATAATATATATACAGATTTATATATAAGTTTTAATATATATATAGTTATATATATATATTAATATATAAAAGTTATAAAACCTGCAAGAGGAGATTCAGAAGTTCACGGGTTTTAGTTTTGTCTAAAACCTAGCCGCAAGAAAAGCTAAGGAGAAGGGGTTTTTGGCGATCGACTGCTTCCGGCCGCCATCATCGTGCAACCGTCTCTCCGCCGCCGGGCTAGCTTGTCGCCGGCATCGCCATCCGCTGCTCCGTCGCCGGGCAAGCTTACCGCCGCCATCTCCGTGCCGTTCACCGACCTTAGGTGGTTCTTCCCGGTCGGCCATGGCTTGAGTGATGGTTTGAGTTTGCTCCTTCTCCTCAACGGTTTTAGATCCCTCTCCACCTTCCTTTTCCCTACCCGGCGACTAGTGTAGTTCGGCCACTTGGAGTCATCGGTGCAAGAGGAGAGTAGATCTGAGTTAGTGTCTCTATTCCCTGTCAACGGAATAGAGCTTTGATGCTGTTCGGGTTCAAGGTGAACCAAGAGGCAAGGCGATCGGCCTCGTTGTTACGGTGGGATCGTTTTCATTTTCTCCGGCGCGCTTTCCTCTTCCGCCTAGAGATTGTTCTCTAGAGGTATAACTTCTAACGCCTGCGATGGATTAGATGTGATGAGTTAGGGTTTATTTTTGTTAAGCCTTTGTTGCATTGTTTTGGGATATCCCATCCTTATGTGTTGTATGGTGTTTGGAATTTTTTTTTTAAAATTCGCCCCACTGCCGCACGTGAAATCCTACACAAACTACGCGTGCGCAGCCTGCGTGCGTGCAACCATGCGCGCGCGGCCTGCTCGCGCGCGCAGAACCGTGCGTGCGCGCAAACCCCGTGCGGTATGCGGGCGCAAACCGTGCGCGTGCATCCTGCACGCACGCACGACCTGCGCGCGTGGCCTGCGCTCGCGCACGACCAACACGCTCGGCCTGCGCGCGCGGCCTGCGAGCGCACGCGGCCAGGGCCTGCGCGGGCGCAGTCAGCGCATGCCGCCGGCGCACACAGCCTTTGCGTGTGGCCTGCGTGCACGAGCGACATGCACCCGCCCAACCATCGTGCATCAGAGCGTCATCGTCATTTGTCAAACCTCCCTCCGAATACCTTGGAAGCACTGGCCGCTTCCTCAGCCTTCTAACTAGAAACATTCATGACAGCAGGAAGCAAGGGAAATCTCTCCTTTCTCGCTCAATTCGTTATCGGATAACAAAGATTTGGGGGGGGGGGGCTATTGATGAGTTTCACTATCATTTGTAGGAGAGAAAGCCCCCCATGATCTCCTCCCAAAGTGGATCATGGGTGGGCCATCCCCCCATGAACTCTTATGATGAGAGAATCATGAGCGGGCGGGACCCACACCCTCTCCCCATGGAGGAGGTCCGCCGCCGTCACCGGGAAGACCCCCGCCATCGGGCGGCCTGACCACCACCGGCGGCTGGCCCCCTTCCGGGCTTCGCAGCGGCCGGACCACCGGCCTCACCGGCGGGGTGGCTGCGGCAGGCCGCTGGCCTGGCAATGGCCGGCCAAGGCCGGCCTAGCCGCGGCGGGCGCGACAAGCCTAGCCGTGGCTAGGGAACGATAGGACTAGCCGCAGCCTGTCCATGGACGGCCTTGCCGCGGTCAGTCACGGCCGCCCTAGCCGCGGCCGTCCCGGCCATGGCACGCCGCCGACCTAGCCACGACAGGCCGCCTCCGCCGTCCACCAGGCCGACCGCCCCCGCCACCGGCCGGGCGGCCGACCGCCCCCGCCGCTGGCCGGGCGGCCGGCCACCACCGCCTCCGTGGCGGCCCGTCGCCGTGGATGACCTCCACACCGACCGATCGAGCGGAGGCTCTCCTCGCCGTCCGATCAAGAGGTAAACCACCCACTAACCCACTACTTAGTGGTGGGGCCCGCCATGATCCTCCCCTAGAGGTAATAAAAGGGACCCCAGGGCCTCTTTATTCTTCACTATTTCTCTTCTCCGGGTTGTCTTCTTCTTCCTCAGGCGAGAGCTCTCCTGCCTCCTCCCCCGAGTCGGCCTCCAGTCGTCGTGAACCACCGGCGGCCACCAGTGGCTACCAACGCTCCACCAGCACGTTACCAATGGAAAAATACCCAAGTCCCCGAGGAAGACAAAGGAAGAAGGCATCTGTCGCCAACAAGCATGCACAACCACAAACACAGGAACACCAGGATCATCCTACGCATTTCAACATCCAAGATACTCCCGCGACACAGTCTATTGCCCGTCAGGAGCCGTAGTATCTCTCTCTCCCCAAAGTTGTAATGGGATCGGCCTGTCGCTCCGATTCTCCAATACACTATAATCACCAGAAGCTAGTGGAATTTGATTGGCACAGACCCGGTCACGTGGTTTTTTACCCATTTTCGGGGTTTTTTCTCGTCATCACATCTTGTGTCAACCTTCTATTTTCATTGACTGTGTGCACGCTCGACCGCCTCATGAGCTAATACGGTCAAAGTAAATCTAGTCCGACCTGGGCATCGAGTTAGTCCGCAACAATAATTATATTTTTTAGCATTTGTTTATTTTAAGCAATTTCATATTTAATTATTTTATTTCATGTGTAATGATGAGTGCTTATAACCATCATGTGTTTTTATTATTATTTCATTTCATGTGTATTGATGAGTGCCTATAACCATCAAGAGTTTGTATTTTCATGAAGGGTGAAGATGGAGTGGTGTAGGCTATATATAGCCATGCTTATGTTGAATGAAGAAGAGAAGAATGAAAAATTGAAACTTAAATTAAAAATTTGAATTTCCTCCTTACCTTTCTCGTCCCCCTTAGGCAAAATTTGGCCCCCTCTTTCTCTTGCCCTCTCTTGGCCGCCGACCTCCTTCTCTCCCCTCTCTTGGTGGTTCGACCACCCTCTCCTTCTTATCCTCCTCCTCTTTGTGAGAATCCCCACCTCTACCTCTCATTCCTTCTACTCCAAAAATTTCGGCCAACCTCCTAGCCACCACCCACTCTTTTCCCTTCCAAAATTTTGGCCACCAAGTTTCGCTCTCTCCAAGGGTTTTGCAAAAGGAAGAACGGCTTGCGATTTCATCGTCCGATGTGGAACCGTGGACTTACGTGGAGATAGATTCAACCACCATCGTGTGCATTTCCTCCACTCATCTTGTGGATGGATTTTTCTTGGGATTTGGGTAACGATTTTCTATACTTTCTTTTGTGTATTTCTTCTAAAATATTGTGAGATTTGGTGGAATAGAAAGCTAGTTAATTGTCCTGATTTATATTAAAATCATGCTAATTAAAATCTAAATTTTAAGCGTTAATTGTCTGAATATTTTTTGTATAAATTAGAGAGGGTAGATCTCGTGAATACTAGAAGAAATCGGGTTCGTCACCCTTGATTTCCCTTGAGTTCAAGTGATTTCGTATACCCTCATATTATTAATTTTTGGGATTGGTTTGGACTTTGTTTTAAATCGCTATTTTAGTCCGGATCTTATCTTGTTGGAATTGTGAATGTTTGCGTATAATTTTATTTTGAATTGCTAATTATCCGGATCGGGTAGGGCTTATTCGCTTGAGCGAACATTGGCCTTTTAGCCCTTGTTTCAATCTATAAAGGGGAAGCATCCCTTTGCGTTGTTTAATGTTGAAAATTGTGTCATTAATTGCTTTAGTAATCGATAGTGTTAATTAGAGAAACCACTCGCTATGTATTTATTTTAATTATTGAACCTGAGAACGCGTAGTTTAATCCGTCGAAATCATGAGCCTGCATCAATTTGGTATCAGGGGGAAGTTCACGTCAATTTCCTAATTGGCACCCTCCCCCTTTTATTAGTACGCCGACATGCACTTCCACGTTTTATTGCCAAAATAATAAAATAAATTTTTAATTTTTGGTCTGTAAATAATGACCTATATTTTTATTTTTCTACAAAAATCAATTTTTTTTAATAATCTTCATAATATTTCCAGCAAGAAAATCAAAATCATATATTTATTACCTTAGTTAGATAGCGGGAACAAATCCATCTGTTGCAATTTATATAGGATTAGAGTCGTTTTATTCATTGTATGTGCACCAGATCCGGGTGAGTTTTCTCTCCGGTTCTCACTGATATGGCCTATGACGTTTATGCTTCCCGTTTTGACTATTGGTATGATAAAGCCATGGCTAAACACACCCCAACCTTGCCTAATACCATAGGAATACCAACTGTCCTCACACTTATCCTCCCACTAGAATTGAGGCACCTACTTATGTCACTTTAGGGTGTCCCCAAATTTTTAGAGACTGGCTTAATGGAATAGAAATTGAATTTGATTGTCATGATTGGGACGACCACCACAAGGTTATCGTAGCCCGAGAATGATTAGTAGGTCAAGCCCAGGTATTTTGGCTAAACAAAGGGCGTCGTGTTGGTAGTTATAAATATGCTTGGCCAGCAATGCGTAGCCTACTCTCGGATTAATTTGATGCCGCCTATCTCTGCACTACTAACACCAAGACTGTGAGTGAGTATCGTTATGGCGCTAGTCCCATATCTTCCTATAGGAATGATTATATACCCAACGCTAGATCATTTTCCCCCAAAGCTTGACCTGCCCATAGTGTATCTACTACCACCTTTAGGGAAACCATTCCTAATAGATCATATGTCATGGACTCGAAAGATGTTACTACTAGAGTTTTGTCTCCTTTATCCTCGACGTCTAAGCCCCTTGGTAAGAACGCCCAAGCAAACCTGAAAAAGTTATCAACTACCATAAGGGTGTAGACCTTCCTACCAAGACTATGAACTGGCATAGTACCAAACAAGTAAGTATGCAGGAGGTATAGGCACCTCACAGAACTTTAGTCCCAATGCCCTTGAAGGAAGCTTTTGTCTGCTTACCCTTTTGACAAGCAGAGCAAATGCCTTCCTTGGAGCACTTCACATTGGGACCATTCCTAACTGGCTCTTGACTGAAGAGCTTGCCAATAGTCTTGTAATTTACATGGGCTAGCCTCTTGTGCCATAAGACACAATAAGAGGCTCTCTCATTTTCCACTAGACAGATAGGAGAGTCTGTATCTAATCATAGAAAGTTTAAGCAATAAACATTTCCACTCCTAGTGTCGTCAATATGACCTCTTGGTCACTTGATCTCCTAATTAGGAACTTATCCTTGTGGAAGACAATAATATAGCCAAGATCATAGAGCTAGCTTATGCTTATCAGGTTGTGTTGCAAACCTTCAACATAAACCACCTTATTGATGGTGACTATGATATTAGTGATCTTACCATAACCTCTTGTTACCCCTCTATTTGAACCACCAAAGATTACTTTGGGTCCATCTTTTACTGGAGTGCATTCCTTCAAGTTGCTCCTTGTCCCAGTCATGTGCCTTGAACAACCACTGTACAAGTACCATATAGGGGTATGACCACTTGGACTAACCTACAATAAACAGTTCACTTTACCTTAAGACCCAATAGATAGGTCCTAGGTGCATATTAGTCTAAAATTGAACATGTCCACCAGGAAGTTTTCTAACCTGTTGACTAACTCTGGTCCTGGCCGCATTAGGATTATGCCAACAGTCAATTGTACAATGGCCTACCTTGCCACAACACCAACAATCATGTATGTTGTATCTTCTTTTCTGTGTAGGCCTTGCAGCTGGATTGACTATAGTCTTGACAGTGGGAAGATGTGCAACAACCATTTTCCAATTCCTTTTAGCATGGATTTGACTGAAGGTTATTTTGCTTTCTGTCTTGAGTGGCCTACTCTGATACCCATCAACAGTACATTTCTTTTCAGACAGTGTGCTCTTGATAACAACAGAAAATGCCATATCAGGAAAGCTGACAGACAGACCCTTAGTCAGATTCTGTGCTGTCAGGCTCTAAAGATTAGCTGCAGCCATAATTTTGAGTGGGGGGAGCTATATCACCAAAAACAAATGGTCCATGATGGGCCATTTGAATTTCTTCATAGGCAACCTTAAAGGCACTTACCCTGTTATTCCTTCCACAATGGCTGAGAACATCTTTTGTTCTACTTGTGTAAGCACCATTCATATAGTGACTTTATATACTTTCCTGGTCATACCTATTTGAAGGGAATATTACCCTCTTGAATGGGATGGGTGGCTTAGATGACATAGACACAACTGGAACTTTCCCTTTCCCTTTGGGAAGGACAAGTCTTGTGTTACCCTTAAAGCCCAACCCCTTCTTACCATTTTGTGAGGAGAAGGAGTCTATCAAGGGCAACACTATATTAGGCTAAGATAAACTTGCCACAATACCTTTCTCCCTCTAGATCTTTTCCTCAAGATCTCTAATGAGACTATTCTTGCTCTTGATAGCCTCCATCTGGATTCCTGAAAGGGTTTTCAGTTGACTTAGTTCCCTCATGGTCTGATTCAGCACAGAAGCTATTTCAGCAAGCTGGGAAGCAAATGGCTAAAGAGATAGAATCTCCTTAGCCTATTTCTTAGTCTACTTCTTGCACTTTTTAAAGGAATCAAGAAGTTCAGCATATCTGTCAATCAGTTGATTAACATATATTGGGTACACTTAAAAATATGTACCAGATTTGGAGAAGCCTCATCTTACTCGATGATATACATCAATTTGTATTTGATTGATGTTTGAGTTTCATTGTGCAGGTGTAAGGTTTATAAGAAATTCTCTAAGTACAAGTGTCGACACTTGTGAAGAATTATGTTGACACCCAGAAGTTGTGTCGACACTAGAAGCAAAGTTATATCGATACCCAGAAGTTGTATCGACACTAGAAGCAAAGCTGTGTCGACACCCAGGCATTGTGTCGACACTTGAGGAAGAAGTTGTGTCGACACCCAGAATTGTGTCGACACCTAAGGCAGGAATTGTGCCGACACCTAAAGCAGAAGCTGTGTCGACACCCAGGAGTTATGTCGACACCAGAAGAAAGGTATGTGTCGACACTCAGGAACTGTGTCGACACTTGAAGAAGGTTTGTGTCGACACATAGGACTTGTGTCGACACACACTCAATGCCATCTTACAACAACAGCTATTCTGGGTCTGAAGGCTTGTGTCGACACACAGGACTTGTGTCGACACACACTAAATGACAACTAGACACACACTCAGCGCCTTACTGGGTCTGAAGGCTTGTGTCGACAGCTAGACATACACTCAACACCATTTGTCTTCAGCAGTTATGTCAAGACCAGAAGCAGTTGTGTCGACATACAAGACTTGTTTCGACACATACTCAACGACAACTAGACATACACTCAACGCCATCTATTTGCTGCAGTTATGACGAGACCAGGAGCAGTTGTGTCGACACACAGGACTTGTGTCGACATATACAAACAGAAGAAGTGTCGAGTAGCAGAAGAATGACTATGTCAACACATGGAGTGTTGTTGGGTATTGTATCCATAATGTACCTGATTTGAAGAAGCCCCTGTACAAGCTAAGGTAAATAGACAATGTATTTGATGAAATATTTCTAGTTGTGCTTGCAGTTATTCCATGCTAAGTACACACCAATGTCAGGGTGCAGTGGGTCAATAAACACGGGTCTGTGCAACGTAATCCCTCGTTGAGCAGATCAGTGTGTTGGCCTACGTGTACTCTCTCTATTGGGGTGTACTTAATTTCAAGTACAGGGCTATGATAAAGCTAGAGCAGACATGGAGCAAGGATGGGCCAAAGACCATCTCACGGGTTGAAAGACAAGAATCATCTAAGTGTAAATCGTCGAGAATCACTAAGTGATTCTCACCGATTCGTCGAGAATCACCAGTGATTCTCGACGAGTCGTCGAGAATCACCAGTGATTCTCGACGAGTCGTCGAGAATCACTAGTTGATTCTTGCCGGGTTGGGCCGGCTGTCTCGACGCAGTCAGAAAAATCATCTAAGGTAGAATCGTCGAGAATCACCAAGTGATTCTCGCCGATTCGTCGAGAATGACTTTGCATTCTCGACGAGTCGGCGAGAATCCAAGGTGATTCCCACCGATTCTCCCCGGCCTCTATAACCTGTGCAGCAAGAATTCTCTAAGTAGAATTCGGCGAGAATCGTAAGTGATTCTCGCCGATTCGTCGAGAATCACTCACGATTCTCGCCGAATTTGACTTGGGTATTTTTCCAACTCTGTCTGGACCGGTCCACGTTATCTGCAGGATTTTGAACCGGACTTTGGTCTTATTGCTGGTGGGGCCCACAACGGTCATCTCTTAACCTAGTGTATAAATACTCTATATTTGTGAACAGTATACACACAGACGAGATACGAAACAGAGCGGCCGACTAACCATAATCTCGCAAACTTGCTCCGCCTCCGTCGCCGCAGCCGATCACCGAAGCCGATCTCGATCTCCTCCAGATCCTCGGTAATAGAAGCCAAGTCCCGCACAGCGTCTCACGTGTCTATCCAGAGATCTTTTGTCTCTTGATTTGAGATAGGGAAATCTTTTCCCATCCGAATCGATCGAGACGATCGATCCTCGTGTGACCGTTGGTAGACCTTGCCGACTTCGCTAAGAAGATTGGATCTCCAGTGCTTTGCTGCTGTCTTCAGTTGCTGCCGCCAACACCGAGAGCCTCGCCGCCGCTCGTCGCCGCCGCCGGTCTCGGGGAGATTCTCTCCAAGTGAGATCTAGGGTTGTGGACTCTTCGTTGACTTCAAGAACACGTCGTCGAACGAAGAGGGACACCTTAGTCTCCATACGTTATTTGTATTTCTTACAAGCTATTTTCATTTCATTGTAAAGGACCGATTGGTCTCTAGTTGAAGGGTTGGGTGCAACCCGTGGTGTGGGAGTGTTGACTCCTACGTGTGGAAGGGTTCCTTCCGTTAGTGCAAGGATTGGATTTCAATCCTGTTGGTGAAGTGACCGAGTCGTCCCTGGTTGGGAGATAGGTCGAAGGGGGAAAGTGGACGTACCCAAATCGGGGAACCACTATAAATTGCTTGTGTACTTTCTGTGCTGTGTTGTTTTGTTTTCTTGTGCAGGTAAAACTTTAATTCCGCAAATACGCTGCAAAGACACCTATTCCCCCCCCATAGGTGTAAGTAGTTGACACTAAGTGGACTTTCAAGTGGTATCAGAGGGAGGTTACTCATCAAAAAGGTTCACACCTTGAGTAAAATCCTACCACCAGTGTCAAGAAGAAGACCGATATCTTCCATTGACGGACTCAAGCACTCTGGCAAAATCCCAGTATGCACCAGACTGAACTTTCCTATCTGGAAGGAAAGAATCAGATTCTACATGGAAGCATTCGACCCCCGGCTCTTCATGATAGTGGAGGAGGGACCTTACATTCCCACCAAGGCCTCCACCATTGATCCAACCAGGAAAGTGCCAAAGAAACT
The DNA here is from genome assembly GCA_039513925.1 of Platanthera zijinensis. Taxonomy (NCBI): domain Eukaryota; kingdom Viridiplantae; phylum Streptophyta; class Magnoliopsida; order Asparagales; family Orchidaceae; genus Platanthera; species Platanthera zijinensis. Next base: position 241,042,184 of record CM077079.1, on the reverse strand, counting down.
TTCGAAAATGGACAAGGACGAAATGGTGCTGTTCGGACTCGACAAGAAAGCTCAGAACATCCTGGTAAGCGCAGTTGACGACTCTATGATGCAGAACTTCAGCAACTGCAGGACAGCCAGGGATCTCTGGAGCTGTCTGATTGTCCTAATGGAGGGCACAGATGAAGTGAGGGACGATCGGAGATCCCTCCTCAATCAAAAATATGAGGCCTTCAGGCAAGGGCCAAAGGAGGAGATCAGAGTCACCTTCGAAAACTTCCTCAAGATCGTCAATGCACTCAAAGGATATGGAAGAGTGTTCACTGACGGTGAACTCAATGATAAGTTCCTTAGGTCCCTCACTAAGGAATGGGACACAAAGATCTGCGCCATCCGCGAGTTTGGCAAACTTGCGGAAACTGATCCACAGATTCTGTTCGGGAAGCTCATGTCCTATGAGCTTCAGTTGAACACAAGGAAGGCTGAAGAGGAAGCAGAGAAAGCCGCGGCCAAGGAAAAGACGGTGGCCCTGAAAGCCATTCAATCCAGAAAGGGCAAGGGTGCCGCTTCTTCCCGTGCGTGGAAGAGGGATGAAGAGGAAGACTCTGAGCCAAGCTCCTCCGGCTCAGAGTTATCAGAGGAAGATTTATCCCTTATCACACGGGAATTCAAGAAGTTCCTCAAGCTGAGGAATCAGAGAAAAAGAAATGGCTCCTCCTCAAGGGATCAGAAGAAGAACTATTCCTCTGACAGGTATGTTTCCAAACCGAACAAACACCGCTCTTCTGACATTATATGCTTTGGTTGCAACAAGCCAGGACACGTCGTGGCCGACTGCCATCAAGGCAAGAGGGAAAAGGAAAAGGGAGAGGAGCACAGGTCCTCAAAAGACAAGAAGAAGGAGAGGAGTTACATCGCAAAGAAGCCAAAGACGCTGAGTGAATCTGACACGTCAGACACCAGCGATGATGAGGAAGCCTACTTTGGGCTAATGGGTCGCTCTGACTCAGAAGGAGAATGCCCCCCATTTACTGGGAAGGTAAAAGCTCACACCCCTCTCTCCGACTCTGACTCTGATCCTGAGTCTCAGGATGATGACCCTAAGGATAGCCCTTCTGCCCTTGAAGCTGAGCTCCTCGATAAGTATGAGCTTCTGCTCAATACATTCCTGAAATGTCGAAAGAAACTGAAGGATGAGAAAAAGGAAGTTAAATTCCTTAAAGGTGAGAGTGTATCCCTGAGGGAAGAGATCACCAGTTTGATCTCCCTCCAACAGGAGCACTTGGACCTGACTTCAAAGCATTCAGAGTCTCTTAAGCTCCTTGATCTTAAGCAGGAGGAAGTCGACACGTTAGAAGAACTACTTGCGGCAGAAAGGAAGATCGTCAAGAGCTTCTCTATGCCAAAAACTGTTCTTCCATTAGTTGATACCTTCTCTGCTCAAGCCAAAGGAGCTGGCTTGGGGCATGTAGGGGTATCTAGCTCCTCATCCAGGAGAAACAGGAATAGGAGGAAGAATAAGGCTGCCAAGAAAGCCTCTGCTGATGAGAAAGGAAAGGCCCCACTCAGCCCTGTTGAGTTCAAAAAGCCTAGCTTTCCCTGTAACCAACATGACTTTGAGTCAACATATGGGCATCACTTCAGGCCCTCGGTTGCAAAGCCGAAGAGCCGATATGATGGGTAGACCTTTCCCCGTAACTTCAGTGAGAGTGTCTTCAAGGCACCTTATGAGGAAATCCACTTGGGAAATTATGGTCAATTCTCTAGCGGCCATAATAGGAAGCAGGCACCTAAGGCCAAGCCTGTTACACTGAAAAGCCAAGAGGTGAAGAAGTCATGTGACTATGGTCATCATGTTGCCTCCACCTCCAGGTCTTCGGCCCCAGCTGAACCCCACGTTTCAAGGGTAAAGCAGGCGCCCAAGAGGAAGTATAACAGGTTTGACTACTGGTGCTGTGGCAAAATTGGTCACTTTGCCGTGGATTGTTGGTTTAATCCAAGGTATAACGAGACTCCTTATGTTAGGAATGCGAGGCCGACCACTCGTAGAGTTAACCAATCGAGGGGGAGTATGCTAACAAGGAATCTAGGACCCAAGTTCGATTGGGTTCCTAAGGCAAATTAATTCTGTTTTGCAGGAATGTCCAAAGGCCAACAAAACTCCTATTTGGTATTTGGACAGTGGATGCTCCCGTCACATGACCGGGACAAGAAGCCTGCTGAGGGAGTACTCTCCAGTCAAGGATGGACCCAAAGTCATATTTGGGGGATCTGATCGGGGAGTCACCAGAGGTTACGGTACGATTTCCAACGGTATACTCTTTATCACTAACGTAGCTTATGTTGAAGGGTTAAATCATAACCTGATCAGCGTAAGCCAGTTATGTGATAAAGGGTATGACATTAAGTTCTGCAAGGATAAATGCCTAATAATATCATGCGACTCTTCGGAGACCGTATTAACAGGCATTAGGAGCAGAAATATTTTCTGTTTAGATTTTCTTAGTTTAGATTCTTCTATCCCAGTATGCCTCGTTGCTAAAGGCAGTGCATCTCTTTGTGAACAATGACATAAGAGATTGGCACACATTAATTACAAGACAATTAATATGCTGTTTTCCAAAGACTTAGTAAGGGATGCTTCCATTATTAAGTGCATCAAAGATAGTCCATGTCCTGTATGTCAGATGGGCAAGCAGACTCGGGCTACCTTTAAGGGCATCCCAGACAAAGATTCCTCCAGAAGTCTATATCTTCTGCACATGGACCTGTTTGGTCCAATGCAAGTTCATAGCTTAGGAGGGAAGTCGTATACGCTAGTGATTGTAGATGATCACTCTCGGTTTACGTGGGTGTTCTTTTTAAAACGCAAGTCTGATACGTTTGACATCTTCACCAGTTTTGTCAAGCAGATACAGAACGAACTTAACTGCTTAGTGGTCAAAATCAGAAGTGACCACGGAACAGAGTTTGAGTCTGGGGCTATGACAGAGTTCTGTGAAGAGCTTGGTATCTTTCATGAGTTCTGCTCCCCTCTCACTCCTCAACAGAATGGAGTGGCGGAGAGGAGGAATAGAACACTCATTGAAGCGTGCACGACAATGTTGAATGACGCTTCTCTCCCAGAATACTTCTGGGCCGAGGCTGTCAATACAGCCTGTCATGTACAAAACCGGGCGTTGATTAACAAGAGCCATCGTAAGACTCCTTATGAGCTACTGAAAGGCAAGAAACCAACCATGTCCTATCTGAGGATTTTTGGCTGCAAATGTTATGTACTGAATAATGGGAAGTACCCGCGTATAAAGTTTGGTGAAAAATGCTTCGAAGGCATATTCATGGGCTATAGTAGCCACAGTCGGGCTTATAAAGTTTTCAACAAGAAAACCCTAGTGGTAGAGGAATCAATAAATGTTGTATTTGATGAAGGAAGCTTGCTTAACTGCAAGACTTCTAGTTGTCTTCCTGAAGCTGCAGGTGCCAGACTCGAAAAGTTACAACTGGATGATCCCGAGAAAGATGCAACTCCAAAATATGTCAAGGTCTCCACATCAACGCCGATCGGAGAAGTTGAAGATCAAAATGAGGCAAATCCTTTAGAAGAAGGAGATGCCCAAGAAATAGTCGAAGCTCCTGATGCAAGACTTCTAGAGCTCAGACACGTGAGGGATCATCCCAGAAATCAAATCATTGGAGATCCCTGAGACGGTGTCAGAACTCGCCGAGGTACTCTTAACGAGATCTTGCATCTTAGCTTTCTGTCGCAGGTGGAGCCAAAGAAGTTCGACGAAGCAAACAAAGACGCATCGTGGATATTGGCCATGCAAGAGGAGCTGCATCAATTCGAAAGATGCGAAGTCTGGACGCTGGTTCCCAGACCGAAGACGCAAAATGTGATTGGCACCAAGTGGATCTTCAGAAACAAGTTGGATGAACATGGAGTCATCATCAAGAACAAAGCCAGACTGGTGGCTCAAGGATACAGACAGGAGGAGGGGATTGACTTTGACCAGACGTTTGCACCAGTTGCACGGCTCGAGGCAATCCGGCTATTCCTAGCCTATGCCTCTCACAAAGGATTCACAGTCTATCAGATGGACGTGAAATCGGCTTTCTTGAATGGAGATTTGAAAGAGGAAGTATACGTTGCTCAACCTCCAGGTTTTGTCAATCCTACTTATCCTAATCATGTATATTTTCTTAATAAAGCGCTATATGGCCTAAAACAAGCACCTCGAGCTTGGTATGAGACATTGTCTAGTTTTCTTCTTGAGAACAAGTTCTCTAGAGGAAAAATAGATAAGACATTGTTTCTCAGGGAAGTCAAAGGCAAGATTTTGCTGGTGCAAATCTATGTTGATGACATTATATTCAGCTCAACGGACAACAATCTTTGCAAAAAGTTTTCCAAACTTATGCAAGGAAAGTTTGAAATGAGCAGTATGGGAGAGCTGAAGTATTTCTTGGGAATTCAAGTGAAACAGTCTGAGGAAGGAATCTTCATTTCTCAGACGAAGTTCACAAATGAACTCCTCAAGAAATTCGGAATGGAGAATGCAACCTCTATGAGGACTCCAATGGGATCCACCATGTCTCTGGATAAGGATGAGAAAGGGAAACCTTTTGATGAAACCAAATACAGAAGCATCATTGGATCTCTGCTCTATCTTACTGCGAGTAGACCGGATATCATGTTCTCCACATGTGTTTGTGCCAGATATCAGGTGAACACTAAGGAATCTTATTATGTCGCTGCAAAGCGAATTCTCAGATACCTTAAAGGTACCCCTAATCTTGGCTTATGGTACCCGAGAAGCAATGATGTCGAGCTAATAGGGTTTTCAGATGCTGATTTTGCAGGAAGTAGGGATGACAGGAAAAGCACCACCAGGACGTGTCAATTCCTCGGAAGAAGGCTTATTTCATGGAACAGCAAGAAGCAGAATTGTGTAGCAACCTCCACTGCAGAGTCTGAGTACATCTCGGCTGGCAGCTGTTGCGCACAACTCCTATGGATAAGAAACCAGTTAGCCGACTATGACCTCCAGTTCAAGGAAGTACCGATGTACTGCGACTCCTCTAGTGCAATTGCTATTGCCAACAATCCAGTATCGCACAGTAGAACGAAGCATATTGAAGTGCGTTACCATTTCATTCGGGAGCACGTGGAGAACAAGGACATCTCTCTCTGCTATGTTCCCACTGACAAGCAGATTGCAGACATTTTCACAAAGCCCCTTGACGAGGCCAAGTTCAGTATGTTCAAAACTGAATTGGGGATGCTAAACTACGAAGAATGAAGACTACAGGAGCTCAAGGCTCATGCATCTAGGGGGAGCCTCTGCTAGGAATTTAGTGAAAGCAAAGGTACAAGAACTGAGGGGGAGCATGGTGTCACATGCTTCAGTCCCCGATTTGCAGAAGCCGAAAAGGGGGAGATTACCCTCTCGGCTAAGGCTAAGGTGGCTCCAGGTTTGCTCTCAAGAAATTTGGTAATGAATATCTCTCTCAACTCAATTTTAAGTTTATGATTTTCATTCCTATATGCTCTATTCACCTTAGCTTGTAGGGTTTAGGCTTCTTCAAATAGGGGGAGATTGTTGGGTATTGTATCCACAATGTACCTGATTTGAAGAAGCCCCTGTACAAGCTAAGGTAAATAGACAATGTATTTGATGAAATATTTCTAGTTGTGCTTGCAGTTATTCCATGCTAAGTACACACCAATATCAGGGTGCAGTGGGTCAATATACACGGGTCTGTGCAACATAATCCCTCGTTGAGCAGATCAGTGTGTTGGCCTACGTGTACTCTCTCTATTGGGGTGTACTTAATTTCAAGTACAGGGCTATGATAAAGCTAGAGCAGACATGGAGCAAGGATGGGCCAAAGACCATCTCACGGGTTGAAAGAAGAGAATCGTCTAAGTGTAAATCGTCGAGAATCACTAAGTGATTCTCACCGATTTGTCGAGAATCACCAGTGATTCTCGACGAGTCGTCGAGAATCACTAGTTGATTCTTGCCGGGTTGGGCCGGCTGTCTCGACGCAGTCAGAAAAATCATCTAAGGCAGAATCGTCGAGAATCACCAAGTGATTCTCGCCGATTCGTCGAGAATGACTTTGCATTCTCGACGAGTCGGCGAGAATCCAAGGTGATTCCCACCGATTCTCCCCGGCCTCTATAACCTGTGCAACAAGAATTCTCTAAGTAGAATTCGGCAAGAATCGTAAGTGATTCTCGCCGATTCGTCGAGAATCACTCACGATTCTCGCCGAATTTGACTTGGGTATTTTTCCAACTCTGTCTGGACCGGTCCACGTTATCTGCGGGATTTTGAACCGGACTTTGGTCTTACTGCTTGTGGGGCCCACAACGATCATCTCTTAACCTAGTGTATAAATACTCTATATTTGTGAACAGTATACACACAGAAGAGATACGAAACAGAGCGGCCGACTAACCCTAATATCGCGAACTTGCTCCGCCTCCGTCGCCGCAGCCGATCACCGAAGCCGATCTCGATCTCCTCCAGATCCTCGGTAATAGAAGCCAAGTCCTGCACAGCGTCTCACGTGTCTATCCAGAGATCTTTTGTCTCTTGATTTGAGATAGGGAAATCTTTCCCCGTCCGAATCGATCGAGACGATCGATCCTCGTGTGACCGTTGGTAGAGCTTGCCGACTTCGCTAAGAAGATTGGATCTCCAGTGCTTTGCTGCTGTCTTCAGTTGCTGCCGCCAACACCGAGAGCCTCGCCGCCGCTCGTCGCCGCCGCCGATCTCGGGGAGATTCTCTCCAAGTGAGATCTAGGGTTGTGGACTCTTCGTTGACTTCAAGAACACGTCGTCGAACGAAGAGGGACACCTTAGTCTCCATACGTTGTTTGTATTTCTTACAAGCTATTTTCATTTCATTGTAAAGGACCGATTGGTCTCTAGTTGAAGGGTTGGGTGCAACCCGTGGTGTGGGAGTGTTGACTCCTACGTGTGGAAGGGTTCCTTCCGTTAGTGCAAGGATTGGATTTCAATCCTGTTGGTGAAGTGACCGAGTCATCCCTGGTTGGGAGATAGGTCGAAGGGGGAAAGTGGACGTACCCAAATCGGGGAACCACTATAAATTGCTTGTGTACTTTCTATGCTGTGTTGTTTTGTTTTCTTGTGCAGGTAAAACTTTAATTCCGTAAATACGCTACAAAGACACCTATTCCCCCCCATAGGTGTAAGTAGTTGACACTAAGTGGACTTTCAAGTGTTGTGTCGACAATACCAAGACTTGTGTCGACACTTAGTCTATTTGTGTCGACACATATGAAGATGTCTGTTGAGTGGTTCATGTTGAGTTATAAAGTCTTTGTGGAATCAACTGTCATGACTGGTGACTGGACAGCTGCCATAACCAACAGGTCTGACACCTGTGTTAGAACTGTCAGAAGGTTATTACAAACCGAATCAGTCAGTAATCATGAGAAAACTCTATATAAAGGACTGATCCGTGACATATTATAACGAACAGATACAGAGATAAAAAAAGTGGATCATCCAAGGAAAGTATTCAACAACAAGAAAAGGGGATACCCTTAAGAAGGCAGATTCTGAACAGTCTGCAGAGAAGATTCAGATCTTTTTCTGAATTGAAGGAAGGAGCTGACAGGAGATCAACTTCTACATCAAGAAGAGTTCAACCTTATTTTGTTCTATCAAGAAGCTTTGAAATAGCTAAGTCAGGTTGGATCTGGAGATTAAGTTTATTCAAGAACATATCAAGAAGCTCACACCTATAGAGTGATCTATCTGGTGATATTTTTGTATCTTTTAAATACACAATTATTTGTAGGATCTTTTGTTAGATCTGAGCTATAAGCCTATAATTATAAAGGCTGAGGTAGGGCTGAAAGCCTGAGGTGTACGACTTGTGAAAGTCTGAGTTATAAGCCTAGTGATAAAGGCTGAGATAGGGCTCAGGCCTGTGGTAGGATTCTTGGGAAGAATCTTAGGTAGGACTTGTGTAAGTCTGAGGTGTAGGAACCATCTGGTTCTGAGTTATAAGATCTTGGATCTGAGAAAGTGGAAGGGAGGTGGGCCGAATCCAGTTCTCTACTAGATAGGCGAAGGGGGAAAGTGGATGTACCCATACCTTGGGAAACTACTATAAATTTGGTGTTTGCTGTGCTGTGATTTATATTATGAGAATTGTATGTTCTGTGCTGTATTATACTAGTTAATTTGCCTGAATTATAAAAGAAAATTGGAACCTATTCACCCCCTCTAGGTGTTTAGTCTCTTGAAATAAGTTTTTCAAGTGGTATCAGAGGGAGGTTACTCAAAGATTGACCTAACAGTCTGAGTGAATCTCTAAGGCAATTTAACAGAGTTCAAGAATGGGTTTAAATGAGAATTAAAAAGAGTTTTGATCTATGAAACTGCCTATCTGCAGGAAAGAATGCTTTGGCATATGGAAGGAAAGGGTCAGGTTGTTCATGAAAGTATCTGATCCAAGAATCTACATCATAGTTAAAGAAGGCCCCTTCATTCTAATGAAAGTATCAGTTCTGGATGCAAATATTAGAACTCCAAAGAGTTATTCTAAAATGTCAAAGGATGAGATCATCCTGGAAACACTAGACAAAAGAGCACAGAACATTATTGTAAGTTCTATAGATGATGCCACATTTTAGAATCTGGTGCATTGTAAAACCTCCAACGAAATGTGGGACACCTTGATTGTCTACATGGAGGGAACAGAAGAAGTTAGAGAGGACAAGAAGTCTATATTGAATCAGGAATATGAGAGCTTTAGACAAGCCAAGACTGATAGCATAGCTGAATGCTACAAAAATTTTTTCAGGATAGTTAATGAACTGATGACATATGGTAGAGTATTCAGTACATATGAACTGAATGACAAGTTTCTCAGGATTCTGACAAAGGACTGGGACACAAAGATTTGTGCCATCAGAGAGGCGGCCAAGCTTGCTGATACACCTCCTCCCACACTGTTTGAAAAGCTGCTATCATATGAAATACAGCTCATTGCCTGAAAGGAGGAAGAGAAGAGCAGCATGTATGAGTACAAGGATAAGTCAGTTGCCTTCAAAGCTGAAAGCACAAGAAAGGGCAGGAGAAAATCTCCTTCTCTACCCAGAAGGAGTGCTAAGGAAGAAGAAGGAATTCCTGACAACATCACATCAGATAGCCACACCTCTGATGAGGACTTTGCTGCCTTTACAAGACAGTTCCAAAGGTTCATGAAAAAGCAGAAGTGGAGAACTAGACCATCAACATCCTTTTCCAAGGATGAGTATTACAAGAAAAAGAAGACTCCCAAGGAGGACAGGTATGCCTCAAAATCTAGTAAACAAACTAATACTAAGATTGTTTGCTATTGTAGCAACAGGCCATGGCATGTCATAGCTGATTGTCCAGACAAGGGGACTGAATCTAAGGACAAGAAAAAGCATCAAGTGAAAGGCAAGAAGGAGAAATCCTTTGTTGCTCAAAAGCAGAAGAGTTGGACAGACTCTTCATCTTCAAAATCAGGAGAAGAAGATGTTGCAGAAGCATATGTTGGGATGTTCTCAACAGAAGAGGATTCTAGGGAACTAGAATTCCTACAAATGCTGGACTCTATAAATTGAGTGAAATATTATTGCTGTAGAGGGCTAATGGCTCAATCAGGAAATGATCAGTGCCAGGATAAGCCTGGTCCAAGCAAGGTATACAGTTCTCCCTCAGCTTCTGATTATTTCACTGGATCAAAATCAGAAGCATCTGTATCAAGAGATGTGGATGGTTCTGAGTCTGAAGGGGATGTACACCAACTCATTGATGAGTATGGTGGGTTGTTGCAAGCTCTAAAGAGAAGCAAGCTTCTTGTCAAGGAGCAGGCAAAGGAGATTGAATCTCTTAAGTAGGTAGCATCAGAATCAACCAAGCTGATTGATTTGAAACTGAAAGAGGTTGCCAAACTGAAGAACATAACTGTTATTCAGATGGGCATAATCTCTTTCAAGAAAATCATATCAAGAATCTGGAGGCAAGACTCTAGAAAGAAAGAGAGTTAGTGGCTAAATTCTCTAAGCCAAAATCTGTCTTGCCTTTAATAGACAATTTCATTCCTTAGAAAGGAAAGACTGGTCTAGGTTTTAAGGGAATAACTAGGGCCACCAATTCTCATGGAAAAGGTAAGGCCCCAGTTCAGCCTCGAGCCTATAAGCCCCCCATTTTTTTAGGAAGGAGATGCAACCTACAAACAGGTATGATCATGAAATTACTCATGGTCACTATGAGTATGGAGATCATATTGGCAAGTCTGCAAATGCCAGTAGGCCACTCTATAGGCAAGCCCATCAGGTTTAAAAGGAATTCTTGGGGTTTGCTGCTCCAGCACCTACACTTAAAAGGACTGCTGACAATAAGGTGGTGAAGTCTGTACCTAAGATAAGGTACAATAGATTTGAGTGTTGGTGTTGTGGCAAGGTAGGCCACTTTGCCATGGATTGCTGGTTTAACAAAAGTGTTAAAACCAAGAGTAGTTTACCTGTCAGAACAACTACAGGATTTCAAACTAACAAGGACCTAGGACCCAATAATAATTTGGGTTCTAAGGATGAGTGATTCTTTATTTGATGTAGGTGAATCCAAGTGGCCATAACCCTATATGGTACTTGGATAGTGGATGTTCCAGACACATGACTGGAACAAGAAGAATGTTAAGGGACTATGCACCCATAGAGAATGGTCCCAAAATCATCTTTGGTGGATCAGAAAAAGGAGTCATCAAAGGATTTGGTAACATTTCTAGTGACTCAATTACTATCACTAAAGTGGCTTATATTAAGGGTCTAAAACATAACTTGATTAGCATAAGTCAACTTAGTGATCTAGGTAATGACATCTCTTTCCACAAAGGGGAGTGCCAAATTAAGAGGTCAAGTGATCAAGAGATCATTTTGACTGGCACTAGGAGAGGGAATGTATATTATCTTAACATAGATTGTGAGTATAACAACTCACCTATTTGCCTAGTTGCATGTGAGAAAGCTTCACTATGTGTCAAATTGTACAAGAGGTTATCTCATCTGAACTATAAGTCTATAGGACTGCTGTTTAGCATGGGTTTAGTGAGGAATGGTCCTCAAGTCAATTGCTTTAAAGAGGGAGTGTGTTCAGCTTGCCAAAAGGGCAAACATACCAAGTCCTCTTTTCCTGCACTAGATACCAAAGATTCATTTAGATGTTTATATATCTTGCATATGGATTTGTTTGTTCCTATGACAGTTCATAGTCTTGGTAGAAAAGTATACACACTAGTTGTTGTGGATGACTATTCTAGATACACATGAGTTTTCTTCTTGAGGCAGAAATCTGAAACCCCTAGTGTTTTCCATACTTTTGTTAGACAAATTTAGAATGAATTTAACAGTTCAGTGGTCAAAATCAGAAGTGACCATGGAACTGAATTTCAGTCTGAATGTATGACAAAATTTTGTGAAGAATTTGGGATTCTTCAGGAGTTCTCCTCACCTAGAACACCTCAGCAAAATGGAATTGCTGACAGAAAGAATAGAACTCTTATTGAGGTAGATAGAACTCTACTCAGTGACACTACTCTCCCTAAATATTTCTGGGCTGAGGCAATAAATACTGCTTGTCATGTTCTCAATAGAGCATCCATAAATAAGAAACTTAAGTTGACTCCCTATCAGATTTTGAAAGTCAGAAAACCAAACATTTCTTACTTCAGAATCTTTGGTAGCAAGTGTTATGTCCTTGTTAATGGTAAGCACTACCAAACAAAGTTTGCTGCCAAATCCCTAGAAGGGATATTTATTGGGTACAACAATAATAGTAGGATGTATAAGGTCTACAACTTGACTACCCAAGTTGTAGAAGAGTCAGTCCATGTTGTTTTTGATGAGTCTAGATTGATTAACAATGAATTGTCTAGTTCTTCAGTTAGTTCTACAGGTCTAACAGACAGGCTGGACAAGATGACCATCAAAGATTAAGCTCTTACTAGGATGGATGATGGAAAAGATGCATGCAGTCTAGGGGGAGAACAAAACTTACTGGTTGATGAAGACAATGAGGAGCATCAGGTGGAGGAAAATGAAGAAGGCTATGAGGTAGACAGGTTTCCTCTAGCAAGAAGACACCTGAAGGATCATCCAGCTCAGTAGATAATTGGTGATGCAAGTCAAGGTGTTCTAACAAGGAGCAAAAGCATGAACACAGTTCTGTGTTCTAGCTTCTTGTCACAAATAGAACCAAAGAAGTTTGAAGAAGCCATGCTAGACACAAACTGGATTGATGCTATGCAAGAAGAACTAAATCAATTCAGAAGGTGCAAAGTCTGGGAATGGGTTCCTAAACCAAAGGATCACAACATTATAGGAACCAAGTGGATCTATTGAAACAAACTTGATGAAAATGGCAATATTATCAAGAACAAGGCTAGGCTGGTTGCAAAAGGCTACATGCAAGAAGAAGGGATTGAATTTGATCAAACCTTTGCCCTAGTAGCAAGGCTGGAGGATATAAGGATGTTCTTGGCCTATGCTGCCTATCAAGGGTTCAAGGTATATCAGATGGATGTAAAGTCAGCATTTCTGAATGGTGGCTTATAAGGGGAAGTCTATGTTTAACAACCCTTAGGTTTTGTAGATTCTCATTATCCTGATTATGTATATAGGCTTAGGAAAACTCTATATGGTTTGAAACAAGCCCCTAGGGCTTGGTATAAAACCTTGTCTGCTTTTCTGATTGAGAATAAATTCTCTAGAGGAAAGATAGACAAAACTCTATTCTTTAGGGAATATAAAGGCAAGATAATTCTAGTCTAGATATATGTTGATGACATTTTCTTTGGATCTACTGAAAACAACCTTTGTAAAAAGTTTGCCAAACTTATGCAAGGGAAGTTTGAGATGAGCAGTCTGGGTGAGCTGATGTTTTTCTTGGGACTTCAAGTAAGACAGACTGATGATGGATTATCCATATCCCAGTTTAAGTTCACCAAGGAGTTGATTAATAAATATGGTATGGACTCAGCCTCCACCATGAAAACTCCAATGGGAACAAGTATGCTTATAGGCAAAGATGAGATAGGGAAACCTATTGATGAGTCTTTGTATAGAGGGATAATTGGCTCTCTACTCTACTTGACTGCTAGTAGACCTGACATCATGTATGCTACATGTGTCTATGCTAGGTACCAAGCTTGACCAAAGGAATCTCATTATACTGCAGTTAAGAGAATATTGAGATATCTTAAGGGAACACCTAATCTAGGTCTTTGGTACCTTAAGAATAGAGATTTCATACTAACAGGTTTCTCAGATGCAGACTTTACAGGATGCAAAGAATACAGGAAGAGTACTACATGAACCTATCAATTCCTAAGTGGAAGGTTGGTGTCTTGGTGCAGCAAGAAGCAGACCAGTGTAGCTATATCAACAGCTGGGCTTGAATTTGTAGCTGCAGGCAGTTGCTGTGCACAATTATTGTGGATAAAACACCAACTTGAAGTTTATGACATCATGGTAAGTAGAATTCCACTGTTTTGTGATTCAACTAGTGCAATTTCTATTGCTAAGAATCCTGTATCACACAGTAGAACCAAGCATATAGAGATTAAGTTTCATTTCATAAGAGAAAAAGTTGAAAAGGAAGATATTAGTCTAGAATTTGTAAACACTAATAATCAAATTGCTAATATTTTTACAAAATCTCTGGATGAAACTAAATTCAATTATTTTAAAATTGAATTAGGTATGTTGAACCTAGAATAGGTCAGCACAAGTATTCCTAAGTAGAATTTGTCAGTACAAAATTTCCCTGGAAATTTGTCTAAGTACCAAGGTTGTGTCGACACAAATAGACTGTGTCGACACACTCAGTATATTGTGTCGACAAAGAAAAAGGATGTGTCGACACAGAAACAATATCTGTGTCAACCGAAGTATAGGCGTCGACACAACTCTGTCGAGACTTTAAGTTAGCTGATTTTTGTGTCGGCACACAAAAATCAAAGTCGACACTCTGTGTCGAGACATAACAAGTCCATGTCGACACTGACATAAGTATGTTGACACATAGACGTGTCGACTAAACCTAAGTATTGTCGAGACCTAGAATTGTTACTTAGACGTGTCTTTTGAACTCCCCTTTACACCAAGACTATAAATAGGTATAGCCAAAATTTGGTCGACTACACCTTCAGATTTCTCGACTCGAGACCTTATGTCGACATAGATATTCTCTTCTTTTCACTTCCATCTCTCTCTCTCTCTCTCTCTCTCTCTCGTCAATGGCGCCAATCAAGGAAGACAAAGTGAACGAAGGCTATTAGCTGGTTCGTGGTGGATTCACGTCAGCGTCACCAAAAATTTAGGGTGTAATTACCCTAATTTTAGAAAATGGGTTAGAGTTCTTCGTCTCAGAACCGATGAAGATTTGGAAGAAGGAAGTCATGGAATTTTATTCATCTGTAACTGTGGACACAGATGGAAAGAAGATCAAAGCCATAGTACAAGATTACCGAGTGAAACTTACACAGAAGACGATTAGGAAATCACTCCAACTTCCTAAGGTTAAGGATGAAGATGACATCATTCCATCAATGAAAAAAGATGCCTTAAGCTGGTGCGGGCTAAACCCTAATACCAAGGTTGGATCATCCATCACTAGGAAAGGGATGAATTCACAAGGAAAGTTTCTATCTGAAATAGTAGGTATTGTGATTCTGTGTAAGACTGGTGGACATGACAGAGTTTTAGTCTCCATGTTCAATCTAATGACAAGGGTTATCTTCACTATAAAAACAGACTGGGCATTAATAGTGTTTGAGAAGATACAAGAAAGTATAAAGAAACCAAATCTGGGAAGAATTCTGAGTTTATGTTTATCTTCAGCAATACCAGATGTTATGAGCCAACTTACAGGAACAAAAATCAACCATATGAGAAGAATGGACACCAGAATTCTGTCTAGGTGGGATAGAGTATTAACCAAGGAGGTTTCTACTCCTCAGAAATAGACCAAGAAAGAAAAGAAGAAGAAGGAAGTTGTTCAATAAACAAAATCCTCTAGTGATTCTGAAGAGGAAGTGGTATTCAGTTCAGATGAAGACAGACAACAAAAAGATGCTCAAGATCAAGTAGAGAGCAGTGTGCTCCCAGAGCAACAGATAGTCACTACTCCAGGGGAAAAAAAATCCTGAACTAGCAACACAAGATACTGTACTTTCTGAGTTGCCAGCTCAAGGGGGAGAAATTGATGTAGTTACTCTTGAGAGTGAGTTTGTAGCTGATACAATAATGGATATTGTATCAGATATCAATAAAGAAGCACTGCTAAATGTGGAGGAAGAGGCACAAGATGTGCAGTTGAAAGATACTACTCAGAATGAGCATGCAAGTATATCCTTACTAGAGAGGTCCCTAGACAAAGATCTGGATGTCCAGGGAGAACCTTTTGTTTTCCAAACTAATCTTGTTCCTCCTGTACAGATGCATCAAGAGTTCACTATGGAGGAGCTATTTTCTGATTTCCCAGCTGCATGGACTAAGGGGTAGCAATCACAGATTGAAAAGGAACTGCCAGAGATTAAGGGGGAGGAGCTACTAAATGCCCCATCTAATAAGGAAACAGTTGATATAGACAGCTCATCACAACCCTCTAATGATGATGAGGAAGCCTCTATGGCTAAGAAAAGGAAGATAGTTGCAATTAAGAAAAGGAGCTCAGGCTACAAGAAAGCCTTGTAATCAGTCACTCAACCATCTTCTCCAAGTATGGATTTCAGTTCATTACTGGTCCAACTGCAAGTTAAATTGGATGAGCAAAGGCAGTCTTTAGAAAAAAATATGTGGATGAGTCGAATAAAGAACTGCAGTTTTAGCTGGCTCAGGACATTAAGTCTATCAGATTTGAAGTCAATCTGCATAAGAAAGAGATCACAGATTGCTTCCATAAGGGAGGCAATGCTATAGTTTATTTGGCTGAGCAATAAAAGCTTATAAGGACTGAGATTGAGGACATTACCACCAAGCAAGGATATGTTTTAGAAAATTAATTCAAGTCCAATGAAAATCTCAAAGATTCCCATGAAGAAATTCTTAAAAAGCTGGGAAGTATTTCAACTTATCTGAAATCTGAAATATCAAAGCAAATACAAGAAGATCTAGGTGTTGTTCAAACATATATTGGAGCCTCTCA
This sequence comes from Platanthera zijinensis, assembly GCA_039513925.1. Lineage (NCBI taxonomy): Eukaryota > Viridiplantae > Streptophyta > Magnoliopsida > Asparagales > Orchidaceae > Platanthera > Platanthera zijinensis. Next base: position 241,025,985 of record CM077079.1, on the reverse strand, counting down.
AAAGATAATTTCTGATACCCTGATTAAGTTCAAAGACTATTACAAAGAAGGTACAGAATATCTGGCTGATCAGATAAGGTTTCAGAAGACTGATCTGAGGGATCATATAACTAGAGAAGTCATAAAGGGGGAGAGATTGTTAGTCAAAGCTAGCTCTGACCATGCAAAATGGGTCTCTAATTCCATCAGAGCTACACTTGGCTTTCCTCCTTTGTGTGATGATGACAATGTTGCTGAATCTGGAGTACAACCTGCTAATATTGAAGGAGATCAGCCTGAAGTTGCATAGGTTATTTACCCTCCTTCTGACTTTGACATGGTTCAATAAGAAGTGCAGACAATGTGATGTCCTTCACAGGAGGCATCAAAAGTGATTATTGAAAAAGTAGAAATGTCAGAGGCTGCCAAGCAAGCTCAAAAGGAGGCACAATAATCCAAGAAAAGGTTCAGAGAACAGGCTGAGTTGAAGCAAGATTTTGAGCAATGGAGTTCTACTTCCAAGAATATCATTTTGACTGCCTGGAAGGCTGTAAAGGATAAAACTCATGACAGGGGTAAATGATATTCTGAGCAAGAATGGAAAAAATATCAAGCCAGGCAAGAAGCCATTCTTCAGTTCAAAAGGAGTGCAAAAGCTGGTAAGTTAACTGCTAATGCTCCGGATCCTAGCAGGTACTTCCCCAAGCCCTTTCACTATTTTGAAAGGCAAAGGATAAAGACTGAAGAACAAAAGAAAAAGGATCTCAAAGGGAAGAAACCTGCTGATGATACAGACCCTACTGTGCAGGCAAAGATTCAATCTAGAAATGGCATTGTAATTAAGGAGCCAAACCAATCATAGGATAGATAGGCTTATGTATAGAACATTGTAACTTTTTTGCTTTTGTTCTAAGGAAAATCATGTAAACCCAGAATTTTCTGATTAATAAATAAAATCAGCTTCACAATTGATTGTAGTTGTTTACATTGTTTTTATGTTATCTTGCACTGAAATGAATGTACATCTATTTTTATGTGCTTTATTATAAGTGATGTATATCTTTGACTAAGGTTTTTGACTTCTCCAAATAGGGGGAGATTGTTGGGTATACTGAAAAATATGTACCAGATTTGGAGAAGCCTCATCTTACTAAATGATATACATCAATTGTATTTGATGGATGTTTGAGTTTCATTGTGCAGGTGTAAGGTTTGCAAGAAATTCTCTAAGTACAAGTGTCGACACTTATGAAGAATTGTGTCGACACCAAGAAGTTGTGTCGACACTAGAAGCAAAGTTGTGTCGACACCCAGAAGTTATGTCGACACTAGAAGCAAAGCTGTGTCGACACCCAGGCATTGTGCAGACACCTGAGGAAGAAGTTGCGTCAACACCCAGAATTGTGTCGACACTTAAGGAAGGAATTGTGTCGACACCTAAAGCAGAAGCTATGTCGATACCCATGAGTTATGTCGACACCAGTAGAAAGTCATGTGTCGACACTCAGGAATTGTGTCGGCACCTAAAGAAGGTTTGTGTCGACACACAGGACTTGTGTCGACACACACTCAATGCCATCTTACAGCAACAGCTATTCTGGGTCTGAAGGCTTATGTTGACACACAGGACTTGTGTCGACACACACTCAATGACAGCTAGACACACACTAATGCCATACTAGGTCTGAAGGCTTGTGTCGACAGCTAGATATATACTCAACGCCATTTGTCTACAGTAGTTATATAAAGACAAGAAGCAGTTGTGTCGACACATAGGACTTGTGTTGACACATACTCAACGATAGCTAGACATACACTCAACGCCATCTGTCTACTGCAGTTATGTCGAGACCAGGAGTAGTGGTGTCGACACACAGGACTTGTGTCGACATATACAAACAGAAGAAGTATCGAGTAGCAGAAGAATGACTATGTCAACACATAGAGTGTTGTGTCAACATCACCAAGACTTGTGTCGACACTTAGTCTATTTGTGTCGACACATATGAAGCAGTCTGCTGAGTGGTTCATGCTGAGTTGTAAAGTCTTTATGGAATCAACTGGTGACTCGACAGCTATCATAACCAATAGGTCTGACACCTGTGTTTGAACTGTCAGAAGGTTGTTACAAACCGGATCAGCCGGTAATCATGAGAAAACTCTATACAAAGATAAAAAAGTGGATCATCCAAGGAAAGTATTCAACAACAAGAAAAGGGGAGACCCTTAAGAAGGAAGGTTCTGAACAGTCTGCAGAGAAGATTCAGATCTTATTCTGAATTTAAGGAAGGAGCTGACAGAAGATCAACTTCTACATCAAGAAGAGTTCAACCTTATTTTGTTTTATCAATAAGCTTTGAAATTGCTAAGTCAGGTTGTATCTTGAGATTCAGTTTATTCAAGAACTAATCAAGAAGCTCACACCTATAGAGAGATCTATCTGGTGATATTTTTGTATCTTTTAAATACTCAATTACTTATAGGATCTTTTGTTAGATCTGAGTTCTAAGCCTATAATTATAAAAGCTAAGGTAGGGCTGAAAGATTGAGGTGCATGACTTGTGAAAGTCTGTATTGTAAGCCTAGTGATAAAGGCTGAGGTAGGGCTGAGGCCTGAGGTAGGATTCTTGGGAAGAATCTGAGGTAGGACTTGTGTAAGTCTGAGGTGTAGGAACCATCTGGTTCTGAGTTGTAAGATCTTGGATCTGAGAAAGTGGAAGGGAGTTGGGCTGAATCCAGTTCTCTACTGGATAGGCAAAGGGGGAAAGTGGATGTACCCATACCTTGGGGAACCACTATAAATCTGGTGTTTGCTGTACTGTGATTTATATTCTTAGAATTGTATGTTCTGTGCTGTGTTATACTAGTTAATTTCCCTGAATTATAAAAGAAAATTGGAACCTATTCACCCCCCTCTAGGTGTTTAAGCTCTTGAAATAAGTCTTTCAACATCACCTTTTGAGCCAGAATCATCTTCACCATTAGATGAAGAGGCTTTTGTACAAGGACTAGTCTCATACACAGAGACAAAACTAGATAGGGAATGTACCTTAGTTTGACCAGGCTGATCCTGACTGCCTTCTTCATCTGTCATTACCATCAGCCCTCTTTAGCTGTGGGCATCTTCATCCACCTCTGAGTGACTGTCTGATAGTGTCAGAGGGGCCCTGATTCCTATCCTTTCTGGAGGATTGACTTCTCCCGCTATAACAAAATTATCTTTAGCAGCAGCAGCAACCAGCCCAATATAGGCTTCTTCTTCTTCAAACTCAAATGATGATGAGTCTGTCCAGCTTTTTTCTTTCTTAGCCACAAAGGACTTTTATTTCTTTCCCTTGTGCATTTGGTGAGATTTCTTCTCATTATCCTCCCTTCTCTTCACTGGGCTGATGGCGACGACGGCCCTCAACATGACGATGGTACCGGAACGCTTACGGATGAATGTGCCCCTCCAATCAAAGACGCGCGTCGCCGTGACAAAAGTTTGATAAGCGCCATCGCCGTTACAATCTCCGCCCGCGACATCCTAATAATTAATTAATACATATAATAATTCTATTATAAGTATTAATTAAATTATATGTTATTGTTTTAATTATTTTTGTTTTGTTTGGACTTTATTATTATTTCTATGAGTTGGGCTGCATATAGCCTTGAGTTGTTGTAAGCCTATAAACAGGCATGATATTGTAGGATTTATTATTGAAGATTGATGATAAGCTATTGAAATTTCAAAATCTCCTTGATTTGGAATCTCCTCCTTCCTCTCACTTTCCTTCTCCTATTCTTGCCGAAATAGGCCTTCTCCTCCTCCTTAGGTTCGGCCAACCTAGGAACCGCCGCCCCTCCTCCACCTCTCCTCCTCTTGGCCGCCGGCCTACCTTCCCTCCTCCTCTCCTCCAACTTCGGCCGCCCATCTCTCCACCACCACCCTCAACAATAGCCGCCCCTCTCGAGCAAGATCAACTCCCACTCATAATAATCGGCCTCCCCACCCCACCACCTTTTCTCTCTCCAACTTGTGACCAGCCTCTACAAGAAGATTGGGCTTCAAAGATCTTGGTTCCGGCGTGACGCGAGGAAGACGGAAAGTTTTCTCTCCATCCGACATACTACCGGTGGAACCGTTGAAGGGCGATCAACCTTTGGCATAGATCAATATCTAGATCTATCTCCGAGTGGGGTAACGAAACCTTCTACTTGTCTTGAGATTATTTCCCTCTTGATAATTTCTTGTGGTGGAAAAAAACGTTGGTGTGCAATCTTGATAGCTTTGAATTAATCGTGGATTTCTTGAAATAAATTTTGCGTCTATCTTGATCTATTTAAATTCGAGTAGGCTTGGCGGGCCTCGTTTCTTTTTGTTGGGAGAGATCTACCTTTTCTTGCGAATCGTATTTTTTTTTGGGTAGATCTCTTTTGGTACAACTCCGCTTGTTCGGACGGAATATTCGTCCCTTTAGCTTGATCGGATCTCGGTCTATAACCGTTGTTCGGTCTCTAACGGATTTGCTACCCGTATGATAGCATTGGACGAAAATTGCAAACGTGTGGTTGGGAATAATTTTTCTGTGCAAGTCGCGAATTTAGTGGAATACCGAGAGAGATCCGTAACGGCGTCTAATATTCGTCTCGCGCGTGTAACGCTACATCAATTTGGTATCAGAGGGAGGTTGTGTCGATTTCTTAATTGGCACCATCCTAATTAATCTTAGTAGGCCGACACGCACGTGCACAAAATTTTTCAAACAAAAAAAAAAGGGAAAAAAAAATATTTTTTTGGTGGTCTGTCAATAGCATCCTAAATTTTTATTTTTCAGCAAAATTCAGAAAAAAAAAATTAATTAATAATCTCCATATTTTTTCTAGCAAGAATATCAAAAAAAAAAATATCTTATTTTGAAAAATTAGCGGGAACAAATCTTTTTGTGAAAATAAATAGGACCAGGCTAATTTTCTTCTTTGCATGTGCACCGATTCCGGTTGAGTGTTCTCTCCGGTTCCCTCTGAAATGGCGCATGATGTCAACGCCTCCCGAGGAAAAACTATAGAACCCAATAGGTTCGTAGGGAAATCTATCCATTCCCCAATAGTGGATGAGATTACTGCTTTAGTTGCTCAACTAAAGGCTAGTCAAGTAGCACCGCCACCGCGCACCTCTAGGCATGTTAGGATTCCTGCTCCGACCTATGATGGGCTAGGTGGACCGCGAGTGTTATTACGTTGGGTGGAAGACATGGAGTGTTATTTTGAGCAAAATCACATTGTGGATCCCCATAGGTTTCCCATTGCGAGATTTCAACTATTGGGTCGAGCCTATACCTTCTGGCTCAACGAGGAGAAGCGTTTGGGAATGCCCTCCGTCGACTCACATGTCGGTTGGCAGATTATGAAGAGTTTATTAACGGATGAGTATTACCCTCCATACTGTCGCTCTCCGTCGTCTGATTATTTGAGTGAGTTGTCGCCTGAGACTTTGCCTACATCGAATCAGTACGTCCCCCCGTGCTCCCGTACTAGGACGTCTTATGTCATTACTCCTCCCTGCCAGGGCACTAGACCCCTACCTGATTATAAGACTGACTTATCCCCTGAGCTGCCTGACTTAGTTGATGACTCCCCTGATGAGTCCAAGGCCGAGTTTAGGACTGTGCCCGTCACTGAGGATGAGGCCGATATTACTGACGACTGTATTGACGATGAGGATATCGGTTACCCTAGTGACTTGGATGAGGGTTTCTCCTTTGAGGAATTATCTCCACTTCCCCTCGTCAATGTTTCTGAAACCATTATTGAGTCTGATTTGGGTGTTGTATCCAGTGAGCTGATAGAGTCATCTAATGGCGAATGTTTCTTTGATAGTGAGTTAGGTGGTGACGAGCCAGATGAATTTTCTTTGAGAGAAAATCCTCTGTTTGATTTTTCGGTTGATTATGATGGCTTACACCCGGAGTATGTTACTTGGACGATAAATCCGTATTTTGGCATGGGGAATGACTTAGCCCCTCCTCCAGAATCTATCGATGCTCCCATTCGTGAGATTTGTACTGCTACTGATGTCGTGATTGACGTGTTGGAAGTTTGTCCTAGTGAGAGAGTGCTATTTTTGGAAGACGTTATTGATGTCTACCCGGATGAGCGTCCCATGACGCTAACTCCGTCGCATGAAATTAAATTTGATCTCGACTCTCTCCCAGTTTTAATTTTACCGACTCTCCCTCCTGATCGATTGATCCGACTAGCGGACCCATTTGAACACAAGTTTTGTATTTCTGATCTGGATCATGGTACTTGGCCAACCTTGCAGGCCCCTCCGTTGGGCATATCACCTTTGACGGTTCGTTACGCTACGTATCCATCTATGGTTATGTCCACGACTGTTGTTGATTCTGATTCTGTGGCCATTAGACCTATTATCCTAGTTGTGTCTCGATGTGCTTACTTTATTGGTCTATTTGCACATGTTTTTCTACCCCCTGATGAAGTCCCGTTAGCGCCACCTGATGTTATCATATTGGTGCCACCTGATGTAGTTCCGCTGGTGTCACCCTACTTATTTCTGTTAGTGGCCACGGTATAGCCCCATGAGTCGTCTCGCTCGCACCTCTTGTCACACCTGAGAGCGTCCAACTCTCTTAGTATTTATGATGCGCAGATTCCCTTGGCATATCTGCATGCCAAGTGTGGTCATAATAATTTTCGAATTGGAACTGCGACTTTGGAGCCATTTGAAGTCATCTTTGATGTGAAGGCTCCCGTCCCCCCTGACTTAACCCCTATATCCTCCGTATTCGGGTTGAGTCACGTAGCCCATGGTTTCACTCCCCACGATAGTATGATTCTTAGGCGCACTTTAAAAGAATTAATCACTCTTGTTGCGTCTCTTTATTTTCCCTCTAGTTTGTCGCCGAAACTCACCCCGGATTATGCTCATTATGATCTCCTTTTGCATAAGCACATTAAAGACACGCTAGCCAGACAATATGTGATTTATCTATCTAATGCTAACATACATAAGAGAATGTCTCCCTTAAAAGTTGGCGATTTGGTTATGGTGCGTCTCATCCCTGAACGGTTGCCTTCGGGCACCATAAAAAAGTTAGCGAATCGGCGAGCCGGCCCATTTCGAATCTTAAAGAAGTTAGGAGAAAACGCATTTTTATTAGAGTTACCCACTGATTGGGGAATTTCCCCTATTTTCAATGTTTCGGATTTAACGCCTTATGTTTCTCCACCACTTGAATTGTCTGTCTGCCCGTTTGGGTCCACTGAAATTTCTAATGGGTTTGGGGGTGAGTTGGTTCCTGGATCGCTCTCTACATCGGTCTCCACTGGAGGTACGTTGGATGTTGATGCAGAAAATTTTTCATCTTCTTTGATTAACGTTTTTCCAAGGTTCCCCAGGACCACCTTTTTGCCTGACAGGATTCTTCGAGATGAAGTGCTCTCCTCGCCAAGTGGTGACATTCACCGCTACTTGATTCGTTGGCGTGATCGTCCAGCTTCTGATGATTCATGGCTCCCGGAAGCAAAGGTTGCCCTTTTGGATGAAAATCTTCTCCGCCAGTACATTCCAGGCAACTCATCGGGGATGAGCACTTTCAAGCGGGGGAGGATTGATGGCGACGACGGCCCTCAACATGACGATGGTACCGGAACGCTTACGGATGAATGTGCCCCTCCAATCAAAGACGCGCGTCGCCGTGACAAAAGTTTGATAAGCGCCATCGCCGTTACAATCTCCGCCCGCGACATCCTAATAATTAATTAATACATATAATAATTCTATTATAAGTATTAATTAAATTATATGTTATTGTTTTAATTATTTTTGTTTTGTTTGGACTTTATTATTATTTCTATGAGTTGGGCTGCATATAGCCTTGAGTTGTTGTAAGCCTATAAATAGGCATGATATTGTAGGATTTATTATTGAAGATTGATGATAAGCTATTGAAATTTCAAAATCTCCTTGATTTGGAATCTCCTCCTTCCTCTCACTTTCCTTCTCCTATTCTTGCCGAAATAGGCCTTCTCCTCCTCCTTAGGTTCGGCCAACCTAGGAACCGCCGCCCCTCCTCCACCTCTCCTCCTCTTGGCCGCCGGCCTACCTTCCCTCCTCCTCTCCTCCAACTTCGGCCGCCCATCTCTCCACCACCACCCTCAACAATAGCCGCCCCTCTCGAGCAAGATCAACTCCCACTCATAATAATCGGCCTCCCCACCCCACCACCTTTTCTCTCTCCAACTTGTGACCGGCCTCTACAAGAAGATTGGGCTTCAAAGATCTTGGTTCCGGCATGACGCGAGGAAGACGGAAAGTTTTCTCTCCATCCGGCATACTACCGGTGGAACCGTTGAAGGGCGATCAACCTTTGGCATAGATCAATATCTAGATCTATCTCCGAGTGGGGTAACGAAACCTTCTACTTGTCTTGAGATTATTTCCCTCTTGATAATTTCTTGTGGTGGAAAAAAACGTTGGTGTGCAATCTTGATAGCTTTGAATTAATCGTGGATTTCTTGAAATAAATTTTGCATCTATCTTGATCTATTTAAATTCGAGTAGGCTTGGCGGGCCTCGTTTCTTTTTGTTGGGAGAGATCTACCTTTTCTTGCGAATCGTATTTTTTTTGGGTAGATCTCTTTTGGTACAACTCCGCTTGTTCGGACGGAATATTCGTCCCTTTAGCTTGATCGGATCTCGGTCTATAACCGTTGTTCGGTCTCTAATGGATTTGCTACCCGTATGATAGCATTGGACGAAAATTGCAAACGTGTGGTTGGGAATAATTTTTCTGTGCAAGTCGCGAATTTAGTGGAATACCGAGAGAGATCTGTAACGGCGTCTAATATTCGTCTCGCGCGTGTAACGCTACATCATGGGCAATCAACAATAACATGCCATGGCTTGCTACAGCAGTAACAGATAATATTAGTAGAATTCTATTTACTAGGTTTGGGTTAATACCTGTCCTCCTTGGAGGATTTCTTCCAGTGATGCACTTAGGAGGAGGGCCTGATCTTCCAGTGCTTCTTCTTCATCAGCCTATGGAGCTGCCTGGAGAAGAAAGCAAAGTCCTCATCAGACATGCTGCTGTCTGATGCTTCTGATTCAGTGCAGTCTTAATCTGCCGGTCTTCTTGGAGGAGAAGGGGTCTTCCTCCTACTTTTCCTTATGGCTTCAGCTTTGAAGGCTATAGACTTCTCTCTAGCCTGAGACTTGCAGTTGGTCTCTTCCTCTTTCGTGACAGTTAAGTGCATCTCATATGAGAGCAGTTTTCCAAAAAGGGTGTGGGGTGGAGTGTCACCCAGCTTGGCCACTTCTCTGATGGCACATATGTTTGTGTCCCAATCTATGGTGAGAGACCTAAGGAACTTATCATTTAGCTCATAATGACTAAAGATCTTTCCATAGGTCCTTAATTCTATCACAATCCTAAAGAATTTTTCATAGTAGGTGGCTATGTCTTCTCCCTTGGACTGTTTGAAAGCCTCATACTCCTGGTTGAGCATGGAATTTCTATCATCCCTGACCTCCTCTATGCCTTCCATGTAGATCACTAGAGTGTCCCACATTTCCTTTGCATTTATGTAGTGAATCAGATTTTGAAGGGTAGAATCATCAATTATACTGACAATGATATTCTGAGCCCTCTTGTCCATGGTGGCAAGAATGACTTCATCCTTTGTCATCTCAGTATAAGTCTTGGGTGTCTGGATATTTGCATCAAGAACAGATACTTTTATGGGGATGAAAGGTCCTTCCTTAACTGTTAAAAAAATTCTAGGGTCAGCTACTTCCATGAACTGCCTTACCCTTTCCTTCCAGATGCCAAATCCCTTCTTCCCGCAGATAGGAAGCTTCATGGCACCCAGCTCCTTATAGTTCACTCCTAAACCCATAAGGATAGTCAGTAGCTGCCTTGGAAGATCACTCAGATGGTTAGATCCTTTTTGAGCAACCTCCATCTGATACCACTTGAAAGTCTTTATTTTTAAGTTAGCTTACAACCTAAAGGGGGGGGGGGTGAATAGGTTGTCACATTGTTATTATTTTCTTTTTAGTTTTTCCTTTAACACAAAGTATGTTGGCAGCAGTTTACTTTCAAGAACCTGCATAGAGAAAATAGTACAAAAAAGCACACACAGATTTATAGTGGTTCCAAAACTTGTGGGTACATCCACTCTCCACCTACCTTGCTAACTTCCTATTGGTCAAGGAACTTCTCCAAAACACTGCTCCAAGGAGCTTACACCTTATATCCCTCAGGATCTCTCAGTCTCCTCCAAAACCTATAGCTCAGCCACAAGGGCCTACAACACAGTGATCAACTGATCACCTATCTCAGGCCAAGGGCCCTACACTCAGGCTGGGAGGATAACCCTACCTCAGATCCAAAGGAGCCTATCTCAGAGAGTTACACTCTCCTACAACTCAGGCAAATTTACCTACCTCAGGACAGTGGACCTATAACTCGGATCTAGTTGGATCCTACAACTCAGAGAGCTTCACTCTCGTACTACTCAGGCAATATTGCCCTACCTCAAGCCAGTGGCCCTACAACTCAGATTTAGTTGGATCCTACTAAAAGATGAGTATTTGAATGTTTTGACACAGGGATATTTCGCTATTTCAAAGGCTAGGGCTGAGTTATCTCAGCACTATCTTGCTTCACAATAGCAGGTAGAAGTTCTCCCTCTGCTGGAAGAAACTCAGAATGAAGATTCTGATCTTACTGAAGAAGAAGGTGAACTTGTGATCTTCAATCAGCCAACTGAGCCCACTGGATAATGATGGCTCTACTTTCTTCCTCTATCAGGAATATTTCTGATTATGCTGTAGCAGATGAAGAAGCAACAACTCACTGAAATTCTTGTGTTGACTTTAAGCTCTATCTCGACAGTAATGACGAGAGAGATGAAGTCCCGCCGCAACCCTTTTTGAGATTTATAAAGCCCTAAAATTTGTCTTTCATCTTGGCCAATCTCTTTCCGTTGTATTTCACCAATCAATGTCTCTTAGAGATCAGTGGGCCCCACCTATAGCTTCCAGCTGCACCTTGCTTTAATGGAAGAAGACGTACAATAGCTTCTAAATAGAGTTTGTCGTGTTCTATAGCTTCTCCGTACTTTATTTTAAATCAGTTGACTTTGTCGATTTTACTTACGTCAGCACCTGTGGACTTAGCAAAAATTGCGCATCAGTAGAGTAGGCGTTGAGTGAATGAGCTTCACTCAATGCCAAGATACTTAGACAAAATTCTGTCTAAGCGTTGATAGCGTTGAGTGAGCATGCCTCACTCAATACTTTTTGCCTTAACACATTCTTTAGCCTTTTCTGTATGCTTGACGTTGAGAGCATTGAGTGTCTACGCCTCACTCAACGCCTTATGACTTTGTCATTTTCCAGCTTCTTCAACATCTTAAGCATTGAGAGTGTTGATTGAGCACACCTCACTCAATGCCTTTTACTTTTAGCCATATTTTATGAATCATGACATTTAGAGCGTTGAGTGAGCATGCCTCACTCAATGCTTTTTGCCTTAGCTAGATTTTTCTCCACCTTGGCGTTGAGATAGTGAGCTCCACTCAACGCATTTAGATATAGCCAAATTTCTGTATCTGAAAACACAGGTTCTGACTGAATGATATACAGTCAATGCTTTAACACATGGCATTGAGTGAGCTTTCCTCACTCAATGCCTGTAGACTTAGTCAAATTTCAGCACAGATTTTCTGTGGCTTTGACTAACTGAGCTTATCTCATAGTCATTTGCTGTATGGCGTTGAGTGAGTAGACTTCACTCAATGCCTGTGGACTTAGCCACTTTCTCTGCTTGCCACTCCTTTGGCTTTAACTGTATAGGCTCCACTCTGCGCTATAAGTCATCTGGCATTGAGTGAGTAACCTCCAATCAATGCCTATGGACTTAGACAGATTTCTGTCTGTCTACAACTTAGTTAAGTGTTTACTTGACTTAGCTACTTAGGCTACCTGTCCCATCATTGTTAATAGGACTAACTTGCATGTATGAACTTGAATGTATATTAAATATACCATCGTGTATGCTCATTGACATATTTTACTTCTTCAAATCTAGGACATTGTGTGAAAGTTAGGGTTAGATCTGATATACTCTAGAGGGGGGGGGGGGGGGGTGAATAGAGTATGTATTGTTGAAGACGAGAAAATCCCGACCTCAGAATCGGACTAGGCGGCCTAAGGCTACCGGTCTCGCAGTGAAATCGGATGTCCCGGGATGGGTAAAGGAAACAAGACCCCAGACGCTACGGCAGGAAGGTCCCACCACGCACCCGGTTGCTTAGATGAAGCAACCCCTTCTCAACCAGAATGGCCGAGCTAGATACGAAGGAGACGCACGAGCTGGAATTCGCGAGTAACTATCCAAGAGTTTCCCGTGCCCTCCTTCGTACCCCTGGGGTCCTATTTATAGGGAAATCCAAAGAGAGGGGGGGTCTTACTTATACCCCCACCCCGACGATCGGGCGACTTTCTGGGGAGCTCGCTCTGGACGAGCGAGTATCTCGCCTTAGTCGCCACTTGGCGAGTATGCATGGGGAGCTCGCCATGCTCGCCCATACCTCTTGCTAGCTCGCGGCTTGATCTTGACTTCACCCTTGGATCGTTGACTTTGACTTCCGGTGACCTGGCTGCGGTGGGGCCTCCCCTCGTCGAATACGGGTTGTACACAATCCCCGCTAATTTTGGGCGACAAAGGAGCCCTGAAAGAAACATCCAACGCTTATTCGGCGAGCTGTTATGCCGAGTATCTATTTGCTCGCTTTACCCACTGCTCGACGAAGTCTATAAATAGGGGGGGGCCTGGTTGTTGGGGCGGATCCTCGAAACTCGCCCACCATGTCGGATGCCAACGCGAAGCTTCTCGAAGACAGCCTAGCCGCCTTGTCCGGCCTCCTCGGCATCGACCGACCAAAAAGGCCGTGCGAGGAAGATGCCACGGCCGGCCTGTTGTCGCCGAAAAAGAAGAAGGCCAAGAAGCTCAAGAAACCAGTTTCCGCGTCGATCGACTCGCCTCCACCTTCTGAGCCAATTGCGGTGGCGGCGGCCAAACCCGCGCCTTCAACCAGTACCCAACAACCCCTCGACGACCTTGGCTTGGGCGACGTTCCGGACTCGGCCTCCCTTGGCACCGACGCGAACCCTGAAGTCACCAAGGGGTCAGCTACTTCCCAAGTCGAAGTCGTCACCGTAATAGGTCGCCGCTTCGACCCCTTCTTTCGCTCATCGTTTAATCGTCGTGCTTCTCGCTGATCAGGTGGTCTTAATGCAGACTCCCCTTCGGGCGATGCCGACGCGCCACTGGATGTCGCTCCCCTGAGCTCCGCGCCGCTACTCGCCCTTGCTGTCGGCAAACCTCTCCGGACCGATCACGCGGTCCGAATTAACGTTGTTGCGCAGAATGATGACGGGAACCTCCCTGGTGAAAGGAAACCCTCCGGCGAATAAGGGTCTCCCGGCGAGCAAGGATCTTCCGGCGAGGAAAGACCTCCCGACGAGGAAGGATCTTCTGGCCTCCGTGCCAGACTCGTCGCGGCCACCGGCGAGCAAGGACCTCTCGGTGAGCAAGGACCTTCCGGCCTCCGTGCCAGACTCGTCACGGCCACCGGCGAGCACTTTCTTTCCGCCGCCGCCACCTCCGGATGTGGTTGAAAAGGCGAGGGTCACCGTCTTACCACCGCTGCCGCCCTTGTCCGCCCAGTAGAAGGCGGGCTTGCCGCGACATCTGCCGTCCCCGCCGAAAAGTTCACAACAGCCGGCGAGTTCGTCTCAGGTTTCGTCTCTGACGAAGAAATCAGATAAGCCGTGGTCGAGTTACTTTCCACCGCGTGTTGCGGACCTCGAGCATGGAGGGCGCGGGCAGGGAGGTCGCGGTCAGGGTAGGCCTGCCGACCACCTTGGGGGTTCGTCTTCGGGTAGGCGAGATACCTCCGGTCGCATTTCTCCACCGTGCCGGTCTCGATCTCCTCGCCGTGGTGAACTCTTCTATCTCTAGCTACCCTTGATTTTACTTGGTCGTTGATTTCTGATTGCGAATTGCCTTCCTTAATGACAGATCGCCCGACGACTCCTGGGTCGGCCTTCATCGACGCCATCGGATTGTCGGGGAGCGAGTACTGTCACGCTGCCGCTCGCACCTACATGGAGCTGGAGACTAAGTTCGACCAGCTCGCCATCTGTCAGCCTCACCGCCGAATCTCGGCTCTAGAGGTGCGCATGGCGAGGGTGGAGGAGCTCCAGACCACCTTGGAGAGTTACGAAGATCGCTTTCACATGGTGAAGGAGAACGACCGCCAGCTGGCGCTTAACAATCACCGCCTCCAGCTTGTCTTGGACGAGTTGGCTGGTATTCGGGCAAGCATGGGCTCGGTGGGGCGGCTGACGAGAATGGAAGAGCAGCTGCGGCTTGGCAATGACACGATGGCGCTGGCGACGGAGCACTTCCGGAGGGTGCGCGAGATGGGCTGGGCCGGGCGACATCCTCACCCTCCGGAGCGGCCGCCTAGGATGTAGTTTTGTTTTTTGTTCTAGATTCCCTCGCCATTTGGCGTTGTTGTAATGAACAGTATTATTTCAAATAAACCGGGCGATTATTCCTCTTGCCGCCGATTATTTCGCGATTTTATTTACTCATGGTATCCGAGTTTACTTGTGTAGGTTTTTGGCGAGCGCCGCAGCGTCCTTGTTTCGTTGCGCGAGATGGGCCTGATGTCGCTGGTGCGTAGCCCTTCCTTCGCGCGACGTCGATCGATGCTCGCGGAAACGAATACCCCCCCGTTTTGCCTTAGGCCTATTAATAGGAGGGGTAGGTAGAACATAAGTACGCTGCTGCGAACTTCTCAATCCGCCTCGCGAGTATCCCTACTGCTCGCTTCTTCCTCTTTTCTTCCTCTGCTCGCCCCCTTTCTTATTCGCGGCTCGCGAAGATGGTTGGTGATGATGCTAGTGCTCGCCGACAGGCTCATGCCATCAATTTCGCCGACGCGGCTTTCAAGAAATCGGTAACTTCAGATAGAGATTTGGAGGGTTTCAAGGAGCGTCTACTGCCGGAAAGATACTCGGCGAGGCTCCCAACTCGCAGCGAGTGACTCAATACCCATATTGAGGGCGGGCTCGTGTTGTCGCTGCGCCACTTCGACGCTGGCCTGTGACTTCCTTTTTGGCCCGAGCTCTGCGAGATCCTGCGATATTTCGGTATCGTTCCCGCGCAGATTATTCCCAACGGAATGGCGATTGTTATGGGGTTCCTCTGCTACCTTTGGGAGGAGAGGATTGCCTTTGACCTCTCCGTTTTTTGCCGAGTGTTTGCCTTCGCTGCGATATCGGAGGGGGTCGTCTTCTTCAGCAGCCACATCTGCACCCTAGTGGGGACTGCGAACAAAGTCCATCACTGGAGCGAGCTTCTGGTGGTCATGCATGGCGACTTCAGGAATCTCCTGGGAAGGCCGCACCAACCTGCCGACGTCGCCTTCCTCCCGCCGATCTTGGAAGGCGCTCGCGAGCAACTATTCGAATCCTTCTGAGGTCGCTACCTTTTGCCGCAGCTCGTATTTAACCATATCATGTGCTTTTGCAGTAGCCAACGAGCTTCCGGAGAAACCGCTCCCTCCGGCGAAGGAAGTGGTCACCCCCCTTTCTGAAGCTCACCCTCCGCCCGATGTCGGGGAGAAAAGGAAAGTCGCCAAAGGAAAAGCAAGGGCGAGGTCGCCGGGGCCGGCGAATAAGAAGGCGAAGGTGTCATCGCCTCAATCCGACGATCACGAGTCGTCGCTGGAGGCTCGGGCACCTCGCTTCCACCCCAACTACAACCTCGGGCGAGGGGTGGTGGACGCTCATGGTCGCCCGCTGGTGACTTGGTCGGCGGAGGAGCATGTGGTGTCGCTGAGTACCAACCTCCCTTCCTGGTCGACGGATTGGGAGGACAAGGGGGAGGCCTTTGCCGTCCTCCACGCCTTGTATGGGCTTGTCGACGTCGAGTTGATGCTGGAGCTCGCCCCGCCAGAGCTTGCACATCAAACCGCCTGCTCGCTTGCGCGAGCTGCCGAGCTGGGGCATTTCACGGTGAGGAAATTGCTGGAGACAACGGAAGCTTTAAAAACCGTTTCCAAGAAAGCCATAGAGCTCGACATGCAGTCGGTCCGCTGGAGGGACTTTGAGGTAAATGACCTTCGGGTGGTGATATGTGATTCATCTCACCTGGATATGTACTAACGTTCGATGCCTCGCAGGCTGCTGAAATAGAGGCCGTGAAGAGGTTGTCTGAGTGCGAGGAGAAGCTCGCCGTGTCGCAAGCCGAGCTGGAGGCTGCCCAGGTTCGCGTAGCCGAGATGGAGACTCGGCTAGTCGCCGCCGAAGGATGCACGAGTTCCTCTGCCCCGTTGCCGGAGGCGCCGTGACCCGAGGATGATCCGCTGTGGGCCGTCAAACGGTCCCGGGTTCTGTGGGAGGATAGGTCCTCTGTCCGCCACGAGATAGCACGGACGGCTGGCAATATCATACTCGCACGTCTGAGAATCAATGGGCAGCTTGTCGAGGGGGATAAGCAGCTCACTGTTGACGAGCTTATCCCTAAGCTGCTCGTTGAGGTGACGATCTCTCAAGACCGCATCCCTTCTTCGTCAGGCTCCAGCGACTCCGACAGCAGTGGCAGCGACAGCAGTAGCGCCGAGAGTTACGACAAAGATGGCGAGGAGGGAGACGTGGACGTCGGAGATGAGGAATACCGGCCGGATAATGGCGACGACGAGTCGTAGTAGCTCGCCGATCTCCGTCATGCTCGGGTGCAGGGGACCTTTTGGAACTTTTGTAACTTGTAAAGTTTTACACATTTATACAAGTTATTTATTCTTTGCAATTCTTTACTCGCGTAACGGTTGATATCGCTCGCTAGGCTCATAGGCCCGGTGAGGAGTGCTCGCTAGATGGCGGCTTATCTCGCGTATATGCCGCTCCGAACATCGATCACCCGCTCGTCGTAACGCATTCGCCCATACGCCTAAGGGACGTTCGCCTGCCTGCCCGAGAGTAACTCCCCTACCCGCTCGGGATTTACTCGCCTACTTGTGCGGGGCATACTCGCCTACTCGCACGGGGCATACTCGCCTACTCGCGCGGGGCATACTCGATACGAGTCCGGGCTTAGCAGGCGTCGAGTAGAGGAGATCGGCCGATTCCCGAGGAGAGGAGCTCGTGGGGATACCGGTCTTACGACGCTGCTCTACTCGAAGTCTTGATTTCAATTGAGGAGATCGGCCGATTCCCGAGGAGAGGAGCTCGTGGGGATACCGGTCTTACGACACTGCTCAACTCGAAGTCTTGATTTCAATCGAGGAGATCGGCCGATTACCGAAGAGAGGAGCTCGTGGGGATACCGGTCTTACGACGCTGCTCCACTCGAAGTCTTGATTTCAATCGAGGAGATCAGTCGATTCCCGAGGAGAGAAGCTCGTGGGGATACCGGTCTTAAGACGCTGCTCAACTCGAAGTCTTGATTTCAATCGAGGAGATCGGACGATTCCCGAGGAGAGGAGCTCGTGGGGATACCGGTCTTACGACGCTGCTCAACTCGAAGTCTTGATTTCAATTGAGGAGATCGACCGATTCCCGAGGAGAGGAGCTCGTGGGGATACCGGTCTTACGACGCTGCTCAACTCGAAGTCTTGATTTCAATCGAGGAGATCGACCGATTCCCGAGGAGAGGAGCTTGTGGGGATACCGGTCTTACGATGCTGCTCAACTCGAAGTCTTGATTTCAATCGAGGAGATCGGCCGATTCCCGAGGAGAGGAGCTCGTGGGGATACCGGTCTTACGACGCTGCTCAACTCGAAGTCTTGATTTCAATCGAGGAGATCGGCCGATTCCCGAGGAGAGGAGCTCGTGGGGATACCGGTCTTACGACGCTGCTCAACTCGAAGTCTTGATTTCAATCGAGGAGATCGGCCGATTCCCGAGGAGAGGAGCTCGTGGGGATACCAGTCTTACGACGCTGCTCAACTCGAAGTCTTGATTTCAATCGAGGAGATCGACCGATTCCCGAGGAGAGGAGCTCGTGGGGATACCGGTCTTACGACGGTGCTCAACTCGAAGTCTTGATTTCAATCGAGGAGATCAGCCGATTCCCGAGGAGAGGAGCTCGTGGGGATACCGGTCTTACGATGCTGCTCAACTCGAAGTCTTGATTTCAATCGAGGAGATCGGCCGATTCCCGAGGAGAGGAGCTCATGGGGATACCGATCTTATGACGCTGATCAACTCGAAGTCTTGATTTCAATCGAGGAGATCCTGTCACTTGGGGGATGTTTGAGAATTTATAGCACGAACATCTCGGTAGCAACACAATCTTCTCCTTTCGGAGATGCTCTTGAACCTGCCAAATCAGGAAGTCGGCGTTCGGACCTGTTCTTAATAATTTCTCAAGTCGGAAGAGAGATGCACTTGGGGAGACATAGGCCGACATGCAAGGGGGGAGCTGCTCTCGACCGACAATGCAGAGGCTCAGTCTTATAAGAGCGCTTAAAGTCCCGAAGCATCGTCCTATCATCCGTACTGGGTTATTTAGAAGGAACGGGCTGAAGGCACGTATCCCGATCTGATAGTGAAGATTGCTTCCAACTACGCTCAATGGCCGCGAGTGCCAGTGTCCAAACGGGGGGGGGGGGGGGGTGATGTTCATCGAGGGTCCTTTTCGAACGCACTCGGAACCAACACACCGCCCCGGGCTTTTCCCTGCCCTTTCTTTGGCAGGTTATCCAGCCTTGCCGATCACTTGAGATCCTCTTCTGGGTGCTTGACGGAGTCGGCCTCCCATCGAGTCCGGGTGATTTGGGGCGCACATTTGTTCCTCGTAGTTCCTCCAGTTGGAAGAGAGATGCACTCGGGGAGACATAGGCCGACATGCAAGGGGGGAGCCGATCTCGGCCGACGATGCAGAGGCTCGGTCTTACAAGAGCGCTTAAAATCCCGAAGCATTGTCCTATCCTCCATACTGGGTTACGTACAAGGAACAAATCGACCGCTGGTTCCCGGAGTCGACGGCGAGGAGGATCTTGGAAGCACTCAGGAGCCTCGAGGCCTTTTTAACACTGACATAAAAAAGGAGAACAATTCAGCCATCACTGTATATTAGAATCACATCTTTACAAAAATAGGTACAAGCGTTACAACTAGGGGTAGAATCTTTTCAGATCATCCCCACTCCAGGTTCCGTTCAGCTGCTCCCCTGCTTGATCTTGCAAGTAATAGCCCCCCGTGGCCAGGGCTTCTTGGACAATGAAGGGGCCTCCCCAATTGGGATGCAACTTTCCCACGGCGGCTCCCCGCCCAGCGGCGTCTACCTTTTTCATGACCAGATCTCCTGCGAGGAAGTTTTTTAGGCAGACATTTTTGTCGAAGTGCCTCGCCATGCGCCTCTTGACTTCCTCTTGGCGTACGGAGGCCAAGTCTCGAAGCTCTTCCACGTAATCCAGGGAGAGCCTCTGGGCACCCTCGTTCTCCAGTCGCCATTCCTCGCTCCCGCCTTCGACTGCAACCACTCTCGGACTTCACACCTCGAACTCCACTGGGATGAGTGCCTCAGACCCGTGGGATAACTTGAAAGGTGTTTCCCTCGTGGCCGAGTTCGGGGTCGTCCTCAGAGCCCATAGGACCGAGGGGAGTTGTTTGGCCCAGTTTCCTTTTAAGTTGGTGACCTTCTTCTTCAGTAGGTTGACGATGAGCTTGTTGGCAGCTTCTACTTGTCCGTTGCTCCGAGCATGGTGCACTGAGGCGAACCAAAGATCTGTGCCCAATTGCTTGCAGAAGTCCTCCAGCTCTAAGTTGGCGAACTGCGGCCCATTATCGGTGACGATGGCCAGCGGGATCCCAAACCTGCATGCGATTTCCCCCCAGATAAAATTCTTGACGTTCTGGGAGGTGGTCTTGGCCAAGGCTTTGGCCTCGATCCACTTGGAGAAGTAGTCGATCATCACTAGTATGAATTTCCTTTGTCCACTTGCTTGAGGGAACGGGCCGACTAGATCCATCCCCCAGATGGCGAAGGGCCACTGAGCGGTGATCGAGCAAAGGTGTTGAGCCGGTTAAAGCTGGAGGGGCGCGAAGAGCTGGCACTGGGAGCATTTTTTGGAGTAAGCTTCCGCGTCCTTTCGGATGGTAGGCCAGAAGTAGCCATGCCTCAGGATTCTCTGCTCCAGAGTGTGGGTCCCGGAATGGCTGCCGCATTCCCCTGAGTGAATTTCCTCGAGAACTCGGGGGACCTCGATTTCCGACAAGCATCTGGCCAAAGGGCCCGAGATGCTCTTGCGATAAAGCTCGGCATCGAGTAGCAGGTAGTACGTGGCCTTGTATCGGAATTTCCTTTTGTCCTGCCCGTCCGGGGGCAGCTGACCCGTCGTTAAGAATGCAATGAACGGATCCTTCCACGAGGACTGCTGCTCGATCTCCATCATCTCTCCTTCTTCGATGGATGGTCGAAACAGCTCGGTGACCGTCCCCCCGGCCTGGGGACTGTATTTGGCAAGGTAGTCAGCTTCGGCATTGTCTTCTCGAGGCACATGCTCGACGAAGAAGGACTGGAACCCCCCGATCAGACCCTTAACCTTGACCAAGTATTGCTGCAGGGTGGGGCCATATACCTCGAACTCTCCCCAAATTTGGGAAGTGACTACCATTGAATCGGTGAAAGCTCGGATGTCCTTAATTGACAGCTCCTTGGCGAGACGCAAGCCGGCCACCATGGCTTCGTACTCTGCCTGGTTATTCGTAACGGGGAAGAGGATCTCGACGGCTTGTTCGATCCTGGTTCCCTGGGGGCTAACCAACACGACTCCGGCTCCCACGGAAAACTTGCCGGATGCTCCGTCTACAAACATCTTCCAAGTGACTGGTCGGGAATCTCCCACGTCTACCTCTACCTCGACCGAGAAGTCGGCTAGGAAATCTGCTACCGCCTGGGACTTGATGGCTACCCTTGGGGAATACGAGATGTCAAACTCGCTGAGCTCCACCGCCCACTTGGCCAGCCTGCCAGAATACTCTACCCCATCCAAGATATTCCTTAAGGGATGATCGGAGACCACCTTGATGGAATGAGCTTGAAAGTATGGGCGGAGCCGCCGAGCCGAAACCACCAAAGCGAAAACTAGCTTCTCCAAGATAGGATACCTTATCTCCGCTTGCCGCAACACCCGGCTTACGTAGTAGATGGGGAGCTGCCTCCTTCCTTCTTCTCGAACCAACACCGAACAAACCGCCTCAGCTCCCACTCCCAGATAAAGTAGGAGGTCTTCGCCGCCCTGTGGACCTTGGAGGAGAGGAGCTCGGGTTAGTTGTTACTTGAGCTTCTCGAAAGCCTCCTCGCACTCCGTGGTCCACTCGAATTTCTGGTTCCCCCGAAGGGCTTTAAAAAATGGGGAGCACTTTTCTCCGGCCTTGGAGAGGAAATGACTAAGGCCCGCCAACCTTCCAGTCTGCCTTTGGACCTCCTTGGAATCTCTTGGGGAGGTCATCTCCATGATGGCTTTCACCTTGTCGGGGTTAGGCTCCACCCCCCGAGGAGTAAGGAGATGACCCAGGAACTTCCCCCTTCCCGTGCCGAAGACACATTTGGCCGGATTAAGCCGCATCTTGTACTTCCTCAGGGTGGCGAAGGTCTCCGTCAGATCCGCCACGTGCTCCGGGACGCTCTTGCTTTTAACGAGAAGGTCGTCCACATAGACCTCCAAATTCCGCCCCTTTTGCTTTTTGAATACCTGGTCCATCATTCTTTGATACGTTGCGCCGGCGTTTTTGAGCCCGAAGGGCATCATCTTGTAGCTATAACACCCATCGCCAGTGATGAAGGGGACGTCACGGCAATCGGGGGGATGCATTCAGATCTGATGATACCCTGAAAAAGCATCAAGGAAACTCATCACAGGAAACCCGACGGTGGAATCAACCAGTGCGTCGATCTGAGGCAGGGGATAACAATCCTTCGGGCAAGCTTTATTTAACATTGAAAAGTCGATACATAACCTCCAGCCCCCTCCGAACTTCTTCACCATTACAACATTGGAGACCCAGCCTGGATACTGGATCTCCTAGACGAACCCTACCTCTAGCAGCTTTCGCACCTCCTCCCTGATCGGCTCGGCCAGTGCGGTGGCGCTCTTCCTCTGCCATTGACGAACCGGAGCTACCGCTGGATCCAGGTTGAGGCGATGGCAGGCAATATTGGCATCTATCCCTGGCATCTCGGCGGCACTCCACGCGAAGATGTCGGCATTCTCCTGCAGGCAAGCAGCTATCTCCACCTTCCCTTCTGGGGCAAGGCTCCTCCGACCTTCAGCAGTTCAGGCTCTCCTTTCGGGGAGATCACCTCCACTTCCTCTAGTTCTTCGGCAGCTTGTAGGCCCTCCTCATGCTCCATCATCTTCTCCAGCCTCTCCGCGTCACCCATCCAGCTGATGGTGCTGACAGCGTTCAGGTAACACTCCCGAGAGGCCTTCAGATCCCCTCTGATCCGGACTTGGACGTCATCCCGGCAGTACTTCAGGCATTGATGGTACGACGACGGGACGGACTTGAAGTAATTGATGAGAGGCCGCCCGAAAATGGCGTTGTAGCCGCTGGGCGCGTCGACGATGACAAACCGGCACCGGATTGAATTACCCCCGAGGGTGACAAGCAGCTCCACTCCTCCTTCCACCTCTTTCTTCTCTCCCGAGAAGCCAAAGAGAGGCCCATCCGCGACCTGGACCCTGGACGCTTCCACCTGCAGCCCCACAAAGGTTCTTTTGAAGATGACATTCACTGAGCTCCCGTTGTCCGCGAGGATTCGGTCAACGGTGAAGTCTTCGATGGCCGCTTGAATCACCAACGCGTTATGGAAGGGGTTTTCGTTCCACAGCATGTCCTCCTATGAGAAGGTTATCTCGTTCAGCAGCGGAGGAGTCTGCGACGTCGAGGCGACGCTCCTCTTGTAGATTTGGTGGAGGCTACCCTTGCGGGAAGTTCCAAGCCCTGCGCCCCCATTGATCACCCCGACGTGTCCGCCTCCCGGACCAGGAATAACGTTTCCTCGGCCCCCCTGGTCAACCCTGTCCTCATTCCTCCTCCTCTGCGGCGTTTGGAAGGCTACCTGCCCGACTGGGGCCTCCCGCCTTGGCTGCTCTCTTTCTACCTCCGTCGCCTCTAACCTCCTCCTTGCCTCCCAAAACTCGGGGCAGGCCAAGGTCCCATGCCCCTCTACTCGATGGATATCGCAGTAGAGGGGAATTGCCGCTTCCTGCTGCCTTTCCTGTCGCTTCTCCTTTCACCGGCGCTTCGCGGCCCGTTGCATTACGGTCATCGCCTCCCTTCCTCCTCCTTGCTCCCTGAGGTTGCTATTTCTCCTCTCTTCCTGGCGGATCGGTCGCCTCCACTGGGGACGATCCCTTGGATACTGGAACCTTCTTTCCTCCCTCCTTCCTTTCGGGGCTTCGACGAGCCTCCTTTCTTCCTGCCTCTGAGGCCTCTCCTGCCTCAACTCTTCCGCCCTCCTGGGCGCCTCTCTTCTCTTCCCCTTCGGCTCTTCCTGCCTTCTGCCATCGTTTTTCTCCGGACTCCTCTCCCTCTCCAACAGCCTTCCCCTATTCTCCCCTAGCGGCTTATCCCCATCCAGCCTTGCCAGGAACTCCTTGTTCCTCTCCTCCCCCTGAATAAAGACATTGGCCCTCTCCACCATCTCTTCGAACGACTGATGGGCTAAACCCGAACAGGCAAGCGTACCTGTCGAATTGTAGTACCAAGGTCGTATTTAAACACAGGGTTGTCAATTACTGCTACTCACGCTTGAACTATTATCCTACCGGAAAATAGTTGGATTTTGAGAATTTTTTTTAAGTAAAATGAACGATGAATTGCGAGACGAAAACTTATATAAAAAGGCTAGCATTCGATCATTGATTCACCATGAAATGAAACGAGAAAATCAAAAGGCATAGTTTTAAATTTGCAACTCCAACTCGGCCGTGACGGATCCGAAAATGAGACAAAATCTCGCTAGAGCATTGGGCCTCCTAACTTATAGGCTCTTTGATCGAAATCTCTTTACAAACCAAAGATGCCTAAAGTTGCATTATCAAAGTGATCCGCACTATTGGATTTGACTCCAATCCGGAAGATTTACGTCATCCTATCTCTAGGGTTGCGTTCAACTCCTTCCTTCTTTGAGTGATCTTTCACATCCACGAGCCTCTCGGCTACTCGAATATGAGATCATAAGCCTACTACCGTATACCGGAAATACGGAGTCGACGAAATAAAAATCAAAGAAGGACCGAGTAGAATTAAGCAAAAATAAAACTATGGAATAAAAGTAATTCTCATTTCAAATCATGGATCCTCATGATCAAATGCTAAGAGGAAATTAGCTACGCATAATGGAAAAGAAAGTGACGATAATAAAAGGAGAAGTTTGCATATTTCTTATAATAAAAGGAAAGGGAGTACACGATAATGAAAAACAAAACTATACTACCAAAACCAAAATAAAAGGAGAAGTTTGCATATTTCTTATAATAAAAGGAAAGGGAGTACACGATAATGAAAAACAAAACTATACTACCAAAACCAAAATGAGATTACAAGAATGAAAAAAACTAGAAATGAAAAATTACAATGAACTCTTTCGAATTGAACTCTCCAAAGCTATCTCCAAAAGCCCACTCTCAATCCAACCTTCTTAAGCTTTAGACTTGGGTTCCTTTTATAGGAGAGGAGGGAAACATCTAGAATAGGGGGAGCCCAAGGGTGGCCGGCCATAGGAGGGGGAAAAGTTCATGCATGGTATTAAATGGAGGGGAGAGAAAAAGCTAGGGTGCATGCATGTAATAAATGGAGAATATAAAATATAAAAGGTGGGGGGGGGGGAATGAATGAAAAATAAAAGAGAGGAGAAATGGTAGGGGCCGGCCACCTCATGAGGATGGGATCATGCATGTAATAAATAGGGGAGAGAGAGAAAGACATGTGCATGCATGAGAAAGGTGGCAAAATAATAAAGGAGAGAGAGGGGGGGGGGGGGGGGGGGTGGCCGGCCTATGTGGGCTTGAATGGGTTGTTTTGGGCTTTTTATATAGGCTCGGGTTGGGCTAGGGGCTGGTCTAAAATGTGAAGGCCGGCTGCTCCAATGCTTGGGCTGCAACAAGGGCTCGGGTAGGGCTTGATAGGTGGCCGGCCATGCTTTGAATGATGGTTGGGCTTGTGCTTGGGCTGCTCCTACAATAAAACAAACATAGATTAGTTATATTATAAATAAAGTTAAAACACAAAACATCAAGAGCATTAAAATAAAAACAACATAATAACATTAAAACATTAAAATGAAATAACAAAACATCAAGAACATTAAAACATTAAAATAAAACAACACAACATAAACTAATACTAATTATAATTACTAAACATAACATAATATATAGTAACATAATACATAAAATAAGACTATATATATATTTTTATACCAAATCTTAAAATAACATCATAACAAGCATACAAAACACAAAATTATAATAAAACTTAAGCATTTTAAGTACTTAATTACCCCAAAAAAGGATGACTAAAACTAGTCATCAAACTCCCCCATGCTTAGACATTTGCTTGCCCTCAAGCAAATAGAAATAAAAACTAGGGAGAAGCAAAAAGAAAGCAAAAGATATATATATTTTTAAGTTCCATAGTTAAGAAAAACAAAACATGAAAAATTAAACTATCCTAATATTCATATTATCAACTAGTGGGGTGAGAAGTGAACAATAGAAAATTTGAAAATGGAACCCTAAAAATCTCATTAAAACATAAGAAAAGTCTACTAATTTCTAAATCTTAAAAACAAGGCATCCAAAATAAATGAAAATAAGGAAAACAAAAGTAGAGGTTCTAAATAAACGGCGCATTAACAAACTACTAGGTTGCTAGATAAACATTAACCCTAAAACACTCCAAGATAACCTCCAAAGAAATCCATCAATGATGGTGGCCATAGGCTTGTACGTTCACACTTTCTCTACTACGCGAATTTAAGTTCTAAGATCATTAGGACTTCTACTAGGCATTAAAACTTGGCTTAGGTAAATGATTAGGTAAATAGAATCAAAGATAAACATGAGGGCTTTAGGCACTAAACCAAGGTGAGCTCAAAAATAAACAAAGCATAATAAAAATGAGAAATAACAAGTATGTCATTTCTCCAATATAAAACTACAAAAATAAGGTCATGAAAATTTTCTTTTATAAACTTGGCCAAACATAAACTTTTTTTGCATTTTTTTTTGATTTTGATTTTTTTCTTTCTCAATTTTTTCCTTTTTGAATAACATTTGATAAGAAAGCTCCAAAAATAAGCTTGAGAATTTCCTATTCATTTCAAAAATAATACCCCTCCAAAGAAATAATTTTTAGCTCAAGGTTATAGTGCAAAAATAGGAAAGGTATTTGGCTTTGGTGAACATAATGAAATGAAAGGTGGAGCTAAAAACAAAGAAATTAAGGAAAAGACCCAAAATTGTTTTGCAAGGGTTTTGTTTTTGGTGGGCAAGAAAAGCTCAAAATATTCAAATGGTGGCCTAAATCATTTCTAAAGAACGTAAAAACGGCGCAAATGCTTTGAGAGTAGCTTGGTACAAGTTCTAGACACCAAGAAAGACTACCCCGCAAATGAAAAAGAGCAAATGATACCTAATAACCATTCGTAAGCAACTAACCGAATAAGAAGACATAACTACACATTTCTAACTTATAACATAAAAATCGGATGCCTCTATTTAAGAAAAAGAAACTAGTAGAACTAAACTATGTTAAAATGATAAGTTTAGAAAAACATTTTCAAAGTAATCTATATAGAACTACAAAAACTGCACGGGCCTACACTTCACTAGAAGAAACATGAAAATAAAGATAGAAATAATTTTAGATTTTGTTTTTCAAATCGATTTTAGCACACTTTTTTTTTTGAGTTTTGTTTTTTTTAATAAATTTTTTTTTGGGTTTTATATTTTATAATTTTTTTTGGATTTTAGATTTTGATGACATAAAATACTATACTAATTTAAAACATAAAATTTTTTTTCTTTTGAAAGAAGAAAAACAGAAAGAAAAGACCAAAAGAAACTAGACCCCCCATGATTAAATTCTTCATTGCCCTCAATGAAGAAAACATAAAGAAAAAGAGAAGGGGACTGAGAAGAAGAGAAAAAGAAAAAAAATGCAGGAAAATAAGTAAATAAAAAGAACAGGACTTCCCCGGGTTCGTGAGATGAAGGCGGATGTCGCTCCCACATGCTTGCTTTTTAGAGTACTTGATCGTCAGCAGGTATGACTTGATCCATCTGATATCAGTAGTGGCGGAGCGGCGACCACGATCATGGACTTGATTGGCTTCCGGTAGAAAGAGCAAAATAAAAGAAAAAAAAATAGATAGTCCGTGGGCAGATGCCCAATAATGTTTTTTTTATTACAATAATTCAAATAAAAGAGTTGCATAATAATAATAATAAAATGTCCAGAAATAAAAATGTCCATAAAAAAATAATAAGCTAAGAGTCCAAAAGAAGAGTCTCCTTTGCAGGAGTCACAGAATCATTAGAAAAATAGAGTTTGAGTCTATGGCCATTAACTTTAAAGTCCCCCCGAAAGTAACACAGTGTCGTAAGGAAAAACATCCTTGACCGTAAACGGTCCGGACCATCTAGATTTAAGCTTTCCAGGGAAGAGACGTAAGCGCGAATTAAAAAGAAGAACCTGATCGCCTGGTTTCAACATTTTAGGATGGCGCAGGTTCTTATCGTGATACAATTTCGTGCGTTCTTTATAAATTTTATTATTTTCATATGCGTACGCTCGCCACTCGTCAAGCTCATTTAGTTGGTTTTTTCTATGCTCGCCGACTGAGTGTGGATCGAAATTAAAAAATTTTAATGCCCAATACGCACGGTGTTCTACTTCTACCGGAAGATGACACAATTTTCCATAGACTAGTCGGAAAGGAGTACAACCGATGGCGGTCTTGTACGCTGTCCGATAGGCCCAAAGTGCATCGTCTAATTTTAATGACCAATCCTTACGAGAAGTAGAAATGGTTTTTTCCAAAATTCTTTTAAGTTCTCGATTGACTACCTCGACCTGACCGTTAGTTTGGGGGTGATAAGCGGTTGATAATTTATGCGTAACGCCATATTTAGCTAAAGCCTTGGCGAGTTGAGCGTTGCAAAAATGACTTCCCCTATCACTAACGATCGCGCGAGGAAAACCAAAACGAGAAAATAATTTTTTAAGAAAATTAACAGCAACGCGAGCATCATTATTTGGTAAAGCTTGGGCCTCCGCCCACCTAGAGACGTAATCTACGGTGACTAGAATATATTTATTTCCTAAACTTGAGGGAAATGGGCCGACAATGTCTATGCCCCACAAATAAAAAACTTCGCACTCGAGAAAATAGTTTTATTCCATTTCATTTTTATTAGAGAGATTTTCATTCTGCTGGCATCGATCGTATCCGCCCACAAAGATTTGTGCATCTTTAAATATGCTTGGCCAATAGAAGACAGCACTAAGTACTTTGTGTACGGTGCGGTTTGCTTGAAAGTGCTCGCCAGTCGGACCTTCATGAACATGTTTTATGATTTGTTGACCCTCTTCCCGGGAAACACATTTCCTTACCACCTGATCCGCACAAATACGAAATAGAAATGGATCTTCCCAAAAATAATACTTCAACTCAGAAAAGAATTTCTTCTTTTGGTGAGTTGAGTATTCCTTTGGGAGGACCCGGGCCACAAGATAATTGGCCAGATCGGCGAACCAGGGGGTAGAAGAAGAAATATTTAAAAGACGCTCATCCAGAAAAGAGTCATTAATAAAATTTTCATTTAAAATATCAAGAGTGGGATTTTCAAGACGAGAGAGGTAATCAGCTGCTAAGTTTTCCGCTCCTTTCTTATCCCGAATCTCCAAGTCGAATTCTTGAAGTAAGAGGATCCAACGGATAAGACGCGGCTTGGCATCCGGTTTAGAAAGGAGGTACTTCAAAGCGGAATGATCCGTGAAAACAATAACTTTAGAAAGAGTAACATACGGTTGGAATTTATCAAAAGCAAAAATAACCGCTAAGAGTTCTTTCTCCGTCGTGGTATAATTTTCTTGAGCAGAAGTTAGAGTTTTACTAGCGTAGAAAATCGGATGAAAGTTCTTAGCAATTCGTTGACCTAGAACCGCACCTACCGCATGATTACTCGCATCGCACATTATTTCTAATGGTAAATCCCAAACTGGGGCGATCATAATAGGAGCATTTATAAGTTTTGATTTTATTAATTCAAAGGCCTCGATACAAGATTCATCAAAAACAAAAGGAGTGTCTTTTTCAAGAAGGTGGGTGAAAGGCTTAGTGATTTTTGAAAAGTCTTTAATAAATCTACGATAAAAACCCGCATGACCGAAAAAACTTCTAATTGCTTTAACAGTTGTAGGTGGCGGTAACTTTTCAATTATTTCAATTTTTGCCTTGTCCACTTCAATTCCCTTAGCGGAAATTTTGTGGCCAAGGACTAAACCCTCACGTACCATAAAGTGGCACTTCTCCAAATTTAAGACTAAATTTGTCTCCTCGCAGCGTTTTAAAACTTTTCCTAGATTTTCTAAATATAGTTCGAATGAGTCGCCAAAAACGGAAAAGTCGTCCATAAAAACTTCCATAATATTTTCTACATATTTGTCGAAGATGGCTAGCATACACCGCTGAAAAGTAGCTGGTGCGTTGCATAGCCCAAAAGGCATCCTACGGTAGGCAAATGTTCCAAAGGGGCAAGTGAATGTTATCTTCTCTTGGTCTTCGGGTGCAATAGGGATTTGAAAGTATCCCGAAAGACCGTCGAGAAAGCAATAAAAACTATGCCCGGATAAGCGTTCTAAGATTTGATCGATAAAGGGGAGGGGGAAGTGATCTTTATGAGTGGCATCATTGAGTTTATGGTAATCGATGCACATCCTCCATCCCGTTACCGTCCTAGTTGGAATTAGATCATTATTGTCATTTGTTACTACCGTGACTCCACCCTTTTTAGGAACTACCTGGACCGGACTTACCCACTGACTATCGGAAATGGGATAAATGATCCCCTCATCTAATAACTTAAGAACCTCGCCCTTCATAACCTCTTTCAGGTTGGGATTAAGACGTCGCTGAGGTTGGACTACACCCTTTTGATTATTTTCAAAAAATATTTTGTGTGTGCAGAAAGAGGGGCTTATGCCAGGAATATCAGAAATTTGCCATGCTATAGCTCGACGATGCTTTTGTAGTAGTTCGATCAATTGATCGTTTTCGGATTGAGAAAGAAAAGCTGAGATTATAACGGGCAATTTAGAATCTTTTGCAAGAAAGGCATATTTGAGGTGGTCAGGCAGTGGTTTTAAATCAAGGTGGGGTGGTTCGTCATAAGAGTTTTTTAGATTCTTTTCTTTTTAAAAAACAAGATTTTCATACTTTTTTCTGCTACATACAAAATCATTTTCAAAATTTTCTTGGATCGACATCACCGTGTTTTCAAAATTATTTGAAGAAATTTCGGAAAAAGAAGAGGAAAATTCATTTGAAGAAATGTTGGAAAGGGAAAGGGAAGAGTCTTCATTTAGAACATCAACAAAAAAACATGAGTCATCATTTTTTAAAGAGTTTTTCATGGATTGATTAATGGAAAATGTGACCTCATCATCTCCCACACACAAAAGCAACTTTCCGTCACTAACATCTATAACTGCTCGAGAGGTGGCTAGGAATGGTCGACCAAGGATAAGAGGGACCTCGACATCCTCTTCAATATCAAGAATGACAAAATCCACCGGGAAGATGAATTTATCGACCTTTACTAGCACGTCCTCAATGATACCTAATGGATACTTAATGGACCTATCAGCTAATTGGATACTCATTCTTGTAGGGCTGAGAGTGCCTAATCCTAACTTCTTAAATAATGAAAAAGGCATCAAATTGATGCTCGCTCCTAGATCTGCTAACGCATGTTTAACAAATAAATCACCAAAGACGCAAGGAATGGAAAAACTACCAGGATCGTTTATCTTTTTAGGAAGATTAGAGTTTTTAACGACCGCCGAGCATTCTTCATTTAATGTTACATGTGATAAATTTTCCAATTTCGTCTTATTTGTTAACAGATCCTTAAGATATTTTGCGTACTTCGGCATTTGACTAATAGCTTCATGAAATGGCAAATTAACGTGGATTTGTTTGAACATTTCAAGGAAGCGTTTGTACTGATCGTCTAGTTTTTCCTTCCTAAGTCGAGCCGGATAAGGAGGTGGCGGAGATTCCTTTATAATAACAGGAGCATCATTTTGAAAATCATTTTTTTCTTTTTCAGAATCAGTAAAAACAGTGATATCTTTTTCTTTTTCAAACGTAGATTTTTCTTTTTCAAGATTTAAGTTATCACTTTCCGTGGGGGTAAAAATAGGAGGGACAATCACCCTTGGCTCTTCCCTTGTGGTGGGCTCGTTAACAACCTTACCGCTCCGAAGGGAAATCACATTTGCGTGCTCCCTTGGGTTAGGCTCAGTGTTCGAGGGAAGAGTTCCAGGTGGTCTCTTATAAAAAGCCTTGGCGAGTTGGCCGACCTGATTTTCTAAGTTTTTCATTGATCCCGTTAAGTTTCTAATAGTAGCATCGTTCGAGCTTATATACTTAGTGAGGATCTCTTCCAAAGGGGAAGGTTTTTGAAAATTTTGTTATGGTGGTGGTGGTGGTGGTGTAAAATCGTGCGGTGGGCGTACAACAATAGCGTTATTACTCCACGAGAAATTAGGATGGTTACACCATCCGGGGTGATAAGAATTAGAAGAAGAATTAAAACCAGGAGGAGAAGAAAAATTCGAAAAAGCAGAAAAATTTTTCGCAGAAATATTTTGAGCAGGCCTGGGTATGTTCCCCAGATAATCCACCTGCTCAGCAGCAGTAGCATTTTCATATACCTTAGCGGCGGAGGGAGCAGTCATCTCCGAGATCTTCTTGTTGAGCATTTCCACTTGCAGCGCCAGTTGCG
This sequence comes from Platanthera zijinensis, assembly GCA_039513925.1. Classification (NCBI taxonomy): domain Eukaryota; kingdom Viridiplantae; phylum Streptophyta; class Magnoliopsida; order Asparagales; family Orchidaceae; genus Platanthera; species Platanthera zijinensis. Next base: position 240,993,887 of record CM077079.1, on the reverse strand, counting down.
TCACCGAATCCACTTCATATATACCTGTAGGTTTAGATGGGCGAGTCCTAGACGAATTCCACTGATAGGTGTTCATCGCCATGTCCTCGATAAGCTCAAGAGCGGCTTGCAGAGTTTTGCGGTCTAAAGAACCAGCGGAAGCGGCATCTATCATCTGCTTAGTTTCTTGGTTTAGCCCATTATAGAATGTCTGGACCTGCAACCATACAGGCAGAGCATGGTGTGGGCATCATCTCAAAAGTTCTTTGAACCTCTCCCAAGTGTCATAGAGGGTCTCAGAAGCAATTTGAGAATAAGAGGTGATATTATTTCGAAGCTTAGCAGTTTTGGCGGGGGGGGGGGGTGGGGAAATAACGAGAAAGAATTTTTTTAGTTAAAATGTTCCAAGTAGTGATTGATCCTCTTGGAAGAGAACTCAACCACTGTTTGGCTTTGGTTCTTAGGGAGAAGGGGAAGAGTCTTAGCCTTATTGCATCGTCTGAGACACCATTGATTTTAAAGGTGTCACAGATTTCAAGAAAATTGGCAATATGCAAATTCGGATCTTCATCTTGTAATCCGTCGAGCTGTACATATTGCTGCACCATTTGTATGATGCTAGGCTTAAGCTCGAAGTTATTGTTCGCAATCGCAGGTCGAACAATACTTGATTCAGTCCCTTCCAAGTTGGGTCAAGCATAATCGGACATAGTCCTTTGCTGAGCCAATCCTGGGTTAGGGTCTCCCATCTCAGAATTAAAATTACAATCCCCGTAGGAATCCTCAACCGCTGTTTGAGAAGTGGAAGCCCCAAATCGTAGTTGTCTCCGAAAAGAGCGTTTAATTTCCGGGTCCAAATCAACAAGTAGCGACGGATTCGCTCGGGTCATGCACTAGCAAAGAAAACAAAGGAGAATGAAAATGAAAGCTTGGAAAAGAAAGAAAAAGAGAAGAAAGGATTTTTTTTTCTGAAAATAGATTTTTTTACGGCTTGGCTCTCGAACTTCCTGAGGACTACCCGGTGAAGGTTTCGCCCGGTACAAGGTAAAATGGTGGCACTTAAAGCCCCTTACCCTTTTCGAGAGATTTTAGGTGGGGTAGAAATAAGGTGAAGTGGGTTGATTATAATTATTAAATATATAAATATAATTTTTTTTTTGATTTTTATAGAAGTAATAGCGCAAGCGTTTTCAAAATATTGACGAGAAAACCTCCCCGACAACGACACCAAAAACTTGATGGGCTAAACCCGAACAGGCAAGCATACCTGTCGAATTGTAGTACCAAGGTCGTATTTAAACATGGGGTTGTCAATTACTGCTAACCACGCTTGAACTATTATCCTACCGGAAAATAGTTGGATTTTGAGAATTTTTTAAGTAAAATGAACGATGAATTGTGAGACGAAAACTTATATAAAAAAGGCTAGCATTCGATCATTGATTCACCATGAAATGAAACGAGAAAATCAAAAGGCATAGTTTTAAATTTGCAACTCCAACTCGGCCGTGACGGATCCGAAAATGAGACAAAATCTCGCTAGAGCATTGGGCCTCCTAACTTATAGGCTCTTTGATCGAAATCTCTTTACAAACCAAAGACGCCTAAAGTTGCATTATCGAAGTGATCCGCACTATTGGATTTGACTCCAATCCGGAAGATTTACGTCGTCCTATCTCTAGGGTTGCGTTCAACTCCTTCCTTCTTTGAGTGATCTTTCACATCCACGAGCCTCTCGGCTACTCGAATATGAGATCATAAGCCTACTACCGTATACCAAGAAATACGGAGTCGACGAAATAAAAATCAAAGAAGGACCGAGTAGAATTAAGCAAAAATAAAACTATGGAATAAAAGTAATTCTCATTTCAAATCATGGATCCTCATGATCAAATGCTAAGAGGAAATTAGCTACGCAAAATGGAAAAGAAAGCGACGATAATAAAAGGAGAAGTTTGCATATTTCTTATGATAAAAGGAAAGGGAGTACATGATAATGAAAAACAAAACTATACTACCAAAACCAAAATGATATTACAAGAATGAAAAAAACTAGAAATGAAAAATTACAATGAACTCTCTCGAATTGAACTCTCCAAAGCTATCTCCAAAAGCCCACTCTCAATCCAACCTTCTTAAGCTTTAGACTTGGGTTCCTTTTATAGGAGAGGAGGGAAGCATCTAGAATAGGGGGAGCCCAAGGGTGGCCGGCCATAGGAGGGGGAAAAGTTCATGCATGGTATTAAATGGAGGGGAGAGAAAAAGCTAGGGTGCATGCATGTAATAAATGGAGAATATAAAATATAAAAGGGGGGGGGGGAATGAATGAAAAATAAAAGAGAGGAGAAATGGTAGGGGCCAGCCACCTCATGAGGATGGGTTCATGCATGTAATAAATAGGGGAGAGAGAGAAAGACATGTGCATGCATGAGAAAGGTGGCAAAATAATAAAGGAGAGAGAGGGGGGGGGGGGGGTGGCCGGCCTATGTGGGCTTGAATGGGCTGTTTTGGGCTTTTTATATAGGCTCGGGTTGGGCTAGGGGCTGCTCCAAAATGTGAAGGCCGGCTGCTCTAATGCTTGGGCTGCAACAAGGGCTCGGGTAGGGCTTGATAGGTGGCCGGCCATGCTTTGAATGATGGTTGGGCTTGTGCTTGGGCTACTCCTACAATAAAACAAACATAGATTAGTTATATTATAAATAAAGTTAAAACACAAAACATCAAGAGCATTAAAATAAAAACAACATAATAACATTAAAACATTAAAATGAAATAACAAAACATCAAGAACATTAAAACATTAAAATAAAACAACACAACATAAACTAATACTAATTATAATTACTAAACATAACTTAATATATAGTAACATAATACATAAAATAAGACTATATATATATTTTTATACCCAATCATAAAATAACATCATAACAAGCATACAAAACACAAAATTATAATAAAACTTAAGCATTTTAACTACTTAATTACCCCAAAAAAGGATGACTAAAACTAGTCATCAACGACCTCGGCGACCTGTGCCCCAGCTCCATGTTGAAGAACCCCTGCTTCAGGCCAAACTTGAGGGCAACCATCAAGGTAAACCCATCCACCTCTTCCACTTCCAAAACCTCTTCCTGGAACCGGTCGATGTAACGACCCAAACTCTTATGCTTCCCCTGCACGATCTTAAAGAGGGTCGTCGCCTCCTTCTTCCTCTTCTTGGATGTCGCAAATCTCGCTATGAGACCCCGACGGAGGTCGGAGAAGCAGTAGATGGAACCTGCCGGCAGTTAGTGGAACCAGTCTCTTGCACTTCCCTTGAAGGTGATGGAGAAGAAGTGGCACTTGAAGGCGTCGGACATGTTGCGGATCGAGATCACGTCCTCAAACCACTAAAGATGCCTTACTGGGTCATCTCTGCCGGAGTAGTAGGTGAGGGCGGGCTCTCAGAAATTGTCGGGGATGGGGGCCTTGAGGATCTCAGCGCAGAAGGGGCTCCTCCCTTCCTGGCGACAGCGATTATCCTCCTCACTCGAATACTCGTGCTCGCTCCATCGGCGAGTATTCCCATACCTCACCGAGAGCTCAGGATCTCGGAACTGGATGCCCTGGCTGCTCGCTGGATGATGACGCGGCGGCATCGGTTGCTCCTCTCTCGCCTAGTCGGGCTCCTTTCCTGCTCGTCGGGTTGGCTCCTCCTCGCTCGGCGGGGTCAGGCGATAGGGAGAAGTTGCCGTGACCTCCGGTGGGTTGGCGAATCCGACGAGTATCGCCTTCTCCATCCTCTTCGCGAACTCGTTAAAATCCGCTACCGTCACAAACCCGCCACCTCTCTCCGAGGTGCCTGCTCCTGCCAAGTTGCCCGCCATCTCGCCTTGATCGTCACCATCGACCATCTTTCGCCACTACGAAACTTTCCTCCTTGGCTGCTATCCACGCTCACCGCACCAAGTGTTGGAGCCGAGAAAATCCCGACCTCAAAATCGGACTAGGCGGCCTAAGGCTACCGGTCTCGCAGTGAAATCGGATGGCCCGGGACGGGCAAAGGAAACAAGACCCCAGACGCTGCGCCAGGAAGGTCCCACCACGTACCCGATTGCTTAGATGAAGCAACCCCTTCTCAACCAGAATGGCCGAGCTAGATACGAAGGAGACGCGCGAGCTGGAATTCGCGAGTAATTATCCGAGAGTTTCCCGTGCCCTCCTTCATACCCCTGGGGTCCTATTTATAGGGAAATCCAAAGAGAGGGGGGGGGTCTTACTTATACCCTAAAGTGTTGAAGCCGAGAAAATCCCGACCTCAGAATCGGACTAGGCGGCCTAAGGCTACCGGTCTCACAGTGAAATCGGATGCCCCGGGACGGGCAAAGGAAACAAGACCCCAGAAGCTGCGGCAGGAAGGTCCCACCACGTACCCGGTTGCTTAGATGAAGCAACCCCTTCTCAACCAGAATGGCCGAGCTAGATACGAAGGAGACGCGCGAGCTGGAATTCGCGAGTAACTATCCGAGAGTTTCCCGTGCCCTCCTTCGTACCCCTGGGGTCCTATTTATAGGGAAATCCAAAGAGCGGGGGGGGGGGGGGGGGTCTTACTTATACCCCGACCCCGGTAATCGAGCGACTTTCTAGGGAGCTCGCTCGGGACGAGCCAGTATCTCGCCTTAGTCGCCACTTGGCGAGTATGCATGGGGAGCTCGCCATGCTCGCCCATACCTCTTGCTAGCCCGCGGCTTGATCTTGACTTCACCCTTGGATCGTTGACTTTGACTTCCGGTGACCTGGCTACGGTGGGTCCTCCCCTCGTCGAATACGGGTTGTACATGTATGTATATTTAAAAACTTTTCCTGAGTTATAAAAGATTATTTCTAAACTTAGATATAATATCACAGTATACTAAATTGAAATAAATGAAATCACAGAAATGCTAAATAACACAACCATAATAAGAACAAGAAGAAGAGGGCAACCAGACAACACAAGAATTTATAGTGGTTCCCCAACCCGGGTACATCCACTCTTCTACCACCCTGGTAGGAATCCACTCAGGTTTTTGATTAGGTGACTGCCACCAATAAGCTTTTGATCAGGTGCTCAAAAACTAAACCTCAAGTCTTTTGGTTAGGAGACTTGCAACCAGGAATCACTTTTGAAGGGAGTAGAGAACCCTTTTTACAGAGAGGGTGAGAGAGTGATGGTGTCTTATCATTCTCAAATACAAATGAGAAGACTAGTGGAATTGATGTTAACAAAAAGCTCCCCCTGAAATATTGAGTTTGTTCAGGGAGGAAATGGAGCTTTGCTTCAGGGTGATAGGCCTTCAATCTTTCAACTTCAACCAGAAGATCATTAGGAACTTGTTGACAGATGCAATGTTGTTGTCCTACTGAAAGTTCCTAAGAGTATGACAGAAGAAGACTCTTGATTTGGATGGTTGTTCTTCTTCTTCAGAAAGATTATTCTTCTTCTGGTCTAGCAGTTGTTGATTACTTTACTGATCGATTCTCTGTGTCTCAAGAATTCTGTATATCTCTTTGATTGTGTATGTATTGTATATCTTGTCTGTAAGAAAAAGAACTTCTCATCTTTTATATTTTCCATGTGGATGTGCTTTTGAATTTTGAAATTCTTCTTGTAATTAATGCTGACGTCCTTGGAATAATTTGGCATTGATTTGTTTCCCTAACTGTCCCTTAGAAAAACGGCAGGCAATAATCCTGATAAAGACCGTGGTTAATGCTCTTGTCTAACGGTAATATTCAGAAAATATTAGAGAATTAAGTACTCAGGAATCATTGCCACATAATAAGGAAAAAAGTGGCAAACAGCCAAGACTGGATTCGTCGACCTGAGTTCATAGTTCGTCGAGCTGAGAATAGCTGTTCGTCGAGCAGAGATCCAAGATCGTCGACCTCTGAATGCTGCTTGATAACTTTCTTCTTCTGTGCATAAAGTTTGTCGAGCTGAGATCCAAGATCGTCGAGCTGAGCCTTAAGAACTGAGTTCGTCCAGTTGGTCCAAGATCGTCGAGCTGAGTTTTGATTCTGGACTTAGACTATTTTTTGGTGTAGATTGTTGAAGTATCAGTTTGGCATTGAGTGTAATGTCATCTGTCATTGAGTAAAATGTCATCTGGCGTTTAGTGAAATATCATCTTATCCATAATTAGTGGACCAAAGAACAGAGTTCGTATAGCTGATGTTCTTAGTTCGTCGACTGAAGTTTGACTCAGAGAAGTTATCACATTGTCCAGAGTTCGTCGAGCTGGGAACCAAGTTTGTCTAGCTGAGCTAAGAGATTTGTCTCTGTGTTCGTCGAGCTGAGCATAACTTTCGTCGACCAGAGTTCGACGAACATAGAACTCCTTTTTCTAAGTCTTGAATTATCTAAGTCTTTAGTCTCTGACTTTGTTGAAGGCCGGTCCCTGACATTGTTGACTCTAAGGACTTTACCTAGACTCTAGGACACAACCATGACCCTGGTCTATACATGTTGGGTCATATCCTAAATTAATGAACCTAGCCCAAATCCAACTAGGGATCCAACAATCTCCCCCTATTTCGGTGAGGTCACTAATTACAGACTCAATAAAAGAAAATGTACAAAGCAAGAACACAATATATATCTGGCAGAGAATTAAATAGTAAATGTGCAGCAGATATATTTACACAGTTAGCTTTGTAACATAAAACACAATTTATCAAAAATATACCATATAGTAGTTTAGGTTCTAGTTTTTCTATTTCTTCTCCTTTGGCTGAGCTTCTTTGCTCTTATCCCCAGGCTGAATAAAAATGATTTTCCTGTCAGGATTAAAAGCTTCTTTCTTTGATATGTACATATCTGCTGCTCCAATCACTGTCATGGTGGAGGTTCTAGGAACTACAGCCTCTGGGTGTCTAGCCATATAATCTGCAAGATTAAATACCTTCTTGGTTACCTGAAGTCTTTCAAGTTCTTTCTCTCTATATGAGGACATGGTAGTGAACTTGGTTGGATCTTCTCTGGCCTTCTTTATCTGTGACAGGCCTATCAATTCTTGAAGCCTAGCTATCCTGAAATTAGGATCAACATCCTGACTGACAGATGATTGATCATCTTGGGAGGGTAGCAGAGTAGCAGGCCTGAATTGAGTTGACTGTGCTTGAAAGTTTGTTGCTTTCTGGCTTTCATCACTCTAAATGTATAGTGACTTTGGTGGTGCAGTTTCACTATATTTTCCTTTAGGTTTGTGTGATACTGAATGCCTTTTTTTTTCAGCTTGTTGTTGGGGAGGAGAGAACTCTTGCTTTTGATAGACTACTTCTTTTATCTGCTCTGTACAACCTATACTACTTTGCTGACTGCTTCCATGAGGTTGATGTCTAGATGACCTTTCCTGCCTCTGATAAGTTCTGGTGAATGTAGGTTTGGAAGGTATATCTGACCTTTGAGAGGTGGTTCCTGAAGCACCAGCAGCTGGAGGAGGAGGAGGAGGATCCTTCCTGTATTTATGAGCCGGGGGAGGAGAGTATCTTCTGCTTTTCTTTCTGGCCTTTTGTTCATTCTTGGAAAGCCATATCTAGTCTGGCATCACTTTGTATGGGGTTAAGTTTTGTAAAATATAGTAGGGAGTGTCATTTGTATTTCCAGGCTTGGGAGCAGGAGGGGGAGGAGCCTTCCTTTTCATAGAGATTTTCTTCCTCTTTTGATCCTTATCAGAATCATCATCATTATCATCATCATCATCAGAAGGTTGATGATTGTCATACATATCATCAATTTCTATTAGTGTGTCCTCAGAGATTGTTTTCTTTTCTGTCTGAGATGGAACTGGAAAGGGGACTGGAGAACTGTGTACATCTGTACTTTGAGCAGCTTGTAAGACCCCCTTTTTTTTTTGAAAGCCTGGGGTCTTATGCCCAGAACTACCGCTTTGAGGTGACACCTTCGCACCCGGGAAGGTCGTCACTGCAACGCGCCGATTCTGCCGGCCTTTTCGATCACAATCAAGTAGTAAGTAGAACAATAAAGAGAAATGCAGTCCACTATATAATATCACATATAAATAAAAACTCCACGAGGGGAGCGTCCACAGTATAACATCAGAGTAAAAACAGAGTACTGAAAGGAAAAGGACTTAAGCCTGGTACAACAACACCTCACTACATGGTCACTCAACGGAAGCTGAACTAAAACTAAGAGTCACCGTAACTGTCACTGAACCGAGAGCACCCAAGCTTGACTGGTCCATCTCCACCGACCCCATACTCTGCTGGTGCTGCATCTCTGGGTGCTTCCTCCTTCTCGGCCTGCAGTCGCCGCCTCGTAATCCACGTCTGCATCTATGTCTTCGGCCTCCTGACTGCTGAGCTGGTGGGATCCCACCCATCAAGGGGTATTTGACCCGTGTATGTCCCGGCTGGTGATAATGGTAACATAGTCGCGGGGTCAACTCTGTCAGAAACTATAAAACCCGTGACCCTTCCATATGGTACACCTAAAATGTTGTGGTCCGAAAACCGTTAGTCTAAAAGACTAAGCCCTATCATCCTCCACCCCTTCCCCCACGCTCTAAGGCATCGGGCGGAGAGGAAGAAAAAGGAGGACATGAAAGTGGAGATAAATTCCAAAGCAGATGACGGTGGACCTAACTAGCAAGTTATAATAGGTGAACAGTATAAATGTTGTAATAGGTATAACAGAAAGGAAGTAAGTAAGAAATTAAACCTTCGCTTATGTGAGTACACATAAGCCAATGAATCTTTTGCAAGGCTCCCATCGTATAACGCGTCCCATACCGCTTATACGTTGGGGTGTCGGTTATCAAGCAGCAGATTTACATATATCAAATTGACCTTAATTTATAAACTTCCCCACACAAGCTTATAGACCAAGGGGTCGTTTTGCAAGTCCTAAAGTATAAGCGTCCCATTCCACTTATATTTTAGGTGTCAAGGTTGTTATGAATGATTATGATGTGCAGCTATATGGTGGGTTATGATGTTCAAGCAGTGCAACTCAAACACCCAACTTTGTGTACACAAACCTTTAGTTCCCCCTTTCTGGAGATAACTCCCAGGTTACTCCCGTAGTGGCAAACGGAAGCGGTGGGTTGGGCCTCGCCCACCTCAAAACTAGTAAAAGCACCACTGGTCTGACCTATCGTACGCCCTCAACTCCTGGTGCACGAGGCGGACTCCTGCGTACTCTTGCTGACTGGTCCGCCGGACTTAACCTTGGCTAAGTGCTAGTCACCTTGCCGAGTCAACGATATCGGTGTCGGTGCAATCGAACTCCCCAATATCGAAAACCCACCACCTTAATCTTTCCTATTTTTATGCACATGCAGCAGTTTAATATATAACAATTTTAAAGTGTCAAACTCCCGGACTAAACCGTCCGTATAAACCACATCCGAGACCAAATTCCCCGGACTAAAACGTCCGGCTCATCTCCAGACTTCATCCCTTAGAACACCACGGGGCAGCGCCCCCTTGAACACCTCGGGACGACTTAACCATTACCAACCCTAACTAATGAGTGTGTGCAATGTGAATCCCTATTAGGCTAATTACTCTTTTGTTTGTTTTAAGATTTACGTTAACCCAGGACTGCCCCCGGCATACCCCGTAAAGGGCTCTCAAAGGGCACAGGAACCAAGACGGCGGCCTTACGGCCCGAAGTTCCCTTTCGCAAGGCACTTATTGTTATTGGTTGTTTTTCCCTTACCCGTTCCCTCTATAAATTGCATCAAACTAAACCTAGGGTGGATTTAACTCTTCACTCTTACGGGGATGACGATCTTTCGTCGGTCCCGCGCACCTTCTAGAGCGCATCAACTCATTCCTCACCATACTTGAAACCTCCTATGGTGATCCATCCTCTTTCTTTAAATCCAACCAACACAAGCTGTCCTTACGCTAACCCATACCTTATCCTGTACTCATTTTCCAAAGTTACTAACTACAGACCACCTTATACTAAGTAATGTCTATGATAGGATGTCCTTTGTGTTTTCATCCGAACAGCCTAAGTTATTTACTGGGGGTCTATCACGACATAATTAAATCAATTCCTGGTTATAACAATTTTCTCAATTAATCTATTAATTAATTAATTTTACTAAAATCCAAGGTCTTCCAAATTTGAACAAGGAGTATAGTTTTCAGTCATGTATAAATCATAATAAATTTAAGACAGATTCTAATATGTCTAAAAATGATATATCCAAGGTTTGACAATTTTCACTAAGGTCTAAGGGGCCTAAACATATTTTTGCAATAATCCATTTCTTTCATGTCTAATGAATAAACTACATCAGATTCTCTTCTAAATCATTTGGATTAATTACAGGGTACTAGAAATACCATGAAAATAGTACTATAAAAGTTTCATAATTTTATTGTTGGAAATTAATTTATAATAAATCATTTACTAAAACCCTAATCTAGCATGCTTGTGAATCAAGTACTATATTCATAACTTCAAAAATCCAGAATAAAATCCCACTGATTTAAAATGATTTAAAAACTCTATTTACCAACTTACATAATTTTCCAGAAACTATTTATGTCATAAAATATTTTTAAACCATAAGGCCCTTTAATAACACTTGTGAAAGAACTACTCTATTTATTCAACATAAAATAAAACTAAAATTCATGAGCATTCCCACTGGCCAACAACTTCTAATTCCAGAGTTTCAAGGGGGCCTTATTTGAATTAAAAAACTTTAATAAATAAAACATCAAATAGGGCTATACACATATTCATGAATGAAGTACTAAAAAACAATAATCCAAAAATTCTAGTAAAATCAGCCAAGGGTCCTAACTACCCTAGAAACACTCTACCCAAGTTTTACAGCTTTTGAGTGCATTTAAACTACTGCTTTGACCTAAAAGCCCTTCTACTCTAAAACTAGGGTTTAGGTTTTTAGGTACCTACCTACCTCAAAATTCTCTAATATTACAACCAGAGGGTTAAATACCCATTAACTACCTCTTCACCAAAACCCAAGGCCATATAAGGGCATTTGCCCCTATGTCCTTCACAAGCCCCCAAAGTCCACATTTAGGGTTTGAACCTGGGCCCTAGGGTAAACATACCCTAATCCATCCCATTTTACCTAAGGGAGTTCTTAGGACCATTTAAAACCAGTGGTCAGAATCTCAACCTCTGTTGAGGTGAGATGATCACACAAGTGTCAAAAGTACCTTTTCCCTAAGCTTCCCTTCACTAGGTCAAAACTAGGGTTTAGAGGATTCCTATTAAAAAGTCAACCAAATGAGTTGAAATTTAAACCAGACCTAGATACCTATCACAGGGACACCTCACCAAAATTTGGGAGGGTACGAAGGTCATTTGACCCTTAAACTATCTTACCCTAGCTTTTCTAGCGTTAGGGCAGAACCCTAAGTTACACTATCCCAAATGGTTTCCAATTTTTACAGGCGTTAGGTCTAGGTGATATTGAGTCCCTGTCCAAATTTCAAAGCATTTGGACCAAGGGTCAAGTGTGGGGAATTATTTTAAAATCTGCCCTACATATAGGTCCTACCCTAGAAAAATGGCCCTATAGGTCAGTAGACTTGTCCAAAAAAATTCCATTACATATCAAACTGTAGATAATAATAATTCCTACAACATTCATGTTGATCATTTTTTATGAACATGCCCCTAAGGGGCCTAAATAATTTTTAGAAGAAATCTGCCCTAGTTGTAGGACATACCCTTACTAAAAAGGCTCTACAGGGCATTCCCCTCATCCAATTTTTCACCACTGCATATCAAATTGTAGGTATTCAAAAGACCTACAACTTTTATGTTATACACTGTTTCAGTAGGCGCCTCTAAGGGACCTAAATTCCATTTACAGTAAATATGTGTAAATAAATACAGAAAATTGAATATATAAATCATTAAACTTATTTAATAGGGTTGCACGAATCTTAAAGCAAGATCCAACGGCAGCTGGTCATCTTCTCTGATTTGGACCTAAAAAGAGCCCGCACAGGTGGTTTTTACGGGCCCTTTTCCGGCGGCCTAAGGCGGCACCACCACCGGGAAACATCACCCATTTGTTCCCGGTGGTGGGGGCTATCCATGGCCGGAGCTAGGGCGGCCGGAGGTGGCGGCGCCGCCCTACCCAAGAGCTCCAAAAGTCCATGAAAAATGGAATTTTTCTGAAATTTAAAACTCCTAATCTGTCTTGTTTGAGCACGACATCAACTCCTAAACATTCCTAGGATCTAAACATGGAAAAAGAGGTGAGGGAGGACCTTTAACCAAGCTTGTCGGCGAGTGCGGTGGTGGTGCGCCATGGCCGGTGGTGGAGCTTTCCGATGCTTGCAATTTCACTACCAAATAGCCCGGTTTCTTTAGGTGAAGGGTGGAAACGACTTCTCTTGGTCTAGGGAAGCTTTTAAAAGCATCAAATGGGGGAGAGGGAGGGTGTAGGCTTGATGGCCATTAAGATGAAATTTCGGCCATGGAGAAAAACCCTTGAAATTCACCTCCCCTTGGTCCCAATACGTTTGGAAACTCCTAAAAACTGATAGGGGAGATGAATACTAATCAATTGGTGATGAATGGAGGGGTGATTCACCTTCCCCACCATGAATAGCCTTCTTTTTCTCACTTTCTCTCTCCTCCATTAAAGGGCAAATGAAGCTTTCTCTCTCTTCACCATCATGAACGAATTTTCTCATCTCCCTAGCCTATTGGCAGCCCACTAAGGTTTATAATCCCCTTAGGAAAAATCATGAAGGGAGTGGTTCACCTTCCACCATAAGTGGCCTCTTTAAACACTTTTTCTCTCCTCTTTATTTCTCTAAATTTAGGCTTCTCTCTCTCTCTCCTAGTCACTAGGTTGACTTGGTCAATCCTCTAGGATATGGGCAGCCAAATTAATACATAATAATCATGCAAGAGATTATCCTAAGGGGAGGGTGGCTTGGGGTTGGGTTAACCCATAAAGACTAGGTTTGACTTGATTTGGACTTGGGGTTGACTTGGTCAATTTGACCACTGTGGTTGACCCAAGTGGGTCCTTGGTGACTCCTTGGGCCCATATTATGTCTAAGGGGATCTTTAGAGTCAAAATGAACCTACTAGGCCACCCAAAAATCAGAGTTTAGAAAATTACTATTTGCAGACCAAGAGGGTCTCAATTAGGTTTTTAGGTTACTTGGTCTCCTGGGTTCACCTAGGTTAACTCATAGGACCTAGTTATGCTCAAGTCACTCCTAGGGGGGTCCAATTTGAAAATGGGATGTTACAAATCCCAATAAACAAAACAAAAATTTCTTCCCCGAAATTAAGGCTAAGTCTATGGGTGGTTTTCTACTGAGTTAACTTAAGCTTGTAACATCCCATAAGGGTTGAAGTGCCTACTAGATCAATGATTAAGGGCTAGCCCCAATAAACAAAAGTTTAGCCCATATCTCCTGGAATATTCTACTAGTAATTGCAATTAGGGAGAAAACTTTAAACCACTTGAGGAGTTGCGAGGTATACCTGACTGAAAAGTTCCGGGTATCTTTCCTGCATCAGGTCCTGAGGATCCCAGGTATGTTCCTCCTATCCATGCTTTCTCCACAGGACCTTGACTAGCAGGATCTTCTAGCACCACAAAACTGCACTTCTAAATCAGGGTTTCCCCAACTATCTCGCTCAATCTATCCTCGAACTTCCACTCTAACTCTGGAAGTGACTATAATAGTTCTTCAAAACCCTTATACTTGCCTATACCATTCGGAAAACCTCACCGTGCGTAGCCAAATCCATGACGTCTTTCTCATTTCGGGGAAAGACAAGTTCTAATACACACAATCTTCTTCTAGTAAATTGAGTTTTTGTTTGTAACGGTAGACAACAACTCTATAAACCTCCTCCACGTGATCATGTTCCTATTCCTTCATATACGCCCGAGTAATCAATCAATTTGACCCTATGATTTATCCAACTCTGGTCGTTAATGGGAAAGATTACTTCGTCAAATGAACCGTCATCCGCAAGATTTAAGGGGGTGTACTCGTGCATTTTTGGAGGTTGTCATTTATACCTTTTTAATTTGTTGTGCCATTCTGCCGTAGTTACACTTGATTTTTCCAAACATTTATTTATCATAGCCGCGACCCTTGCTAACCATGTTTGTGTCATCAAATGTATCTAATCTTGTATTGATGCTATCTGAATCGAGTCTGCAAGGTCATACCTAAGATATATATTTTTGATATATCGTCTGCTAATTTCTTTCAAACTCTTAGTGTTATTATACTCATGATGTTACATCATAGTGTCTCAGTCTTATCTTCCCAAATCTACTTAGTCTTACTACCCGTCATCAAATTCACATGGTATCTTCTAGTAGTTATGTCTCGTAGTTACTCCTCATTATTACCATGACATCATTCGAGTGGCGTCGAATAAGACCAACCTCAACATTACTGTGTTTGGGGCAACACACTTTCTAAATTAGGTCTAGGAGACCTAAGCCATTAACTCACTTGCCCAATAAACAAAAGATAAGCCCCCAATAAACAAACGATAAGCCCATATCTTCCTTGGGCTAATTTTCTTTTATCTTACCATGTTATATCTGTCCTAGCTGAGTGTACAATCCCTAGGGCATCAATCTATGACTTGGGGTTCCAAACTGACACTTGCAGATATACTCCATACTTTAAACCCTCCGAGTCAAATTTACGACACGCTTATCAGGGTTGTTCCCACTTCCAATTGGGTCTCTTTCGAACTTGAATTCCTACCCGTCCTTCAGTGTTTATCTTGTAGTTGTCCCTGAGTAATCTTGTTACTGGTACGGGGGTTAATACTACGTGTCTTCTACCATTCTGATAATGGATTATTGGTCAGTCACAATAGATTGAGTAATCCTTGTTAGGGACCATAGGGACACCAGAGTTTATGTCTTAGGTATACATTTACCTATTAAACTCCTCCTTTAATCTCTTTAGGTATTTCCGTACCTAACCAAATTCATACTTAAGGTCTGTTTTGGACTAGGGCACAGTATAAGTTGTCGGGTTAGTCACGTATCCTAGCGGTTGAGTCTAACCTATTGACTAGAGAATTACAAGAAGAGGTCTTTGCAACCGGAGGTGCTCCCTGCTGGGGACAGGGTTTGCCGTAGGCTACAAAGAAGAATTCCAATTGTTAGCTAATGTACAAATGGAATGGATGGAAAGTGGACAATTTACATGTGATTCCCCATATGGGCACACCACTACTTCCGCTGCTTAGTTTGTCCGCAAACTAAACTCGCGCGGAGGTGACCCAGGGATTTGTGGACTGCTACTAATCCGATCGATGTTTCCTCTGATACCACTTGTAAGACCCCCCCCCCCCCCCCTTTTTTTTTGAAAGCCCAGGGTTGCCCAGAACCGCCGCTTTGAGGTGACACCTTCAGACCCGGGAAGGTCGTCACTGCAACGCGCCGATTCTGCCGGCCTTTTCGATCACAATCAAGTAGCAAGTAAAATAATAAAGAGAAATGCAGTCCACTATATAATATCACATATAAATAAAAACTCCACGAGGGGAGCGTCCACAGTATAACATCAGAGTAAAAACAGAGTACTGAAAGGAAAAGGACTTAAGCCCGGTACAATAACACCTCACTACATGGTCACTCAACGGAAGATGAACTAAAACTAAGAGTCACCGTAACTGTCACTGAACCGAGAGCACCCAAGCTTGACTGGTCCATCTCCACCGACCCCATACTCTGCTGGTGCTGCATCTCTGGGTGCTTCCTCCTTTTCGGCCTGCAGTCGCCGCCTCGTAATCCACGTCTACATCTACGTCTTCGGCCTCCTGACTGCTGAGCTGGTGGGATCCCACCCATCAAGGGGCATTTGACCTGTGTATGTCCCGGCTGGTGACAATGGTAACATGGTCGCGGGGTCAACTCCGTCAGAAACTGCAAAACCCGTGACCCTTCCATATGGTACACCTAAAATGTTGTGGTCCGAAAACCGTTAGTCTAAAAGACTAAGCCCTATCATCCCCCACCCCTTCCCCCACGCTCTACGGCATCGGGCGAAGAGGAAGAAAGGGGAGGACATGAAAGTGGAGATAAATTCCAAAGTAGATGACGGTGGACCTAACTAGCAAGTTATAACAGGTGAACAGTATAAATGTTGTAATAGGTATAACAGAAAGGAAGTAAGTAAGAAATTAAACCTTCGCTTATGTGAGTACACATAAGCCAAGGGATCTTTTGCAAGGCTCCCATCGTATAACGCGTCCCATACCGCTTATACGTTGGGGTGTCGGTTATCAAGCAGCAGATTTACATATATCAAATTGACCTTAATTTATAAACTTGCCCACACAAGCTTATAGACCAAGGGGTCGTTTTGCAAGTCCTAAAGTATAAGCGTCCCATTCCACTTATATTTTAGGTGTCAAGGTTGTTATGAATGATTATGACATGCAGCTATATGGTGGGTTATGATGTTCAAGCAGTGCAACTCACACACCCAACTTTGTGTACACAAACCTTTAGTTCCCCCTTTCTGGAGATAACTCCCAGGTTACTCCCGTAGTGGCAAACGGAAGCGGTGGGTTGGGCCTCGCCCACCTCAAAACCAGTAAAAGCACCACTGGTCTGACCTATCGTACGCCCTCAACGCCTGGTGCACGAGGCGGACTCCTGCGTACTCTTGCTGACTGGTCCGCCGGACTTAACCTTGGCTAAGTGCTAGTCACCTTGCCGAGTCAACGATATCGGTGTCGGTGAAATCAAACTCCCCAATATCGAAAACCCACCACCTTATTCTTTCTTATTTTTATGCACATGCAGCAGTTTAATATATAACAATTTTAAAGTGTCAAACTCCCGGACTAAACCGTCGGTATAAACCACATCCGAGACCAAAGTCCCCGGACTAAAACGTCCGGCTCATCTCCAGAATTCATCCCTTAAAACACCATGGGGCAACGCCCCCTTGAACACCTCGGGACGACTTAACCATTACCAACCCTAACTAATGAGTGTGTGCAATGTGAATCCCTATTAGGCTAATTACTCTTTCGTTTGTTTTAAGATTTACGTTAACCCAGGACTGCCCCCAGCATACCCCGTGAAGGGCTCTCAAAGGGCACTAGGAACCAAGACGGCGGCATTACAGCCCGAAGTTCCCTTTCGCAAGGCACTTATTGTTATTGGTTGTTTTTCCCTTACCCGTTCCCTCTATAAATTGCATCAAACTAAACCTAGGGTGGATTTGACTCTTCACTCTTACGGGGACGGCGATCTTTCGTCGGTCCCGCGCACCTTCTAGAGCGCATCAACTCATTCCTCACCACACTTGAAACCTCCTATGGTGATCCATCCTCTTTCTTTAAATCCAACCAACACAAGCTGTCCTTACGCTAACCTATACCTTATCCTGTTACTCATTTCCCAAAGTTGCTAACTACAGACCACCTTATACTAAGTAATGTCTATGATAGGATGTCCTTTGTGTTTTCATCTGAACAACCTAAGTTATTTACTGGGGGCCTATCACGACATAATTAAATCAATTCCCGGTTATAACAATTTTCTCAATTAATCTATTAATTAATTAATTTTACTAAAATCCAAGGTCTTCCAAATTTGAACAAGGAGTATAATTTTCAGTCATGTATAAATCATAATAAATTTAAAACAGATTCTAATATGTCTAAAAATGATATATCCAAGGTTTGGCAATTTTCACTAAGGTCTAAGGGGCCTAAACATATTTTTGCAATAATCCATTTCTTTCATGTCTAATAAATAAACTACATCAGATTCTCTTCTAAATTATTTGGATTAATTACAGGGTACTAGAAATACCATGAAAATAGTACTATAAAAGTTTCATAATTTTACTGTTGGAAATTAATTTATAATAAATCATTTACTAAAACCCTAATCTAGCATGCTTGTGAATCAAGTACTATATTCATAACTCCAAAAATCCAAAATAAAATCCCACTGATTTAAAATGATTTAAAAACTCTATTTACCAACTTTCATAATTTTCCAGAAACTATTTATGTCATAAAATATTTTTAAACCATAAGACCCTTTAATAACACTTGTGAAAGAACTACTCTATTTATTCAACATAAAATTAAACTAAAATTTTTGAGCATTCCCACTGGCCAACAACATCTAATTCCAGAGTTTCAAGGGGGCCTTATTTGAATTAAAAATCTTTAATAAATAAAACATTAAATAGGGCTATACACATATTCATGAATGAAGTACTAAAAAATAATAATCCAAAAATTCTAGTAAAATCAGCCAAGGGTCCTAACTACCCTAGAAACACTCTACCCAAGTTTTATAGCTTTTGAGTGCATTTAAAGTACTACTTTGACCTAAAAGCCCTTCTACTCTAAAATTAGGGTTTAGGTTTTTAGGTACCTACCTACCTCAAAATTCTCTAATATTACAACCAGAGGGTTAAATTCCCATTAACTACCTATTCACCAAAACCCAAGGCCATACAAGGGCATTTGCCTCTATGTCCTTCACAAGCCCCCAAAGTCCACATTTAGGGTTTGAACCTGGGCCCTAGGGTAAACATACCCTAATCCATCCCATTTTCCCTAAGGGAGTTCTTAGGACCATTTAAAACCAGTGGTCAGAATCTCAACCTCTGTTTAGGTGAGATGATCACACAAGTGTCAAAAGTACCTTTTCCCTAAGCTTCCCTTCACTAGGTCAAAAATAGGGTTTAGAGGATTCCTATTAAAAACTCAACCAAATGAGTTGAAATTTAAACCAGACCTAGATACCTATCACAGGGACACCTCACCAAAATTTGGGAGGGTACGAAGGTCATTTGACCCTTAAACTATCTTACCCTAGCTTTTCTAGCGTTAGGGCAGAACCCTAAGTTACACTATCCCAAATGGTTTCCAATTTTTACAGGCGTTAGGTCTAGGTGATATTGAGTCCCTGTCCAAATTTCAAAGCATTTGGACCAAGGGTCAAGTGTGGGGAATTATTTTAAAATCTGCCCTACATATAGGTCCTACCCTAGAAAAATGGCCCTATAGGTCAGTAGACTTGTCCAAAAAAATTCCATTACATATCAAACTGTAGATAATAATAATTCCTACAACATTCATGTTGATCATTTTTGATGAACATGCCCCTAAGGGGCCTAAATAATTTTTAGAAGAAATCTGCCCTAGTTGTAGGACATACCCTTACTAAAAAGGCTCTACAGGGCATTCCCCTCATCCAATTTTTCACCACTGCATATCAAATTGTAGGTATTCAAAAGACCTACAACTTTTATGTTATACACTGTTTCAGTAGGCGCCTCTAAGGGACCTAAATTCCATTTACAGTAAATATGTGTAAATAAATACAGAAAATTGAATATATAAATCATTAAACTTATTTAATAGGGTTGCACGAATCTTAAAGCAAGATCCAACGGCAGCTGGTCATCTTCTCTGATTTGGACCTAAAAAGAGCCCGCACAGGTGGTTTTTACGGGCCCTTTTCCGGCGGCCTAAGGCGGCACCACCACCGGGAAACATCACCCATTTGTTCCCGGTGGTGGGGGCTATCCATGGCCGGAGCTAGGGCGGCCGGAGGTGGCGGCGCCGCCCTACCCAAGAGCTCCAAAAGTCCATGAAAAATGGAATTTTTCTGAAATTTAAAACTCCTAATCTGTCTTGTTTGAGCACGACATCAACTCCTAAACATTCCTAGGATCTAAACATGGAAAAAGAGGTGAGGGAGGACCTTTAACCAAGCTTGTCGGCGAGTGCGGTGGTGGTGCGCCATGGCCGGTGGTGGAGCTTTCCGATGCTTGCAATTTCACTACCAAATAGCCCGGTTTCTTTAGGTGAAGGGTGGAAACGACTTCTCTTGGTCTAGGGAAGCTTTTAAAAGCATCAAATGGGGGAGAGGGAGGGTGTAGGCTTGATGGCCATTAAGATGAAATTTCGGCCATGGAGAAAAAACCTTGAAATTCACCTCCCCTTGGTCCCAATACGTTTGGAAACTCCTAAAAACTGATAGGGGGGATGAATACTAATCAATTGGTGATGAATGGAGGGGTGATTCACCTTCCCCACCATGAATAGCCTTCTTTTTCTCACTTTCTCTCTCCTCCATTAAAGGGCAAATGAAGCTTTCTCTCTCTTCACCATCATGAATGAATTTTCTCATCTCCCTAGCCTATTGGCAGCCCACTAAGGTTTATAATCCCCTTAGGAAAAATCATGAAGGGAGTGGTTCACCTTCCACCATAAGTGGCCTCTTTAAACACTTTTTCTCTCCTCTTTATTTCTCTAAATTTAGGCTTCTCTCTCTCTCTCCTAGTCACTAGGTTGACTTGGTCAATCCTCTAGGATATGGGCAGCCAAATTAATACATAATAATCATGCAAGAGATTAGCCTAAGGGGAGGGTGGCTTGAGGTTGGGTTAACCCATAAAGACTAGGTTTGACTTGATTTGGGCTTGGGGTTGACTTGGTCAATTTGACCACTGTGGTTGACCCAAGTGGGTCCTTGGTGACTCCTTGGGCCCACATTATGTCTAAGGGGATCTTTAGAGTCAAAATGAACCTACTAGGCCACCCAAATATCAGAGTTTAGAAAATTACTATTTGCAGACCAAGAGGGTCTCAATTAGGTTTTTAGGTTACTTGGTCTCCTGGGTTCACCTAGATTAACTCATAGGATCTAGTTATGCTCAAGTCACTCCTAGGGGGGTCCAATTTGAAAATGGGATGTTACACAACTAACTTATTTCCTTCCTCTATGTCAGCCAAGATCAAAGCATCTAGATTTGGCACTGGAGAATCATCCATTATAAATATTGGAGCCTTGGGAGAAGATATAATGGGAGAAACAATCTGTGGAGATGATGGAGTGGCAGGGATAGCAAAAATAGCCTTGAGTTGTTTGAAGACTTCAGGGCTGATTAGAGAAGAATAGGGGGTAATAGCCAATGATGGCTTAGTACACTCAGCTGGAGGGAGACTTAGATAAGCTGTATCAAAAGATCTTAACAGACTCATCAAGTCTACTATGGGATTAATAAAAATATCACCAACAGTACTTATTTCACGAATAACTGACCCATCTATTTCTATGTCAGTTTCAATAAAATTAATCAAATCAAATAAATCAGTATCATCTGCTTCAGCTTCTGCTTCTGCATCCATTACTGCTGTATCTGCTGTATTTGATACCTGTACAACTGGTTCTGCTACTACTGCTGCAACTGCTGCTACTTCTTCATGAAGTATCTCCCCCTGCCTGCACTACTAGAAAAATGGCTTTTAGCCACGGTTTCTTTTGCCACGGGGAAAAATCGTGGCTAATAGTGAGTATTAGCCACAGTTTTATTCCGTGGCTAATACTGGACTTTTAGCCACGGTTTGCCTGAACCGTGGCTAAAAGTCTAGTATTAGCCACGGTTTGCCTGAACCGTGGCAAAAGGTCGCGGCATCGTTTAGTCCCACACCGCAAAAACAAAATGAGATTTTTGAGTTTATAAGGAATTTATTTCAATTAGCCTTTGAAATAAATATGGCTGCGGCGGCGGCCGGGCGGCGGCGGCGGCCGGGGGGCGGCGGCGGCGGCCGGGGGGGGGGGGGGGGGGCGGGGGCGGCGGCGGCGGCGGCGTCCTGATTTTTTTATGTTATGAGTAGCCTTTTAACCACGGCAATTAAACCGTGGCTAAAAGTCCACTATTAGCCACGGCAATGAACCCTGGCTAAAAGTCCAGTATTAGCCACGGTTTTGGACTTTTAGCCACGGTTTGGACTTTTAGCCACGCTCGTATTTCCCACGCCCATTTTCCGTGGGCAGACCGTGGCTAAAAGTCTTTAGCCATGGTTTTGGACTTTTAGCCACGGCAATCTGCCGTGGCTAAAAGTCAGTTTTCTAGTAGTGCTGGTTTCAATAGATACTGAAGCCAGGCCCCCAAATGAAGAGGGAGCAATAATGAGGGCAGAGATCTGGGTAACAAGAGAGGATATGGAGGCAGCTAGAGGAGAAATGGCCTATACTATAAGAGATTTGAGTAGGGGTGTGAGGAGAGTAATGAGAGGGGTGACAAGTGATGGATCAAAGTTTGGAGAAGTAGATGGTTGGGAAGTAGCTTGTTGAGTGGAAACTGCAGTTACTGAGGGGTTGGGAGGTGGAGGTGGAATGAGAGTGTGTAGGGGGGAGTAATGTATAGGAGAAGGAGTGTTTAGTGGAGAGGATAATAAATTGAAGGAGGGGAATGATTAGAGGTTGGTGTGGGGGATATCGACAAGATGAGATGGAAGAGGAGATTGGGGTGGTGTGGGTACAGATATATCATGCTGAGGGGAGGTTGGATTGGATGGTATGTGTGTAGGAGAGGAAGGAATACGAGATGCTGGTGGTTTAGGGGTAGGGACTATAATGGTAGTGGAGGGTGGGGTTGGTTGGACTTGAGATTGGGATGGAACTTGAGGGGCAGGAGGTGGTGGAGGGGTGGAGAGGATCCCTTCAGTGGGGTGGGGATAGGCTAGTGCAGCCCATGTACTTTCAAAAGTTTTAGTGGAGGAGGAGGTAGCCTTAGTTGGCTTAGTGATGGTCCTCTCCCACTTGCTAAAAAGAGCACAGGTGAGTCTCTTTGAAGCATTGATGGATATGGTCGAGGAGACCATGGATCCTGCAGCCTTTTCCTTAAGGAAGATCCCTAGGATCCTTCCAAAACACACCTCTTTCTTATTATTCTTCTTTTTAAGCAAATCAAACAGAATTTGACCCCAGTTCACAGCTTTCTTATTTACTATGGTGCACATAACCAGGAACTGATGCCTGGTGATGTAATCATGTGCTGTGTGCTTTCCGAGCAATACCTTCCCAGCTATATCTGCGAGAAACTTATACTCGGCAGATAAAAGTTTCTTAAGTAGTTTGTTTGGGGTGTCTCCAGAATAACCCATTGTACTCAACATCAAATCGAACTCTTCAGAATCTATTTCTAATTCATCCTCACCATTTTTCAATCCAAAAATCTCAGTTAGAATGTCGGGGGTAAGAGAAATAGCATTACCCACGATGGATCCAGTCATCGTGTTCTCTTCTGTAGTAGCTATGTACACCTACTCCCTGATTTCTATGGCAGATATCTTAATACGAGTCGAAAGCAGAGTCTTTAGTTGTTGGTCTTCAATCAGTTTAATAATGTTCAGGAAAACTTGATTAGAGTACTGGAACGATTCAAAATCCAAGTCAAAACCAGAGTCAAACTTCATTGCACCAAGGGATCCTGCGAAAATCGCCATGAGAGCACCTGCAAAGGAAAATGACGATCAAGTGCAAAAGAACTGACAGCGTGGGACGGAGGTCGAAGAAAACCTAAATATAGTGTTTTACAGAATATGAATCGACAGATTCCGTTCCACGAAAAATGAAAAGATCTTCAATCTGAGGTCGCCGAAATAATTTAGAGTTAAACAGTTCGTCGATCTCAGTCTTAAGGTTTGAAGACATTTAGTCGATCTCTGGTCATCGAAAGTTTTCTGAAGTAAGTTCGTTGATCTCAGTTCGACGAAACTAACTTCACTCACAGATAGTTCATCGATCTCTGGTCGATAAAAATATCAAGAACTTTTCCTAGTTCGTCGAGCTCCGTTCGACGAACTCTGATAAATTCGTCGATTACAGACATAAACTAAACTAAACCTTCTCCATTTATCATTCCAAGCTGATTTATAAAGAACAAGTGATTTCTTTCATCCAGGGGTTTGGTGAAAATGTCAGCTCTTTGTAAATTAGTGTAGATATAGACAAGATTAATTTTTTTTTGTCTACACACTCTCTAATGAAATGATGTCTTATGTCTATATGTTTAGTTCTGTTGTGATGGACTGGATTTTGTGCTATAGCTATAGCACTTGTGTTATCACATAATAGAGTTGAATTATTTAAGTTTAATCCATAGTCCAGGAGTTGGTTATGAATCCACAGCATCTGGGAACAACAACTGCCAGCTGCAATGTATTCTACTTCAGTAGTTGATGTGGACACAGATGATTGTTTCTTGCAAAACCAGAACACTAATCTCATACCAAGGAACTGGCAGGTTCCTGAGGTACTCTTTCTATCCACTCTGCATCCAGCAAAGTCACCATCTGAGTATCCAGTTAACTCAAACTCTGACTCAGTAGGATACCAGAGACCTAGACTAGGATAACCCGTTATATATCTTAAAATCCTTTATAGAAAAACTAGATGGGATTCTTTAGGGTTCACTTGGAACCTAGCACAAAGGCATGTAGCAAACATTATATCAGGTCTGCTTGCTATAAGGTATAGTAGGGACCCAACAATGCCCCTATATAATTTTTGATCCACAGGTTTCCCATGCACATCAGAATCTATTATAGCATTTGTAGCCATGAGTGTTTTCTTTGCTGAGGCATCAGCCATCCCAAACTTTTTAATAAGCTCTTTAGCATATTTAACCTGAAAAATGAAGATGCTATCAGGGAGCTGCTTTACTTGGAGACCAAGTAAGTAGGAGAGCTCACCCATGCTACTCATCTCAAATTTTGAATGCATTAGATCAGAAAATCTTTTGCATAATTTGGGGTCACTAGAACCAAATATTATGTCATCTACATATATTTATACTAACA
This sequence comes from Platanthera zijinensis, assembly GCA_039513925.1. Lineage (NCBI taxonomy): Eukaryota > Viridiplantae > Streptophyta > Magnoliopsida > Asparagales > Orchidaceae > Platanthera > Platanthera zijinensis. The sequence continues at coordinate 240,969,277 of CM077079.1, read as the reverse complement.
GTATTTTATCATAATGCATTTTGGTAAATAAGGTCCTATCTACTATGCCTCTTGAAAAACCATGCTCTAGGAGAAAGTTGGCTAAGGTCTCATACCAAGCCCTTGAAGCTTGGTTTAAACCATAGAGAGCTTTATGAAATTTAAATACATAAGAGAGATGAGTTGGAGAAGCAAAACCTGGAGGTTGTTAAACATAAACCTCTTCTTTAAGTTCCCCATTTAAGAAATCACTCTTCACATCCATTTGATAAAATTTGAACTTCTTAAATGCAACATAAGCCAGAAATATCCCTATAGCTTCTAGCCTGGCAACTGGAGCAAAGGTTTGATCATAGTCATTCCCATCCTCTTGCCTATACCCTTGAGCAACAAGCCTAGCCTTGTTCCTCACAATCGCACCTTGGGCATCAAGCTTTTTTCTGAATACCCATTTGGTTCCAATGACTGGGTAGTCTTTTGGTCTTGGAACCAAAACCCAAACTCTGCATCTCTCAAACTGATTAATCTCCTCTTGCATTGCAATGATCCAGTGGGGATCTTGTTCTGCATCAGTTATGGATTGAGGCTCAATTTGAGAGAGGAAACAGGCATGCATCAAGTCTTGGTTGAGTTGATGCCTTGTCTGTACACCTACAGTTATGTCTCCAATCACTTGGGATCTGGGGTGATCCCTTAGTATGACAAAATCAGTGGGTGGAGTTGGTTCTGAAACATCATTTAGAGAGAATTCTTCTTGTGGAATATCTTCTGTTATTATAGGGGGATCAGCTTCTTCCACAGTCTCTTCATTACTTTCTTCATTGACTTGTTGAGAAGGATGAGGTATAACTTTGGGGGAAAGGTTTAAGTCATCCACTTTCTCACACAAGTTGTGTACCTGCAAGGAGTCTTTGGTAAAAATCTCTTTCTCCTTATAAAACATGTTAGCCTCATCAAATATAACATGCATGGATTCCTCTATTTTTAGTGTAGATTTGTTAAAGACCCTATAAGATTTGCTGACTTGGGAATATCCTAGAAAAATTCCCACTGCAGCCTTTGCTTCAAATTTTCTAATATATTTCTCGTCATTATTATGAATGTAGCACACACAACCAAAAACTTTAAAATAGTTGATTATTGATTTCTTCCCTTTAAGTAATTCATAGGGAGTCTTATGTTTTAGTTTGTTTCTCAAGCTTCTATTCAGGACATAATTTGTTGTGCTCACAGCCTCTGCCCAATAGGATAGGGGCATGTAAGCATCTGTAAGTAATGTACCTGGAGCTTCAATGAGTGTTCTATTTTTCCTTTCAGCTACCCCATTTTGTTGAGGAGTTCTAGGAGATGAGAAGCAGTGCCTGATACCTTCCTTCTCACAGAACTCATGCATAAGAAAAGACTCAAACTCTATACCATGATCACTTCTAATCAATGCAACATGAGTAGAGTACTCAATCTGTATGGTCCTGAGAAAATCTATAAGAACCTTGAATGTATCTGACTTAGATCTCAGAAAGAATACCCAAGAGAATCTGGAGAAGTCATCTACCACCACTAAAGTTTAAGATTTCCCTCCTAAGCTTTGTACAGCCACAGGGCCAAAAAGGTCCATATGTAGTAAGTACAATATCCTAGGTGAATCACTCTTATTAATGGATTTGAAACAAGATTTAGTTTGCTTGCCTAGTTGACAAGCCCTGCAGAGTCCTTCCTTCTTGTAGGGGCTAGAAGGTAGACCTCTAACAAGGTTGTCCTTAGATAACCTAGCAATATTTTTCAGATTTACATGTCCTAATATTTTATGCCACAAATCATTTTGACTGCTAAGTATGTTAAGCAAACATATGTCTGAAGTAACAGAATGAAAATCTACTAGATATATATTTCCTTGTCTATTGCCAATTAAAACAGGTTTGTTTTCGTTAGAGGTAATAGTACAAGAGCTAGAATTGAATGATACCTGATAACCTTCATCGCAAAGTTGGCTTATAGAGATAAGGTTATGCTTTAGTCCACTTACATATGCAACTCTCTTGAAAGTTATTGTTCCAATTTTGACTTTGCCATAACCCTCTGTTTGGCCACAGTTAGAGTCACCAAAGATGACCTTTGGTCCCAACTTGGGCTTGTTAAATTAGATTGTCTTTGCTGCCTGTCATGTGCTTGGAGCAGCAACTATCTAGGTACCAATGTTGATTATATGCTGGATAGGTCTTCATCTGCAAATAAGATAGTTAGTTATTCTTGACCAAGGTAACCTTGGGTCCTTATTGATTTACATAGCTATAACTAGAAATGTAAGAACATTCAGGTTGATCTTTATATCCTTTGGGATGATATCTTCTTGGTGGTATTATCCATTTACTAAAAGGATTAAAGTTGCTGTTAGAATTTAGGTTTCTGTTGTAAGAATCTTCGATCGACGATTTCTGGTTAGATCGTCGACCTGAGCTCGACAATGTTGAATGAGATCGTCGATCTCTACTCGAAGAATGAAGATTTTCATTCTCAGGGCACCAAAATCGTCGATCTCTGGCCGACGAACCATACTTGTATCATCGATCACAGATCGAAGAATAATTATTACTTAAGTTTGCGTTCAAAGATCGTCGTTTTGAGTTCGACGATCTGTTCATATATCGTCGATCTGAGTTCGACGATAACTGTTGAACACTGTTGTTTCTGTTATTCTTCTGTTTTTTAAGTTTATTCTTAGTTTCAATTTATTCAAGAAATTCATTGACCATATTAACCTGTTCAGTATTCTTCTTTCCTTTATCAGATATAAACTTTACTAGTTTGCAAAGGTTATTTTTCTGAATTAGAGGTGGATCACTAGAGGAGGCACTTAGTCCTAGTTTGCTATTGTTAACACTAGCATTTACAGTACTAGTGATATCTAGCAGTTACAAACTTCTTCCATTTAGTGATTCTTCTAACTTCTTAGCCTTGCTAAGTTAAGATTTCAGAAAAGATATTTGTTCATTAGCAGAAATCAGTTCATTTGTTAGGTTAGCATTTTCTGAGGTGATTTCCTTCTATGAGCTGATCAAGTCAGAGAAGTTTGATTTCCTTCTATGAGCTGATCAAGTCTAAGCATATTTTTTTAAATTCCAATTTAAACTCATCTGATTCAAAATCATAAGATGCTATTACCTGATCTTTAGTTGATAATGATTCCTCATCTTCAGATTCATCTGTATCTGATCTGCTACATCCTGCCTCAATGGCCATGAGGCAAACTTCCTTAGCCTTCTGCTCTTCTTCATCCTCACTAGAGCTGGAGGATGTTGACTCTTCTTCAGTATCACACCATATTTCAGCAACAAAGCCCTTGTCTTTCCTCTTGTGCTTGCTTAAGGAAGAATTGTTATAGTGACTCTTTCTTGAGTCCTTTTCCTTTCTTCTGTCCTTCTTTTGAGCTTCTGGACACTCAGAAATGAAGTGCCCAGGTTTCCTGCACCCAAAACACACTACTTCTTTAGAGTGTGTTTTGTCATACCTTGGCTTATCTTCATATTTAGAAGGTTTCCTTCTGAAGTCTTTTCTGGCCATCTTGAAGAATCTCTTGGCAAAGAGACTCATCAACTCTTCATTTACTGGAATGACTTCAGAGTCTTCTGTAGCTTTGAAAGCTATGCTGTACTCCTTCCTAGTTTGTGTAGAAGTCTTCACTTCAACTGCTACTTCCCTTGCTTTGATCAGCTGCTCATAGGACTTTGATTTTCTTAGAAGAGATTCTGTTGAAATCTCTATCATGCTTCTGGCTTATCTAATAGGCCAGATTCTTGAGTCCCATGTGCTGGGGAAGCACATAAGGATTTTGTCATTCACTTTAGTCAAAGTGAATTCTTTGTCAAGAGTCCTTAGCTCACTGATGATGGAGCTAAGTCTGTTGTACATTACTTCTACTATCTCTGCTTCATCCTTCTTGAAGTTCTCATACTGAGTGATGAGATTTGACCTTCTGTCTTTCCTCTCATCTGATGATCCAGCCACCATTTGGTTTAGGGAATCCCAAATCTCCTTGGCTGATTGACACTCAACAACCTTTTGAAATATTTCATCAGACATAGTTTGAGCCAGTATGTTCATGGCTTTGGAAACAGCTATCTTAGCCTTCTTCTGTGCATCTGTCCATCCAGGGGGTAGAACTGCACTCAGGTCAGTTGATGTGGTTGAGGTTGAAGCCAATGGAGCTGGTGGTCCTGTTAAGATAGAATTAAATATATCTTCATCAGTAGAGTTCATGTAAAGACTTATTCTTGCCGTCCAGATTGTGAACTTGGACAAGTTATACACAGGAGGTCTGGTGCTTGCATATTCTTTGTTCTATGCCATACTGTATATATAAATCTAGTTAAGATAAAGAACAGATCTAACTTAGGATCTTTGGTTCAAGGCTTTAGCTTGTACAACCAAAATAACCTCCTCTGATACCAATTGAAAGTTAGGATTAGATCTTATATACTCTAGAGGGGGGGTGGGGGTGGGGTGGGGTGAATAGAGTATGTATGTATATTTAAAAACTTTTCCTGAGTTATAAAAGATTATTCCTAAACTTAGATATAATATCACAGTATACTAAATTGAAATAAATGAAATCACAGAAATGCTAAATAACACAACCACAACAAGAACAAGAAGAAGAGGGCAACCAGATAACACAAGAATTTATAGTGGTTCCCCAACCTGGGTACATCCACTCTTCTACCACCCTGGTAGGAATCCACTCTAGTTTTTGATCAGGTGACTGCCACCAATGAGCTTTTGATCAGGTGCTCAAAAACCAAACCTCAAGTCTTTTGGTTAGGAGACTTGCAACCAGGAATCACTTTTGAAGGGAGTAGAGAACCCTTTTTATAGAGAGGGTGAGAGAGTGATGGTGTCTTCTCTTTCTCAAATACAAATGAGAAGACTAGTGGAATTTATGTTAATAAAAAGCTCCCCCTGAAATATTGAGTTTGTTCAGGGAGGAAATGGAGCTTTGCTTCAGGATGATAGGACTTCAAGCTTTCAACTTCAACCAGAAGATCTTCAAGAACTTCTTGATAGATGTAGTATTGTTGTCCTACTGAAAGTTCCTGAGAGTATGACAGAAGAAGACTCTTGATTTGGATGGTTGTTCTTCTTCTTCAGAAAGATTGTTCTTTTTCTGTTCTAGCAGTTGTTGATTACTTGACTGATCGATTCTCTGTGTCTTAAGAATTTTGTATATCTCTTCGATTGTGTCTGTATTGTATATCTTGTCTGTAAGAAAAAGAACTTCTCATCTTTTATATTTTCCATGTGGAAGTGCTTTTGAATTTTGAAATTCTTCTTGTAATTAATGCTGACGGCCTTGGAATAATTTTGCATTGATTTGTTTCCCTAACTATCCCTTAGAAAAACGACATGCAATAATCCTGATGAAGACCGTGATTAATGTTCTTGTCTAACGGTAATATTTAGAAAATATTAGAGCACTAATTACTCAGGAATCATTGCCACATAATAAGTATAAAAGTGGGAAACAGCCAAGACTGGATTCGTCGACCTGAGTTCATAGTTTGTCGAGCTGAGAATAGCTGTTCGTCGAGCAGAGATCCAAGATCATCGACCTCTGAATGCTGCTTGATAACTTTCTTCTTCTGTGCATCAAGTTTGTTGAGCTGAGATCCAAGATTGTCGAGCTGAGCTCTGAGAACTGAGTTCATCAGGTTGGTCCAAGATCGTCGAGCTGAGTTTTGATTCTGGACTTAGACTATTTTATGGTGTAGATTGTTGAAGTATCATTTTGGCATTGAGTGTAATGTCATTTGTCGTTGAGTGAAATGTCATCTGGCGTTGAGTGAAATGTCATCTTATCCAGAATTAGTCGACCAAAAAACAGAGTTCATTTAGCTGATGTTCTTAGATCGTCGACTAAAGTTTGACTCAGAGAAGTTATCACTTTGTCCAGAGTTCGTCGAGCTGAGAACCAAGTTCGTCTAGCTGAGCTAAGAGATTTTTCTCTGAGTTCGTCGAGCTGAGCATGACTTTCGTCGACCGGAGTTCGACGAACGTAGATCTCCTTTTTCTAAGTCTTGAATTCTCTAAGTCTTGAGTCTCTGACTTTGTTGAAGGCTGGTCCCTGGCATTGTTGACTCTAAGGAGTTGACCTAAACTCTAGGACACAACCATGACCCTGGTCAATACAAGTTGGGTCATATCCTAACTTAGTGAACCTAGCCCAAATCTAACTAGGGATCCAACATTGTGGGCGATGGACCTAATAGAATGGATCTCAAGGGAGGTGGTGGAGTAATCTGGTCTTCGTCTCACTTTTATCCTCCATGTGTAACTCCTACTGGCATAGCAAGTGTTGGGGTTCTTGAGTTATATCTATTGTCTTTCTAAGGTGACCTGGAAGTAGTCAAGCAGTTAATATCATTGCCAACGTGATATGAGCCAATAGGTCCGCACATAATAATGTTTTGAGAAATTAGAGAAAGGATTGTGTTGGTATTACTCATATTGAATGTTAGTGAAGGACAAATTCTATGACTCATTGGAGCTAGACTTATTAGACTACACAGTGTCGTGTTTACTCGACGAGTGTCATGTTGACTTAATGATTGTCGCGTTGACTTAACGAGTGTCATGTTAACTCGACGCTTGGTGTATAAGCATCGTGTTCACCGCATTAACAAAATGCCTATTTGATGTTTGCTCCAATTAAGTCCCTAGTTTGCTGATAGTGGAGGCGCATGCCTGATTTATTTCTTTTGGTATAAATAGACAAGCGATTAGGTTTCCTATAGGATTTGAGAGATTTTTTGTAAAAGTGTTTTCCCTACCCCAAAACCTAATAGTCTATCCCTACTACTCTAGGGAGACCCGTCTCCCCAACACTAACTGTCGCCTTCTCTCCCTTGATCGAACCTAGCAGTTCATATGAAATAATGAGGGAAATCCTTCTCAAACCTAGATCTTATAGGACAAGACCTTGGCTTTCTAAGTCGCTTGTGTGGACTGTTATATAGGCGCAGATCTAGTTCTACTTAAACACAAAAGACCTAGCTATAGGTGTTGATTCCATCGTATAACATTCTAGAGAGTTACTAAAGCATCTTGATCAAGTAAGAACTTGATTTCATACTGGTAATTTTACACTTACTATAATCAAAGCAATGGTTGCTCTATTTCTTGATTCATGGAGATTGCAAGATCCCATTACTTTTTTAGGTTTCTTTATATGTTTTATTCCGATGTGCACATATGATGTGTTGATTTCACCCAATCTTGAAAACCTAATAGTGGTATTAGAGCGAGGTTTGCCTAATTTCCATGTTTCAGAAATCATTTTCTTAGTAGTAACCGATCTTCTTTATCTAAGTTTGTGAAACTAGAGCTTATAATGTCGAGCTTATCTAATGCTTTAAAGAAGATTGCTTGTGTTTCTTTTAGTATATATAAATCTAATGATTTAGAAATATTCTAAATGTTCAAATTTAGTCCCATTGCATTGTATGTTGATGATTTTAATGTTTGCACCTCTGGGATATATCTGGAATGTAAATATTGTAATTTATTCCTTTAATATTATAAATATATGCAAGTGATTAATTGTTAATCACATATCATAAAAAATGCCTTAAAATTAATATTAAGTACACAAATGTTTTCTAATGGATGACACTCTTCCTGCCTGGATCGATGAAGTGCGAGCTTGCCAAAGTAAGGTGCATTAATCTATCTTGTTAAGGGTGTGAGTGTATAATTATGATATTCCACCGTCGACATCGAGTCCAACTTAACTATGTGACCTCAAAGGTTGAGTGCCTAGAGGCATAGGATTGGCATGCACCATATGATGGATGCAAATAAAGAGTTATCCACAAAGCATATAAGAGTTGCATGATGATGCAATTGGCAAAGGGCACTTACTTAAATAGACATATTATGGGTGATCAGCCAAAGCTGACTTATTATGTCAGTAAATATGGATCTTGTTCACTAGAGATTAGCTCGCATAAACTCTCCGAATTGATATTAAGGGTTATCAATTTGAATAAAATAGTGAGAGTGTTTAATAAAAGCCTATATTAAAATAAAAATTTATTTTGAAATATGGTACTAAAAGATATTATATAATTTTTGTAGAATATCCATGACAAGTGGTTTACACTCCACCTTATCCCTTAGAGCTATCCTTGAGAAATAAAAGATCAATGAGACTAACTTCCTGTTTTGGTATAGGAACCTGAGAATTGTTCTCAGGAAAGAGCATGAGATTTATGACTTGGAAGATGTTCCCCCCATAGAGGCAAACACATCAGCCTCCTGAGAAGATAAAAATACTTATTAGAGGTATAAAGATGATTCCTTAGATATTGAATGCCTCATGCTTGCTATTATGAACTCTAAGCTTCAGATGCAATATAAGAACATGTGTGGTTAAGGGATAATTGAGTACCTGAAGAAAATGTTTCAAGGGCAAGTTTAGGAAGAGACATTTGACATCTCTAAGGCATTGTTTCAGTGTAAGATGAAAGCTCTAGAACTAGTAGGGACTCAGGTTATCAAGATGAGTGAGTATATTTAGAACCTTGGGAGACTGAGCTTTCCCTTAGGCCAAGAGTTAGCCACTAATCTGATCCTACAATCACTTTGAACATTTATGAGCAATTCATCTTGAACTATAAAATAAATGAGAATGACAAGACTCTGCTTGTACTCCTAGGTATGTTGAGAACTGCCGAGATCAATATTAAGAAGGCCAAGAAAGCTAGCCCCATACAGATGGTACATAAAGGCAAGGGTAAGGAAAAGGGATCCAAGAAGACTAAGGTAAGACCTAAGTTATATATTGATTCCAAGTCTTTAACACTGAAGAAGAAAGGTTTGGCTAAGGAAGGGAAGTGCTACTTTTATGTTAAGGCATGATACTGGTGGAGGAACTGTCCTATTTATCTCGAGGATCTACAGAAGGAGGAGGGAAGTATGACTTCCACTTCAAGCATATTCATTATAGAAATTAAATTTTTGCTCCTTTATCTTGGGTATTGGATACCTGATGATGTTCTCGCATTTGTACAAATGTGCAAGAGCTGAGAAGGAGAAGATTATTGTGTAAAGGAGGTGGACCTGTGCATTGGAAATGGAAAAACAGTTGTTGCCATTGCCATATGAGATTATCATCTTTATTTGCTTACAAGACTTGTAATTGAACTTAATCATTGTTATTTTGTTCTAGCCATAACTAGAAATATTATATTTGTTTCATGTTTAGACATGAAAGGTTTTTCATTTTTAATTAAGAACAATTATTGTTCAATCTTTATGAATGATGTTTGTTATGGTGTAGCTCAATTGTTTAATGGTTTATATGAACTTAGACTAGCCAATTTATAATATAGAAAATACTAAAAGACTAAAATGAATTACTCAAATCCTATGTACACTTGACATTATCGTTTGGGCCATATAAATGAGAAACACATATCAAAGCTCCATAAAGAGAGATTATTGGACTCATTTGATTACGAATAATTTGAGCGATATGATCCGTGCTTATTAGGTAAAGTAACTAAAGCCTCTTACATTAGTCATACTGAGAGGGTCAATGATCTTTTGGGTCTAGTACATAGTGATGTATGTGGACCCATGAGTTCTATGGCTAGAGGTGGGTTCAATACTTTATTACATTTACTGATGATTTCACTAGTTATGAATATGCGTATCTTATGAAGAATAAATTCAAAACCTTTGAAAACTTGAAAGGTAAGAATGAAGAAGAGAATCAACTAGGAAAAAGAATTAAAGCGCTCTGATCTGATCGAGGTGGAAAATATTTGAGTCATGAGTTTCATGATCCTCTGAAAGAGTGTGGTTTGAGTAATGAGGTGGACGACCCCTTAAAACCAAAGCTCCTCTTGATCGTCCTCGCTAGTTAGAAGTTGTAAAATAAACTTTGACGGGTCAGTACATTCCAACGTCGCAGGTATTGGGTGTGTCATTCACAACCATAACAGAAGCTTGTTGACATCTTTGGGCTCTAGGATTCAAAGAAGATTGATACTGATGGTGGAGTTTAGAGCTGCGTTGGATGGTTTATTACTATCCAAGCCCTATTCGGGTGCATGGTTGGTTTGGTGCTTGAAGGAGATTCCAAAGAGGCAATGACCAAGATAACTCGAATCTTATCTTGAATATATATAGGTGATGTCGAGACAAGCATGACACATATCGTAAAGGACTGTCCAAGATTGGCGGTCTCCCTTATCGACTGAAGAGCCAACTCTACTGTCGACTATGTGGCTAATATCACACTATTAAATGATTTTGTGTGGGAAAGAGGAATGCCTTTACTCAAACTTTGTCATTTATTTTGTCCCAAGATGATATAGTCGTGCAATCCATATGCTTATATTATATATATAGGCTATGACCAGTGTTGGATCTTAAGGTGCCCTTGGGGGAGGGGGGGGGGGGGTGAATAAGGGATTTTTAGAATTTTAAATCTTATTTAAAATATCATAGTTACCCAAAGAAGTTTATGAATATTATCGAGTAAATATATTTTAATATCTTAGAAAATATTATAATTAAGATTACTTTTAAAGAAGGATGGATTTCAATGTTCCTTCACTACTGCCAGTGATAGTATTACTGACTGATACTAATAACAAAAAGTGAAATCTATGTGTTTATTTTAAAAAGTAATTTGCAATGTATTTTTTGTTCATGTTTTGATGGATAAATATTATTTAGAACATTTTAGAATAGAAAATAAAACCAAGAAAATAGAATAATGTAAAACATGGTTTTACTTCACAATAAATTGATTACACAATATTTGATTTTTTATGATGCTAAAAATTGAGGAAAACATGAAAATCTCTCTTTCCATTTCTATGCCAACCCTTATTCCCAAGGATTAGTTGGTTCTAGGCTATCTCTCCAGGATAAGTCCTTGAACTGCCCTTATATATACCCATGATGTAGTCTCCAACACACGCGGAAAATTCACAGAATCCTCCCTGGAAACTGATGTCTGCACAAAATGATTTTACCCTAAGTCTCACAAGACTTAACCGCCCCTACCTACGATGAATTTCCCATAGAATCCTTCTCGGAATCCGACATTTTGCTCGAATGATTTCTCCACTCAATTTATAAAAGGATAAAATAAAAAAGATTACAAGATACTAAAATAAGAAAGAGAAAACTCCCCAAGGATTTCTGAAGGTGAAGACAGAGGCAATATTGATGTTGGCATTCTTGGTGCATTCGTCCTTCATATTGAAAAAGCATGGTAACACTTACCCTTCAAGAAATCCTTTAGATCTTCGTGTTTGGCCAATGGATTCCTCTTGATGGTATAGAGACTAGCCTCTCTTGAGATATTGTTAGTTGTAGCTTTGATGGAAGAGGAATCGATCTATAAGGAAGGAGATGATCCACTTATTAAATTGGCCTTTATTGCTACTGCTTGCTTAGCGCGATCACCTGGTGGCAGCTAATTTAGGCAGGTTCTTTCTCTTTTTGGAAATCTGTAAATTTCACAATCCTTCATTGCCATTTTAGAAAACTTTTTCTTACTATTTTTGGAAACTTTTGAACTTTGTAAACAATCATTTTTGGTCTCTATTTTTTCCAAAAATTGACCTTCCAAAACATTACCGCCATGCGGTATCTCACTAGTGCTAGCATTAGTACTTACTAAATCTGGCTCCTTCCTTTTCTGTCACGTTGAAATTGCTACTGCCAGAATTTGTACTATCACCGATGATATTGCTACCATTGGTGGTATATAAATCTTTGCCATCTTGTAGATGTCATCGTCCTCATTTCAAAATGGTGTGGAACATCCTGTAACTATTCCCTATTTGAATGTTATGGCCGTTTTAGTATTCAACATTAATGCTTATTTTTTTTTCTGATTCTTACTATGATGAATGGCTTGTCTCCTTATTTATTTTTTGAGTGCACTTGTATGATCTGCACACTATAAACACACAAAATATTAGATCTAATACAACTTTATTTGTTATTCTCAAACCAAGAGACATGGAATGCATGTTCCAACAATCTCCCCATTTTGATAATAAAAAATACATGTATGAGAAATTAGTGAATTTAAGTATACTTTTGTGTATAGATAAGTGTAGAAAAATATATGTATGAATAATAGGTTTGGAGTGTGATATTATAATGCATACTCTTTTATTTCCCCCCTATGAAAGTGTTTAATTTACTCCCTACTAGATTTCTCAATTTATTCTCCCCCTTTTGTTATTAGTAAAAGTGGGCAGGGATGAGTGAGACCTATTAGTTTTTTTTGGGTACAAATAGTGAAGGGTTTTCATGATCGAGCAAAAGTAATATTTGCACCTCTAATAAATACTCCCCCTACATAGATGCTTCCCATGAAATTTTTTAATGAACTCCCCTTAAATTATGAAATTTATGCAGGATATTCTTCCCTTTTTTGGTAGTATCAAAAGAGGGTAGAGGAGAGTATATGCAATGAGAATCAATGAGATCTATGTAGAGAAAAAGATATGATGTAATATCCAAGTTCATAGATACCACTCTACCACTTGTTTGACAAAATGTATACATGATTGAATATAGTAGTGTGTAAGAAAGTATCACTTGGTTAATAAAATATTACTTTTTGAGAAAATAAAGGAGTACACCATTTGTTAGGAAAATAGATAAATATGATAAGCATTCTTAAAATAAACATCTTTTTTGCAAAATAGAATCATATAAGGCAAAAAAGTTTTAAGCGTAATAAGAAAAAAATTTCAATTCAATTTAAGTCCAAGGGATTTTATTTCATTGAAATTTTGCAAGCATGATTTCAAAATATAAAAGAAAGATAAGAACAATAATGTAAGCTAATTTGCATATCAAGTAAAAATAAATAAGGTGCTCTCTACACACAATGCATTAAGATCCAATTCTCATGAGTGGAAGTATTATGAAAAATAATGTTTTGATAATGTATACAAGTGGATTAATCAAAACACATGACATATATAATGAGTAATATAATAATAAACTACAAAAATAATAAACTTCCACTATTTTTCAATGCACATAAGTAAGGGGTACAACTACCAATGTGCTCTGCATAGATAATGTTTATTAAGACTTATCAGAGAGCAGAGTAATGCTTGGGGGATCATATTTATTCTTTTTTAATTTTATTTTTTATTTTTGTGATCTGGTGTACTGAGAGATGTGGTGAATATTTTCTTTACTACAAGACACTTTACAATCTTTTTCCAAGGTGCTCAACCTCACAATACTCATTAAGACTTATTAAGAGGGTGTGTAGTGTTTGCTGGAGTTTTCCTTATCAATTTTTATTTGATTTTTATTTTAGTGATAAAGGACTCTGAATTCACTTGTTGTGCTAACAATAATATTTTTATGAAAACCACATTTATCTTATGAATAAGTGAATGAAAAAACAAAGAATTGAAATAATCTATTCAACGTAGTGTAGGTAATCTATTTATGCATTTTAATTATTATATTATTACACTACACAATCATGCAAGTAAAAGTTTAAAAATGCATGTAGGTTATCAAAATAAGTGAGTGAATAAAATCATTATCAAGTATAAAGCATTACTCATACTTAGAGGCATACTAAGCAATCCTATACATGTTTTTTACATTCAATTTCATTACACATAAGAAGATAATATTCAAGACATGACAAAAACAAAACAATATCTTAAGAAATTGGAAAATTAAATTAGACGTTGTATTTAATCTTTAATTGATATTATTTAATTATACTTGGCAATGACAATGAATAACAAGCAATTTTTTTATATTTTTTTGTTTTTTATGAAAATAAAAAAACATATTTTGGTGCTTTTGGAAAAATATTTTATTTTTGTATTTGATTTTTAATAATATTTTGAATTAAATAGATTTCTGGAAAACTTAGACGTATATTAATAGTGCATATGTAAAAAGATCTTCTTTGCCAGACAAAATGCAAAAAGAAATTGGAAAAATAGTTTTAATGCTACCGTCAGCGCTAATGCTATCGCCAACACTAATACTACAGCGCGATGCTAACAACAGAAACTTCAAAATTTGATTAGAAAATATGGTTTTTTATTTTTATTTATTTTGATTTTCTTGATTCAAATTTTATAATATATGAAACACTAATTGCCACAAAGAGTTTCGAAGAATAATTATAAAAATGCAAATTTTATATGTTTGCAGGTGTTATAGTTTTTCAAAAATACTTATGTTTTACAAAATCATGAATGCCAAAATAAATATAGTATAAAAAACATAAGATATGTATGTTCAAACAATGGATATACATGACATGATAATCATATGGTGGAAAATAATGTTTATGAAATGTATTTGAGTATGCACTAGATGAAGATACCCTAGCAATATATCTATACCCTAGACCCGTACTAAGTGACTGATGGGCATGAAGAGTTGTACACATGTCATTTGATGGGGTGTTAATTCCATATGCATACAAAAGATGAAACTCAACCTAACACTCTTTCTCCCCCAATGCCTCGCATGGCCCCACTAGAACCCTCCCCGATTAAGGATAAGATATGACTTAGAGGTTAGGTCTCTAATGTAACAATCCTACACCCCCACTGTGGTGAGACACATGACATGAGAAAATGATCATGGACATACTAAGCATTTGATACTAAATACCGATTTATAACCTATGACTTTTATATGTGATGAGTTATAGAATAATTATTTTTTATTTTAAGGATAGTTTGATCTTAACGTCACATAGTGATTATGAATTTAAAATAGTGAATTCTTTCAATGTGACTAGGTTTTGGTGAATTTTTAATAATATATTTTTTATTTTAATTTTTATTGTAATTAACAAAAACATATATAAAATATCTGATAGTAGAAAATAATGATAGTTGTTATATTAAAATAATTTTTAGAACTTAATATTTTTGAAAATCTGTATTTTTAAAGAAAATATAGCTACAGCTGGCGTTAGAAACTATCACTGGGCGGTAGTAATAGAGATTTTATTTTTGAAAAAAAAACATAATTTTTGCGATTTTCTTATTATGATTTTTCTTGATTATAATTTATCATTACAGGGGTTAACATATGCATCAAAGAGATTAGAGAAATAATCAAAAAGTTGTGCATTTTAATATTTTAGCTTAAGACCCATTATATCCTATTTAAATCCATCTTTGAAATTTATTCAAATTATAGTGATAATATAATACACATGTAGGCATTTGATTTAAAATGATAGAATTTAGAAATTATTTAATTTTTGCCATTTGCAAAGATATCACTTTTTATTTCAAATTCAACCAATTTGTTTTGTTAATTATTAAGCTTAATGTGAGAAAGTCATATTGCAATATATGTATTAAGTGACAATGATATATTTGTTCAAGAAAGATAAAAAAACTAAAAAAGAATTTAATCATATCATATGTAGAGTAATATATAGTTCATTTTGATCCATTTTTACTTTATGCAAATTAATGATACTTAATGAATAAGATATTTAGGTATCCAAAGAGGGTCGAGTGTAACGGTTTCTTTGGACAACCAAATACCACGTCTTGATTTTTGTGAAGAATGTGTTGAATGAGCCTTTTATAGTGGAGTTAGTGTTTCATCTTTAATTTTGGGCCTCCATTCATACTTTGGAAGTTTAATATTTTAATATTTCAAATTTCTATAATGATTTTCAAAATTATTATTTATAGGAAATTTGTGAACTATTAAACTTTTGTTGGGAGAGGATTGATGTTGTAAATGTTGGTGATAGTTATCAATATTTTGATTTACAAATATTTTGTGTTTTTACACCCATTGGTTTTCTTTGCCATGGCATGGAGAATCTTATTCAACTTGCTATTTGATTTGGCTTGATATATTGGATTTATGTAATGTGAATTTTTTACTTATAATTTTCTTAATCAAGTTGATTTTAGTTTTAATTTTTTATTCTTAATCCTCATATTTTCCCTAGCTTTTGTATAAGCAATTGTGCTATGTTTAAGAGTGGAGACTATAGAGTCAATATGATTTATATAATTATTTCTTAATTTTTCAAATGTTTCACCCATCTCTTTAATTTCAATTTTATAATTCTTGCACATAGAATAATCACTTTTTAAAGTTGAATTTTCAAAACTTAGTTTTTCAATTTTCCTTTTTGTAATGGAAATCACCTTTTGAAATACCTTGAGTTTTCTTTAGAAGTTTTGCAATCAAAATAAGGTTTAGAATTTTTTACTAAAGAGCATGAAGGAGAACCAGACATATCAAAATTTGATTCAACATTAAGTTGTGCTTTTGAAATTTTATTTTCTAAATGAAATTTAGAATTAATATCTTTCAATTTTCAATTTTACGTTTAGCCACATCTAGCATATGCAATGTAGAAATAAAAGTTGGAACCAGGAGGAAATTTGATTTACTTACAATCCTTTTGGAGGAAGCATGATTTGAACTTATAGTTCCTTTGGCATTTTAATTGTCCTCTTCCATTGATGAGATTTTATCATTTGATTATTCTTCCTCCAAGCATTAGTACTCATCAATTTCTTCTCTTGGATCTATAGGAAATTATTCTTGTTCATCATCTGTGGGAGGAAGACTATAAGTAATCTCAAAAAATTTCTAAATACCATAAGCAGTAGGCAAAGTATAAATAATTTTAAAAATTTCTTGATCAAGCGTGCAAAAATAAACTATTTATTTATTTCGAATTTAAAAATATTTCATTTTTATTTAGGATACTCAGGGAGTTTTTAAATATAATATTCTATACTTCCATATCTAAATATTTAAGAAATATTTCCATTTTTATCTTCCACCCTTTATAATTTTCACCCATAGTAAAGGTGGTGCTAAGGAATTTTTATTTAATAAAATTCCATCCCCTCTAATGGAAGCGTGATCATGAAGTGTAAGTATTCCCAGTTGTGAAGCTGTTTTGGAATAACCTGGCTCTAATACCATTTGTTGGATCTTTAGGCGCCCTTAGGGGGGGGGTGAATAAGAGATTTTTAGAATTTTAAATCTTATTTAAAATATCAGAGTTGCTCAAAGATGTTTTAGAATATTATATTGTAAAATATATTTCAAAATCATAGAAAATATTATATTGAAGATTACTTTTAAAGAAAGATATATTTCAATGTTCCTTCACTACCACCAACAATAACACTACCGCCTGATGCTAGTGACAGAAAGTGAAATCTATGCATTTATTTTAAAAAATAATTTGTAATATATTTGCATTGATGCTTTGATGGAGAAATATTATTTAGAATATTTTGGAATAGAAAATAAAACCAAGATAATAGAATAATGTAAAACATAATTTTATTTCACAATATATTGATTACATAATGTTTGATTTCTAAGATGCTAGAAATCAAGGAGAAATATGAAAAATCTCTCTTTTCTTTTATATACTGACCCTTATACCCAAGGACCTGTTGGTTTTAGCCTATCTCTCTCAAATAAGGCCATAAACTGCCACCTAAACCTACCCGTGATCAAGTCACCAACACACGCAACGAATATACAGAATCCACTCGAGAAACTGATGTCTGCACCAGATGATTTCCCCTATAAGTCTTGTAAGACTTAGTCGCCCCTACCTGTGGAGAATTTCCCACGGAATCCTTCTTGGAATTCGACATTCTCCTCGAACAATTTCTCCACTCAAGTTACAAAATGATAAAATAAAAAAGATTACAAGATAATAAAATAAGCAAGAGAAAACTCCCCAAGGATTTATGAAGGTGAAGACGAAGGCGATGCTTATGTTGGTGTTCATGGTTCATTCTTCCTTCATGTTGAATAAGCATAGTAGCACTTACCCTTTAAGAACTCCTTTTGATCTTTGTGTTTGCCCAAGAGATTTCTCTTAATGGTATGGAGACAAGCCTCTCTTAAGATATTCTGAGTTGTGTATTTGATGGAAGAGGAATCGATTCATAAGGAATGAGAGGAGCTGCTCTTTAAATATGCCTCAGTTGCTACCTCCCGCTGCAACGCTACCGCTTGGTGATAGCTAATTTACGCAAATTTTTCCCTTTTTGGAAATCAGCAAATTGGACAACCTTTCATCATCATTTTAGGAAACTTTTCCACGCCATTTTGGAAACTTTTGAACTTTGGAAATAAGTAATTATTTTTCTTTAACTTTTCCAAAAAATGGACCTTACAAAACACTACTGTCGGGCGGTATCTCACTACCGTTGGCATTAGTACTTGCTAAATCTGGCTCCTTCCTTTTCTATCACGTTGAAATTACTACTGCCAAATTTTTTTCTACAGCCGGTGGTACTGCACCATTGGTGGTATCAAAAATTTTGCCAACTTGTAGATATCATTTTCCTCATTTTGAAATGGTGTGGAATGCCCAGTAACTCTTCTCAGTTTAAAAGTTATGGCCATTTTAGTATTTAGAAATTAATGCTCATCTTTTGCTGATTCTTAAGTGCGCACACCTATGAAGAAGGGCTTGTCTCCACATTTATTCTTTACTTGTACCTGTATGACTTGTATACTATAAAACTCAAAAAGTAGATCAAATACATCACGGTATTTGTTATTCTCAAACCAAGAGATGCGGAACGCAAGTTCCCATAACCAGTTTCAAATAATGAGTTTTGTTTTGTATCACATCTCACTCCACTTAACACACGACATTATAATGGTGTTTTTGAAAAGAAGAATCATACTTTGTTAGACATGGTGCGATTAATAATGTGTCATGTGGATCTGCCCATTTCCTTTTGGGGATTTGGTTTAGAAACTACTTCTTTCACACAAAATCATGTTCCAATGAGAACCGTTCTAAAGACACCATATGAGATATGGATTGGAAAGCATCCTAGTTTGTTTTTCAGTAAGATTAGGTATTGTGAGGAATATATGCGATGTCAAATGCCAAAAAAGATAGAAACCAAGTCAGATAAGTGTTATCTTGTGGAGGTATTCTAGGGAAACCAGTGAGTACTATTTTTACCTGTCATCCAAGGGAAAAATATTTATCACAAGGACTAGTATCTTTCTAAAGAAAGAGTACTTATCATGAAAGCAACACAGATAGAACTTGAAGAAGTTTAAGAACCTCAAATAAGAAATGAACCAGAATTTGAACTTTAACAAGGATTGCAAGTTATTATAGCTAAAAATCCTACTCATGAAACACAAGTCCTTTGTAGATTTTGTAGGCCAAAATTTGAGCCTGATAGATATGGATTTCTCATGTATCAAATATATAATGTGTTGATTATGGATCATGATGATGATCCTGCAACCTACCAAGAGGCTATAAATATTCTAGACTTTGACATGTGGCTTGAGGCCATGAAATCTGAAATGGACTTCGTATATAAAAAGCAAGTTTGAACCTTAGTGGAACCACCTAAAGGGGTACGACCCATAAAGTGCAAGTGGGTCTTCAAGAAGAAGACCGATATGTAGGGGAATGTACATACATTTAAAAGGTTATTGATTGCTAAAGGTTTCAAGTAAATTCATTATATTGACTATGATAAGACCTTTTCTCCTATTATCTTGGTAAAGTCCATCAGAATTCTACTAGATATTGTTGCGTATTATGACTACGAGATCTAGTAAATGGATGTTAAAATGACTTTACTTAATATAAACCTCCTTGAGGAAGTGTATATGACATAACTCGAGGGTTTTGTATCTCTAGATGAAGCCACTAAAATGTGCAAGCTACAAAGATCTATTTATGGATTAGTATAAGCTTCTCGAAGTTGGAATCTATTTTTTGATGAGAAAATTAAAGAGTTTGGTTTCATCAAGAATGAATATGAGCCTTGTGTTTACAAGAGGATTAGTGGGAGCATTATCCTTTTCATAATTTTGTATATAGATGACCTGCTGATTATTGGGAATGATATTCTGACCCAACAAACTGTTAAGAACATGCTAGGGGACTGCTTTTTCATGAAAGACTTGGGTCAAAAAACTTATATACTTGGTATTTAAATCTATAGATATGGATGTAAGAAGTTGCAGGGTTTAACCTATAGTTAATACATTAAGAAGGTGTTAAAGCGACTTAACATGCTTGAGTCTAAGAAGGGATTCTTGTTCATGTCTAATAGTGTGAGTATCTCCGAGGACTAGTGTCATAAATCTTTCGATGATAAGGACCGCGTGAAGTTGATTCTGTATGCTTTGGTGATTGGATCAATCATATATGCAATGTTTTGTACTCGACATAATATATTACATGCTTTGAGCATGACTAGCAAATATCAGTATAATCCTGGTGATGGTCATTGGACATCAGTCAAGAATATTTTGAAGTACTTGAGAAGGACTAAGGATGTATCCTTGGTATTTGGTGAATACGAATAGCTTGTTGTAAACGATTACACAGATGCTTGCTTCCATTGTAATGCCCCGAAACTCAAAAGGGTGATGGGTGGAATTTTGAGCCAAATCTGGGTTTTGGTAGGGTTGACACGGCCTGGGACATGAGCGTGTCCCAGGGCGTGTCATGCTCGGGTTCGGCGTTGGTCGCGTGGTCGACGATTTTGGAGTCAACGATCGTCGGGGGGGGGGGGGGGGTGAACACGGCCTAGGACACGGGCGTGTACCAGGGCGTTATGAGAAGCGAACTAAAACAAGCCGAAAATGGTATAACTGAAATTTTATTATCAGAAAAAGGTATCTATTACAAAGGTATGGCCTCCCTTATATAGAATGGAGGAGAGAAGAGAGAATACAAATAAGAGATGTGGGACTAAAACTATACAAAAAATCTGGGCGGCTAGAACAACAGACCGGAATAAGCCGCGCGGTTAGACAGAAGGGCTAACTGCTCGGCCACTGCCAGAGAGAGGGACAAGCCGCCATGTGAGACCGTTAGACCGCCCGGTCTCCTAGTCGCCAGTAACAGACCGCTAGACCGCTTGGACCTCAGACCTCAACACAGCAACCAAACCGCTGAAGGCAAACCGCCAGACCGCCCGGTCAATAACCCGCCAAGCCAGACCGACAGACCGCCCGGTCTCTAACTTCAACACTCCCCCTCAAGCTGGAGCATATATGTCAATCATGCCCAGCTTGTCACATATATGAAGAAACGAGGCGGATACTAGCTTGGTGAAGATGTCAGCCAGCTCTTTTTCAGACGTGACGAAGGGAGTGCAAATTTGTTCCTTCAGAATCTCTTCACGAATGAAATGACAGTCGACCTCAATGTGCTTGGTTCTCTCATGGAAGACTGGATTTTTGGAGATGTATATAGCAGTCTTGTTGTCACAGAACATAGGTAGAGGATGGTTGTAGACCTCTCCTAAATCCAACATGAGAGCCCGTAGCCATTTTAGCTCGCAAGTGGTCGATGCCATACTCTGATACTCTTCTTCAGCACTGGACCTGGAGACAACAGATTGCTTCTTGCTCTTCCAGCTTACCAGATTGCCCCTAACAAAGGTACAGAAACCGGAGGTAGACTTGCGGTCCCCTTTGTCATCAGCGTAACTCGCATCTGAGTAAGCTTCAACCCTCAGATGATCATTCTTATGAAAGAGCAATCCTTTCCTAGGGGCTGTTTTGACGTATTCCAAGATCCGCTAGGCGGACTGTAGATGGCATTCCCTGGGAGCTTGCATGAATTGACTCACCTTGCCCACAACATAGGAAATGTCGGGCCTAGTCACGGTGAGGTATATGAGCTTACCAACTAGACGCCAGTACCGCAAAGCATCTGAAAGAAGAGGCGAACCATCTGTCTAGGTTTTGTCTTCTCCAACAGCCATGGGACATCGGGCAGGTTTGGCCCCAGTCAATCCTGCTTCTTTTAAAATATCAAGAGCATACTTACGCTGTGAGAGGACTAAAGAGTTGGGCTTCCGAGAGATTTCGATCCCCAAAAAGTACTTCGGAGAACCCATATCTTTCGTGACTAGATGTTGACGAAGATGCCGCTTTGTCAAGGCTACCCCTTCCTGGTCATCACCAGTGAGAAGAATATCATCAACATATACTGCAAGAACCACCAGTCCTGAAGAGGTTTTGCGAATAAATAGAGAGTGATCAGCAGCGCTGCGAGCAAAACCAACGGCCGCCACGATGCCGCTGAACTTGTCAAACCAAGCTCGAGGGCTCTGCTTGAGGCCATAGATTGCCTTCTGTAGCCGGCATACTCATGTCTCCCCCTGAGCAACATACCCTGGAGGTTGCTCCATGTAGACGGCCTCCTGAAGATCACCATAAAGGAAGGCATTCTTGATATCCAGCTGGGAAAGTGGCCAGTCTTTGTTGACCGCCACAGAGAGAAGGACCCGTATAGTGCTGAGACGAGCCACAGGAGAGAAGGTGTCAAAGTAGTCAACCCCATAGGTTTGAGTAAAGCCCTTAGCCACAAGGAGAGCTTTGTAACGGTTCACAGTGCCATCTGGGCCAAATTTGACTACAAAGACCCAGCGACAGCCAACAACATCTGTATCAAAGGGAGGAGGGACAAGAGTCCAGGTACCCCGCTCTGTGAGGGTCGCCATTTCCTCATCCATGGCCAGCTTCCAGTGAGGAATGGCAAGGGCCTCCTGGTAGGAACGAGGTGTGGTAGTAGCAGAGATAGCCAGTGCAAAGGCCCTGCGAGAAGGGGTAAGATGATCATATGAAACAACAGCAGCAAGGGGGTGTAGGGTACACGTCCGCACCCCTTTGCGAAGAGCTACAGGAAGATCCAGGTCGGCGGGCTCCTCGACATCCAGAGCATCCGTGGCAAAGAGAGCTAGCCCGAGAGGAGAGAGCGACGGTAGCGGAGATGAGGGAGATGGAGGCGGAGAGAGAGGCGGAGGGAGAGGAGTGGGAAGAGACGGAGGAGGAGTGGATATCGCAGTAGGAGACGAGGGAACGAACGGA
Source organism: Platanthera zijinensis (assembly GCA_039513925.1). Classification (NCBI taxonomy): domain Eukaryota; kingdom Viridiplantae; phylum Streptophyta; class Magnoliopsida; order Asparagales; family Orchidaceae; genus Platanthera; species Platanthera zijinensis. The sequence goes on along the minus strand of CM077079.1, from coordinate 240,946,384 downwards.
ATAACAAGAGAATCAGAGGTGGGGGAAGAGAAGAGGAGTCATCCGAGAAGTAGGAGGCATTCTCGAAGAAGGTAACGTCAGCGGAGACGAACTGCTTACGAAGAACAGGATCAAAGCAGCAGTAGCCTTTCTGAGTGGCCGAGTACCCCAGAAAGACACATTTGGTGGAGCGAGGGGAGAGCTTATCACGGGTGGCAGATGGGGCATGCACAAAAGCAATGCACCCAAAGATTCGGAGAGGGAGAGGAAAAGGCTCCTTGCCTGGATAAAGGATGGAAAAAGGGGGTTTTCCCTTAAGAACGGAGGAGGGAATGCGATTGATGAGATAGCAGGCAAGAAGAACAGCATAGCCCCAATATGAGCGAGGGACATGCATTTGAGTCATCAATGTGCGAGCAACATCGAGGAGGTGACGGTTTTTGCGTTTCGCCACCCCATTTTGTTGGGATGTATAGACACAGCTTGTCTGATGAATAACGCCATGTTGCACACAGAAAGAGGTAAAAGCATGACTTAAGTATTCTTTTGCATTATCAGAGCGAAAAGTTTTAATACCAACACCAAACTGATTTTTGATTAAATGATAATAAGAGGTCCATACATTAAAAAGTTCAGAGCGATCTCGTAAGAGATACACCCAAGTACATCTAGAAAAATCATCAATAAAGGTTACAAAATAAGAACTACCCCGACCAATAGTAAGGGTAGGAGCAGGTCCCCAGATTTCGAAGTGGACTAGATCAAACAGACGGGTAGAGCCCCGACCTTGCTACGGTGGGAAGGAGGAACGATGATGCTTGCCAAGTTGACATGCTTCGCAGTGGAGAGGAGTATTGGAGGGAGGGAGGTGGGGCAGAAGCTGATGTAGAAGCCGTGGTGGAGGATGACCGAGACGGAGATGCCACTGGAGAAGATCCGTACAAGAAGAAGAGAAGGCGGACAAAGCGGAAACGTTGTCGAGGAAGTAGAGGCCGCCGCTCTCAGTCCCAGTAGCAATCATCCGCTGGGAGCTCGGATCCTGAAAAGAACAAGAAGATGGAGTAAACGTTACAGAACATTGAAGCTGCTTGCACAAAGAAGTAACCGACAACAGATTGCACGGAAACTTGGGCACATAGAGAGTGTCCTCTAGCCGAAGGGACGGAGTAACATGAACCACTCCCGACCCATGAACCGGGGAGGGAGAACCGTCTGCAATGAGAACCGGGGGCAACCGATCATGCTGTTCGAGGAGAGAGAAGCACTGAGGATTGCCCGTCATATGATTAGTTACACCGGAGTCGATAAGCCATTTACCTTGAGTGACCACATGGGCACTACCTGACGATGTGACCACGGAAGCAGACGGCTTGGAAGAAGAGGCGGAAGAGTCACCCTAGGGGTGAAGATGGGGATGCTTTGTCCAACAGCGGTCAAGAGTATGTCCGGTGCGGCCGCAGTGAGAGCAGAGGTAGCGGGAAGAAGGACGTCCGTCAGACTGATGACTGCGGCTACCAGAGCCACTCCGCTGAGTTTGATGAGCATAGTTATCCGGAGGAGAAGGAGCGGGCAGAAGCGGGCGCTGAAGGAGAGAGGTGACAGCAGCGATGCGAGCAGCGATGGCATCTAAAGTAGGAGATTCCGCCTCACCCAGAATTTGTTGGCGGATCATGTCATAAGTGTCAGGAAGACGGAGCAAATAACACACAACCAGAAGCTCCTGGAAGTGCTTGTGTTGTTGAGCTAGATCCGCAGAAAAGGGGCGATTCTGAAGAATCTCAGCCCCAAGAGCTTGAACTTGTTGGTAGGAAGCAGCAGAAGACAAGGTAGGCCGGGCAAAGAGGTCCGCATACAAAGTATAGATGCGGGACGTCTGAGCCTCTTTGGAATACAAAGCAGCAAGATGAAGCCAAGCGGCCTTCACCGTCTCATCATGACGGATGACGGGAAGGCACTCATCGGATAGACTGTTAGCGAGCCAAGTATGCACAAGAGCGTCACTCGCATCCCAGTCATCAAAGAGAGGTGAAGTGGTAGGAGGAGGGTCATCAAGGAGATGGTGGCGTTTGCGTTGCAAGCGAAGGAGAAAGGTGAAAGAGACGCTCCAATCCGGGTAGTTGGAGCCGACAAGCTTGGAAATGGTGCCAAGGTTCCCGGAAGGAGTAGGAGGTAGATGCGGAGCCGGATTGGCTACAGGGGTGGCGGCAGGAGTGGTGGCAGTGGAAGCATCAGAAAGAGCCATAAGAGCAAACAACAGGAAGCCGCGCGGTTAGGAAACAAGCCGCGCGGATAGGCAGAAGAGGAACTGCAGCGGCCAGGATGTCAAACACCAGCGGCCAGAAAGACTACGACCAAGCCGCAGTCTCAAGCAGAGGGGAAGAAGTCGAGCGGCAAGCAGACAGTCCGCTTGAACAGAAGCACAAGAGAGGGCAAGGCACACGGCGATAGGTCACGACGAACTAGGCAACAGATCGCAGCGAACAAGGCAATAGGTCGCGACGACCAGAGCAAGAGCAAACAGGAGGAGGAAAGGCACACGGTGATAGGTCGCGGTGAACAAGGCGACAGATCGCAGTGAACAAGGCAACAGGTCACGCACACAGAGGGAAACGACAAGAAGACCGCGCGGACAGGGCGTAAGCCGGAGAAGCAAGTCGCGCGGATAGAGAGGAGCACAGAATCAAGAGGAAAGGATCGATTCCTCTGATACCATGTGAGAAGCGAACTAAAACAAGCCGGAAATGGTATAACTAAAATTTTATTATCAGAAAAAGGTATCTATTACAAAGGTATGACCTCCCTTATATAGAATAGAGGAGAGAAGAGAGAATATAAATAAGAGATGTGGGACTAAAACTATACAAAAAATCTGGGCGGCTAGAACAACAGACCGGAACAAGCCGCGCGGTTAGACAGAAGGGCTAACCGCTCGGCCACTGCCAGAGAGAGGGACAAGCCGCCATGTGAGACCGTTAGACCGCCCGGTCTCCTAGTCGCCAGTAACAGACCGCTAGACCGCTTGGACCTCAGACCTCAATACATCAACCAAACCGCTAAAGGCAAACCGCCAGACCGCCCGGTCAATAACCCGCCAAGCCAGACCAACAGACCGCCCGGTCTCTAACTTCAACAGGCGTGTCAGTCACTCAGAGCCTTGCACTCAACGATCGTTGAGTGAGGGACGCACGGCCTAAGCCCAGGTGTGTTCGGGTCCGACACGGGCGTGTGATATTCGACACGGGCGTGTCGAATACCCGTGTCCTCCTCGGGTTGTATGGAGGTTTGTGCTAAGGCAGTTACACGGCCTGGGACACGGGCGTGTCCCAGGGCGTGTCTAGCACACGACGTGTGACATAGGCATGTCATATGGCCGTGTTGTGCTTTGGTTGTTTTGGACCTGTGTCATTGAGGGAACACGCCCAGCGATATGGGCGTGTAATGTCTGACATGGGCGTGTCGGGTGCCCGTGTTCTTTTCGGGGCACGGTGGTTTCGACGGCGAATGGGTGACACGGCCCTGAACATGGGCGTGTCGGAACCCGTGTTCGGCCCAGGTTTTGGAAATTCAGGCTGAATCACAGCCGTTCGTTTCCTTGTTTTTTGATTTGATGGTTCAGGCTCTTTCCCCTTAGGGTTAAGGTCGGTTCAGAGGTACAACTTCCTCATATGCTTGGATTCAATCTCTTTCTAAGTTCTAGAGAGAGGAGAGAGTAAGGAGGAAGAAGAAAGGCTAGATCCGGTCACCGACGGAGTTTTGGAGCTCCAAATCGCAAGCAGACTTCGGATCTACGGAGGCAAGGAGATTGCGGTGCTTTTCATCCGCATAGATTTCCATGGCACCAAGGAAAAACGCAAGGGTAATGATTCTCATACTAGGACATGTGAAGTCCTCTTTTCCTTTGCATGGGAAGCCCTCTCTCGCGAGTATGTGGTGAGTTTGTGGCGTTCCTTGGGGTAGATATGTGAAGTCCCCCTTGTGTAGAGTCCATATTCGTGAACGGACATAGGCATGATATCTGAAGCCTACCCGGACAAGTCTGTCTTGATCGGTGATGTTGCATTGCATATATGGATGGAGAAGACTCCGTGCGAATGTTTTTTTTTCGGGTTTTCTACGGGGTATATTGCAGTAGGGAGCCTTAGGGACTAACTCCAAGGTGCACCCGAAAAACTGGGCAAATGCGGGATGTTGCCAACATGGTGGCCGAGGAGTCAACTTGAACATAACCGGGTTATGTGAATTGTGTGATGGAAACGGGACTCGAGGAGTCTTGACCTACGCATATGGCTTAAATTGACGTTGCGATATGAGCACGATTCAGGCGGAACCGTACCCGATCTATGTCGTTCGATGGAACCATTGGCATAGATGAGGGTCTTCGACGGTCTATGGCTTAAATTGACGTGACCAATGCTAGGAAGACAAAATGCTCATAAGGTTGGCCGTCCAAGGGACGGTGGTGAGACGGGAACGTCTATGGATTAAATTGACGTGTTGTTGGGTGGTTTGTTGTGAATGTGCCCTGAGTGCACGGGGTATGTGGCCGTGCATGCCTACGCCTGTGATGAAGTGTGTTTAAAACTATACTGCTTTGTTATGCTAATAATATGCAGGGAAATAGCATTGTCGCCCCGAGTTGGGGGCGGGGTCATTATAATTTTGTCATCATAGCTGATCGTTTCTTTTGTTTACAACCGTGCGGTGGATTGTTGCTTGCAGGTGTTGCGGATCCGAGCGATAAATAGCGGGCTAAATACCAAGTTGCTATGCCGGCCCTCGAAGACCTAATTTTTAGTGTTTTTCTTATTTAATCATGTGTGACCGGCCTGCATACCGAGGTTTGGAAGATACTTTTATTGAGCAAACTTTTGTAAGGCCATAAGGCCAATGTTTGTGTAGTATACATTCTTATGAGTTTATTATAGTGGACATTCATGCTTGGCTGGGTTCTTTTATCAGTGCAACTTAATAATTTGCTTCGGCTAGGTGCTCTATATAGGACGTTGTGATTGGTTGATTAGTTTCAATAAGTAACTAACCGGTCTGTCCATAGTATATGGCATCGGGCCCCGGCCGGACCAACTGCTATATGCTATGAGACGGATAGGGGTGTTACAATTTGGTATCAGACTATCGATTTTGGTCAGGATTAAATGAATTCGTGGGCGAATTCCATTTAAGGGGTGGTGAGCACACGTGTGTGCTTCATCGTTATAACATGAAAAGAACCCATGAATGTCAACTTAGGAATGAAAATATACATGTTTGGGGAACCTGCGTGTTCCTATAATTGCTTTTTGCAATGTTGTGTGGTCGCTTATCGGTGTTTTGCACGATTATAGGTGACCAAGAGTGGTGCTGGGTCGTCGGAACGACCAGCTTCTGAGGCGAGCAGCTCACCAAATAATGCGCCTGCAACACCTCCTTCAGCCGAAACAATTAGATTTGTGGCGAAAGTTGTATTTGCAATGATCAAAGCGTAGCCTGCGAGGCAGGTGCAGCAGCCTGCTCCTGCTATAGAGCAAGTATTGCTCCAAGCGGCAGAGCCTAGGAGGGTGGAATAGGTGATGGTAGAGCCGGAGTTGCCTCGGAGAGCAACTGAGAAACAACTTAAGCATGTGATGGGTTTCCATCCGCCAGTGTTCTCGGTAACGGGAACCTCGACTCAGGCCGAGGATTGGCTATCGAGAGTCAATAGAGTGCTGACAGCAACGGAGACTGAAGAGTGGCAGAAGACCACGATTGCGATGTTCTTGCTGGACGGGGACGCGAGGTTATGGTAGGAAGGGATGGAGCTACACCACCTGAGGGTAAGGCAGTTGGCTGATGTCTCTATGGAGGAATTTTTGAGGTTATTTATGGCTCGATACCTCCCCTCAGCTCAGAGGATCACGTTGGAAAATGAGTTTCAAAAGTTGGTGCAAGGAGGCAGCACCGTGGACGAGTATCTCCACGAGTTCACTCATTTGGGATGATACGCAAGCGCTACCTTTGCCGATGAGGAGCGCAAGACGAACCGTTTCTATGAAGGATTAAGAGATGATTTGAGGGCTTTACTTTCGGGGCCTATGGCACAGAGTTTCATGACCTTTGTCAACACGGCCCAGTCCTTGGAAAAAGATATGAAAATGTTCAGGTGAATAAGGACTCCAGTGGAAGGAAATCAGAGTTTAAAGTGTCGACTACTTCGAAGTCTGGATATTACAGATTCCACAAAGAAGGCTAGGACGTCGGGTCCATCCCCTTCTACCGGTGCCTCGGGGGCATCCAACCGAACCCCGGGCGCTTGTTTCACTTGTGGAAAGACGGGCATTTTGCCCGTTATTGTTGGAGCGGACGTCCGAAGTCCGAGAGAAAGAAAGGAGCAACTTACGAAGAAAAGGGCAAGGCAGTGGAGTCAACCGTGTCCCACTATGCTCCGACTCAACCGAGAGTCTATAACTTGGGCCAGCAGGAGGCCATCAAATAGTCTGACGTGGTGACAAGTACGATTTAATTTATAGTAAGTTAGCTTTAAATACTGTTACCTAGTGCGTGTTAGCTAAATACTGTTTGTATAGGCTTTGTTCTAATTGGTGATAGTCCGGCACGAGCACTATTCGATACGGGAGCTTCACACTCTTTTTTTCCGAAAGTTTTATATCGCGCATCGGAGCCCCTTCTTCGATGGCGAAGGACAAATTGGATGTGTTGCTACCGAATGGGTGTTTGATGCGTGCGGACAGAGTATGCGCCGTAAAGGTTCATATTGGAAGCCAAGAGTTCGACCTGCTAGCGTCGTTGCTGCCGCTAGTAGAGTTCGACGTTATCTTCGGTATGGATTGGCTTTTAGAGCAGAAGGCTTGTATCGATTGCAACCATAAGGAGGTCAAGCTAGGTGTTGGGCGGGAGACAACATTTGTGGGACTGAAGGGGTCGAGCAAGACGCTGATGTCTGCTCTTCCGATGGTAAAGGCAGTTCGTGCTGGCGCCGAGCTATTCTTCACGTTGTTGGAGGCTATAGAGCAAAAGTCCACTTTGGGTAGTATCCCTGTGGTTTGTGAGTACCCCGATGTGTTCCTGGATAATCTTCCTGGAGCCCCACCGCAGCGAGAGATTGACTTCACGATCGAGCTCCTGCCAGGTGCCAAACCTGTGTCACGTTCTCCTTATAAGTTGGCGCCTAAGGAGATGACAGAGTTGAAGTTTCAACTAGAGGAGTTGATGGAGCAAGGGTATGTGCGTCCAAGCTTTTCGCCTTGGAGCGCATCGGTCCTCTTTGTTAAGAAGAAGGACGGGAGTTTGTGGCTGTGTATCGACTATAGGGAGTTGAACAAGCTAATGGAGAAGAATAAATACCCAATCCCAAGGATTGATGATCTTTTCGATCAGTTAGTCGGATCGTCGGTATATTCGAAGTTGGATCTGAAGTCTAGGTATTATCAGCTGAGGATAAGGGAGTGTGATATCCCGAAGACGGCATTCATCACAAGGTATGGGCATTTCGAGTTCACAGTCATGCCGTTTGGACTAACGAATGCGCTATCGGTGTTTATGGATTTGATGAACAGGACGTTCCGAGAGTACCTAGACCATTTTGTGATCGTCTTTATTGACGACATATTGGTTTACTTGCAGTGCGAAGAAGATCATTTCAAGCATCTGCATCTAGTCTTGGAGACGCTGAGAAGGAATGAACTCTATGCAAAATTCTCCAAATGCAAGTTCTGGCTACCCTCAGTAGCATTCCTTGGTCATATTGTCAGTGGGGGAGGTATAGCGGTGGATTCGGCAAAGATTGTTGCGATACGGAAGTGGCCTGTGTTTTCTTTGGTAGCGAAAGACCGTAGTTTTATTGGGCTTGCCGGCTATTACAGGCGCTTCGTAGAGAACTTCTTGCGGATAGCGTTACCTATCACGAAGTTGATAAGGAAGGATCAGAAGTTCTTATTGATGCAGGAGTGTGTGCAAGCGTTTGAGGAGCTGAAGGGACGGTTGACCGCGGCGCCAGTGCTAAGTTCGCCAAGTGGGACCGAGGGATTCAAGATTCATAGTGATGCCTCAGGTAGTGGTTTGGGCTGCGTGCTGCTGCAGCATCGGAGTGTGATAGTGTATGGATCACGTCAGCTAAAAGTGCACGAAAGGAATTATCCAGTCCACGACTTAGAGTTGGCGGTCGTGATATTTGCGCTTAAGTTGTGGAGACACTACTTGTACGACGTAAGGGTCGATATTTATACCGACCATAAGAGCCTGAAGTACCTGCTGGATCAGAAGGATCTCAACATGAGGCAGCGGATATGGATGGAGTTCCTTGGGGACTACACGTTCAAGATTCATTATGTACCCGGGAAGGGCAATGCAGTTGCGGATGCATTGAGTCGCAGGGCTCCCGCCCAAGCGGACTTGTTGTCGGTTCATGATGAGAGGCTAGTTCAGGAGTTGGAGGCATTGGAGATCTGTTGTGTGGACAAGCAGACTAGCGCTAAAGCATTGTTGAACTGGATGGATGTTCAGTATGACCTGGCTGGTCGCATTCGGCAGGCATTGGAGTTGGATGGTAGCATGAAGGAGCTTATTGATGCAGCGTTGGATGGGTCAAATTCCCAGTTTTTAGTGTAGGATGGGCTGTTAAGAAAGGTCCATCGATTGTTCGTCCCAAGCGGGGGAAGTCTACGAGTGGTGTTGATGTACGAGGCTCATAATACCAAGTACTCAATCCACCGAGGGAGCACAAAGATGTACCGAGACCTAAAGAAGCTGTTTTGGTGGCTAGGGCTCAAGAAGGATATGGCACTGTTTGTGGCTAAGTGTCAAACGTGCGCCTTGGTAAAGGCGAAGTGCCAAAAGCCTGGAGGATTTTTGAAATCCTTGCCTATTCTAGAATTGAAGTTCGACGACATATCGATTGACTTTGTGCATGGCTTGCCAAGGTCGCAGAAGGGGAACAACGCCATCTGGGTGATCGTAGACCGGTTAACAAAGGTGTCGCACTTTATTCCGCATAGGAAGGATGATTCAGTGGAGAGACTGGCGAAACTATATGTGGATAATATAGTCAGACTGCACGGTGTGCCCCGCAACATCGTGAGTGATCGTGATGGGAATTTTACGTCCAATGATTGGAGGTTGGTGCAACAGATGCTGGGGACTAAATTGAAGTTCAGCACAGCCTTCCATCCGCAGACGGATGGGCAGACCGAGAGGGTCAACAGAACTATGGAAGACATGCTCCGCATGTGTGTTCTATACTTCGGGAAGCATTGGGAATACCACCTATATTTGGTGGAGTTTGCGTACAACAACAGCTACAAGACGAGTATTCAAATGGCGCCCTTCGAGGCCCTTTATGGTAGGAAGTGTCGCACGCCATTATCATGGCTAAAAACGGGTGAGGCAAGGTTGTACAAGAAACAGGAGGTGGAGAGTGCTACTTCTTTGGTGCGGATCATTCGAGAGCGTTTGCTGATCGCTTAGGACAGGCAAGCTAAGTACTACAATGCCAAGCACCGGAACGTGGAGTTCGTGGTCGGCGATTGGGTGTACTTGAAAGTAAAGCCGTTCAAGGGTGTTTCATGGGTGAGATGCTTGAAGAAGCTGAGCCCAAGATACCTTGGACCCTTTGAGATTCTGGAGCGGGTCGGTGAAGCGGCTTATCATTTGTGGCTATTGGTGGAGTTGAGTGGACTACATGATGTATTCCACATTTCTGTATTACGGAAGGCGGTGCAAGAGCCTTCGCAGGTGATCGCAGTTGATCAAGTGCCAGTGGATGAAGGGTTGACGACTAAGGTCAAGCCCGTTCATATTGAAGACTTTGAGGTTAAAAGACTCCGTAATAAGGAGATCAGGATGGTCAAGATCCGTTGGGACAATTGCGGTCGTGAGGAGCTCTCTTGGGAACGGGAGCAGACCATACTAGAGGAGTACCCAGAGTTATTTCACTCAGGTAACGCTTTTGGTTTTGTTTATCTTTCCTTTGGTAATTTCGTGGATGAAATTCTTTTAAGAGGGAGAGAGTTGTAATGCCCCGAAACTCAAAAGGGTGACGGGTGGCGTTTCGAGCCAAATCTGGGTTTTTGTAGGGTTGACACGGCCCGGGACACGGGCGTTTCCCAGGGCGTGTCATGCTCGGGTTCGGCGTTGGTCGGGTGGTCGACGATTTGGAGTCAACGATCTTCGGGGGGGGGGGGGGGGGGGTTAACACGGCCTTGGACAAGGGCGTGTCAGTCACTCAGACTCTTGCACTTAACGATCGTTGAGTGAGGGACGCACGGCCTGAGCCCAGGCGTGTTCGGGTCCGATACGGGCATGTCATATTTGACACGGGCATGTCGAATACCCGTGATCTCCTCGGGTTGTGTGGAGGATTGTGCTAAGGCAGTTACACGGCCTGGGATACGGGCGTGTCCGAGGGCGTGTCTAGCACACGACATGTTACACGGGCGTGTCACATGGCCGTGTTGTGCTCGGGTTGTTTTGGACCTGTGTAGTTGAGGGAACACGCCCAGCGACACGGGCGTGTACTGTTTGACACGGGCGTGTCAGGTGCCTATGTTCTTTTCGAGGGACGGCGATTTCGACGGCGAATGGGTGACACGGCCCTGAACACGGGCGTGGCGGAACCCGTGTTCGGCCCAGGTTTTTGAAATTCGGGCTGAATCACAGCCATTCGTTTCCTTGTTTTTTGATCTGATGGTTCAGGCTCTTTCCCCTTAGGGTTAAGGCTGGTTCAGGGGTGTAACTTCCTCATATGCTTGGATTCAATCTCTTTCTAAGTTCTAGAGAGAGGAGAGAGCAAGGAGGAAGAAGGAAGGCTAGATCCGGTCACTGGCGGAGTTTCAGAGCTCCAAATTGTAAGCCGACTACGGATCTGCGGAGGCAAGGAGATTGCGGTGCTTTTCATCTGCATAGATTTCCATGACGCCAAGGAAAAATGCAAGGGTAATGATTCTCATCCTAGGACATGTGACGTCCTCTTTTACTTTGCATAGGAAGGCCTCTTACGCGAGTGTGTGATGAGTTAAGGCGTTCCTTGGGGTAGATATGTAAAGTCCCCCTTGTGTAGAGTCAGTATTCGAGAACGGACATAGTCATGATCTGTGAAGCCTATCTGGACATGTTGGTCTGGATCGGTGATGTTGCATTGCATAATAATCGGAGAAGACTCCATGTGAATGGTTGTTTTCGGGTTTTCTACGAGGTAGATTGCAACAGGGAGCCTTGGAGACTAATTCCAAGGTGCACCTGAAAAACTGGGCAATTACGGGATATTGCCAACATGGTGGCCGGGGAGCCAACTTGAATATAACCGGGTTATGCGAATTGTGTGATGGAAACGGGACTCGGGGAGTCTTGACCTGCGCATATGGCTTAAATTGATGTTGCGGTATGAGCACAGGTCAAGCGGAACCGTACCCGATCTATGTCGTTCGGTGGAACTGTTCGCATAGATGAGGGTCTTCGACAGTCTATGTCTTAAATTGACGTGACCAATGCTAGGAAGATAAAATGCTCATAAGGTTGGCTGTCCAAGGGACGGTGGTGAGATGGGAACGTCTATGGATTAAATTGACGTGACGATGGCCGGTTCGCCATGAATGTGCCCTGAGTGCACGGGGTGTGTGGTCGTGCATGCCTACGCCTGTGATGAAGTGTGTTTAAAACTATACTTCTTTGTTATGCTAATAATGTGCAGGGAAAGAGCATCGCCGCCCCGAGTTGGGGGCGGGGTCGTTATAATTTGGTCAGCTTAGCCGACCGTTGCTTTTGTTTACCACCGTGCGGTGGATTTTTGCTTGCAGGTGCTGCGGAGCTGAGCGGTAAATAGCGGGCTAAAGCCCAAGTTGCTGTGCCGGCCCTCAAAAGCCTAATTTTGAGTGTTTTTCTTATTTACTCATGTGTGACCGGCCTGCGTGCCGAGGTTTGGAAGACACTTTTATTGAGCAAACTTTTGTAAGGCCATAAGGACAATATTTGTGTAGTATACATTCCTATGAGTTTATTATAGTGGAAATTCATGCTTTGTTGGGTTCTTTTATCAGTGCAACTTAATAATTTGCTTCCGCTAGGTGCTTTTTGTAGGATGTTGTGATTGGTTGATTGGTTTCAATAAGTAACCAACCGGTCTATCCGTAGTATATGGCGTCGGGCCCCGGCCGGACCTACTGCTATATGCTATGCGACGGATAGGGGTGTTACATCCTTACTGATAATGATAACTTAAAGTCTAAGCCGGGTTTTTGTTTTGCCTGAATGGAAGAGCTGTAAGCTAGAAGAGTTCCAAGAAAGTGATAGTTTCTGATTCTACAATTAAGGTCGAGTATATCGTTACTGTAAATGCAGCGATAAAGGGTGTATGCACTAGGAATTCATTGGCAAGCTTGATGTAGTTCCTAGCATTGTTGATCCAGTAATTCTTCACTATGATAATAATGGTATCATTGCACAGGCCAAGGAACCTAGATCTTATCAATGGTCCAAACACATATCTCAGTGGTCCCATCTTATTTGATAAATTGTCGATCGTGGAGATCTGATCATATACAAAATACCAACTGAAGACAACATAATGGATCCATTAACGAAGGTTCTTTCATAGAGGAATCATGATTGCCATACTAGATTAATGGGTATCAAATGCCTAAATGATCAACTCCAGTAGGAGTTGTGGATTTTGTATGTGTCAGTTGTAATTCATATGATGAATATAGTTTTATGTATTTCATTTTATATTCATGGCAAGTTCTTTATTATGTAAATATTTTTTTATGCGATAAATTAATTAATATAATAAATGTCCTTAGAATGTTTGCTTCCAAGGGAATTCAAGTGTGTGACTTGAATGTGAGAGCCTATGTTTATAAGAAGCATCTTTCTTAAATGGTCCTTGATCGAGCTATCATCTTTGAAATTAGGGCGATGATGATACATTAAGACTAGTATGTTCGTTGAGTGATGAACAGTTCTCATAGGTCATGATATTATGATATTAAGTCATCACATAGGTACTTGTTTGTGAACAAGTTGTACTGGACAAACCCGCCATGAGACTACTTTGTGGATTGCTATATAGACATGCAACAAGTAGTTATCAAATGATAATGATGTTTGTGATTCTTTGACCTGAAGTCACAACATTCATTAAGTGAGGAAGATCATAGTTTTATACCATATAAAGTCTTCCTTGAGAAAGGTTGATGATATGGGTGATTATTGGATATGTTACACATCATTTGGGCATTTGTGTGTAGACAAGTTTGAGAATTGTCCTCCTATATGACATGAGTTGCATCAATGGGCCCCTTGATAGAATGGGACTAAGAAATGAAGGACCATGCTTGGTTGAGTCAATATATTATTGGGAATATTGCCCTCAATATTCCAAGATTTGAAGATGCATCACATGCAATGTTAAGTGCATACTGTATTCGATGACATAATTTTTTATATTTATGTAGGAATTATCTGTTATCTCTAAAACAAGTTTAGAGAAGATTTAGTGCAAATGGGGCAGTATCATTCAGATACATGAAGGATTCTTGAAGGTATCATCTTGAAAGTGGAGTGCTTCAAGATGACATCGTCTTAAAATAATTGTAGAAGCAACTTTAAGCACTAAGGAGAATACTATTGATATCGATATATGGTTCTCCACGATATCAATGTGATCGTAGAAAGCTTCGAGTTGGTATCGTGGAGAAGGCATAAAAAGTAGTAGTATTCAGTGCTATAGGAGATACCATTGAGAAAGAAGTATTTTCTCAACAATATCGTGCCTTCAGGGTTTTATTACTGTTGAGCACGTGCAGTGGCGAGTTTTCAAAATTGGCGGTGGTGCAGAAAGTCTTGTTAGATCATTCTAATCTTACCAATCCTTTAACAAGACATACTCTAGTCATTTGACCGTTGAATATTGGAGAGGATATAAAAGGTCAATTTACGACAATCACACAGTAAGAAGTACCACTGCTGCCATTGATAAATCTAAATCGTGAATCTCAAGTAGCAGCGCCTTCTGAAAAAGTGAAGCAAGATTTCTCTGAAGAAAACATAGAGCAAGGAGGAGTCAAGATTTAAGACTCCAGTTAGATCTTCTTACTGCCGTAGAAGAAGATCAAGTAGAAGAGCCCTGAATCTGTTCTACTTAAAGACTTTATCTTTCCAGGGGCAGATTCAAGGTATTACTTCCATAGCAAAGGAAACTAAAGACTATGAAATATAAAGGTCAAATTTAAAAAGTCTTTAGTTTTAATATTTATACACTCTTATTTGTAGGGTTATTTCCTGAGTTGTAGGGTTATTGATTGAGTGGAAGGGCTATTGCCTGAGTTGTAGTGCTTTTTCCTGAGGTAGGTCTGTTGTGCCTAAGGTAGGATCTTTATGAAGATTTGATGTAAGAGACTAGTTGGGTCTCTGAGTTGTAGGAGTGGAAAACTCTGAATGGTAGGGTTTTTGCCTGAGGTAGGGCCATTGAGCCTAAGGTAGGGTCTTTAAGAAGGCCTGAGAGATTCTTAGAAATCTATAGTGTAAGCTCTTGGAGCTGAGATTTGAAAGAGATTGCCGAGTCTAGCACACTGCTAGATGGGAGCAAAGGGACTGTGGAGGTACCCATACCCTGGGGAACCACTATAAATTTCTATGTACTTATTCCGGTAATGTTTATATTTACTATATCTACTAAAACTGAAAAGAGACCATCAAATAGCAAGTCCACCAATTCACCCCCCCTTTAGGTGATTTATTCTAGCTGCAATAACAATCTTTCAAGTGGTATCAGAGGGAGGTTGGTCATAACTAGACATAATAGTCTTACAAAGATCCTACAAGGGCAGTCTATCATATCACAATGTCTTCAGCAGATAGCCATAAGGAGCTATGCTCAATGAACTTCCCCATATACTGAAAGGAGAACTTTGGCATATGGAAGCAAAGGGTAAGATATTCATAGAAGCCTCAAACCCTAGGATCATTATCACAATTAAGGAGGGTCCCTTTATCCCTATGAAGGCCTCCATTATTGATCCTAATCTGCAGGTTCCAAAGAAGTTTGCTAACATGCTAATAGATGAAATTGTACTGGCTATCATGGAAAAGAGAGTCAAAAATATAATAGTCAGTGTAATTAATGGTTACACCTTGCAGAACTTGGTCCACTATCTTACAGCAAAGGAGATGTGGGATACACTTATTTTGTATATGGAAGCGACTAAGGAAGTCAGGATGATAGGAAATCCCCGCTCAACCATGAATATGAAGCCTTTAGGCAGAGAAGCAAGTATAACATAGATGAGTGCTATGAGAAGTTCTTTAAAACAGTAAATGAGCGAAGACCTATAGGATGGTCTTCAAAAATTATGAGCTGAATGATAAGTTGCTTAGATCACTAACTAGAGATTGGGACAACAAGTTCTGTGTCATCAGGGAGATGGGAAACCTGGCCAACATTCCTCTCTATACACTATTCGGGAAGCTACTCTCTTATAAGATGCAGTTAAATACAAGGAAAGAGGAGGACACTGCTTCTAGTCACACCAGAGTAAAAAAATCAGTGGCTCTCAAGGATGCGGTCTTAAAGAAGAGCAAGGAGAGAATCCCCACTCCTCCCAAAAAAATTTCTGAGTCAGAATCTTCGGAACCCAACACTTTAGATGCTAATATGTCTAATGGGGAGTTTGCTGCCTTCTCCAGACAATTAAAGAAGATGATGACAAGAAATCAGTGGAAGAACAAACCTTCTTCCTCCTCTAACTACAAGAGGACTACAACAAATCTGATAGAACCAGGAAGGAACCTAAAGGGGAAAGGTATGATTCTAAGCCCAGTAAACATATTTCTTCTAATATTTTTTGCTATTGCTGCAGCATACCTGGGCATGTTATAGCTGACTGCCAAATAAAAAGAAAAGAAAAAGATGCTTCTGGTGAAAAAAAACAAAACAAGGTCAAGAAGTCTGAAAAGACTTTCTTGCCAAGAAGGAGAAGAGCTGGAGTCAAAGTGACTTAGCCTCTTTTTAGTCAGAATAAGAGGAAGCCTATATTGGGATAGTTATTGAAGAAGAAGAGGAGACACCTACTATAAGGATAGGAGTGAGGGCTCCTTTGTCACACTCTAATAGTGGCAATGAGGATGGAGAAGGAGAAAGTTGTGGTTTGATGGCCATGACAGAGGAAGATGATCAGGAGGAATCAATTCCTGATGAGGTAATAATTCTTAATATGACATCCTCAAATTCAGATTATAAGACAGGTGCAGAATATGAAGCACCCTCATCATCTAATGAGGAGGATGATTAAGATTCTGATAATGATCTTTATCATATGATTAATAAGTATGGTGTTATTTTGGAAGCACTAAAAAGAACAATATGCTTGCTAAAAAGAAAGCAGAGGATATTGACTCTCTCTATTTGGCAAAATCTGAAAGCATTGAGTCTGCTAACCATTTAACTCAAATGACTAGTTTTGGGAATATTTCCCTCAATATTCCAAGATTTAAAGAAACAACACTTACCATCTTAAGTGCATACTGTATTTGATGACCTCTCTACTTCATGTTCATGCAAGTTACAGTTTGTTGTCTCTAAAACATGTTTAGAGCAAAAATGAGATCAATATGTATGGTTCTCCACCATACCATTGAAATCTCTATATGATTCTTCACAGTATAGTTGAGTGGAAAGCCTCGATTCAGTATCATGGAGAAGGCATGGGAGGAGGAAGAATTCAATGCTAAGATATAAATTATTGAGATGGAAGAATCTTCTCAACAATATCATGCAATTAGGGTTTTATTACCATTGAGCATATGAAGATGCGGGATTTTAAAATTGGCAATACCGCCAAAAGTCCTGTCAGATCTTTCTACTTTTTCCCATCCTTTGACATGACAATTTATAATCTAAGGACCGTTAGAAATGTCAACGGTATTTAAAGAAAAGTTAGGTCAAAGCAACCGTATTTATTGAAACTGACCTTGCTTAATCCTTAAAAACAAGAAGCGACGCACTTTCACTAAGAAAGCCCTCTATGAAGAAGTTCATAAAGAGTAAGGAGGAGACAAACTTCAAGACTCAAGTTAGATCTTCTTATCGTTGCTGAAGAAGATCAAGTAGAAGAGACCTGAACCTATACTACCTGAATATCATCTTTTTAGGGGTTACTTCAATATATTGCTTCCATAGGAAAGCCAGTTGAAGACTCTGATATATAAAGGTCAAATTTGTAGAGTCTTTAGTTGTAATCTTTATTTTATCTCTTTTGTAAGCCTTATGCCTGAGTTGTAGGGCCTATGTGCCCGAGGTAGGATCTGTGTGAAGATCTAAGGTATGAGATCAGTTGGGTCTCTGAGTTGTAGGAGTTGAAGTACTCTAAGGCAGGGCTGGTGAGACTAAGGTAGGGTTGTAGAGCCTAAAGTAGGGTCTGGAAGTAGACCTGAGAAATTTTGAGGAATTTGAGTTGTACTCTCTTAGAGCTGAGTTTTGGAGGAGATTACTGAGTCTAACACTCTGCTAAATAGGAATAGAGGGACAATAGATATACCCATACCTTGGGGAACTATTTTAAAACATATGTGTGTTGATCTATGGCTGAATTTGTGCTTTAATTTTTTTTAAGAAAATCAATTAAGATCCTATAAGGGTAGTCTATCATATCATCATGTCTTCAGCTGATAGCCATAAGGAGCTGAGCTCAAAGAAGCTCCCTATATGTAGTAAGGATAACTTTAGCATATGGAAGCAGATGGTAAAGATATTCATGAAGCATCAGACCCTAGGATATTAATCACAATTGAGGTGGGGCCCTTTATCCCCATAAAGGCCTTAACCACTGATACAAATCTACATGTGTCACAACATGCATTTTCTCCACATTTAAACAATATATCAGAATAAGGGAAAACACGCATGATGATGCCACGCTGTGTAGGGGATAACTGTAGGTGCCCAGGAAAGAACTCGAACCTAACTCTTTATATGAAATCCTCAAGTTTATTATGAAGAAAGCTATAATTTAAGTTAAGTTTTGATGGACGTATCCCTCGGTCCAATGAATCAACTAGTCCACAAGTGAAAATATGAATATACGCTGCCAAAAATACTTTGTTTATATAGATTAACATCCTATATGAGCATAAACATCCAAATAGGTGATATGGATACCTTTAGATTTAATATAAATAAAGAAAGAGTCTTTTACGTAGTAAGAAAAAATATAGAACGCCTTTGGCTTGAAATATGCTATGAGTGAGATAGTCATAATGATACATTTATATTTAAAATAACTAACATGCAATCCTTACTTAAAAACCTTCCCAGAGAGTAAGTAAACTAACAAGTCATCTAGAAGAGACTAAGCAGCTAGTAAGTAACTCAACAATATAAAAACTCCAATGGGCGTCAATAATCTGACACGAACCCACCAATAAGAAACAAGTATGTCCGAACTAATCAACAAACAATAACACTACCTCATAATGGTGAGGAAAATACGACTGCAACAACTGTAGAACACCAGCAACCACCAACCCTAGCCGCTCAACCGGTTACTACTCCAAACCTAAGGCATTCCAAATAAAAGAATACCTCGGTGAAAATATAAAAGTGGAAAATAGAAGTTCAATTTCAAAAGAGAGCAAAGGAGTCAAAGGGTTACCAACCCAAACAGGAATAGCTGAATAGAAAATATAAATACTTAACCATAAGGTAATAAGTAAGAAAGAACTCATAAGGGTTAGAAATCCCAAGCTGCACCAAGTGCGATAAAGATCTAAGCTTTATTAAACATTTATATAAATAAGAGTAAATATATATAAGAGTGGAAAGCTCATCATAGAATAAGCATAAACACCAGCAAAATTCAGCACCTGTGGTGGTGGGAACCTAACCAACACACCAACAGTTAAAACTTTACAAGGGCCAAAGGAAAGGTGGTTGTGCTTTCTGACACACCAAATACCGGGGAATTACTGGCACCTGCAGTTGTGGTCTCCTCCTCCACACACCCAGTCACAAACCCATACCGGGGAATTACAGGCACCTGTCGTGGTGGTCTCCTCCTCCACGCACCCAGTCATAAACCCATATCGGGTAAACCCACTATGGCAAACATTCATAAGCTGTCCTTAGGTTGGTGGTCCTTTATCCACTTCCAACCATGGGTCACACCAAAAACATCCATAAAACATCGATAAAACCGTAACCAAAACACAGGAATACTCCAATGGCAAAAAGGAAGAAAAATCCCAAAAATCACCCTAAGTACAAATTCGATGAATTCGACTCGATTCAGCAAGAAAAATTCTAAGTCCACACAGATTCATCGAGTATACTTGACGAATACAGTAGACACTCAACTAATTATACTTAGCAAAAGAAATTGTTTAACTTGATACACGATGAATCAGCGAAAATAACCCAAGTCTATGGGAAATTTATCGAGTATACTCGACGCTTAGCCGAGTTCACTCAGCGCACTCGACGCCAAAGTAGTCTCACTCGACGCCTGGACTTAACTCCATGGTTTTACTTCACTCAACGCCTTCATTAGACGCCTAGCTTAGTCCACTCAACGCACTCGATGCCGAAGGTATTAACACTCAAAGCACTCAGTGCCGTCTGGTTCACGCGACGCTCTTGATGCAAAACTACCAATACTTACCGATTTCGTCGAGATTACACGATGTATTTTACTTAGACTCACAGATCACTCGACGCACTCGACGCCCAGATGATAATCGACGAATTCGTTGAGAATACTTGACGAATTTGACTTAGCCTCACCAACACTCGATTCTCTCGATGCCAAAACCAAATCACTCAATGCCGAGCCTGGTACTCGATGAATTCGTCGAGATTACTCGACGAATCAGACTTTACTCAACGCTTAGACTATTCGATGATTTTGAATTAGTCCAAAACACATACTGGACGAATCTCACTCAGGCTGACCCCACCATATTCGACGAATTTAAACTTAAGCTAACTGTCATATACGATGAATTTTACTTAGACTAACTGTCACCTAATCGACGGGTTTACTTAGGCCAACTGCCATTTAATCGACGAGTTTACTAAGGCTAACTTCCATCTAATCGGCGGATGGCCCTTAACCAGAAATCCAATACAACGTAGCAGATCAGCCTTGTCCACACCGTACACTAATCCTAAATGCTAAGGAGGGAAGGAAAGCAACAGGAAATACACAAAGACATAGTAAGGGAAAAAATGACCACTTGCCTCAAATCGCCCGAAATCCGGCCATGCAAGTGCTCCTCCTCCAGGATCTGGCCACAAGAACACCTAGGCAATGAATCCTGTAACTTTTGGGGGGGGAGGGGAAACATAGGTAAAAAATGAATTTCCTACGCCCAAAAATTCAAGAAACGGGAAAAACTCACCGTACGAACGTAGATCTTGGCGAGAGCTATCCGAATCTACCCTCCGATGATGATTTTGTGCACCAGAGCTCCTACAATTGACGACTGAAAGCTCTGTAATGATTGCCGATTTCTCTCTTTCACAAATCGATTTGACGGCTTTGGGAGAGACGATGAATAGGGTATGCGTCATATCATAAGGGTATTTATACTTATAATATATTATTATTATTATTATTATAATAAACGTCCAAACTACCGAAAAAATCCAATCAACTCGAATTTCCACGAAATTCGTACTGAAGCTAAATATCGATACGAATCCAACAACGAAGTTGAAATAAAAATCTGACAAACCAAACTCGGTAAAAACTCCCCGATGTCCAAAACACTGGATATTCCAAAAAGGCTCCACTTAGTTCCAAAACAAACCCGACTCGAAAGAGAAATCTCAAAAACACACTAGAAATAAGGCAAGCTAATATTCTAAGTCAAAACCTCGGATACGAATGAGAAAAAGCCACACTCTAGCAATGGTACCCATCAACTATGTGTCAATGTAATGCCCTGACGTCAAAAGTACGCTACTAAAGGAATTAAAATAAACATTGAAAAAATCAGGGGCGTTACAACCACTCTCTATAAAAGAAAGTTTCGTCCCGAAACTTGATACATAACTAAATCCACTAAAGAAGGATAATAACCAAAGGTTATTGAATAGAAATACTTACCAAAAGAAACTAGGAGAACAAATGAGGATGAGCCTCCCTCATAGCTGAATCCAACTCCCAAGTCGCGCTCTCCAAGTCTTGGTTTTGCCACAAAACTTTGATAATGGGTATTGTCTTCCTTAACAACAACCGATCTTGGGTATCCAGAATACAAACAGGAATCTCAACATAAGAAAGGTTAGGTTGCAACTGGGGCACTGAATCTAGAACACGCCGGTCACTAAGTACACATTTCCGCAACTGGCTCACATGAAACACATCATGCACACCAGAGAAATTTGCGGGCAAACCCAGCCTATAAGCTAACACTTCGATGTGTTTAACAACTTGGAAAGGTCCCACATACCTGGGATCCAACTTGTGGTTCCTTCGAACCCTTTTAACACCAGCCATCGGAGAAACCTTGAGAAAAACCATGTCCCCAACTTCAAATTACAGATCTATCTTTATCTGATTAGCGTTCTTCTCATAACACTCCTGAGCTATTCGAAGCTTCTCTCGAATATGCATCACAGAAATATTCATCTCTTCCAAGGCTTCCAGACCCAACAATGGTCTTTCACCAACTTCGGCCCAAAATAAGGGAGTTCTACAACGTCTCCCATACAAAGCCTCAAATGGGGCCATCTGCAAGCTCTCTTGATAACTGTTATTATAGGCAAATTCCATCAATCTCAGCCGCTCGTTCCACGCTCCCCTATGGTCTAAGATGTAACATCTTATCATATCTTCCACAACCTAATTTACTCTTTTCGTCTGACCATTGTTCTGTAGATGATAAGCTGTTGAATATCTTAGGTTGGTACACAACCCTTCCAGTAAAATTTTCCAAAAACGAGACGTAAACTTGGAATCTCAATTTGACACAATACTAACAGGTAATCCCTAAAGTCTGATGACCTCATTCAAATATAACTCTGCTATTTTCTTCATGGAATAATCAATCTTAAATGGCACAAAGTGAGCACACTTCGTTAGTCTGTCAACTATGACCCACACAGAATCATGTCCTCGGGGAGATCTCGGCAAACCAGCAATAAAGTCCATGGAAATACTCTCTCACTTCCAACTTGGAATCTTTAAAGGCATCAGCTTGCCACCAGGTTGTCCATGATTTGCTTTAACGCACTTGCAGGTGAAACATTTTGACACAAACTTGGCTATATCATTCTTCATTCCATACCACCAAAAGATTTGCTTTAGATCTCTATACTTCTTAATAGAACCAGGGTGGTAGGCTACACTTGAATTGTGCGCCACACTGCATAACTTAGCTCTAATATCCTCAATAGCAGGGATACAATATCTACCGCTGTAATTCAATTGAAAAGTCTTGTAATTCCCCTTTCTCAGTTCTACTACGAAGGTGCTGTAAATTATGATCATCCTTTTGATGTAGACATGTAAGCATAATCCATGAAGGCTCTGCTACTTCCAAGCTGCTTGGAGAGTCACTACTTCCGACCGAGATTCCAATTAACAGAAACTCTTTTACCAAAGAATCCACAGAAAGATCAAAGATCTGCGCAATCTTCCTACTCAAGGCATTGGCTACCACATTAGCTTTGCCCGGATGATATAGGATCTCAATAGCATAATCCGCGACATACTCTAGCCATCTATGCTTGCGTAAATCTAACTCCTTTTGAGTGAATACATACTTCAAACTCTTATGATCCGTATTAATCTTGCACAATGCGCCATACAACAAATGTCTCAACAACTTGAAGGCATAAATCACTACTGCAAACTCTAATTCATGAGTAGGGTAGTTCCTTTCATGTATCTTTAATTTCCTCGACCCATACGCATTTACCTTGCCTTCTTGCATTAAGACTCATCCAATCCTGACGTGTGATGCATCCACATAACCAACATACTCCAATCCTTCGGTAGGAAAAGTCAACACTGGAACAGTGCACAATCTCCTTTCCAATTCCTAAAATGCTTCATCGCACTTATCGTTCAAAACTAATGTTCCGTTCTTCTGCATAAGCTTAGTCAGCGGCGCAGACAACATAGATAATCCTTCCACAAACCTCCTATACTATAATGCCAACCCTAGGAAGCTTCTTATCTCTTTGGGTGTGGTAGGTCTTTTCCAATCCATTACGACAGCTATATTTTCTGGGTCAACAAAAATTCCATCCTTATTCACAATATGACATGAGGTAGCCAAAACTCGCACTTAATCAACTTTTCATAAAACTTATGCTCTCTCAAAGTAGATAGAACTAACCGTAAGTGTTGAGCATGCTCCTCAACACTCCGGGAATAAACTAGGACATCATAAATAAAAATGACCATAAAACGGTCCAGAAAGTCTTTGAACAATCTATTCATCATGTACATGAAGGTAGAGGGTGCATTCAACAATCCAAAGGACATTACAAAGAACTCAAAATGTCCATGCTAAGAATGAAAAGTGGTTTGCGAAACATTCGTCTCATGAATCCTCAACTGATGTTATCCTGAGCGAAGGTCAATCTTCAAAAACACTGTACTACCACACAACTGATTAAACAAATTATCTATTCACTGCAAGGATGCCTGTTCTTGATAGTTACCTTATTCAATTCCCTATAATCAATGCACAACCTCATAGATCCATCCTTCTTCTTTACAAACAACACGGGAACACCCGAAGGTGAAGAACTTGGCCTAATGAATCCACACTGCAACAACTCATCCAGCATGGTATGCAACTCTTCCAGATAAGGCGGGGCCATATGGTATGGTACCTTAGCAATAGGGCGAGTACCCGACTCCAAATCTATAACAAACTCCACATCTCTCTCGGGCGGAAGACACGGAAGACTTACTAAGAGGACATCAGGAAACTCTCTCACCATAGGAACATCTTCAACACGCGGCAAACTACCAACGGTCTCCAAAAAAGAAACCAAACAAGCAAAACAGTTGAAATTCAAAAGTTTCCGAGCACATATAGTAGAAATAATCGGGGAATCCTGGTGTAGAAAACCATAAACACTCCTGGGGTGGTCGTTGTCCATCTTGAAGTCCAATCACTTAACCTTACATTGGATAATTGCATCATATCTTGATAACCAGCTCATGCCCAAGATCATATCAAAGTCCTCCAGGTCCAACACCTTCAAATCAGCAAAAGCTAGAAAATCACCTAAAAGGATCAAACAACTCTAGATACCTTGGTCCGACACCATCGAATCAGCAAAAGGAAACTTAACGCAAAACGAGTCGCCCATTAGATCGAGAGTCAGATGATGACGCTCAATGAAAGTCCTAGCCAGGAACGAGTGGGTAGCACCAGAGTTGAAAAGAACATGCGTCCAACGGTTTTTTACCTTAAACTTCCCTATAAAATTTCATACGTAACTAGACGAACAAACATTGAAATTACCACTATGAGCTAAAAGCTAAAACTAGATTAGAATCTTACCTGAGTTCACTTGGGTGGACGTCTGCGCTTCTTCCAAAGTCACAACATTCAGCTTGCCCTTCCCTTTATAAAAAAGTTGCGGCGGCGGCAAGGCTTGTAGTGGAACTGGCTACAGCGGGGGCTGAGACCGCGGTCACTATGTGTAACACCCCTATCCGTCGCATAGCATATAGCAGTAGGTCCGGCCGGGGCCCGATGCCATATACTACGGACAGACCGGTTGGTTACGCGTTGAAACCATTCAACCAATCATGTCGTCCTACACAACACCTAGCGGAAGAAATTTATTAGGTTGCAAAAGAAATAAGAACCCAACCACAATAGCATGAATGTCCACTACAAACTCAGGAATGTATACATACACCAAAAGAGAAATGGCCTTAAGGCCTTACACTGTTCCCTTAACAAAAGTAGTGTTTTCATACTTCGGCTCGCAGGCCGGCCATACATGAAAAATGGGAAAGAAACATAAGCAATTAGGCCTTCGAGGGCCGGCACAGCAACAAGGGTTTTAGCCCGCTATTTCCCGCTCTGCTCCGCAGCACCTGCAAGCCACAAACCACCGCCCGGTGGAAAATAATAGCAACGGTCAGCAATGCTGACCAAATTATAACGATCCCGCCCCCACACTCAGGGCGGCAATGCTCTTTCCCTGCACTTTATTAGCATAGGCAATTATATAAAGTATTTGCACTTCACCACAGGCGTAGGCTCGCACGGCCACACACCCCATGCGCTCAGGGCACATTCCCGGCAAACCGGCCAACGCCACGTCAATTCAAGCCATAGACGTTCCCAATCCACCACCGCCTCTTGGACGGTCATCCATATGAGCATTTTGCCTTCCTGGCCTTGGTCACAGCAATTTAAGCCATAGACCGCCGAAGACCCTCATCCATGCCAACGGTCCTACCGAACGACATAGACCGGGTACGGTTCCGCCTGACCCGTGCTCACACCGCAACGACAATTTAAGCCATATGCGCAGGCCAAGACTCACCGAGTCCCGTTTCCACCACAATAATCACATAACCCGGTTATGTTCACGTTGGCTCTCCGGCCACCGTGTTGGCAAAACCCACTTTTGCCCAGTTTTCCGGGTGCACCTTGAAGTTAATCTCCAAGGCTCCCTGTTACAATCTACCACGTAGAAAACCCGAAAAATGCCCAAACACCCGGAGTCTTCCCCGGTTCATATGCAATGCAACATCACCGATCCGGCTCTACTTGTTCGGATAGGCTTCACACACAATGCCTATGTCCGTTTTCGCATACGGACTCTACACAAGGGGGACTTTACATATCTACCCCAAGGAACGCTCCAACTCTTCGCTCACTCGCGAGAGAGGGCTTCCTATGTAAAGGAAAAGAGGGCTTCACATGCCCAAGGATGAGAAATCGTTACCCTTGTGTTATTCCGCGGCGCCATCGAAAACTATGCGGTTGAAAAGCACCGCAACGGCGTCACCTCCGCGGATCTGGACTCGGATCGTGATTCAGAGCTCCGAAGCTCCTCCGGCGGCCGGATCTTGGTCTCCTCCTCCAAACTTGCTCTCCCCTCTCCCTAAAACTTAGAGAGAGATTTACTTGGATGGAATGAGGGATTCTAACCCTAAAACCCAGCTAAAACCTCTCAGGAACAGCCCCCCACTGTTGGATCCAAAGCCAAGGAAACGAACGACCAAGATTAGATCTGAAATCATAAAATCTGGGCCGAACACGGGTTGCAACACGACCGTGTGCCTGGCCGTGTCACCCATTCGCCGTCTCGATCGAGTCAAAAAACCAGTACACGGCCTTTGACACGGCCTCCGACACGCCCGTGTCACCTGCGACATGCCCGTGTCGGGACCCGTGTCACGCCCCCCGTGTGCAATCGACCAACGTTTCGTAGTCAGAGAGGTACACGGCCTTGTGACACGGCATCCGACACGCCCGTATCAAATTTGACACGGCCGTGTTTGTGCCCGTGTCACGGCCCGTGTGCCACACTTGCAGAATCCCTGGAGTGACACGGCCTGGGACACGCCCGTGTCCTAGGCCGTGTTCTACAACTCGACCAGCGTCGACCGCCAAGGCGTCGACCGCACGACCCGAGGCCGAACACGCCTGTGTCACACCCGTGACACGCCCGTGTCACGCCCGTGACACGCCCGTGTCACGCCCGTGACACCTGCTCCAAAAATCCAAACTGGGCTTAAAACATCACCCGTCCCTCTTTTGAGTTTCGGGGTGTTACAAATCTACCCTCCTTAAAGAATTTCGCCCACGAAATTAATAAAGGCAAAACAGGACTTAACGTAAATCAGTACCTGAGCGGAACAATTCCGGGTACTCCTCTAGCATAGCCTGCTCCCGTTCCCAAGAGAGCTCCTCTCGCCCGCAATTATCCCACTGGACCTTGACCATCTGGATCTCCTTGTTACGGAGTCTCTTTAACTCAACATCTTCGATACGAATGGGCTTGACCCTAGTTGTCAACCCCTCGTCCACCGACACTTGGTCAACTGCGATCACCTACGAAGGCTCTTGCACCGCCTTCCGCAACACAGAAATGTGGAACACATTATGTAATCCACTTAATTCCTCCGATAGCCTCAAACGGTATGCCGCTTCGCCGATTTGCTCCAGAACCTCAAAAGTTCCAAGGTATCTTGGGCTCAACTTCTTCAAGCGTCTCACCCACGAAACCCCCTTGAACGGCTTCACTTTAAGGTATACCCAATCGCCGACCGCGAACTCCACGTTCCGGTGCTTGGCATTGTAATACTTCGCCTGCCAGTCCTGAGCGATCAACAAGCGCTCTCGAATGATCCGCACTAACGAGGTAGCACTCTCCATCTCCTGCTTCTTGTACAACCTTGCCTCACCCATTTCAAGCCACGATAACGGCGTGCGACACTTCCTACCATACAGGACCTCGAAGGGCGCCATTTGTATACTTGCTTGGTCGCTATTATTGTACGCGAACTCCACCAAATATAGGTGGTCTTCCCAATGCTTACCGAAATCCAGAACACACATGCGTAGCATGTCCTCCATCGTTCTATTGACCCTCTCGGTTTGCCCATCCGTCTGCGGATGGAAAGCCGTACTGAACTTTAACTTTGTTCCCAGCATCTGCTATACCAACCTCCAATCATTTGACGTGAACCGCCCATCGCGATCACTCACAATGCTACGGGGCATACCATGCAGTCTAATAATATTGTCCACGTATAGCTTCGCCAACTTCTCCACCGGATCATCCTTCCTATGCGGAATGAAGTGTGACACTTTGGTTAGCCGATCTACGATCACCTAGATGGCGTCGTTCCCCTTCTGCGACCTTGGCAACCCGTGCACAAAGTCCATAGATATATCGTCGAATTTCCACTCCGGTATAGGCAAGGACTTCAAAAATCCTCCCGGCTTTTGGCACTCCGCCTTCACCAAGGCGCACGTTTGGCATTTAGCCACGTACAATGCCACATCTTTCTTGAGCCCCGGCCACCAAAACAACTTTTTGAGATCACGATACTTCTTCGTGCTCCCTGGGTGGATTGAGTACTTAGTATGATGAGCCTCGTACATCAACTCCGCCCGGAGGTTACCCCCACTCGAGACGCACAACCGATGATCCTTCCTTAATAAACCATCTTCAACCGAGAACTGGGAATTTGACCCATCCAGAGCGACCTCCATAAGCTCCTTCATGGAGTCATCTAACTCCAATGCCTGCCGAACCCGGTCAGCCAGGTCATACTGCACCTCTGTCCAGTTTAACATTGCTTTGGCGCTCGTCTGCTTGTCAACGCAACAGATCTCAAGCTCCTCCAACTCCCGTACTAGCCGCTCATCATGCACCGACAACCAGTTGGCTTGGGCGGGAGCCCTGCGGCTCAGCGCATCCGCAACTGCGTTGCCCTTCCCGGGTACGTAATGTATTTTGAAGGTGTAGTCCCCTAGGAACTCCATCCACCTCATCTGCCTCATATTAAGGTCCTTTTGATCCAACAAGTATTTTAGGCTCTTGTGATCGGTGTATATATCGACCCTTACGCCGTAAAGGTAGTGTCTCCACAACTTGAGTGCAAATATCACGGCCGCCAACTCCAAGTCGTGCACCGGATAATTTCTTTCATGCACCTTCAACTGACGCGATCCATATGCTATCACGCTCCCATGCTGCAAAAACACGCAGCCCAAGCCACTACCTGAAGCGTCGCTATACACCTCGAAGCCCTCGGTCCCACTCGGCGAACTAAGCACTGACGCCGTGGTCAACCGCCTCTTCAGCTCCTCAAAAGCTTGCACGCACTCTTGCATCCACAAGAATTTCTGATCTTTCCTTGTCAACTTCGTGAGAGGTAATGCTATCCGCGAGAAGTTCTCTACGAAGCGCCTGTAATATCCGGCAAGCCCGAGAAAACTACGGACTTCTGCGACAGAAGACAACGCAGGCCACTCTTGTATCGCAACAATCTTCGCCGGATCCACTGCTATACCTTCCCCACTTACTATATGACCAAGGAACGCTACTGAGGGTAGCCAGAACTCGCACTTGGAGAATTTCGCATAAAGCTCATTCCTTCTCAGAGTCTCTAACACCAGATGCAAGTGCTTGAAGTGATCTTCTTCGCACTGCGAGTACACCAATATATCGTCAATAAAGACGATCACAAAGCGATCCAGGAAATCTCGGAATGTCCTGTTCATCAAGTCCATAAATACTGATGGCACATTCATCAGTCCAAACGGCATGACCGTGAACTCGAAATGCCCATACCTCGTACTGAACGCCGTCTTCGGGATATCACACTCCCTGATCCTTAGCTGATAGTACCCCGACTTCAAGTCCAACTTGGAGTATACCGACGATCCGACTAACTGATCAAAGAGATCATCAATCCTCGGGATCGGGTACTTATTCTTCTCCGTCAGCTTGTTCATCTCTCTGTAGTCGATACACAGCCGCATACTCCCGTCCTTCTTCTTAACGAAGAGGACCGGTGCACTCCAAGGCGACGAGCTTGGACACACATACCCTTGCTCCATCAGCTCCTCTAGCTGAACTTTCAACTCTGCCATCTCCTTAGGCACCAACCTATACGGAGCACGTGACACCGGTTTGGCCCCCGGCACGAGCTCGATGGTGAAATCAATCTCCTGCTGCGGTGGGGCCCCGGGAAGACTATCCGGGAACACATCGGGGTATTCGCAAACCATGTGAATGCTATCCAACGTGGACTTTGGCTCCACAGCCCTAACTATTGCGAAGAACAGCTCTGCACCAGCACAAACTGCCTTTACCACCTGAAGAGCAGACATCAGTGTCTTGCTCGACCCCTTCAGCCCCTCGAATGTAGTCTCCCGCCCTACACCCAGCTTGACCTCCTTCCGGTCACAGTCAATCCAAGCCTTCTGCTCTGACAGCCAATCCATCCCAAAAATCACGTCGAACTCTACTAGCGGGAGCAATGACGCTAGCAAGTCGAACTCTTGGCTCCCAATGTGAACCTTTACGGCGCACACTCTGTCCGCACGCATCGAGCACCCATTCGGTAGCAGCAAATCCAACTTGTCCTTCGCCATCGAAGAAGGGACTCCGATGCGCGATATAAAGCTTTCGGACAAGAAGGAGTGTGAAGCTCCCGTATCGAACAGTGCCCGTGCCGGACTATCACTAATCACAACAAAGCCTATACAAACAATATTAGGCTAACAAGCAAAAGACAATAGTATATAAAGTTAACTTGCTGTAAATTAACTCGTACCTGTCACCACGTCAGCTTGTTTGATGGCCTCCTACTGCCCCAAGTTATAGACTCTAGGCTGAGTCGGAGCATAGTGGGACGCGGTCGACTCCACCACTTTGCCCTTCTCCTCGTAAGTAGCTCCTTGCTTCCTTTCGGACTTTGAGCATCCAGTCCAGCAATCACGGGCAAAGTGCCCCGTCTTTCCACACGTGAAACAAGCGCCCGGGGTTCGATTGGTAGTTGCCCCCGAGGCACCTGAAGAAGCTGGACCCGACGTCTTAGCTTTCTTATAGAATCTGCGGTAGCCCGACTTCGACGTAGTCGGTGCCTTGAACTCCGCTTTCTTACTACCGGATTCCTTCTTTGCTTGGACATTCTTCATGTCCTTCTCCAAGGACCGGGCCGAACTGACCAGGGTCATGAAACCCTGCGCCTTGGGCCCCGACAGTAGCAACCTTAAATCGTCTCTTAGCCCTTCATAGAAGCAGCTCGTCTTGCGCTCCTCGTCTGCGAAGGTAGCGCCGACATATCTCCCCAACCGAGTAAACTCGTGGAGGTACTCATCAACGGTGCAATACCTTTGCACAAACTTCTGAAATTCGCTTTCTAGCGCAATTCTCTGCGCCGAGGGGAGGTATCGAGCCATGAATAGTCTCGCAAACTCCTCCATCGACACTTCGTCCAACGGCCTTCCCCGCAACTGATGTAGCTCTAGGCCTTCCCACCATAGTCTTGCGTCCCCATCCAAAAGGAACGTCGCTATAGTGGTCTTCTGCCACTCTTCCGTTTCCGTCGCAGTCATCACCCTGTTGACCCTTGAGAGCCAATCCTCTGCTTGGGTCGGGGTTTCTGCCCCCGTAAATACCGGTGGATGAAAGCCCATCACGTGCTTCAGTTGTCTTTCAGTTGCTCTCCGAGGCAACTCTGGCTCCAAAACTACTTGCTCAACCCTCCTTTGCTCTGCCGTCTGAAGCGGCACTTGCTCCACAGCAGGAGCAGGCTGCTGCACCTGCCTTGCAGGCTGCGCATTGATCATTGCCATGACCGCTTCTGCCACCAACCTAATGGTCTCGGCAGACGGAGGTGTTGCAGGCGCATCGCTTGGCGCACTGCTCGCCTCAGAACCTGGCCGTTCTGACGGCCCAACACCACTCCTGGTCACCTATAATCGTGCAAAACACCGATAAGCGACCAAAAATTACTGCAAACAGCAATTATAGGAACACGCAGGTTCCTCAAACATGTGTATTTTCATTCCTAAGTGGACATTCATGGGTTCTTTTCATGTTATAACGATGACGCACACATGTGCTCACCACCCCTTAAAGTGAATTCGTCCATGAATTCATTTAAGCTTGACCGAAACCAGAAGTCTGATACCAATTTGTAACACCCCTATCCGTCGCATAGCATATAGCAGTAGGTCCGGGCGGGGCCCGACGCCATATACTACGGACAGACCGGTTGGTTACGCGTTGAAACCATTCAACCAATCATGTCGTCCTACACAACACCTAGCGGAAGCAATTTATTAGGTTGCAAAAGAAATAAGAACCCAGCCACAATAGCATGAATGTCCACTACAAACTCAGGAATGTATACATACACCAAAAGAGAAATGGACTTAAGGCCTTACACTGTTCCCTTAACAAAAGTAGTGTTTTCATACTTCGGCTCGCAGGCCGGCCATACATGAAAAACGGGAAAGAAACATAAGCAATTAGGCCTTCGAGGGCCGGCACAGCAACAAGGGCTTTAGCCCGCTATTTCCCGCTCTGCTGCGCAGCACCTGCAAGCCACAAACCACCGCCCGGTGGCAAACAATAGCAACGGTCAGCAATGCTGACCAAATTATAACGATCCCGCCCCCACACTCGGGGCGGCAATGCTCTTTCCCTGCACTTTATTAGCATAGGCAATTATATAAAGTATTTGCACTTCACCACAGGCGTAGGCTCGCACGGCCACACACCCCATGCGCTCAGGGCACATTCTCGGCGAACCGGCCAACGTCACATCAATTCAAGCCATAGACGTTCCCAATCCACCACCGCCTCTTGGACGGTCATCCATATGAGCATTTTGCCTTCCTGGCCTTGGTCACGGCAATTTAAGCCATAGACCGCCGAAGACCCTCATCCGTGCCAATGGTCCTACCGAACGACATAGACCGGGTACAGTTCCGCCTGACCCGTGCAAACACCGCAACGACAATTTAAGCCATATGCGCAGGCCAAGACTCACCGAGTCCCGTTTCCACCACAATAATCACATAACCCGGTTATGTTCACGTTGGCTCCCCGGCCACCGTGTTGGCAAAACCCGCTTTTGCCCAGTTTTCCGGGTGCACCTTGAAGTTAATCTCCAAGGCTCCCTGATGCAATCTACCACGTAGAAAACCCGAAAAACGCCCAAACACCCGGAGTCTTCCCCAGTTCATATGCAATGCAACATCACCGATCCGGCTCTACTTGTCCGGATAGGCTTCACACACAATGCCTATGTCCGTTTTCGCATACGGACTCTACACAAGGGGGACTTTACATATCTACCCCAAGGAACGCTCCAAATCTTCGCTCACTCGCGAGAGAGGGCTTCCTATGCAAAGGAAAAAAGGGCTTCACATGCCCAAGGATGAGAAATCGTTACCCTTGCATTCTTCCGCGGTACCATCGAAAACTATGCGGTTGAAAAGCACCGCAACGGCGTCACCTCCGCGGATCTGGACTCGGATCGTGATTCAGAGCTCCGAAGCTCCTCCGGCGGCCAGATCTTGGTCTCCTCCTCCAAACTTGCTCTCCCCTCTCTCTAAAACTTAGAGAGAGATTTACTTGGATGGAATGAGGGATTCTAACCCTAAAACCCAGCTAAAACCTCTCAGGAACAGCCCCCCACCGTTGGATCCAAAGCCAAGGAAACGAACGGCCAAGATTAGATCTGAAATCATAAAATCTGGGCCGAACACAAGTTGCAACACGGCCGTGTGCCTGGCCGTGTCACCCATTCGTCGTCTCGATCGAGTCGAAAAACCAGCACACGGCCTTTGACACGGCCTTCGACACGCCCGTGTCACCTGCGACATGCCCGTGTCGGGACCCGTGTCACGTGTGCAATCGACCAACGTTTCGCAGTCAGAGAGGTAAACGGCCTTGTGACACGGCATCCGACATGCCCGTGTCAAATTTGACACGGCCGTGTTTGTGCCCGTGTCACGGCCCGTGTGCCACACTTGCAGAATCCCTGGAGTGACACGGCCTGGGACACGCCCGTGTCCTAGGCCGTGTTCTACAACTCGACCAGCGTCGACCGCCAAGGCATCGACCGCACGACCCGAGGCCGAACACGCCTGTGTCATGCCCGTGATACGCCCGTGTCACGCCCGTGACACGCCCGTGTCACGCCCGTGACACCTGATCCAAAAATCCAAACTGGGCTTAAAACATCACCCGTCCCTCTTTTGAGTTTCGGGGTATTACACTATGACTTAAAATGACCTTTCTGTACACATTAGAAGAAGACCTTACCCTTACCCCAATGATGGGTCGCATCATGCCCCTTTTTCTTACACAATGCACAAACCAAATCCCCTTTGGGAACGCTTTGAAATGAATGCACTTGCTGCTGCTTCTGAGCTCCCAACCTCTTGAAATACTTTTTGAACAGATGACCCGACCAACCACAAAAACTACACACCTCCTTGTTTATTTTCTTCGAAGCGGGACAAGAATCCCGAGAGCTCTTACCATCATTAGACTTTCTCTTGTCCTTCCTCATTTGCATGCCTCGATTCTTGGCATTATCGATAACTTTGACTTTACGAGCAGCTTCCAATACCTCAGCATAGTTCTCAGATCCATAAGCACTAGCCAGCTGCTGGATGTCACTCCTAAGACCACCAAAAAATCACTTGACTTTTCTAGCTTCATAAGTTACTAAATCCGGGGCAAACCGGCTCAACTTGCTGAACTCTACCTCATACTCACTGACCGTGAGTTGTTTATGTTTCAGATGCAGGATGTTGTTCATCAAATGGTATTGCTCGACTAACGGCATAAACTTCCTAAGCAGTAACTCCTTAAACGATCCCCATGAACATCCATCAGTGAGGTTTTCTTTTTCTCTTAACCAATAGCTCTTTGCAAGACCCTTAAGCTGGTAAGAGGCGACCATCACTCTCTGGTCCATAGAAATCCCAGCATACGAGAACATCTCCTCGATCGGGATAATACAATCATCTAATACCATAAAGTCAGCTCTACCATCATAGGTAGGAGGTCCTAATCGTTGAAAATACGAGATAAAATTCATATTTGGTGGTAGCTGAACTAGAGGCACTAAAAGAGCAGGAGAAACGGGAATGGCTTGACCCACAGCAGGGTCCTGCACTCTCGGCTGCTTCCCTGAAATGACAGTCAACATCGCTTGGATCTACGATTGCATCTCCACCATCTACTTAGACAGAGCCTCATTGCTCTATCACAGTCCCTCAATCACAGCCTCACTCTGCGCACCAGACGACCCGCTCTCAGACTAGGGAGTCAACCTTATTGCAACACGCTTAGGAGACATCCTAATAAATACAACAAATAACCAATCAAAACCTAGCTTAACCGCTAGAACTACACAACTTAGTTCAGACCATACATGTATAGATACTTGCTCATGCTGCTAACTTGCTCTGGGATTTTCATAATGATGTCATGCTTAAACTTAGGATGATATACCGTCATCCTATTTAATCACGTGCGTAAACCATGAATGCATGAATTATCATACTTTTTTTTAAATCCATGTGTGTACGTATGTAATAACGTAGATCTTTAGCTTGGCACGTGTGCTAATGCTATGCTATGTAATGCATGTTGTGCTATGTAATCTAATAAAAGCCTTAATGCATGTTATGAGCATCATACACATGAAATATTATGCATCCCATATTACATAATATCGCATTTAACGAAAAAAGAAAAATTTAATGTGCATTCTTGTGATGATTGTTATGCATCCCATACTACATAACAGTCACATGTTTCTTCTTATGAGGATCTATATACAAACACATATTATGCATCTCATACTACATACTATGCCCTGTATACTTCTTATCATGCTTATGAGTGCAGTGTTCATGCTTCAACAAAGATGTACTGAAGACACATCAGTGTGTGTATGAAATGGAATAAGACCTCTGATACCAACTATCACAACCCGGATTTTCTCAACATTTAAACAATAAATCAGAGAAAGAGAAACATGCGTCATGATGCCAAACTGTCCAGGGGATAACTGTAGGTGCTCAGGAAAGAACTCGAACCTAACACTTTATATGAAATCCTCAAGTTTATTATGAAGAAAGCTGTAATTTAATTTAAGTTTTGATGGTCGTATCCCTCGGTCCAGTGGATAACCTAGTACATAAGTGAAACTATGAATATACGCTGCAAAAAATACTTTGTTTATATAAATTCATATCCTATATGAGCATAAATATCCAAATAGGACAACTCGTGATATGCATACCTCTAGATTTAATATATGTAAAGAAAGTGTTTTTTATGTAGTAAGAAAAAAATAGAATGACTTTGGCTTGAAATATGCTATGAGTGAGATAGTCATAATGATACTTTTATATTTAAAATAACTAACTAGTAATCCTAATATAAAAACCTTCCCAGAGAGCAAGTAAAACCAACAAGTAATCTAGAAGAGACTAAGTAGTTAGCAAGTAACTCAACAATATAAAAACTCCAGTGAGCGTAAACAATCTGACACGAACCCACCGAAAAGAAACAGGTATGTATGAACTAATCAACAAAACAATAGCACTACCTCACAATGGTGAGGAAAAGACGACTACAACAACTGCAGAACACCAGCAACCACCAACCCTAGCCGCTCAACCGGCTACTGCTCCAAACCTTAGGCATTCCAATGAAAAAAATACCTCAACAAGAATATACAAGTGGCAAATAGAAGATCAATTTCAAACGACAGCAAAGGAGTCAAAGGGTTACCAACCCAAACAGGAATAGTTGAATAGAAAATACAAATACTCAACCATAAGGTAATAAGTAAGATAGAATTCACAATGGTTAGAAATCCCAAGCTGCACCAAGTGCGATAAAGATCTATGCTTTATTAAACATTTATATAAGTAAGAGTAAATATACATAAGAGTGTCAAGCTCATCATAGAATGGGCATAAATGCCGACAAAATCTGGCACCTGCGGTAGTGGGAACCTTCCCAACACACTAACAATAAAAAACCTCACAAGGGCCCAAGGAAATGTGTTCGTGCTTTCTGACACACCCAGAACCAGGGAATTACCGGAACCTATAGTGGTGTTCTCCTCCTCCATACACCTAGTCACAAACCCATGCAAGGGAATTACCAGCACCTGCAGTGGTGGTCTCTTCCTCCACACACCCAGTCATAAACCCATATCGGGTAAACCCACCAGGGTAAAGATTCATAAGCTATCCTTAGGTTGGTGGTCCTTTATCCACTGACAACCATGGGCTAGACCAAAAAATCCATAAAACACCGATAAAATCGTAAATGGAACACAGGATTAATCCAATAGC
This sequence comes from Platanthera zijinensis, assembly GCA_039513925.1. Lineage (NCBI taxonomy): Eukaryota > Viridiplantae > Streptophyta > Magnoliopsida > Asparagales > Orchidaceae > Platanthera > Platanthera zijinensis. The sequence continues at coordinate 240,909,574 of CM077079.1, read as the reverse complement.
AAAAAGGAAGAAAAATCCCAAAAATCACGCTAAGGCCAAACTCGACCAATTCGACTTGATTCAGCAAGAAAATTTTTAAGTCCACACTGATTCGTCGAGTATACTCAACGAATACAGTAGACACTCAACGAATTATACTTAGCAAAAGAAATTGGTTAACTTGATACACGATCAATTAACGAAAATAACCTAAGTCCACGGGAAATTCGTCGAGTATACTCGATTCCGAGCCAAGTTCACTCAGCGCATTCAATGCCAAAGTAGTCTCACTCAACGCCTAGACTTAACTCCATGGTTTTACTTCACTCAACACCTTCACTCGATGCCTAACTGAGTCCACTCATCGCACTTAATGCCAAAGGTATTATCCCTCAAAGCACTCAACACCGTTCATGCGACGCTCTCGATGCCAAACTGCTAATACTTTATGATTTCGTCGAGATTACACGACGCATTTTACTGAGACTCACAGATCACTCGACACTCTCGACGCCCAGACAATAATCGATGAATTCATCGAGAATACTCGACGAATTTGACTTAGCCTCACCGGAACTCGATGCACTCGACGCCAAAATCAAATCACTCAATGCCGAGCCTGATACTCGAAAAATTCAACGATATTACTCGATGAATTAGACTTTACTCAATGCCTATGCTATTTGATGATTTTGACTTAGTGCAAAACCCATACTTGACAAATCTCACTCAGGCTGACCCCACCATATTCGATGAATTTAAACTTAAGCTAACTGTCATATACAACGAATTTTACTTAGGCTAATTGTAACATAATCGATGGGTTCACTTAGGCCAACTGCCATCTAATCGACGAGTTTACTTAGGCTAACTGCCATCTAATTGGCAGATGGCCCTTAACCGGAAATCCAATAGCACGCAGCAGATCGTCCTTGTCCGAACCCTACACTACTCCTAAATGCTAAGGAGGGAAGGAAAGCAATAGGAAATACACAAAGGAAGACATAACAAGGGAAAAAAATCACCACTTGCCTCAAATCACCCGAAAGCTGGCCACGCAAACGCTCCTCCTTCAGGATCTGGCCGCAAGAACTCCTAGACAATGACTCCTGAAACTTTTCGGGGCAAACAAGGGTCAAAAATGAATTCCCTATGCCCAAAAATTCAAGAAACGGGAAAAACTCACCGCACGAACGTAGATCTCGGCGAGAGCTATCCGAATCTAACCTCCTCCAACGATTTCGTGCACTAGAGCTCCTACAATCGACGACCGAATGCTCTGCAATGACTGCCGCTTTCCCTCTTTCACAAAACAGTTTGACGGCTTTAGGAGAAACGATTAATTGGGTTTCCATCATATCATAAGGGTATTTATACTTATAATATTTTATTATTTTTATTAAAGTAAACGTCGAAACTACCGAAAAAAATCTAATCAACTCAGATTTCCACTAAATTCGCACCGAAACTAAATATTGATGCTAGGAATCCAACGACGAAGTCGAAATCAAAATCCAACAAACCAAACTGGGGTAAAAACTCCCGGCTGTCCAAAACACCGAATATCCCAAAATGGCTCCACCGAGTTCAAAAACAAATCCGACTTGCAAGGGAAATCTCAAAAACATACTAGATGAAAGTCTTTATTTCAAGGATAGCTAAATCACCTAGAGGGGGGGGGGGGTGAATAGGTTTCTTAGTCCTTAGTGACTATCTTTGATTCTTTCTTAGTTAGCTACTTTATTGGTAGATTAAGTTTTGCTTTCAAGACAAGTTACCTACACAAAGAAAAATAACATACAGAATACACACAGATTTATAGTGTTCCCCTAATAATGGTACACCACTTTTCCTTTCACCTATCCAACTATCTTATTGGACTAGGTACTTCTGCAAAACTTGCTCCAAATTTCTTACACCTCAGATCCATCAAGATCTCTAAGTCTCCTCCAAGACTTACTTCTCAGGCTCAAGGCCCTACAACTCAGTGATCCTAAGATCACCTACCTCAGGCTGTTAAGCCCTTCACTCAGGTTGGGAGGACATCCCTACCTCAGATCCACAAAGGATCCTACACTCAGAGAGCAGCACTCTCCTACCTTAGGTTGTTAAGCCTTACAGCTCAAATCCACACTTGGATCCTACAGGATGAAGTTTGGGTGATGGTTACTCTTGACACAAGAGATGTTTCTCTATATTAAGCTTCTTGACTGATATAAACTCAGCCCAACTATGACTACAGGAATTTATTCCTGGGTCTACCTTTAATGAACTAAGAAGTTCTTAGTCCTAACTACTTCCACAACAACAAGTATATATTTACTTGAGCTAGAAGTGACTTGTAGAACAATGTTCTGCCTCTTTTTGAATTGAGCCTGAAGCTCAGCCCTAACTACTACTTTACGGCACCAGGGATTTTTCCTACTAGAACTGTGAAGTTACTGCAGCTAATTGCTGCTACCTGAGCTGAGAAAAACTCAGCTCTAACTTTGCAGACTAAGATAGCTCTGCCTCTTCTTCCTTTCCTGGGCTGAGGTGATTTAGCCCTAACTTTAACTTCATAGGAATAGTCCCCTGAGCCTTCTTTCAGATCTCTACTTCTTTAAGATTCTTCTCTACACAGTTTCCAGATTAAGATCTTCAGGATGTTGCTTGTCTAGCTGGAATTGTGAAGAACTTACAGCAAGGGTCGGCCCTTGGCTGTTTCCTCTTGCCTCAAATAAATACTCTGAACTGCTGAAGTCGATGAATATGACAACAACTAACTTGCTCTTAGTCTAGTTGATTTGAGCTTCCTGTTCTTCAACATAGCAACAATGGCGGTGAAGAAGAACGACTTGATGGTTCCTTTCAAAAACCTATCTTCCTCTGTAAAGACTTTTCCTTTTATTGATTATGATTCAACGGCTCTTTGAACAGTGGGCCCCACGCCATTAATGGCCAGCAACAACCTTGATTTAACGCCAACTATCGTACAGAAGGTCTGCTATAACATTTGCCGCGTACTGTAGCCATCCCTCCACAAATTTGAAATATGTTGACTTGTTGACTTGTTGACGTCACCAGCTGTGGACTTAGCCAAAAATCAAGCAACATTAGTATAAGCGTTGAGTGAGGATCCTTCACTCAACGTTAAATCACTTAGACAGATTTACGGTCTCTTGGCGTTGAGTGAGTAACCTTCACTCAACGCCAAACTGCTTAGAATATAAATCAATTTCTAGGCGTTGAGTGATTCAGCTTCACTCAACTCCAACTTGCTTTATCAGCTTTTTGCTGCTTGGCGTTGAGTGAATGAGCATCACTCAACACTAAACTCCTTAGACAAAATTCTGTCTTCACTAGGCGTTAAGAGCGTTGAGTTAGCACTCCTCACTCAATTCTTTCAGCCTTTGGAAATTTCCTACTTAACTGTCTCATCGCTTTCTTGTTCTAAGCTGAGATAAACACTTGTCTCAGCGGTTGTGCTGAGACTAACTCTTGTTCTCGACACTTTTGCCTTAGACAAAATCTTTTTGTTTCTCTGGTGTTGAGAGCATTGAGTGTTTCTTCATCACTCAATGCTTTTTGCCTTAAGAAAAGCTTTCTGTACCTTAGGCGTTGAGAGAGTTGAATGAGCATACCTCACTCAATGATTTTTGCCTTAGCCAAATTTCTGTGCTTAAAAACACTGGCTTTGATTGACTGAGTATTACTCAACACTTATGCGGCTATGGCATTGAGTGAATGACCTTCACTCAACGCCTATGGACTTAGCCACTTTTCTGCCTCTTAAACCTTAGGCTTTGACTGTTTCAGCCTTCCTCACTCAACTCTGAACTGAGTTCGACGAATGCTGAACTGAGTTCGACGAACGGTGAGCTCAGCTCGACGAACTCTGAACTTAGTTTGACGAATTCAGAATCCATTTCAACTCACATCTTTTTGCTATATGGCATTGAGTGTGTCTTCATCACTCAACGCCAAACTACTTAGCCATATTTCTGCCTATTATTGTATGGCGTTGAGTGAGTAAACTCCACTCAACACACGTGGATATAGCCATATTTCCAGCTTGCCAACAGTTAGGCTTAGACTAACTAAGCTATACTCAACGCTTTTGCTTACCTGGCGTTAAGTGAATAGACTTCACTCAATGCTTGTGGACTTAGCTGAATTTTTAAATGCTCCTTGACTTTTGGCGTTGAGTGAGCTTACCTCACTCAATGCTTGTGGACTTAGGCATATTCCTGTATTTCCAACAACTTCTCTTGGTGTCCATCTTTCTAACTTATGATCACCTGTCACATCACTTAGACAATCTATCTAGACTTGTTCCATGGAACATCCTGCACATGATGAGCTTAAACAACATCAAATACAACTATGCTCTTAGTGTTATGGTGATGCCTCTTCAAATCTAATCTAGGGTACATTGTGGGCAATAGATCCAACAATCTCCCCCTATTTGAAGAAGACAGAATACCCAGCAATACTAAGAGGTATTAACATAATCAGGAGAATAAATTCATGCAGCTGTAGTTTATAATTTGCTACAACTACTAGCTTGTGATATATTAATTTAATGTGCTCCATTTAATTGTATTGAACCAATAAGTTAAGTCAATGCATCCTCATACTACTTGAGCAATTGCTCAAGTAATATGCACTCTCCTTTATACCAATTAATATTTAAATGGAACACCACTAGAAGCACTTACCTAAAAATATGCACTGCACAATCATGACTCAACATGTGTTCAGTCATTGTATTTCTCATATTACTAGAATGTTTTCATATAATATGAACCGACTCAACATGACCTTGTCATGTCAAGTATTGCTCTATATCTCCCACTTATGTATTGACACACATCTCCCCCTTTCTATTTTATTGAATAGGTATATCTATTGAGGGAGGAGAAAGGATCATGTGAGAGATTATCTCTTGATCCTATTCAAAATCCTATGTTGATAACACTAAGGAAATTATCTTAGTGATCAATATACTTGATTAGGGGTCATAACTTTTGTGTTGATACATTGATACAACACAACACTACATCACTTGAACTTGGTGTACACATAGTTTCACTTGCTGGTGATACCACCTCACTGCAACCCCTTGAATCTTGAATGAACCATGGATCCACTTGAACTGAATGCTAGCTGTTCCTCATCTCCTGCAGCAACACTGTTTTCTCAGCAGGAGTCCTTCTTAGACACAGAGAAGATTATGACTATGTCATAAGCAATCTCCCCCTTTGTCTGTCCAATGCCCTTATGACAAACTGATCAGCAGTGAAGATCTCTGATCCTCTGCAGTAGCTTCTTACTCCTTCTTAACAGGAGGCTGATCCAGTTTTAGTAAGTACTGGACTTGCTCCCCCTCAACAGGAATACCACTATTATTATCTCTAATGGACGCATAAGTCCATTTAAGTACTAATACCACATGAGAAATTTCTGTTTGAATATTTTGAGTTCGACAAATTATTAAGATTTCATCGAGCTCTGTTCGACGAATTATTCTGATTTCGTCGAGATCCGTTCGACGAATGATGGTGATTTCATCGAGCTCCATTCGTGCTGATTCTTAGAAACTCCCTTGAATTTGAAAGTCTTTTTATATTCTTGATATTACATCAAAACTCATCTTCCATGGAGCTGATACTGGATTTTTAGTCACTGTGCACAAAAACTCCCTTACACCTTGCATAGTCTCTTTTTGCTGAGCCAGATCTTCTCCTCTTCTTTAGCAATAGACTTGCCTTTGGCTTCAACTTTCTGATCAGCAACACAATAGTGTTCAGCCCACTGAGTACTATCTTGATCATTACATTGATCTGCACACTTGATCACCACTTTATCAATCCCTTCTTGGTTTCTGAATAGACAAGGAGGAGCTGGTTTACTTTCATTCTTTTCTCCCTCTAGCTGATTGCAAAAGATACTAATGGTGCAACTGCTAGCTTTCACATCTCATGAGGCCAAATTTTCTCCTGCAGCTGCTGGACTTTGAGAACATTTGAACCTTGAATGATCTTTCCTTGAACCATCCTTTCATTCTGATACCAAGTCTTTCTTTACACTGCTATTCCAATAGGAATGTGCTAACTTGTATCAACAATAGCTGGAGCAATCCAGTTGTTCTTGTAAATTGATTAGCTTCCCATCTTCCAACAAGTGCAATCACCTGGGTAGTTTCCCTCGCAGCCACTGCAATGTCCATAGGGGCAAGCTGATCCTCAGCAATAATGCTGATCTATTCTGTATTGGGGGAACTTTGGGTAAGATTCAAGCTTGTCCAGCAACCTTGACTGAACATGCTCCCCATCCGCAGGAGTGTCTTAGCTTGATAGTCTCCCCCTCAACATTTGCACAGATCCTGTCCTTATGACTATCAGTCATCATTTCAGCTGATGATATCACTTGACAGTTTGTCCCTTCTGTATAGTGAGTCTTATCAGCTGAGCACAGTGTGCCTCTTCCTTGCTACTTATAGAGGAGCTACTCCTAGTGATTTTCCTCAGTGATGAGTACACCATACTTGTTCTTTTCCTAGTTTGCTAGTGTGGCACCAAAGATTTGTCTAACCAGACAGTCCTGCTGGATGGATCCTGCTGGTCTTTGCCCAAGACTTGTGCACTTTCTCCTTCTTTAGGAATGCACACAACATCCTTATCCTTGGAGTATGATCCATAAGATAACTTCCTTGTTTCTGTCTAATTTCTAGAGCAAACTCTTTCCAAGTACCACATGGGGGTATGGGCACTTAGACTAACCTGCAAAATAGAGTTTACCTTACCTTAGGATCCCAATAAGTATTGGGTCCTAGGTTCCTGTTAGCATAAACATGCACATGTCTACCTATAACATGCCTATTAGGAAGACTCACCCTTGCCCTTGGCGCACTAGGGTTGTGCCAATAATCTATGGCAAAGTGGCCCACTTTTCCACAACACCAGCATTCATGGATATTATACCTTATCTTCTTAGCAGGTCTAGTAGTATGGTTGACTATAGACTGAACAGAGGAAGAGCAGCTTCCTTGTTCTTATTTCTCTTAGCCACAGTCTGACTGAAGGTAGGTTTGGCAGTAGAATAACTTGGATTTTCTTGAAGTCTACCAATAGTGGTCTTCTTTGTGGAAGACACACTATTGATGGCTCTAGAAATGTCCAAGTCTGTCTTGCTGACAGACTTACCCTAGGTTTGAGAGTGTGTGGGGAGATCTTGAGAAAAGGCCACTGCCTTACTCATAAGTGTGTGGGCTGGTGCACTAAATACAAATCGTCCTGGATAGGCCAATTAAATTTCTTCATGGGGAGCCTTATAGGAACTCATTCCCCTACCCTTTCTTCTTTTATTGTAAGAAACATTTACATTCTTATAAGAAAGATTCCCATTCTCCTAGTGACCATGCATACAACCTTGGTCATACTAATGAGAAGGGAGGATTACCTTGTGAAAGGTTGACTGTGGAACTATAGGAGCTTTGCTTTTCCCTTTGGAAAGGTCAACTCTTATCCTTCCCTTAACTGCTAACTCCTTCTTACCCTTTTCGGAGGAGAAGTAATTTATCAAGAGCAACACAGCTTTAGGCTTGCTGAATTCAGCCACATCCATTGTCTCCTTTAGGAGTTTCTCTTCAAGATCCAAAATGATCTTGTCCTTCTGGCTTATGGTCTCAATTTGGATGATTGAGATGACCTTTAGTTGGGTGACTTCTTTCACTTTCTGATCCAGCAAGGATGTTGTCTCAAACTATTGGGCAACAACTAGTTGTGGAGAGATAATCTCCTCAGCCTGCATCTTGGCCAACTTCTTGTTTCTTCTCAAATCATCCATGATTCCCATGCTTATCAATTAATTAATTGACATCTACCTTAGATTCAGAGTCACCTTCAACCCTGGATGAGGATGCATCAGAATCTTGACAGGTCGCATGACCTGAGCAATAATAAGAACTTGATAGATATTATACCTGATATGGACTAGGATGATCCTGGCAGGACTCATCTTCTTCTGTCATGGAAATTAGCCCATAATAACTGCAGTCATCTTCTTCTTCATCATCCACCTCTGAATCACTGTCAGAAAGACTGACTTTCTCTGTCCCTTTCATATAGCCAATGAGAGAATCCCACATCTCTTTGGATGTCTTGCAGTGGATAAACATCTGGAAGGTGGAGTCATCCATAGCACTTACCATTATGTGTTGTGCCCTCTTGTCCATAGATGCCAAGTTGATTTACTCTTCAGACATCTCTACATAACTCTTTGGGGTATGGATACTTTCATCTGATGTAGATACCTTCATGGGAGTGAAGGGTCCTTCTTGAATTTAATCCAAGACACTAGGATCACTGGCTTCCATAATCTGCCCGATCCTTTTTTCCTTGTCCCAAAGTTCTCCTTGCTGCAGACTTGAATCTCCATTGAGCTCCACTCCATATGGTTCTCTTTTGAACCCACCAATACAAACCTTTTAGCTATCCTTTGAGGTCTACTCAGACTATTAGGTCCTTTTTGTGTAACCTCCCTCTGATACCACTTGAAAGCCTTTATTTTAAGGATAGCTAAATCACCTAGAGGGGGGGGGGTGAATAGGTTTCTTAGTCCTTAGTGATTATCTTTGATTCGTTCTTAGTTAGATGCTTTATTGGTAGATTAAGTTTTGCTTTCAGGACAAGCTACCTATACAAAGAAAAGAAACACACATAATACACACAGATTTATAGTGGCTCCCCTAATAAGGGTACATCCACTTTCCCTCCCACCTATCCAACTATCTTGTTGTACTAGGAACTTCTCCAAAACATTCTCCAAAGAGCTTACACCTCTTATTCCTCAGGATCTCTAAGTCTCCTAAGAGACTTACTTCTCATGCCCAAGGCCTTACAACTCAGTGATCCTAAGATTACCTACCTCAGGCTGTTAAGCCCTACACTTAGGATGGGAGGATAGCCCTACCTCAGATCCACAAAGGATCCTACACTCAGAGAGAATCACTCTCCTACCTCAGGCTGTTCAGCCCTACAGCTCAGATCCACACTTGGATCCTATAGGATGAAGGTGGGGTGGTGGTTATTCTTGACACAAAGATGTTTCTCTGTGTCAAGCTTCTTGACTGATATAAACTCAGCCAAACTATGACTACAAGAATTTATTTCCTGAGTCTAACTTTACTGAACTAAGAAGTTCTTAGTCCTAACTACTTCCACGATAATAAGTATATATTTACTTGAGCTGGAAGTGACTTATAGAACAATGTTCTGCCACTTTCTGAACTGAGCCCGAAGCTCATCCCTAACTACTACTTCACGGCACCAGGGATTTTTCCTGCTGTAACTGTGAAGTTACTGCAGCTAATTGCTACTACCTGAGCTGAGAAAAACTCAGCTCTAACTTTGCAGACTAAGATAGCTCTACATCTTCTTCCTTTCTTGGGCTGAGGTGATTCAGCTCTAACTTTGACTTCTAAGGAATTGTCCCCTGAGCCTTCTTTCATATCTCTGCTTCTTCAAGCTTCTTCTCTTCACAGCTTCTAGATTAAGATCTTCAGGATGTTGCTTATCTAGCTGGAACTGTGAAGAACTTGCAGCAAGGGTCGGCCCTTGGCTGCTTCCTCTTGCCTTAGAGAAATACTCTGAACTGCTAAAGTCAATGAAGATGACAACAACTAACTTGCTCTTAGTCTAGTTGACTTGAGCTTCCTGTTCTTCAGCACAACAACAATAGCGGTGAAGAAGAACGACATGATGGCTCCTTTCAAAAATCTATCTTCCACTGTAAATCCTTTTCCTTTTATTGATTATGACTCAACGGCTCTTTGAGTAGTGGGCCCCACGCCATTAATGGCCAGTAGCAACCTTGCTTTAACGCCAACTGTCGTACAGTAGGTCTGCGATAACATTTGTCGCGTACTGTATCCATCCCTCAACTAATTTGAAATATATTGACTTGCTGATGTCACCAGCTGTGGACTTAGCCAAAAATCAAGTAACATTAGTATAGGCATTGAGTGAGGGTACTTCACTCAACGCCAAATCACTTAGATAGATTTACTGTCTCTTGGCGTTGAGTGAGTAACCTTAACTCAATGCAAAACTACTTAGAATATAAATTAGTTTCGAGGCATTGAGCGATCCAGCTTCACTCAACGCCAACTTGCTTTATCAGCTTTCTGTTGCTTAGCATTGAGTGAGTGAGCATCACTCAATGCCAAACTCCTTAGACAAAATTCTTTCTTCACTAGGCATTGAGAGCGTTAAGTGAGTACTCCTCACTCAACGCTTTCAGCCTTAGGAAATTTCCTACTTAACTATCTCAGCGCTTTATTGTTCTCAACTGAGACAAACACTTGTCTCACCAGTTGTGCTGAGACTAACTCTTATTCTCGACACTTTTGCCTTAGACAAAATCTTCCTGCTTCTCTGACATTGAGAGCGTTCAGTGTGTCTTCATCACTCAACGCTTTTTGCCTTAGGAAAAGCTTTCTGCACCTTAGGAATTGAGAGCATTGAGTGGGCATACCTCACTCAACGCTTTTTGCCTTAGCAAAATTTTTGTGTTTAAAAACACTGGCTTTGACTGACTGAGTGTTACTCAACGCTTATGAGGCTATGGCATTGAATGAATGACCGTCACTCAATGCCTATGGACTTAGCAACTTTTCTGCCTCTTAAACCTTAAGCTTTGACTATTTCAGCCTGCCTCACTCAACTCTGAACTGAGTTCGATGATTGAACTGACTTCGATGAACGGTGAGCTCAGCTCGACGAAATCTGAACTTAGTTCGACGAATTCAGAATCAAGTTCAAGTCACAGCCTTTTTGCTTTATGGCGTTGAGTGTGTCTTCATCACTCAACGTAAAACTACTTAGTCATATTTCTGCCTATAGTTGTATGACGTTGAGTGAGTAACCTCCACTCAACGCCTGTGGATATAGCCATATTTCTAGCTTGCCAACAATTAGTCTTAGAATAACTAAGCTATACTCAACGCTTTTTCTTACCTGGATTTGAGTGAATAGACTTCACTCAATGCTTGTGGACTTAGCTGCATTTTCAACTGCTCCTTGACTTCTGGCATTGAGTGATCTTACCTCACTCAACGCCTATGGACTTAGGAAAATTCCTGCCTTTCCAGCATCTTCTCTTGGTGTCAACCTTTCTGCCTTATGAACACCTGTCATATCACTTAGAGTTAACTCCACTCAACGCCTGTGGATATAGTCATATTTCCAGCTTGCCAACAGTTAGGCTTAGACTAACTAAGCTATACTCAATGCTTTTTCTTACCTGGAATTGAGTGAATAGACTTAACTCAACGCCTGTGGACTTTGCTGCATTTTCAACTGCTCCTTGACTTCTGGTGTTGAATGAGCTTACCTCACTCAATGCCTGTGGACTTAGGCAAATTCCTTCCTTTCCAGCATCTTCTCTTGGTTTCCACCTTTCTGCCTTATGACCACCCATCACATCACTTAGAAAATCTGTCTAGACTTGTTCCATGGAACATCCTGCACATGATGAGCTTAAACAACATCAAATATAACTATGCTCTTAGTGTTGATGGTGATGCCTCTTTAAATCCAATCTAGGGTATATTGTGGGCAATGAACCCAACACTAGAAATTAGGTAAGCTAATATTCTAAGTCAAAACCTCGGATACCAATGAGAAAAGCCATACTCCAGCAACGATACCCTTCAACTACGCATCAACATAACGCCCTGACGTCAAAAGTACACCACTAAAGGAATTAAAATAAATATCGAAAAAATCATGGGCGTTACAATAGGTCCCTAAGTAATATGCTGACATGACAAGTAATGAGATTGTACTGGCTACTATGGATAAGAGAGCCAAAAATATTATAGTTAGTGCAATTGATGATTACACCTTTTAGAACTTGGTGCACTGTAGATATTAAAAGAGATGTGGGATACACTTATTGTGTATATAGAAGGCACTGAAGAAGTCAGAGAGTATAAGAAATCCATGCTTAACCAAGAAATGAAGCTTTTAGGCAGAGCAGCATGGATTGCATAGCTGAGTTATATGAAAAGTTCTTCAAAACAATAATTGAATTGAAGAGCTATGGAATGTTCTTCACTAATTATGAGTTGAATGACAAGTTCCTTAGATATCTAACTAGAGATTTGGATAAGAAGATTTGTTCCATCAGGGAAATGGGCAACCTGGCCAACATTCCTCCAAACAATCTATTTGGGAAGTCGCTCTCTTATGAGATGCAGTAAAATGTAAGGAAAGGGAACGAGACTGCTACCAGGTCACACTAAAGGGAGAATTCAATGGCCCTCAAGGTTGTGGGCTCAAAGAAAAATAAGGAGAGAATCCCCTCTCCTCACAAAAATGTGATTGAGTCAAAATATTCAGAACTCAGCACTTCAGATGCTGAGATGTTTGATGGGGAGTTTGCTGCCTTCTCTAGGCAGTTCAAGAAGATGATGAAGAGGAAGTAGTGGAAGAACAAACCTTCCTCTTCCTCCAACTACAATTAGGATCACAACAAATCTGATAACACCAAGAAGGACACAAAAGGGGAAATGCATGATTCTAATCCATGTAAATACATTTCCTATAATATTTATTATTATTACTGTAGCAAGACGAGGCTTGTTATAGCTGACTGCCCTATCAAAAGAAAAGATAAAGCTTATTCTAGTGATAAGTAGTACTATAAGGGCAAGAAGTCTGAAAAGACTCTCCTTGCCAAGAAGGAGAAGAGTTGGAGTCAAAGTGACTTAGCCTCTTCTGAGTTAGAAGAAGATAAAGCCTATATTCGGCTGTTTGTTGAAGAAGAAGAAGAGGTGGTACCTGGTGCAAGGATTGGCATCAGGGCACCATTATCATATTCTTATAGTGACAATGAGGAAGAAGAAGAAGGATGTGGCTTAATGGCCATAACAGATGAAGACAATCAGGATGAATTTTATCCTAATGAGATAATAATTCTTAACATATATTCTTTAGATTCATATTATGAGACAGACCCAAAATCTGAAGCATCCTCTCCATCTGGGTAAGAGGATGGACCAGACTCTGAGTTTGATGTCAATCAATTGATTGACAGGTATTGTGCCCTCCTTGAGACCTTGGGTAAAGGCATGAAGCTTGCTAAAGAGTAAGATGGAGAGCTTAAAGTTCTTAGACCTCTTAAGGTAGAGTTAGAAGAAAAGATGACCAAGTTTCATCAAATGGCCTATAATTCAATTGAGCTCAAGGGGATCATTGACAAGCATACTGAAATAAGAATTCAAAATAAAAAACTAATTAAGAAGATTTAAAATGATCTCCTAAAGGAGAGGAAGTTAGTGGCTCAGTTCTCAAAGCTATAGTTTGTGTTGCACATTATTGACTCTTTCACTCCCTAAAACAATAAAAGGAGAGTGGGCTTAAATAGGAAGGCAGCAGCAACAACAACAACCAAGGGCAAGGGAAAGGCAATTGCTACTAAGCCTCAAACCACCTTTCAAAAGGTTCTGCTTCATTCTAACATGTATGACCTTGATTGTATGCATGGTCACTCAAAAATGGAAATTCCTATTATAAGGGAAATAATGCACCTAACTGTGGAGGAAGAAAAGGAATGAGGTTGAGTGCTTTGAAAACTCCTCATGAAGAAATTCAAATTGGTAATCATAAACCATTTATATTTGGTACTCCAGCCCTTTCACTCAAAAGTAAGGGTAATTCTTCTTACCAAGCCACTCAAAGTAACATGCAGACTGTTGGCAAAATAGAAACCCACTCTCACAAGGCCATATCAGATGCCATCAACACAGTGTTAGCTACCAAGCTGACACCTGTTGCTGTCAAGCTGATATTATCGAGTAAGATAGGTTATCATTGAACACATTGCCAAGTGCTTAATGAGAGGAACAAGAACAATGCAGCAGCCTTGTTTGCTAAACATGGACATCTAGAAGCACCTTCAATGTAAGACCCCATTTTTTGCACCTGATCTTATGCCCAAAACCGCTGCTTTGGGGTGACTCCAACTCCTGTGACGGTCGCCACCACAAATCTCCAATTCGGCCAACAAGTACTCAACCATTTACCGTATAAGAAATAGAAGTAATCATATATAAGTAATGTGTCCACAATCACAATGCATATATAATGAGTCCACATAAAGAAAAGGTTGATCAACATGAAATAGTAAGTCTTAAGGAAATGATAAAAGGGCTTCTGCCCAGTACATATGATCCTCTCTACATAACACTCGCGAAAGAAAAGCTGTAAAACACTCATTGATCCTGTGGCTGCTACTGCTACTGCCACTCCTGGATTAGACTGGTTCACCTCCTCCTCGATGTGCTAGTTCCTCTGGTGCTACACCCTGTCTCCCAACTGGAGTCCCTGGTGTTATGCCCATCATGCCATTAGTTTAAACTAAGTCTTGGTCCCCCTCCCCCCTATGACACCTAGGCACCGTGCGGGGGAGGATGAAGAGGAAGGTACTGAAAGTGGAGAGTAAAGAAGAGCAGGTGATAGTGGACCTAGCTATCATATACTAAAAATATATAACGTAATATCATCTAGTACATAAATGAAACTATAAGTAAACGAGCAGCACAATGAAAATAATAATGAGAAATAGAGATAAACAGTTAGCTAACATCACAGAGAAAGTAACCTCAACTTATAATTATTCCCATAAAAACTTATAAATTAAGGGGTCGTTTTGCATGGCCTAACGTATAAAAGATTCCATAATAACTTATACATTAGGGTAGAATTTTTATGTAATGTTATGTATGACATGAAGTAATATGGATGTTAGATGATATGTCTCACACAAATGCAACACACCTACTCGACTCAATGTGCACAAACCTTTAGTTCCCCTCTTTAGAGTTAGCTAAACTCTAAGGTACCTCGCATTGTGGAAAATGGAGGTAGTGGGTTGGGACTCCCCACTCCAAGGTTGGTATTCACACTACCTAACCTAGACCTTACGTACTACTCGGTATACCCTCAGTCAGGTGATATGGAGTCTTTTGTACTAATGCTGAAAAAACCACCTATCTTTTATTAGCTAAGTGAACACTTACACTTAACGAATCAATGTATCAACGCCGGTGTGAAAGACCAACCAATAACGAAGACACACCACTTTAATGCACAAACACACATGCTATAGATAAATTCTGAGCAATCGGCCCACCAAACCAAGCCACCAATTCTATCAAACACCGAGTCATCCACTAGTGAGTTTAAACCAACTACCCACCAAAAATGATTGGGTGGGTAAAAGTGTGACGACAATTTATTAATAGTTAATCTTTTAGTCTGCTTATTCCTACAGTTTAGTGTTAACCTTGGACTGCCCAGGGCATGCCTGGTGAAAAGCTCTCGAGGGCACTATGAACTACGATGGACTGAAGCCCAACTCTCCCTTTCTTAAAGAACTTACTTTTGTGGGTAACTATTTATTACCAAATCCCTTCCTCCGTTTCATCTTTAGCTAACCCTAAGTGACTTATTACTTTCTCGGTGAAGACAATACTTTGTCGGCCCCGAGCACATCTCTGTTGGGTACTTAGACTACCTAGCAAAAGGTGATAAGGGTGACCGTATCTAGACCCCACCAAGACTAGGTGCACCTACTATAATACCACCCATGTGATACCTACAGTTCTTCCCTGAAACCTTTATTTACTGTATGCAGACCAAAAGAATTAGCATAGGTGTATGAGAGTGAACACTCCAATTAACTTCACCAAAAACCTTAGGATTAATTCTAGGGGTCTACCATGACATGTTATGCTCAAATCCAGCGTTTGGTATTTTTCCTAATTAAATCAGCCTTTTTAATAATTTTCCTAAAATCATGTCTCTAATGACTTTGAACATGAAGTATAAGATTATGATATGCAATGCTCTCACCAAAATTTCCACAGCCTCTTATTGACTAATAACATCAAGGTATGAGTTTCATGATTTTCCAAAAATGATTTTGATCATAAATCAAAATATAAACCTTTCGACCAAAATGATAATTGACAAAGAGAGTACAAGATCTTTTCATTCCAAAATTAAAATAAAATAACCATAGGTCTATATTGATCAGAAAATATCACTTCCCAAATTTTATGATCCTCAAATTTTTTTAGCCACATAATTAAATTAATGAAGAACATTACACCAGGGGTACTTTGTGATGGAACCTCTACATAATTATATCCAAAAATTGCAATAAAATTAACAAGGAATCATAGTGGTCTAAAAAGTTTACTGCCCAAGTTTCATAATTTTCCAGTACAAAGTTTGTCCTGAAATAATTTATTTCTCTAGTCAACAATTTCTAGAATTACAAAGGAGGTACCATAATTCTTCAACCAAAAATTGCAATAAAATTTTCAGACATAAGTAACATCAGTATAGGCTCACTACTCAAGTTTCATGACCTTTCAATTCTATATGGACATGTATTTTGCACTTGATTGGAAAGTTCATATTTTAATTAATAAGAGATTTGTGGGGGAGGATTACTTATAAAATTCTAATTAAATTATCCAAGGTGTTTCTCCACCCAATGAGACTACCTACAAAGTATTGAACCAAAACTTGGAGATGTGACCCAATATCCTTCACTAACCCTAAAAGGCATCCCTAAGGTTTGAACTTGGGTTTCATGACATATCAACCCTAAATACTCCTAAAATTATTCATGAGGGTGTTTAGTGGGATAATATGCCAGTGGCCAAGGTTTCACCTTGAATAGTTGAAGGGTTGACCACTCAACCTCTCTATGTGCACTTTTGAAGAACTAGGCCAATTACCCCTAGGTGATAACCTTTACTCACCAAGTTACCTCATCAAATAAACTCAAAATTGGTTGATATGTTTTATGGGCATTTTATGACCCCTATGGTCATCCACTAGAGTTTGGGGGAAATCTAAGGTTCTTAGACCTGATTTCACCATATGTATGAATTATTAAATTATTACAAACACAATAGAAAAATCATCTCTAAAAATTCTGATTTTTAGATATTTTGGGGGTCATGGCCAAAAGAGCCTATGGTCAAATTTTCAACCCATTTGACTGAGTGGGCCACTGGGGGAACTCATTTTAATTTCTGGTTAGCCTTTGCATGCCTTGCACCAAGTGTGTGCTAAGGGAAATCCAGTGGTCCAATTGGGTTGATTCAAATTTTGTATTAAACTAGACACCAAGGGCTAAGTTTTCTATGTTGGTGACTTTTATAGATAAAGCCTCTAGCTAATTTTAATAATTAAAACCAAATGAGTGTTATAGTGTGATAAAAATGAAATTAATTGCATTTACCAAAAATCCAGCTTGCAAATATCAGATCAAGTCGATCCAACGACTGTTGGTCATCATCCCCGATGATCCAACGGATGGGATTGAATCTTCCTGGAGCTATTCCATCACTAATTCCCTACCATCCGGCCACCTACCTGGCCAGCCATCGCCACCACCACCTCCGTTGAGGTGGTGGCTATCGCTTGACGGCGGCACGACCGCCGGAGGGGCTGTTTTCGGCAAACCCGAGAGTTGAGTTTTTCATGAAAATATCTCATTTTATCCTCACTGATCAGGCTCGATTGAGCCCGATTTCTCCACCTAATGATCTATAGATCTAGCACAGAGGAAGAGGAAGAGGATTTGACCAGCGGACGGGCTTGGCGGCGAGTGTGGTGGTGGTGTGTCATGGCCTACAACCTCTAAGCTCTTCCTTGCCTATTTCTTAATCCTTCACCCAAATAAGCGATGTAAAGATTCGTTTTGATTGCTTGGGAGCTTTTAAAACTGATGGAGGGGTAAATTTAGGGAGGTTAAGAGGCAACCCATGAATGGCCATTAATGGCCTTGAATGGAGCTTTCAGCTATGGTGGAAGGGTGCTTTCTCCTATGCTTAGCCAGTTGGAATTGATGGCAATTTCTTCCCAAGGGTCAGGGAAGAGGAATGGGGTCATAAGGAAGGGGAGAGGGAAGGTCTTTTTACATTCACCATTAATACCCTCCCTCTTCCTCTCTCCTCCCTTGAATGAAACCTCAATTTTATATCTCCTAGTCACCACCTCCAGAATTTGAGTGTCATTCTAGGTAACTTCCACTTGTTGTAGCTAGTGGGCCATCACAATTGGGCCTAGCCCAATTGGATGAAGTTGGTTTTGACTTTCATCCCCATTTTGGGCTTGGTTTGACCAAGATTGACTTGGGGGTGTTGACTTTGTCAATTGAGTGGGTTGACTGGTCAAACATCTGTCTTGAGTCCCTTGCCACCACCCAAGTCCATTTGTGGCTTGGTGCAATCAATTTGGGTCAAGTTAGGGCAATTTGACCTAACTAGGGTTAGGGTTGACTCTAATTAACTTGACTTCCTTAGTTGACCCCAAATGGGTTGTTAGGGCACAAAAAGGTTCCTTATAAGGTTGGAAGTGGCATGGTGGGGTCAAGTAGTCATGTTGGGAGATAAAAGCCAAACCCTAGGTTAGGTGACAAAAAATTACTATTTGCAGACCAAGTTGATTTCACCTATTTACCTAGGCACCCATGGTGCTCTTGGTCTTCTTAGGGATTTATCATGACCTAGTCATGATAAAAACTTCCTAAGGGTCTGGTAGTTTGTAGGATGTTACAAATCCCAATACATAAAAATAAAAATTTCATCCCTGAAATTAAGGTTAGGCCCAAGGGGTTTGCACTAAAAATTACTGAATGTTAAGTTCTTGGGTAGTTAAGGTTATACCTACTGTGACGAGTTTCAGATACTTCTGTTGCATAAGGTCTAGAGGCTACCAAGTGTGCTCCTCCTATCTGTGATTCGATCACATGACCATGACCAACGTAACATTCTTTCACCGCAGGACTCGTACCTTCGTATCATCTATCCTGACTGGCTTCAAGAAGACTGATCGGTTAGAGTCTATTGGGCCAGTCGTAGTGGTAATCTGCTGCTCTAGCAGCAGGAGATCCCTCCTAAGAGAAGATATATGGAAGAAATCATGTAAGCCCACCAACTCGGGCGGCAGCTCCAGTCTATAGTCCAAGGGGCCAATTCTCTCCAGAATACTATAGGGCCCCATATATCTTGGAGTGAGCTTCTTTTGCATGCGTACCCACGAGAATCCATGTATCGGGCATATGTTCAAGAATACCTGATCACCAACCCAAAACTCAACCTAACGATGTTGTGCATCGTAGTATTTGACCTGTCTACTCTGGGCCTCTAGCATCGTGTCTCGAATCAGTCGCATCTGAGCATCTGTGTCCTCTACAAACTCCGAGCCAAGCAACTTTGGGTCCTCATCCTAGATCCAAGATAGTGGAGTCCTGCACCTCCGTCCATACAATGCCTAATAGGGGGTCATGCATATACTGGACTGATGACTTGTTATAAGAAAACTTTGTTGGGAATATTGCCCTCAAAGTTCCCTAAATTTTAAAAAGGCATCCCAAGCAATACTAAGTGCATAATTGTATTTGATATAGTTCAAGTTAAATGTGTGAAGAATGACCCTTGGAACATGGTTTGATAGGTGGTTTAAGATATTGTGACAGCTGGTTATAAAGTAAAGATGTGGAGGGACAGAAATCTGTTTAAGTCCATAAGCATTGAGTGAAGTCTACTCACTCTACGCCAGATGTAAGGGAAGATGCTGGATAGGCTGGAAATCTCCTAAGTCCTTAGGCGTTGAGTGAAGTCTATTCACTCAATATTAGGTGAGTAAAAGCATTGAGTATAGTCAGCCTAACAATTACCAAGCTGAAAATGTGGCTAAGTCCACATGCATTGAGTGAAGTCTACTCACTCAACGCCATACATCAAAAAGCTGTGAGACAGGCTAAGGCAGTGAAATCCTAAGGAGAAATAGGAAAAATTGTAGCTAAGTCCACAGGCGTTGTGTGAAGTTTACTCACTTAACGCCATACAATATAAATCGTTGAGTATAGCTCAGGCAGTCAACGCAACAGAAAATCTGTGTTGATATTTGACTAAGTACACAGGCATTGAATGAAGCTTACTCACTCAATACCATGTGATAAAAAACGTTGACTGAACCTTTATCAGTCAGAGATTGTGATTTCATAAAAATTTGGCTAAGTCCAAATGCGTTGAGTGAAGACTACTCACTCAATGCCTAGTAACAGAAGGAAATCTGTTAAGTATTTTGGCATTGAGTGAAGCTTACTCACTCAACGCCAAGTGACTAAAATCAAATCTAAGTGTTATGGGTTTGAGTGAAGCTTACTCATTCAATGCCAAGAAATATCACTCAAGTTAAGCAGTTTGGCGTTGAGTGAAGCTTACTAACTCAACACCAAGTGATAGAACTCCAGTTAAGCAGTTTGGCGTTAAGTGAAGCTTACTCACTCAACGCCTAGAGACAGAGAAATTTTTCTAAGTGTTTTAGCATTGAGTGAAAGTTTCTCAATCAACACCTGATGAAAAAAAACTTTTCTAAGTGTTTTGGTGTTGAGTGAAGGTGGCTCACTCAATGCCTAATGGCAGAGAAATTTTTCTAAGTGTTTTGGCATTGAGTGAAGGTTGCTCACCCAACGCCTAGTGACGGAATTCTGTCTAAGTGTTTTGGCATTGAGTGATGATTACTCACCCAATGCCTATACTAAAGATGCTAGATTTTTGCTAAGCCCACAGATTGTGACGTCAATAAAGTCAACAAGTCAACAAAATTAAAATTTATTGCAGGAAAGCGACAGTATGCGACAAATGTCTCCACTTGCCTTCAGTATAGCAATTACTGTAAAAGCTGGTAGCTGCCAACAAATTCAAGGTGTGGACCATTGATCAAAAAGTCATTGATGGGCTAATAATAAAAGGCAGAGATCAAGGAAGAAGTAGCTTTTGGAAAAACTCTTATGGACTTCATCTTCCTGCCGGCCATTATTGCAGAGCTTGGAGATCCAGTTCAAAGTGTTGATCTAAGAGCAAAAGCAAGTTAGTTTGTGACTCACAGACTATTGGTTGTTGATATCTTCATCTTCATCAACAAGGTCAGAGATATCTTCTATGAGAAAAAGGTAGCATCCAAGGGATAACCTAGCTGCAGTTTCTGGGTGCTTCAAACAAGATAGCTGGTGTTATTTCTAATCTGCACCAGCAAGCTCAGAGTGATTCTCAGGGAAAGAAGAGGCAGCAAGGGTCGACCCTTGCTGCTGGTACTTCATAGATCCAGCCAATCATTTCTGAAGAACATTCTCTGGAAGCTATGAAGAAGAAAGCTTGAAGAAGTAGTGATTTGAAAGCAGGCTCAACAGACTATTTCTCGGGAGCAAAAGTTAGGACTAGGCCTCTGGTTCATTTCAGGAAAAAGCAGAGTAATAACTCTGCAGGTCACTTTTCAGCACAACTAGAACAACATTAAAGATCTACTCTTGTTGCTGTGAATAAGTTTGGGCAGGGATTCTCTCAGCTCAGGTAGCAGAACGATAAGCTGCAGTCACTTCTTAGTTCCAGCAAGAAAATTTCTGGAGCTAAGAAGAAGAAGATAGGGCTGAGTATTTCTCAGTTCAGGTAGCAGTAGGCTCTGGGATTATTTCCCTAGAGTTAAAGTTGGGTTGAGTTTATCTCAGTCCATAAATATTGGCACAGAGAAATATCTCTTGTGTCAAGACCATCTCACCAACCCACTTCCACCTTGTAGGATCTTTTTTGGATCTGAGTGGTAGTAGCAAATTTGCTCTTAGGTAGGATACAAGTTTTAATATGAGGTGTATGGCTGTTTAGCCTGAGTATAGGATCTAGGTGCAGATCTAAGAGTAGGATTCTGTTATGAATCTGAGGTAGGTGATCAGTTGATCACTGAGAGTAGGATCCAGTTTGGATCTGAGGTAGGAGAGTCATTATCTCTGAGTTGTAGGACACTTGTGTCTGAGTTGTAGGATCCTTTAGATCTAAGGTAAGGCCTTTATGCTAGAGCTGTAGGAGAATCATTATCTCTGAGGTAGGGTCATTTGTGGATCTACTATAGGGTTGTCCTCCCAGCCTGAGTTGTAGGGCCTTTGGGCCTGTGGTAGGTGATCTTTGGATCACTGAGTTGTAGGGCCTTGTGCTTGAGCTTTAGGTCTTGGAGGAGACCGAGTGGTCTAGTGAGATCGTGTTGTAAGCTCTTAGGAGCTGAGATTGGAGAAGTGTCTTGTCTAACTATAAGTTAAAAAGGTGGGAGGGAAAGTGGACGTACCCATAATTTGGGGAACCACTATAGTTTCTGTGTGTGCTTTTCTGTGTGTTTCTTTAATGCAGATTATTTGGTTCTTGAAAGAAAAATCTATTAACTCACCAAGCATTTAAAGAAGGAAAATAAAAGAAAGTCACAAGAGATAAATAACCTATTCACCCCCCCTTTAGGTGATTTAGCTATCCTTAAAACTAATGATTTTCAAGTGGTATCAGAGGGAGGTTACTCAAAAAGGACTTAACAGTCTGAGTAGACCTCAAAGGATAGCTAAAAGGTTTGTACTTGTGGGTTCAAAAGAGAACCATAAGGAGAGGAGCTCAATGGAGCCTCAGGTCTGCAGAAAGGAGAACTTTGGGACAAGGAAAGAGAGGATCCGACAGATCATTGAAGCCATTGATCCTAGTGTTTTTGCAACAGTTCAAGAAGGACCTTTCATCCATATGAAGGTCTCTATCTTAGATGTAGAAGTCCAGACTCCAAAGAGTTATGCTAAAATGACTGAAGATGAAGTCATATTGGCAATTATGGATAAGAGGGCACAACAGATCATGGTAAGTGCCATGGATGACTCCACCTTCAAGATATTGGTCCACTGCAAGACTGCCAAAGAAATGTGGGACACCTTGATTGTCCACATGGAAGTCAAAGAGGAGGATGATAAGGAAGAAGATTCCATCACCCCCATCGAATGGCATCTATCCAGAGGCAAGAATAGAGATCAGGGCCCCTTTATCACACTCAGATAGTGATTCAGAGGAGGATGATGATGAAGTAGATTATTGCAGATGTTATGGGCTAATTTCCATGATATAAAAAGAATCTAGACAGGATCAGCCTGGTCCAAAAAAGGTACATTCTCTGTCTAGTTCTTCCTACTGTTCAGATTATGAGGCCAGTCTAGATTCTGATGCATCCTCATCTAGTGATGAAGATGACTCTGAATCTGAAGTAGATTTCAATCAATTGATTGACAAGTATGGTAAAATTTTGGATGCTTTGAGAAGAAGCAAGAAGTTGGCCAAGATGCAGGCTGAGGAGATTACCTCCCTTAAGTTAGTTGCTTCCCAGCAAGCTGAGATATCATCCTTATTGTATCAAAAGAGTGGGTAAGTGTGCCAACTAAAGGCCATCTCAATCATCTAACTTGAGACCATAAGCCAAAAGGACAAGATCATCTTGGATCTTGAAGAGGAGCTCCTTAAGAAGAAAAGGATAGTGGCTAGTTTTTCTAAGCCAAGTTCTGTATTGCCCTTGATAGATTCCTTCTCCTCTCAAAAGGGTAAGAAGGAGTTAGCACTCAAGGGAAGCACAAGAGTTGACCTTTCTAAAGGTAAAGGGAAAGCTTCTGTAGTGCCTTAGTCAACCTTTCATAAGGTAATCCTCCATTCTCACAAGTATGACCAAGGCTGCATGCATGGTCACTGGAAGAATGGGAATTCTTCTGGTAAGATTACAAGAGTATCTTCCAATGAAAGAAGAAAGAGTTGGGGAATGAGTGCCTTTAAGCCTCCCCATGACGAAATCCAAATGGCCCATCATGGACTATTTATTTTTAGTACCCCAACCCCAAATCTCAAGGACAAGGCAGTGGCTTTCACTCAAGCCCATCCAACAAAGACTCAGACTAAGGGTCAGTCTACCAGTAAACATGACTTGGCTATTTTTGATGATATAAACAGCATGTCATATGCAATGAAGACAGCTATAAATAGCATTCAGAGCAAGCAAATGAAGCCTGCTGGAAGAATAAACTTCAGTCATAGACTTGCTAAAAGGAACCTGAAGAAAGCTGCTACCCCTCTTCCTTTTATACTGTCAACAGTTAACCATACTGCAGGACCTGCTTAGAAAAAAGATATAATATCCATGAGTGTTGGTGCTGTGGAAAGGTGGGGCATTTTGCCCTAGATTGCTAACACAATCCTACTCTGCCCATAATAAGAGTTAGCCTAAATGTCATAAATGCTGTTGGTAGGCAAGTTAGATTTCAAACTAATAGAAATCTAAGACCCAATTCATTTTGGGGCCATAAGGTAAGGTAAACTCTATTTTGCAGGATAGTCCAAGTGCCTATACCCCTATGTGGTAATTGGACAGAGGATGTTCAAGACTTAAGACTAGAATAAGAAAGCTTTCTTCATGATCATACACCCTCGAGGAATGGACCAAAGATCTGCAGTCATGTAGTTGGAGATGGGTAAACAGACAATCTAGGTTACTTCTCTTACTGCCCAAGAGGAAGAGAATGTTGAGTGAAATTCTAAAGAAGGACAAGTGCACAGGACATGGATGAAGACCAGCTGAATGCATCCATGAAAGGTCAAGATGTCTGAGTGATGGGACAAAGTGTTGATGCCTCCTCAGCAAACAAAGTGTTACACAAGTCTTGGGCAAAGGCCTGCTGGATCCAGCCAGCAGGACTGTCTGGCTGGAGTAAGTTTTGCTTCTACACCAACAAATTAGTGAAGAAAAATAAGATTGTACTCATTACTGAGTAAAGCAAAGGTTGATCTTCTGAAAGTAGTGTTGAAGAGGCAATTGATCCTCAGTGTCTAGTACTTCTCTGGAAACCAGAAAAGAAGTGTGCTTAGGTTTCAGTTTCATCTAAACCTATAGCAAAGGTTGTCCAAGTCAGTTGGCAGTGTGGACAGGTTCTATTCAAGAAAAGATCATTCAAGATTCAAGTGATATCAAGTGGCATTGGAGAGTTGTGTCGGTGGTATCATCTCAAGATAAATGATCTCTTGTCAAGTAGTATGATCACTATGGGAGTGGTAACTGACCATGATCAAGGATGAAGGAAATGATCAAGGGGGAGAATGATGGTTGGGTTGCCAATGCAAGAAGTTCATTGGGGCTTGAACAACATGCAGACAAAATTCCTCCTATTAAAAAAGGACTGTTTGACAAAATAGTAAGAAAGCTGGAGCCAAAGGCAATTCTATTGCTAAAGAAATTGAGAAGATCTGGCTCAGCAAGAAGTGATCTAACATGGTGCAAGAGAGTTGTTGTGCTCAACTGATGAGAATCCAGCTTCAGCTCTAGGACCATAACCTCCAGATAAGTAAAACTCATTCATATTATGATTTTACTAGTGCAATCTCAATTGCTAGGTATCTTGCCCCTCATAGCAGGACAATGCTTATTAAGATTAAGTATCAATAAATTAGGAAGCATAAGGAATAAATCAATCATGAGTTTGTCCTCATTGACAAGTGGCTAACATGTTTGTCATGCCACTAGATGAAGTCAAGTTCGACACTCTCTAGGTTGAGTTGAGTATGTGGAACTTGGGACAGCTTCAGTTGCTCCAAATTTTAGTTTGTGTCGCAGGATTTATTTTTCTTGCAGGTAGATAAGCCTTGATGTGGTATCAAGACTATAAAAAGATTTTCAAGTGTTATCAGGAATAAAATGGACTCATGTGTCCATTAGATATGATGATAATGATGCTCCTGTTGAGGGGGTGCAAGTTCAGCACCTGAAAAAATGATGACAGGAAAAGCTCCTATTAAGGGGGAGCATGTCCAACACTTGTTGGAACAGGATCAGCCTCTTGTTGAGAAGGGGAAAGCAGCTGCTGTAGTGGATCAGGTGTCACAACTGCAGATCAGTTTTTCCTAAGGACAATGCACAGACTCAGGGGGATATTATTTATGACAGTGTCATAATCTTCTCTGAATCTGAGATGGACTACTGCTGCTGAGATATTACTGCTTCTGCTGAAGGGACAGTGTTGCTGTAGGAGAACAGGAATAGTAAGCTCCTCCCTGACTAAAGCTTCCTCTGCTGAAGTCATTAAATTGGGAGGTGTGGCACTAGCTTAAGGGGATGAATGACAGAAGATAGCTTAAGTGGATCAATGGACCGCTCAAGTGTCAAGGGGATGCAGTGATGTGGTGTATCAATGATATCACCATAAAAGGATGCTAATTCTATAGATACAACATCATTAAGTGGACTACAATCTTCAGGTAAGTCATTCACCATTACAGTTGTCTCATTCAGTGCAATTTCTATTGCTAAGATTCCTGTCTCATATAGTAGAACTAAGCTTCTAGAAATTAAATAACTAGGTTATAAGAGAACTTATAGATAGTAAAGACATTGGCCTTGAATATGTCCCTACTGACAATCAAGGTACTGATATCTTCACAAAGTCATTGGATGAGACAAAGTTCAACTCTTTCAAAGTGGAGTGGGGAATTCTTAATGTTGTATGACTCATGCACATTAAGTATTTCAGATTATAGATCTGAAAGATTTGGTTTAAAGAGCCTAAACACCTAGAGGGGAGGGGGGGTGAATAGTTTCAAATCCTTTTTAACAACTTAGGAAATTAAACATATTAACACAACATAATTATCACAGTACAAAGAATGACAATCACAAAAAATTCATAGCACAGACACAATGGTTTATTGTGGTTCCCCAATTTTTGTGTATGTACACTCTCCCCCTTCACCTATCCAGTAGAGAATTGGATTCGACCAAACTTCCTTCCACTATCTCAGATCCACAGATCTTATAACTCAGAACCCAACTGGTTCCTACAACTCAGATTTCTTCAAGTCCTACACCTCCGATTCTTCTCAAGAATCCTACCTCAGGCAACAACCCTACCTCAGCCTTTATCACAAGGCCTACAACTCAGAATTTTTCAAGTCCTACCTCAGATTCTCCCCAAGAATCCTTCCTCAGGAAACAACCCTACCTCAGACTTTATAAAATTAGGCTTACAACTCAGATCTATATAAGATCTTACAAGGAAATTAATTATTTGAAACAATAAAATCTTCACCCTAATAAAAAGAGAATAGGGTGAAAGCTTCTTGATTGAACTGATTACTATAGATCCAACCTGTCTTAGCCTTTTAAAAACTTCTTAAATTTTTACCAAGTAAGGTTGATCTTCAATTGGAGTTTGAGTTGATCTTCAATCCAGCTTACTTCTTGAATTTAGAATTAGATCTGAATTTTTCTTACAGACTCTTCAGGATCTGCCTTCTTCTGGGTTTGTCTCTTGTTCCCCCTTTCTTATTTTTTATTACTTCTGATTGTGATAGAATAGGTCTATATATAGAATCCATCCAAGGTTCCCGGCTGATCTAGTTTATAACGGCCTTCTGACAGATGTGCCAGCTTTATTACTTATGACAGCTGTGAGGTCTTCAGTCTTGACAACTGACTCCTCCTTGAACTTCTATCATAGCACAGAACTATCAGCATAACACTTAAGATATGTCGACACAAATAGACCATGTGTCGACACAAGTATTGATTATGTCGTCACAGCTCCCATAATATTAACACAGTCATTCTTCATCTTCTTAACACAACTTCTGTTGGATGTGTCGACACAAGTCCTGTGTGTCGACACAACTGCTTCTGGTCTCGACATTGCTGGTATTGACAGATTTTTTAAGTGTGCATCGACACAAGTCCCGTGTGTCGACACAACTACTTTTGGTGGTTACATAGCTTCTGTTGACAGATTTCTTGAGTGTGTGTCGACACAAGTCCTGTGTGTCGACACAACTGCTTCTAGTGTTGACATAGCTTTTGTTGATTGATTTCTTGAGTGTGTGTCAACACAAGCCTTGTGTGTCGACACAACTACTTCTAGTGTTAACATAGCTTCTGTTGACAGATTTCGTGAGTGTGTGTTGACACAAGTCCTGTGTGTCGACACAAGTCCTGTGTGTCGACACAACTGCTTCTGGTGTTGATATACCTTCTGTTGACAGATTTCTTGAGCGTGTGTTGACACAAGACCTGGGTGTCGACACAACTACTGCTGACAGAATTTCTATGTATCGACACAATCTTGCTTCTGGTGTCGACATATTTTCCTCACAAGTGTCGACACTTGTACTTAGATAATTTTCCTGCATTTCTTTATCCTACACATTGAAACTCAACATCTCATCAAATACACATTTGTGTATATCATTGAGTTAAGTGAGGCTTCTCCAAATCTGGTACACAGTTTCCAGTGTACCCAACAATCTCCCCATATTTGGAGAAGTCATAACCCTTAGTCAATGATATACACAACTTATAATAAAACAAAGATTAAGATGTATAAAATCATTCCACAGCAGGGTAACTTATAAAAATAAATAATATTTATTATCATCACAGAATATGATAACATTCATTAACTAGGAAATAGTTATTGATGTACAAGTATTTTTAGAACAAAAAATTACAGAGTTCTAAAGCTAGCCTATCTATCCCTAAGGTTGATCAGGCTCCTTGATTACTATTCCTTTGCCTGGATGAATCTTA
This sequence comes from Platanthera zijinensis, assembly GCA_039513925.1. NCBI lineage: Eukaryota > Viridiplantae > Streptophyta > Magnoliopsida > Asparagales > Orchidaceae > Platanthera > Platanthera zijinensis. Next base: position 240,881,117 of record CM077079.1, on the reverse strand, counting down.
GCTTGTACTTTGGATTCTATGTCATCAGCTGGTTTCTTCCCTTTTAGATCTTTCTTTTTGAGCTCATCTGCCTTAATCTTCTGCCTCTCAAGATAATGATAAGGCTTTGGAATGTACTTGCTAGGCTCCACAGAGTTAGCAGGTAACTTCCCAGCTTTGATATCCCATTTGAACTGATGTATGGAATCTTGCCTTCCCTGATACTTACTCCATTCTTGTTCAGAGAACCATTTGCCTCTTTCATGCATATTGTCCTTCACAGCTTTCCAGGCAGTAAGAATGATATTTCTGGAGGTTGGACTCCATTGCTCAAAATCAGGCTTTAATTCTGCCTGTTCTCTGAATCTTTTCTTAGAAAGCTGAGCCTCTTTCTGAGCTTCCTTAGCAGCTCCAGACATTTCAACTTTTTCAATAATAACATTATGTGCCTCTTGTGGAGGGCTATACATTTTATGTACACCCTGTTGTACTACTTAAAAATCTGATGGAGGATAGATGACTTGTGCAACTTCCTGCTGAACTCCTTCATTGTGAGCAGGTTGATTACTAGATTCAGCAGTGTTATCTTCATCACAAATGGGTGGATATCCAAGAGTAGCTATGATGGTATTAGATACCCATTTAACATGATCACAGCTAGCTTTGACTAACAATTTCTCCCCCTTTAGGACTTCTCTGGCCACATGGTCTCTTTGATCATTCTTCTGAAACCTTACTTGATTAGCCAGATAGTCTATTCCCTATTTGTAGTACAGTCTGAATTTCTCAAGTTGATCAGAAATAGTCTTTTGGGAAGCCTGAATTGATGTTTGAACAGCAACTAAATCTTCTTGTATTTGCTTAGATACTTCAGTCTTTACATCAGTGACAATACCTCCCAATTTTATGAGAATTTCATTATGTGAGTCCTTGAGATCTTCATTCGTTCTGAATTGATTTTCTACAATATATCCTTGCTTGACTGCAATGTCCTCAACTTCAGTCTTTATCAGCTATTGTTGCTCAGCCAAGTATACTACAACATTACCACCCTTATGGAAGCAATCTGTCATCTCCTTTTTATTCTGATTAACTTCAAATCGTATGGATTTGATATCCTTGGCCAGCTGTGACTGTAATTCTTTATGAGACTCATCCACATATTTCTCCAGAGCCAGTCTTTGTTCATCCATTTTCACTTGCAGTTTCACCAAAAGTGAACTGAAGTCTATTCCTGGAGTAGATGTTTGAGGGACAGTTTGTAAGGCTTTCTTATAGCCTGTGCTTCTTTTCCCTTTGAGCCACCAGCTTCCTTTTCTTAGCCTTGGAAGCTTCTTCATCATCAGAAGAATTTGATGAACTTTGTATATCCACAGTTTTCTTAGTACTAGAGGCATGCAGTGGCATCTTCCCCCCAGTCCTTGGCAGTTCTCCCTCAGTTTGAGTTCCTTGTAAATCAGGAAATAATTCTTCCAGAGTTACCTCCTGCTGCATCTAAACAGGAGGGATAATGTTCTCTTTTTCAACAGATGTTTCTCCTTGGATATCAAGGTCTCTTTCCAGGATTTTCTCCAAACTATAGGAGTGGAGTTTCTACGCTTGATCTTGGTCTGACACATGCACATCCTGTGCTACATTCTCAGAAATAATAGTTGCAGTATTATTGATTTATGATACTATTTCCATAACAGTATCAGTTTCATTCACACTCTCTAGTATAACTTCTACTATACCGCCCCCTTATGCAGGCAGTTGTGATTGTTCAGGTTCTTAAACATTTATAATATCTGTGTTGTCTCCCCCTGGAGTGGAGACCATCTGGTTCTCTGGTAGTTTAATGCTCTCCCCTTGGGCTTGAGCTTCCTTATCTGGTTGTGGCGTAGGTGATTTTTTTTTGTTCTTCATCTGAGCTGAAGATAACCTGTTCTTTAGAATCACTAGAAGATTCTGCTTCCTGGGTGGTAGGTTTCTTTTTCTTATCCTTCTTAACTGGTTTCTGTGGAGTGGAAAATCTTTGGTCAAAACTCTATCCCATATGGATAGTATTCTCAAATCCATTCATCTCATGTGATTTATCTTGGTTCCTGAAGTTTGATTCGTCACTTCTGGGATGGTGGAAGCCAGATATAAGCTCAATATCCTACCCAGATTAGGCTTCTTGGCACTCTCTCTGATCTTGTCAAAAATTACAGCTGACCAGTCTGTTTTCACCTTGAATATAACTCTGGTCACGAGGTTGAACATGTAGGCAGAGATCCTATCATGTCCTCCTGTTTTTTAGAGAATAACTTTGCCTGTTATCTCAGATAGGAACTTACCCTTTGAATTCATCCCCTTCCTAGTCATTGAAGATCCAATCTTGGTATAGGGATCCATCCCACACCATTGGAGTGCATCCCTTGTCATGGAGGATGCGATATCATTTTCTTCTTTAATCTTGTGTAGTTGAAGTGACTTTCTTATAGTCTTCGGTGAGAGTTTCACTTTGGTACCATTAACAGAGGACTTTATCTTCTTTCCTTGAGAGTCCATTGTTGCGGAATAGTAAAATTCAAGAACTTCTTTCTTCCATATCCTTGAAGGTTCAGATACCTAGTATTCCAATCCACTTTCTGTGATTAGGGTTATCATGCCCTTGATTTATGGCGAGGCAGTCTCGAATTCCTTGCGTACTAGTTCATATCCTTCATTGATCCTGTCTTCCTGTTGTGGAGCCCTTGGTGAAACAGAGAGAAGAGAGTCGATGGGAGAATTTCTCGTCGACACAAAGTCTAGATTCGAGAGTTCTGAAAGCACAGTTGGTAAGATTTTTTCTTCTCCTATTTATAGTGTACTTGCAAAAGGTAGGTCAAAAGACGCGCCTAACTTAGGAATATACTAGTCGACAAAATGTTACATATGTCAACATAGATGACCTAGGTCTCGACAAAACTTTGTTGAAGTCGACATGTCTATGTGTCGACATACTTTTGCCAGTGTCGACAAAGTCTACTTAAGTCTTGACAGAATTGTGTCGACAACAATTTTTGTGTGTCAACACAAAAAATCTTCTAAAACAAGGTCTCCACAGAGTTGTGTCGACACAAATTTTTCTGTCAACGCAACTTACTGAGAGTGTTGACACAGTTAGCTTGTGTCGACATAAACTTTTTAACTTAGACAAAATTTCTTGAGAAATTGTGTGCTGACCTAACATCTTATTCTAGGTTCAACATACCTAATTCAATTTTAAAATTATTGAATTTACTTTCATCCAGAGGTTTTGTAAATATATCAGCAATTTATTTGTTAGTATTGACAAATTCTAGACTTATGTCTTCTTTTTCAACATATTATCTGATGAAATGAAATTTGATTTCTATATACTTAGTTCTGCTATGTGAAACAAGATTTCTAGAAATAGATATAACACTAGTAGAATCACAATATAATAGAATTCTACTTATCTCTATGTCATAGTCTCCAAGTTGATGTTGTATCCATAATAACTGAGCACAACAACTGCCTGCAGCTATATACTCTGATTTAGCTATGGAAATAGCTACACTTGTCTTCTTTTTGCTGCTCCATGACACCAACCTTCCACCTAGGAACTGACATGTAGCTGTAGTGCTTTTCCTGTCTTCTTTGCAGCCTATAAAGTCTGTATCTAAAAAACCTGATAGTAAGAAATCTCTATTCTTAAGGTACCAAAGACCTAGATTAGGTGTGCCCTTAAGATATCTCAGAATTCTCTTGACAGCAGAATAATAAGATTCCTTAGGGCAGGCTTGGTACCTAGCACAGACACATATAATATACATGATGTCAGGTCTACTAGCAGTCAAGTAAAGTAGGGAGCCAATTATCCCTCTATACAAAGACTCGTCAACAGGTTTTCCTACTTCATCTTTGCCTATAGGCATACTTGTCCCCATTGGAGTTTTCATGGTGGAGGCTTACTCCATACCATATTTTTTAATTAACTCCTTGGTGAAATTAGACTGAGATATGGACAATCCATCATCAGTCTGTCTAACTTGGAGTCCCAAGAAGAATTTCATCTCACCCATACTGCTCATCTCAAACTTCCCTTGCATAAGTTTGGCAAACTTTCTACAAAGGTGGTTTTTAGTTGATCCAAAGATAATGTCATCAACATATATCTCGACTAGGATAATCTTGCCTTTTAATTCCCTAAAGAGTAGAGTCTTGTCAATTTTCCCTCTTGACAATTTATTTTTAATAAGAAAGGTCGACAAAGTTTCATACCAAGCCCTAGGGACTTGTTTTAATCCATATAGAGCTTTTTTAAGCCTATAAACATAGTTAGGATAAAGGGGATCTACAAAACCAGAAGGTTGATCAACATAGAATTCATCTTTTAAGTCACTATTCAAAAATGCTGACTTTACATCCATTTGAAATACTTTGAACCCTTGATAAGCTGCATAAGCCAGGAACAGTCGTATAGCTTCCAACCTTGCCACTGGGGCAAATGTTTGGTCAAAGTCTATCCCTTCTTCCTATCTGTAGGCCTTTGCAACAAGTCTTGCTTTGTTCTTGATTATGATGCCATTTTCATCTAACTTGTTTCTATAGATCCACTTGGTTCCTATAACATTGTAATTCTTTGGTTTAGGAACCAACTCCCAGACTTTACATCTTCTTAAATGATTCAGTTCTTCCTGCATGGCATCAATCCAATTTGTATCTTGTATGGCCTCTTCAAACTTCTTAGGTTCCATATGGGACAGGAAGCTTGAACATAGAACTTTGTTCATGCTCTTGCTTCTGGTCAGAACTCCATGACTTGCATCACCAATGATTTGGTGTGCTGGATAATCCTTCATATGTCTTCTTGCTGGAGGAAATCTGTCCATCTCTTGGTCTTCTTCATTTTCGTCATCTTGATGCACTTCATTGTCTTCATCTTCATCCAGTGAGTCTTATACTCCCCCTGGACAACATGTATCATTTTCTTCATTCTGTCTTGTAGGTTGGTCTTCACTAATTGTTAGCTTGTACATCCTTTCCTTCAAACCTATTGGACTAACAAAAGTGCTAGACAGTTCACTGTAAATTAGCTTAGACTCATCAAAGACTACATGGACAGATTCTTCTATAACTTGTGTAGTCAAGTTGTAGATTCTGTATGCCCTACTATTATTGTTGTACCCAACAAATATCCCTTCTAGGGATTTGGCAACAAACTTAGTTTGGTAGTGCTTGCCATTAATTAGGACATAACATTTGCTACCAAAGATTCTAAAGTAAGATATGTTTGGTTTTCTGCCTTTCATAATCTCATAGGGAGTCTTCTTGTGTCTTTTGTTAATGGATGCTCTATTGAGAACATGACATGCAGTATTTACTACCTCTGCCCAGAAATATTCTAGGAGAGAAGTGTCACTTAGTAGTGTTCTACTTGCCTCAATAAGAGTCCTATTCTTTCTTTCAGCAACCCTATTTTGCTGGGGAGTTTTAGGTGAGGAGAACTCCTGATGAATCCCAAGTTCTTCACAAAACTTTGTCATATATTCAGATTGAAATTCAGTTCCATGATCACTTCTGATTTTGACCACTGAATTACTAAGTTCATTCAGAATTTGCCTAACAAAATTCTGAAAGACAGTAGGGGTTTCAGATTTCTGGCTCAAAAAGAAAACCCATGTGAATCTAGAATAGTCATCCATAATTACAAATGTATAAGCTTTCCTACCTAGACTATGAACTAACATACGACCAAATAGATCCATATGCAGAAGATATAGACATCTTACAGAATCTTTGGTATCATGTCCATGGAAAGACGTCTTGGTCTGTTTGCCCTTTTGGCAAGCTGAACATACACCCTCTTTAATGCACTTGACTTGAGTACCATTCCTCACTAACTCCATACTAAAGAGTTGGCCTAATGAATTATAGTTCAGGTGAGCCAGACTTTTGTGCCATTGGACACAATGAAATGCTTTCTCATCTACAACTAGACAGATAGGTGAGTACTTATTCTGACAATCAAAGTTAAGACAATAAGCATTTCCTTTCTTAGTGCTTGTAATGATCTTTTGATCATTTGACCTTCTTATTTAGCACACACCCTTGTGGAAAGAAGTGTCATAACCAAGATCACTTAGTTGTCTTATGCTAATTAGGTTATGCTTTATACCTTTCACATAAGCCACTTGGGTGATGGTAATTGAGTTATTGGAAATGTTACCAAACCCTTTGATGACTCCCTTTTCAGATCCACCAAAGATCACTTTGGGTCTATCTTCTATAGGGAAGTACTCCTTTAGCATCCTTCTTGTTCCAGTCATGTGTCTGGAACATCCACTGTCCAAGTACCATATAGGGGTATGGCCACTTGGACTCACCTGCATCAAATAAAATTACCTATCCTTAGAACCCCTATAGTTATTGGGTCCTAGGTTCGGGTTAGCTGTATTTTTGACATGCTTACCTGTAGCCTTTCTGACAGGTAAGCTGGCCTTGTTCTGAATACTAGCATTGAACCAACAGTCAATGGAAAAGTGGCCCGCCTTGCCACAAAACCAACACTCAAATCTATTGTACCTTTTCTTAAGTACAAGCTTAACAATATTGTTGTCAGCAGTCCTTTTAAGTGCAGGTGCTGGAGCAGCAAATACTAAGGATTCCTTAAGAACCTGATGGGTCTGCTCATGGGGTTCCCTATTAGCATTTGCACCATTGCCATTCAGATCACCATACTTACAGTGACCATGAGTGATGTTATGATCATACCTATTAGTAGGCTGCATCACTTTCCTAAAAGAAATAGGGGGTTTGAAGGCTAGTGGCTGAACTGGGGCATTGCCTTTTCTTTGAGAATTGGCCGCCCTTGTTCTTCCCTTAAAGCCTAATCCTATCTAACCCTTTTGGGTGATGAAATTATCAATTATGGGTAAAACTGACTTTGGCTTAGAGAATTTAGCCACTAGATCTATTTCTTTCTGAAGTCTTACTTCTAGATTCTTGATGTGATTATTTTTGAAAGTGATTGTACCCATCTGAATAACAGTTATGTTTTTTAGTTTGGCAACCTCATTCAATTTCAAATCCAACATCTTTGCTGAATCTGATACAACCAGTTTGAGATATTCAATTTCCTCAGCCTTCTTCTTGACAAGGATTTTGCTTCTCTTAAGAGCTTGTAACAGACCACCATATTCATCAATTAATTGATGAACATCCTCTTAAGATTCAGAACCATCCACATCTCTTGATACAGATTCTTTTGATTCATATCCAGTATAATACTCAGATACTGAGGATGGATTGTATACCTTACTGGGACCAGGCTGATCCTGGTACCGATCTTCCTCAAATAGAGCCATCAGCCCTTTGCAATAATTGTCTTCACTTCCATTTATGGAATCCAGCATTTGCAAGAATTCTTTTTCCATAAAATCCTCTTCTATAGTGAACAATCCTATATAGGCTTCTGCTTCATCCTCTTCTCTTGATTCTGATGATGAAGAGTCAGTCCAACTCTTCTACTTCTGGGCAACAAGGGACTTCTCCTTCTTTCCCTTATTTTGATGCTTCTTGTCCTTAGACTCTTTTTTCTTGTCAAGACAATCAGCTATGACATGTACAGGCCTGTTGCAGCAGTAACAAACAATTTTAGAAGTAGTTTGTTTACTAGGATTAGAGGCATACCTGTCATCCTTGGAAGGTTTATTCTTCTTATAATAGTCATCTTTAGAGAAGGATGTAGATGGCTTTGTTCTACATTTCTTGTTCTTCATAAACCTCTAAAACTTCCTTGTAAAGATAGAAAAATCTTCATCAAAGTTGTGGCTGTCTGAAGTGTTGATGTCAGGATTTTCTGGTTCAGCCTCAGCAATTCTCCTGGGTGGAGAAGGAAACTTTTTATTACCCTTTCTTGTGGCTTCAGCCTTGAAGGCTACTGACTTTTCTTTATATTTAGACCTATTGCTTTCTTCCTCCTTCTTTCTGGCAGTGAGCTGCATCTCATAAGATAACAGTTTTCCAAACAAGGTTGGTGGAGGTGTATCAGTAAGCCTGGCCACCTCTCTGATAGCACATATTTTTGTATCCCAATCCTTGGTCAGTGATATGAGAAACTTGTCATTCAGTTCATATGTGCTAAAGACTCTTCCATAGGTCATTAGCTCATTTACAATTCTAAAGAATTTCTTGTAACATTTAGCTATGTTGTCAGTCTTGGCTTGTCTAAAGCTCTCATATTCTTGATTTAACATGGACTTTCTATCCTCTTTTACATCTTCAGTTCCCTCCATATAGACAATCAAAGTGTCCCACATCTCCTTGGAGGTTTTGTAATGTACCTGATTCTGGAATGCAGAATCATCTATAGCACTCACAATTATATTTTGTTCTCTCTTGTCTAAGGTTGCTAGGATGATCTCTTCCTTCGTCATTTCAGAATAGCTCTTTGGAGTTTTGAGATTTGCATCAAGAACTAATATGTTCATTGGAATGAAAGGACCTTCTTGAACTGTGATGTAAATTCTTGGATTAGATGCCTCCATGAATAATCTGACCCTCTCTTTCTATATGCCAAAGTTTTCTTTCCTACAGATAGGAAGTTTCATGGATCCAAGTTCCTTCTGATTTTCACTTGAACCCATTCTGGCTAACAGTTAATTGCCTTGGAGATCTACTAAGACTGTTAGGTCATTATTTGAGAAACCTCCCTCTGATACCACTTGAAAGATTTGGTTTAAAGAGCCTAAACACCTAGAGGGGGGGGGGGTGAATAGGTTCAAATATTTTTTAACAACTTAGGCAATTAACAATATTAACACGGCATAATTATCACAGCACAGAGAATGAAAACCATAGAAAATTCACAGCACAGACACAATGGTGTATAGTGGTTCCCCAATTTGTGGGTACGTCCACTCTCCCCCTTTACCTATCCAGTAGAGAACTGGATTCAACCAAACTTCCTTCCACTATCTCAAATCCACAGATCTTACAACTCAAAACCCAACGAGTTCCTACAACTCAGACTTCTTCAAGTCCTACACCTCAGATTCTTCCTAAGAATCCTACCTCAGGAAACATCCCTACCTCAGCCTTTATCACCAGGCCTATAACTCAGACTTTTTCAAGTCCTACCTCAGATTCTTCCCAAGAATCCTACCTCAGGAAACAGCCCTACCTCAGCCTTTATAAATTTAGGCTTACAACTCAGATCTATATAAGATCTTACAAGGAAATTAATTGTTTGAAATAATAAAATCTTCACCCTAATAGAAAGAGAATAGGGTGAAAGATTCTTGATCAGTTCTTGATTGAACTGATTACTATAGATCCAACCTGTCTTAGCTTTTTCAAAGCTTCTTGAATTTGTACCAAGTATGGTTGATCTTCAATTGGAGTTGGAGTTGATCTTCAATCCAGCTTTCTTCTTGAATTTAGAATCAGATCTGAATTTTTCTTGTAGACTCTTCAGGATCTGCCTTCTTCTGGGGTTGTCTCTTGTTCCCCCTCTATTCTTTTTATTACTTCTAATTGTGATAAAATAGGTCTATATATAGAATCCATCCAAGGTTACCGACTGATTCAGTTTATAACAGCCATCTGACAGCTCTTATAAATATGTCAGCTTTATTATTTATGACAGCTGTCAGTTCTTCAGTCTTGACAACTGACTCCTCCTTGAACTTATATCATAACAGAGAACTATTAGCATAACACTTTAGATGTGTCGAAACAAATAGACCATGTGTCGACACAAGTCTTGATGATGTTGACACAACTCCCTTAATGTCAACACAGTCATTCTTCATCTTCTTGACACAGCTTCTGTTGGATGTGTCGATACAAGTCATGTGTGTCGACATAACTACTTTTGGTCTCGACATTGATGGTATTGACAGATTTCTTGAGTGTGTGTCGACACAAGTCCTGTGTGTTGACACTACTGCTTCTGGTGTTGACATAGCTTCTATTGACAGATTTCTTGAGTGTGTGTCGACACAAGTCGTGTGTCGACACAACTGCTTCTGGTGTTGACATAGCTTCTGTTGACAGATTTCTTGAGTGTGTGTCGACACAAGTCCTATGTGTTGACATAACTGCTTCTGGTGTTGACATAGCTTCTGTTGACAGATTTCTTGAGTGTGTGTCAACACAAGTCCTGTGTGTCGACGCAACTGCTTCTGGTGTTGACATAGCTTCTGTTGACAGATTTCTTGAGCCTGTGTCGACACAAGTCCTGGGTGTCGATACAACTGCTATTGACGGAATTTCTGTGTGTCGACAAAAGTCCTGTGTGTCGACACAATCTTGCTTCTAGTGTCGATACATTTCCCTCACAAGTGTCGACACTTGTACTTAGATAATTTTCCTGCATTTCTTTATCCTGCACATTGAAACTCAACATCCCATCAAATACACATTGATGTATATCATTGAGTTAAGTGAGACTTCTCCAAATCTGGTACACAATTTCCAGTATACCCAACAAGATATACTTATCTATATTTTTTAATTAGTTTCATATTGAAGTCGATCTGCCTATTTGTTATATTTTTTAACAAGGTTAGATAAATTGTTATTAGTTAATAACCTTAAGTTGCTAGGTTAAATTTCACTGAGATCAGCTGAAATAATGTTGGTTTCACTGAAATATAGTGTTGATACACTTGTATCAAAGTAAGCTAAGGAATCAACTCTTCCAGTGCATGATGGTCAAAAGGACCAAGAGTAAAGTTCTCCCATGATTCTCTTCCCTCAATAGATGTATGCCTATTGAAGAAGCCAAAAAGGGGGAGAAGGTAGAGGCAATACTTAGAAGGGAAGTGATACTAATTGGAAATATTCATGTAGTATCAGGAATACAATGACTACAGATTATCCAAGTTGAGTCAGTGTATAATATTAGGAAAGTGGTGCTAGTAGGCTTGTATAAGGAGAGTGCACATTGAACTAGTAGACTGGTGATTCAAGTGATACTTGCACCAGCCATTAAGTAATATATTTGATTATGATATGCTTCTTAGTATGGTCGTGTTCTGTCTTCTTCAAATAGGAGGAGATTGTTGGGAATATTGCCCTCAATATTCCCTAGATTTGAAGAAGGCACCTTAAGCAATACTAAGTGCATAATTGTATTTGATATAGTTCAAGTTCAATGTGTGCAGGATGAACCTTGGAACCTTGTTATACAGGTGGTCTAAGAGATTGTGACAGTTGGTCACAAAGTAAAGATGTGGAGGGACAAAAATCTGTCTAACTCTACAGGCATTGAGTGAAGTCTACTCACTTAACGCTAGATGCAAAGGAAGATGCTGGATAGGGTTGAAATCGCCTAAGTCCATAGGAATTGAGTGAAGTCTATTCACTTAATGTCAGGTGAGTAAAACCGTTGAGTATAGTCAGCCTAACAATTGGCAAGCTGAAAATATGGCTAAGTCCACAGGCATTGAGTGAAGTCTACTCACTCAATGCCATACAGCAAAAAGATGTGAGACAGGCTAAGGCAGTGAAAGACTAAAGAGAAACAAGCAGAAATGTGGCTAAGTCCACAGGCGTTGAGTGAAGTCTACTCATACAATACCATACAACATAAATTGTTGAGTATAGCTCAGACAGTCAACGCCACAGAAAATCTGTGTTGATATTTGACTAAGTCCACAGGCATTGAGTGAAGCTTACTCACTCAACGCCATGTGATAAAAAGCATTGACTGAACCTTAGTCAGTCAGAGACTGTGATTTCACATAAATTTGGCTAAGTCCAAATGCGTTGAGTGAAGACTGCTCACTCAACGCCCGGTAACAGAAGGAAATCAGTTAAGTAGTTTGGCGTTGAGTAAAGCTTACTCACTCAACGCAAAGTGACTAAAATCAAATCTAAGTGTTATGGCATTGAGTGAAGCTTACTCACTCAACACCAAGTAACAGAACTCAAGTTAAGCAGTTTGGCATTGAGTGAAGCTTACTCGCTTAATGCCAAGTGACAGAACTCCAGTTAAGAAGTTTGGCATTGAGTAAAGCTTACTCACTTAATGCCTTGAGATAAAGAAATTTTTTAAAGTGTTTTAGCATTGATTGAAGGTTTCTCACTCAACGTTTGATGACAAAAAACTTTTCTAAGTGTTTTGGCGTTGAGTGAAGGTGGCTCACTCAACGTCTAATGGCAGAGAAATTTTTCTAAGTGTTTTGACGTTGAGTGAAGGTTGCTCACTCAACGCCTAGTTACATAATTCTGTCTAAGTGTTTTAGCGTTGAGTGATGCTTACTCACTCAACACCTATACTAAAGATGCTTGATTTTGGCTAAATCCACAGATGGTGACGTCAGCAAAGTCAACAAGTCAACAAAATTCGAATTTATTGCGAGAAAGCTACAGTACACAATAAATGTCGCCGCGTGCCTTCAGTACATCAATTAATGTAAAAGCTAGTAGCTGCCAACAAATTCAAGATGGGGCCCACTGCTCAAAGAGCCATTGATGGGCTAATAATAAAAGGCGGAGATCGAGGAAGAATAAGTAGCTTTTGGAAAAACTCTTCTGGACTTCATCTTCCTGTCGACCATTTTTGTAGAGCTTGGAGATCCAGTTCAAAGTGATGATACAAGAGCAAAAGCAAGTATGTATGTGACTCACAGGTAGTTGGCTGTTGATATCTTCATCTTCATCAGCAAGGTTAGATACATCTTCTCTGAGAAAAAGGTAGCAGCCAAGGGATAACCTAGCTGTAGTTTATGGGTACTTCAAACAAGATAGCTTGTGTCATTTCTAATCTTCACCAGTAGGCTCAGAGTGATTCTCAGAGAAAGAAGCGGCAGCAAGGTCCGACCCTTATTGCAGGTACTTAACAAATCCAGCTAATCATTTCTAAAGAACATTCTCTAGAAGCCGAGAGAAAGAAAGCTTGAAGAAGCAATGATCTGAAAGCAGGCTCAGCAGACTATTTCTCGGGAGCTAAAGTTAGGACCGAGCCTCTGGTTCAGTTAAGGAAGAAGCATAGTAACAACTCTGCAGGTCACTTCTCAGCACAACCAGAACAACATTGAAGATCTACTCTTATTACTGTGAAGAAGTTAGGGCTGGGATTCTTTTAGCTCAGGTAGTAGCAAGATAAGCTGCAGTCACTTCTCAGTTTCAGCAAGAAAATCTCTGGAGCTAAGAATAAGAAGATATGGCTGAGTATTTCTCATTTCAGGTAGTAGTAGGCTCTGGGATTATTTTACTAGAGTCAAAGTTGGACTGAGTTTATCTCAGTCCAGAAAGATTAGCACAGAGAAATATCTCTTGTGTCAAGAAAATCTCACCAAACCACTTCCACCTTGTAGGATCCTTTTTGGATCTGAGTGGTAGGAGAAAATTTTCTCTGAGGTAGGTGATCAATTGATCACTGAGAATAGGATCCAGTTTGGATCTGAGGTAGGACCTTTGAGTCTAACATAGTAGAGTCATACTCTCTGAGTTATAGGGAACTTGTGCTTGAGTTATAGGATCCTTTGGATCTAAGGTAGGGCCTTTGTGACTGAGCTGTAGGATAGTCATTCTCTCTGAGGTAAGATCCTTTGTGGATCTGAAGTAAGGCTGTCCTCCCATCCTGAGTTATAGGGCCTTTGAGCTTGAGGTAGGTGATCTTTGGATCACTGAGTTATATGGCTTTGTGCCTGAGCTGTAGGTCTTGGAGGAGACCGAGTGGTTCTGCGGGATCATGTTGTAAGATCTTAGGCGCCGAGATTGGAGAAGTGCCTTGTCTAACTATATGTTAGAAAGGTGGGAGGGAAAGTGGAGGTACCCATAATTTGGGGAACCACTATAATTTCTGTGTGTGCTTTTCTGTGTGTTACTTTGTTGCAGGTTATTTGGTTCTTGAAAGCAAAAATCTACTAACTCACCATGCAATTAAATAAGTGAAATAAAAGAAAGTCACAAGTGACAAATAACCTATTCACCCCTAGGTTATTTAGCTATCCTTGACACTAAAAACTTTCAAACTTAATAAGCGGCAGCAGTCGTTCTCACGGCTCCTCGTGATCTAGGATACATAGATGTAAGAGGTCCACCAACATTCGGTTGGTATGCTCCGTTTGCCCATCCGTCAGGGTATGGAATGCAGTGCTAAAAGTCAGTTGAGAGCCCAGGTAAGCCTTGAATGCTCTCCACTCCTTAGATGTAAACCGATCATCCCAATCTAATATGATCGTTTGTCGTACACCATGATATCGTACAAACCTCTCCACAAATCTCCGTACTAAAACACTGACCAAAGCGTCCATCCTAACTGTGATAAATCGGACAACCTTCATCAGCCTGTCGATAATCTCCCATATCAAATCATTTCCTATGTGGGTATGTGGGAGTCCATGTATGAAGTCCATCGTGATGTCATCAAACTTCCACTCCGGCACTAGTAGTGGCTGCAATAGTCCTGTCAGGATCTTGCATTCGGCCTTCACGAGTTGACAAGTCTCGCAAAGCATCACAAAGGAGGTGATCTCCTTCTTCATGCCTGGACAATATATGTTCCTCTTTAGATCGGCCGTCATCTTCGTGATTCAAGGGTACACTGAGTACCTACTAGTGTGTGCTTTAGTAAAAATGTCTTCTCGTATCTGACCTCTTACTGGTATATATACTCTACCTATGAAGCACAATAGGCCATCTTTTAACGTGTAATCTCCAGTCGTGCCTGCCTCCAAAGCCCTGAAAATTTGCTCTTGTTTAGCGTCCTGTCTTTTCCCGTCCCTGATGTGATCCCGTATATCACTTGTACTGCTCATCGATGCTAAATATTCCTCATACAGTTTGGGATTTTCCGTTGACACCAAAGATACCTGCATATCCTTCAGCATCTGAACCAACTCCATAGCCATCACATGGTGTTCTACTTCCTCTATGGTAGCTCTCCTGCTCAGAGCATCTGCAACCACATTCGCCTTCCCTGGGTAGTAGTGCATCGTGTATTAGTAATCAGAAAGAAACTTCACCCATCGCCTTTATAACATGTTTAACTCCTTTTGCGTGTACACATACTTGAGGTTTTTATGATCGAAGAAAATTTCACAGTGGAATCCATAGAGGTAATGCCGCCATATCTTCATGGCGAAGATTACCTCTCCTATATCAAGATCATGCACCAGGTAGTTTTGTTCATGCTTCTTCATCTGGCGGGATGCATAAGCTATCACGTGTCTGTGCTACATCAGGACAACATCCATTCCCTGGTAGGATACGTTGGTGTAGACTTGAAATCCTTCCTTCCTAGAGGGAAGGGCAAGGATGGGAGCAAAGGTAAGCCAACCCTTTAGCTCCTGGAAGTCAAACTCACACTACGACATGCATACGAACGGTGTAACATTCTTCGTCAGAGAAGTAAGAGGGAGGGCAATCTGGGAAAATCCCTCTACGAACTTCCGGTAGTACCCAGCGAGTCCTAAGAAAATCCGTATGTCGGATGTCGTCTTGAGTGGAGGCAAATCCCGCACTGCTTAAATCTTTACTGGATCCACCGCTAACCCTGCTCCACTGATAATATGACCTAGAAAGGCAACTTCCTTCAACTAAAACTTGCATTTAATGAACTTCACATATAGACTATGCTCCCTGAGTTTCTCCAGAGTCAATGCCAAGTGTCGTGCAGGCTCCTCCTACATCTTTGAGTAGATGAGGATGTCATCTATAAATACGATGATGAAGACATCGAGATAGGCCTCGAATACTTGGTTCATCTGACTCATGAATGTAGAAGGTGCATTCATGAGGCCAAATGGCATCACCGTGAAATCGTAAGGCCATATTAGCTACTAAATGCGGTCTTCGGGATGTCCTCATCCTGGATCTGAAGCTTATAACATCCTGACCTCAAATCTAGTTTTGAGAACTAGTGAGCTCCATCTAGCTGATCAAAAAGCTCGTCTATTCTCGGTAAAGGGTACACATTTCGTACTATCAACCTATCCAAGCCTCTATAGTCAATGCATAGTCTGAGAGTCCCATTCTTCTTCTTTACAAACAATACTGGGGCTCCCCATTATGAGGAGCTTTGTCTAACAAACCCAGCTTCAACCAACTCCTACAGTTGGATCCGAAATTCCACAAGATCCTTTGGGGCCATTCGATATGGATCCCTATATACTGGCTTAGCTCCCTGTTGGGTCCATTAATCTCAATGTTCTAGATTTGAAGAAGGCTTACTTAACAATGGTATACACATGTGTGTAATCTAACAGTTATCACAAGCTTTATTTATGCAGGATGTTCCTTGGAACAAGTTTAGATAGGTTTTCTAAGTGTTTGTGACAGGTGATCACAAGATAGAAAAGTGGAGAGACAGAAATCTATCTAAGTCTACAGGCATTGAGTGAAGCCAATTCACTTAATGCCAGATGCCAAGGAAGGATGGTGGAAAGACTAAAAATCATCTAAGTCCACAGGCGTTGAATGTAGCCAGTTCACTCAATGTCAGATGCCAAAAAGCACTTTATAAGGTGTGGACAATCAAAGCCCAACATTTGCAAAGCAGTTCTGCGGCTAAGTCCATAGGCATTGAGTGATGGTAGTTCTCTCAATGCCATAAAATAAGAGGTGTCGAGTAAAGCTGAGTCTGTCAATGCCTCAGTATTGACAAGTAGAAAAATTGACTAAGTCCAGAATCATTGAATGAGGACAGCTCACTCAATGCCTAATGAAAGAAGCGTTGAGTCACGCTCAAGCAGTTAAACCTTTTAAAGAATATGTCAAGAATTCTTTCCAAGTTCAGAAGTGTTGAGTGAGGTCAGCTCACTCAACTCCCAAAGAGCAAAGAGTCGATAGAGCAATGGTTAGTCAAAGCATAAGAAGAGACATAAAAACATGTCTAAGTCCAGATGCATTGAGTGAGGACATCTCACTCAACGTACTCAATGCCTTGTAGAGGAAGAAAGATTGGCTAAGTCCAAATGCGTCGAGTGATGAATGTTCAATCGACGCCTAAGTAGTTAGACTGTAAAAGTCATAGAAGGCATTGAGTGATGAAGGCTCACTCAACGCACTCAATGCCTGAGAAGCAGAAAGATTTGGCCAAGTCCAAATGCGTTGAGTGATGAAGGATCACTCAATGCACTCAACGTCTAGCAGTGCAGTTTATTTCTCTAAGTGTTTTTGCATTGAGTGAAGGTTATTCACTCAACGCACTCAATACATGGAATGAAACTATGAATTTGGCTAAGTATACAGATGCTGATGTCAGCAAATGTCAACAAAAGTCAACATAATTCAAATTAGTTGTGGAAAAGCTACAGTGCGCAATAAATGGCATCGTAGACCTACTGTACGTCTTTTACTGTTAAAGCAAGTTGCAGCCAACAACTATAGGTGGTCCCTACTGCACAAGGATACATTGTATGATAAAAGATAATAAAAGAATTCAGATCAGTTTGAGTAAAAAAACTTTAGGATTTATTGCAAAAAGAAGGAACTTCGTCTTCTTCCTGGCCATTGTTGCAAAGCTTTGAAGATAGAAGTTCAAATCAACTGATATGAAAGCTCATCAAGTTAGTTGTTGTGATCAACACCGTCAACAGCAAGTTCAGAGATATTTCTCTAAGAAAGAAGAAGCAGCCAAGGCTAACCCTAGGTGCAGCATTTGGAAGCTAATACAAGTTAGCGGTTGTGATTCTCACCTGCAACATTAAGATCAAAAAACATCATTTCTAAGTTCCAAGAAGAAACAGACGGAGTTATTTGGTTGAAGAAATAGAGAAATGAAGAATCATTTTTGTCTTCACCAGCAAGTTAAGAAAGCTTCTCTTTCTGAGTTTGAAGCAGAGCAAGTCTTATTTCTGTAGACAAGGTTAGCTGAGTGAAGAATTCAAAAAACTGTCAACTCATTTGTCTTCATCAGCAAGGTTAGAAACTTGTGTTTTTGAGTTACTTCCAGCACGAGCAAAAGATTCCTGAAGATCAGTTCCTTGTTGATGTGAAGAAGTAAGGGATGAGTTTATCTCAGCTCAGGAAGCAGAAGGCTAGGAGAACTTGTCTTTGGAGTCAAATCAACAACAATAAAACTCATTTTTTTGTAGTAAGTATCTTAACAGATCTAAGTTGTAGGCCTATTTTATAAAGGCTGGGGTAGAATTCAATTATGGACTTGAGGTAGGGCATGTGTGCCTGACGTAGGGCTTTGGCCTGAGGTAGGATCTGGTTCAAATCTGAGGTAGGAGAGTTATTCTCTCTGAGCTATAGGGCCCTTGTGCCTGAGTTGTAGGATCCTCTGTGGATCTGAGGTAGGGCCTTTGTGCCTGAGATGTTGGAGAGTCATCCTCTCCGAGTGGTAGGCCTATCCTCCTAGCCTGAGTTGTAGGGCCTTTGGCCTGAGGTAGGTGATCTTTGGATCATTGAGTTGTAGGGATTTGTGCCCGAGCTATAGGTCTTGGAAGAGACTGAGAGATCCAGCGGGACTTGTGTTGTAAGCTCTTTGGAGCCGAGATTTGGTGAAGTGCCTTGTCTAATAAGCTATTAGAAAGGTGGGAGGGACTGTGGACGTACACATAATCTGGTGAACCACTATAAATCTTGTGTGTGCTTGGTGTGATTGTCTTAAAAGCAACATATAACTAACTTACAACACACCAAAAGAAAAGATAGTCATAAAAGACTAAGAAATCTTTTCACCCCCTCTAGGTGTTAGCTATCCTTGAAACTAAAGACTTTCAAGTGGTATCAGAGGGAGGTTGCTAAAAAAGGACTTAAAAATCTGAGTAGATCTCAAAGGATAGCTAAAAGGTTTGTACTTATTGGTTCAGGAGTGAACCATAAGGTGACTAGGCTGTTTGATGTTGTTGAAGAAGATGAAGACTATTCGGCTACTTGGATAGGAATCAGAGCCTCAGTGTCCCCTGTGTTCAGTGTTAGTGATAATGATGATGTCAATCCATATGCAAGGATAGAGATTAGGGTCCCTCTTTCAAATTTAGATAGTGACTCTGAGGAGGATGAAGATGACATCAGTTTGTATGGGCTGATGGCAATGCCAGATGAAGAATCATGTCTGAATCATCCTTGTCCAGACAAGGTACATTCCTTATCTAGCTCCTCTTCTACGACTGGCTATGAGACTAATCCTAATTCAGAAGAATCTTCATCCAGTGATGAAGATGACCCTAAGTCTAAGTAAGATTTCAATCTATTGATTGACAAGTATGGTGAAATTCTGGATGCTTTGAAAAGAAGCAAGAAGTTGGCTAAGAAGCAGTCTGAGGAGATTTTCTCCCTACAGCTAGCTGCTTCCCAGCAGTCTTATTCAGCATCTTTGCTGGAATAGAAAATGAGGGAGGTCAACCAACTAAAGGTCATCTCAATCATCTCAATTTAGACCATAAGCCAGAAGAACAAGATCATCTTGGATCTAGAAGAGAACCTCCTAAAGGAGAGAAAGATTGTGGCTAGTTTTTCAAAGCCCAAAAATAGTGTTACCACTGATTGACTCCTTTACCTCTCAAAAATATAAGAGGGATTTAGAGTTTGTTGGGTCCATTGTTCCCAATGTCCCTGATTTGTGTGAAGTCAAACAGGTCAATGACACACACATCAACTGTATTTGATGTGTATTTGAGGTTTTGAGTGTAGGTTGTCCATATCATATTGATTGGACATGTGGACACAATATGTGGTTACTAGACATAACAAAAATCAAATAAGTCCACATGCATTGAGTGGAGCATGCTCACTCAACGCCAGAGGTATGGACTCAATATAATCTAGTAGAAATTTGCCTAAGTCCACAGGCGTTGAGTGAGGACAGCTCACTCAACGCCATATAATATATAGCGTTTAGTCTTTCTCGGCCTAACTGGAAAATAGCCAAAAATGTGTCTAAGTTCACATGTATTAGGTGTAGTCTACTCACTCAACGTCATACAATAAAAAGGTTGTGAGTGAGGCTGAGTCAGTTTAAGGCAAGAGAAATTGGCTGAAATTTTGGCTAAGTCCACAGGCGTTGAGTTTAGCTTACTCACTCAACGCCAGATAATAAAAAAATTATGTTAAGTAGTTTGGCGTTGAGTGGAGCTTACTCTCTCAATGCCAAGCTGCAGAAATATTTGCTAAGGAAAATAGTGTTGAGTGAGGCAAGCTCACTCAACGCTCTCGACGCTCTTAATGCCTTGAAGTAGAAATTCTCGATGCTCTCAACGCCTTGAAGCAGAAATTTGGCTAAGTCCAAAAGCATGGACTGCTTGACTTTCGTCAAGCTCAGCTTCGTCGTACTGAGCTCAACATTCGTCGAACGGAGCCAAATTACGAAGATTAGCTTGGAGTTCATCGAACTCAGTTCAGTCTTTTGTCAAACTAAGTCCACAGTTTGTCGAACTGAACCTATACTTTCGTCGAGCTGAGCTCAACATTTGTCGAACGGAGCTCAGATTTCATCGAGCTCAATACTTAGAATTTTGTTTAAGTGTTGTGGTGTTTAGTGATACCTACTTACTCAACGCCTTTGGTTTTGATCATTGAATTTTGTCTAAGTCCAGAGATGCTGAGTCATGCTGACGCCAGCAATGCCAAATTGTCAACAAAAATTCAAATGGTGCAGAATTGCTGCCCAAGACATTGGCGGCCAGCTGTCATCATCTTCTGCACTTTCCAAGGAATATTTCCATCATAAAGTGATGGGGCCCACACACAGCAAGGAGCCGTTAAATCAAGATTAAATGTAAAGCGTGCGCTGGATGGATTAATCTTAGCCATCAATCCTAGTGGTGGGACCCACTGCTCAATTGGCCTTCAGAGTATAAAAGGGAGCAAATCGGCCAAAGCAATCAACTGAATTAATTCCTTGTCTAAGTTTTCTTAAAACAAGAAGAAGGGCGGGCGAACATCATCTTCTTCCTCGCCATTTTCGTCGATCCTGAAGAAGGGGTTCTGAACAGAGAACCTTGTTGGGAAGGAGATAGCTGGAGTAATTACCATCTGTAATAGCATGATTAGAATTAATTCTTAGGTCGCAGATCTACAAGATTCTGCAGAGGGAAGGTTAGCTGTTTGAAGAAAGAATCTATTACCTACCTATTATCTTCAACAGAAATTGGTTGGACTGATATCTGCTCAGTCTAGGAAGAAGGAGACATAGAGATCTTGCTCTGGTATCTTGGTGAATTGAATGACTATCAACCCGAACAAGCAAGTGTACCTATCGAATTATAGTACCAAGGTCGTATTAAAAATTTGGGGTTGTCAGTTACTATTACTCACGCTCCTACTATTATCTTACCGCACGATTGATGGGTATTTTGAGGAATTTTGAATTAAACTAAAGATAATATTAAAATTGTAAACTTCAAATAAAAAGGCTAGCATTCGATCAACGATTCACCATGAAAAGAAATAAGAAGGATAAAAATATAGTTTCATAATAGCAAACCAAACTCGACCGCGGAGGATCCTGAAAGTGAGGGTAAGATCTATCTCAACTCTAGAGGGGGGGTGAATAGAGTATTTTAAAATAATTTTTCACAGTTGAAATAAACAGCACATATAAAATTCAATTTATGATATAGTGTAGAGTGCTAGTAAGAAGTTAAAAACCAAGAAGTAAAGAGCACAGCACACAGCAGACAAATCACACAAACAAACCAGAAGACACAAGGAAATATAGTGGTTCCCCAAAAACCTGGGTACATCCACTCTTCTACCACCCTTGGTAGGAATCCACTCAGGATGAGTTGATCAGGTGTCCTGACACCAATGAGCTTTTGATAAGGTGCTCAAAAACCAAAACTGGATTTTTTGATAAGGTGTCTTGCCACCACTGAGTTTTGACAAGGCTCTCAGAACCAGGCAGAACTTTTGAAGGGAGTTCAAGAACCCTTTACAGCAGGAAAAAGAAAAAGTAAGAGTTGAAGGTGTCTTCTCTGTTCTCAATCAAATGAGAGAAGACTAGTGAATCTTTTGTTGTCAAGGCTCCCCCTGAGATGTTGAATGAATCAGGAATGGAAGCTTTGCTCTAGGGTGATAGTACTTCAGATCTTTAGATCTCCAGCAAAGAATTGTTTCAGCAAAAAGGCTGAAAGATGAGGTGTCTGGAGTTCTTTGAGATGAGGCTTTGATCACTTTTCTGTAAGCAAGAGGATGGTTATCTTTCACAGCTTAATTCTTCTTGTTCTTCTGTAATAATGTGTGTTTCTTGATTCTATCGTGTATTGACTCTGGATTGATTCTCTTGGAGAGTAGTATATTTTGAAGACGATCTTATTCTCTGAATATATTTCTTCCAAGATAGCCGTTATCAGACATTAAATGCCTTCCATAAAGAATTTGTCTTCTAGAGGAAAGTCCAATGAAACATTCCTGAATAATTCCTTGAAACTTGTTCCAGAATAAATGAAAATGGCTGGCAAATCTTCTTGAAATTAAATGCTAAAAACATTTCAAAGACCGGCAGCATTTGAATCCTTAAGAACGTCGATCTCTCAAAATAAGCGTCGATCTAAGCTCCACGATCGTCGACCAGAGCTCAGAGAAGGAATAGATCATTCTGACAGAAAACGTCGATCTGAGCTCCAAGATCGTCGACCTGAGCTCATAGATATTGAAGATAAGCAGTAGACAGAAAACTTCGATCTGAGATCGACTATCTAAGTTCTTGGTCTGACAGAAATAGTCGATCTGATTAAGACAGAGATCGTTGACCTAGACTTCAACAGAAAACGTCGACCTGAAGCAAACAGAGATCTTCGACCTAAACTTTCCCAGAAATAGTCGACCCAAGCACAGCCAGAGATCGTCGACCAAAGCTCGACGATAGTCGGACTGAAGCTCGACGATAGTCGACCGAAGCCAGCAACAAACAGAAGGCTGAGGACATAAGTAGTCGACCTAAGCTCGACGATCATTGACCTGAGCTCGACGATAGTCGACCGTCGTTCGACTATTTTTATCTCTTTACTTAGCTTGAAATCCTGAGCTTGAATGGTCCTTGGGGGCAGCTTCAAACCTAAGTTCTAAGCCCTAGACTCATTCTAATGTTGACCTTTACACTATACAACTAGGTCAACCTGGTTTCCTAAGAGAAACATAGTGATCCTTGCCCAAATTAGTAATAGGGTGTTCCAACAATCTCCCCCTATTTGGGTTAGGATTACTATTTACAGACAAAATTAGAAAATAAATAAGCATACATCAACACAAAAGCTAAATCAATACTACAGAGGAGATATATAGCAGCAAAGCAGATCACAGATAAAAAGACAGCAAATATCCAAGAGAGAATGATGTTCAGCTTACACAGTTCACTTCTTTTCAGTTCCCTTTTTAAACAAAATTTCTCTGTTAGGATTCTGACTTTCTTTCTTTGATCTTCTGTCATCCTCTACACCTAGAGAAGTTTGAGATCTTGGCCTTGGAACTACAGCCTTTGGGTGCAGCTTCATATAGTCTTCTGGATTAAAAAACTTTCTTGAAGCATATCTTTCCAATTCTTTCTTCCTTTGATCTGATAAAGTTGTTATATTGGAGATGTCCATGCCTTGCTCTCTGGCTTTCTTTAATTGATCAAGAGCAGCTAGTTCTTTCATTCTTGCTGTCCAGGATAGAGGATTGTTCTCAGGATCCTCAAAAGGAATAGGAGGTTCATACCTGTTGAGAGATTCAGAAGCAGGAGGAGTCCTGGAAACAATTGTGTCTTTCAGCCTGTAAGGGAAAGGACCTGAAGAAGAGTCAGAGTGGCCTTGTCCTTCCCTTTGATAAGATCTGTGCCCTCTCTGGCTTCCTCTATATTGATCTCTTCTGGATTGATATCCCCTTTGATGCTGTCCCCTTTGATAGGATCTCTGATAGGACTGCGAAGAACTGTGTCTGGAAACTGGAGCTTGAGGGGCTGAGCCTGAACCAGAGTCTGGAGGAGGAGGAGGAGGAGGCTGATAGTGAGAAGATCCTTTTTCATACTTGTCTAGCTTCCTCTTCTTCTTCATAGCCTTTAATTGGTTCTTGGAGTATTGCATCCATGGCTCAGAAATAGGGCAATCATGCAGAATGTAGAAGGGAATATCATTTGAGTCCTTTGCTTGAGCTGGGGAAACAGGCATCATTGCTTTGCTTCTAGCTTTCCTTTTCTTGGCAATAGTGCTAGCAGAATCATCAAGAAGAGGCACAATGGCCTTAGTAGCAGCATCAGAGATGGACATAACAACATCCACAGCCTTCCAAGAATTTATATATGCTTCAATTTGGCTGGGATTACAGACGGAAATAGGCACAATGGCCTTAGACAGATCTTCAGTATGAGGAACTGGCAGGAATCTGAAGTATCCAGCATTAAACTTGGAGAGCAGGCTCTGGAGGTTCATTGCAAAAACTACTTCATATGGCATCTCCCCCTGCCTTGGTTCAGAGATAAGTGAATCAAGGCACCCAGAAGATGAAGTTGCCTGAGAGGAAATGACAGATGATAGCTTGGAAGACAGCTCCTTGACATGGGTCAGGAGTGGAGCCAGAGTGGTCTCCAGTAATGAGGTTAGCTTTGGAGCTAACAACTCATATAACCTGTCAGCCAGGGCTGATAGATCTACATGCTCAAGAGGGGCTTGAGCAGAGGTAGGAGAGAAGGTTGTTGGAAGGATGTTGGCTAGAGCTGGTGGCATGGGGAAAGAGGAGATAGGAGGTAAGGGAATGGATGGTTCTGATATAGGAAAGGAGGAGATAGAATGAGGTGAGGTGGAGATAGAAGGGGTAAGAGAAGGAGTGAAGATAGGTTGAGAGAAAATGTCTTCCATCATTTGTTGGAATGAGGAGGTAGAGGGAGGCTCAGGAGGAGAGGAAGGATGAGAATCATCCATAAAGGATTCATCTAAAAGAGAATATGATGGAGTGGAAAAGGATGGGTAAGAGAGGAGAGGAAGGAATACCTCAGAGGTAGATGCTAGAGGGGATGAAACAGGTGAAGAAATGGTAATTGGGGAAGATATGGCTATGGTAGAGATTGAAGGTGAGGATGAAATGGCTGGGGTAGAGACAGCTGGAGGAGGAGGAGGAGCAGGCAACCCTTCTGCTGGTGCAGAGACCAGAGGTGGAGTGACTAAGACAGTCCTTCTGCCTGAAGCAGGAGTCGATGCAGCAGCTCTGGAGGGATTGATGATCTGCCTGTCCCATTTACCAAAAAGGGCACAGGAGAGCCTCTTGGATGCATTAATGAACATCCCAGAAGAGGTTAGCAACTCAGGGCATCTGAAATGCAGATAGACCCCTAGAATTCTCCCAAAGCTGACAGCAGTCTTATTCAGCTTTTTCTTAATCAGATTGAAGAAAATTGATCCCCAGTTCAGATGTTTCTTATCCAGCAGAGCTCCCATCAGACAAAACTGATATCTTGAAATTGTATCATGGGCAGAGTGCTTGGCCAGCAGCACTTTCCCAACTACATCAGCCAAAAACTGAAATTCCAATGACAGATTCTTCTTCAGCAGTTTATTAGGATTCACAGCATTGTGACCCATTCGATCAAGCATGGAATCATATTCTTCTCCAGATAATTCAATAGAGTCTTCTCCAGTACTGAGATGAAACACTTCAGTTAAGAGAGCCGGGGACAGTTGTACCTGGGTCCCTTTTATGAAGCCGATGACAGAATTCTCATTCTCATCTGTCGCAGAATAGCACCATTCTTTTATTTCATCTGAAGCAATTTTCATTCTGGTAGTCATTATTTCCAACAGTTGCTGATCTCTGAACAAACTGAGAATATCCTTGAAGCGTTGATCGCTTCCATCAAACGAGCTTATATCGATATCAAAACCGGTGTCAAATTTCATCTTCGAAAGGGCGGCAACAGTTGAAGCCATCTGTACCTGCAAAGGTTGAACAAACGCGACCAAGTGTAGAAGGTTTTGGAGGGAAAGAGAATTTGTAGAGAGTATGAAGGCGTAAACGACGAGCGGTGGCCGGAAAATGATTTTATATTAGGGTTCGACACGAAAAAGGAAAATCGTAGTGCTCAGTTCGACAGTACGTCGATCTCAGCTCGACGATTTGGGCTACAGAGGGAATTTGAAGAGACGCCAATAGCGTCGAACTCCATTCGACGTTATTGAGAGCGTCGAGCTCCGCTCGACGACCAAGGAGCAGACAGAATAAAAGCCTAGATCTAACGGCGACGCTGAACTCAGATCGACGCCTCAAGAACCGTCGATCTCCGGTCGACGATTTATGGGAAAACGTCGATCTCCGTTCGACGTTTTCTGGGAAAACGTCGTGTAAGACCCCCCTTTTTTTTTTTCTTTTTCAACCACCGGGGTCTTAGGCCCAGAACCGCCGCTTTGCGGTGACACCTTCACGTCCTGAAGGGTCATCACCACAAGGCGCCGATTCTGCCGGCCATTTCGATCATAGAAAAGTAGCATAATTATAACAGTAAGAGCAATGCAGTCCACAATAGTAAAATCACATATATATAATAAAGCTCCACGAAGGGAGTGTCCACAGAAACATCAGAGTACTATAAATGCGGGCTTATGCCCGATACATCATGACCTCACTACAATATCACTCATGCGGAAGCGAAAACAGAATCTACTCAGAATCGAGACTCACGGTCCCGGCTGTATGGACTCCGGAGCTAGACTGCCCCATCTCTAGGCGCACCGATCTCTGGGGCTGCTCCTCCATGCTGGGCTCCACGATCCCCTAAATGATGCGGTTCGAAAACTGTTAGTCATAAAGACTAAGCCCTATCATCCCCTACCCCTTCCCCCATGGCTCCTAGGTACCGAGCGGAGAGGAAGAAAGGGAAGGACATGAAGGTAGGGATAATCATGAAACAGATGGCAGCGGAAACTAATCTAGCAAGTTGTAATTGGTGAGCAGTTAATATGATTGTTGTAATAGGTCTAGCAGTAAGAAAAGCAATATATGAATTTAAACCTTCACTTATGCGAGAACACATAAGCAAAAGGGATCTTTTGCAAGGCTCCCATTGTATAAGTGTCCCATACCACTTATACCTTGGGGTGTCGGTTATCAAACAGCAATGGTTGTTATATATTGAAATTAACCTTTGATTTATAAACTTGCCCACACAAGCTTATAGACCAAGGGGTCGTTTTGCAGGTCCTAATGTATAAGCGTCCCATACCACTTATACTTTAGGTGTCAGGGTTAAATGAATCGATTATGCTATGACATGCTAGTGGGTATGATGAAACATGCAAGTGCAACTCACACACCCGACTCTGTGCACACAGACCTTTAGTTCCCCCTTTCGGAGCCGTTACCTCCCAGGATACCTCCGTAGTGGCAAACGGAAGCGGTGGGTTGGGCCTCGCCCACCTCCAAAACCAGTAAAAGCACCACTGGTCTGACCTATCGTACGCCTCAACGCTTGGTGCACTAAGCGGACGCCTGCGTACTCTTGCCGGCTGGCGCACCGGACTTCTGTTGGCGAAGTGCTAATCACCCCGCCGAGTCAACGATATCGGTGTCGGTGCAATCGAACTCCCCGATATCGAAAGACCCACCACCTTAACTTTTCCTATTTTATGCACATGTAAGTTTAATCGTAAACACACAAAAACCGAGCCGAAGCTCCCCGGACCAGAACGTCCGTCTCCAAACCAACCGAGCCGAAGCTCCCCGGACCAAAACGTCCGGCCCAAACCGACCGAGCCGAAGCTCCCCAGACCCAAACGTCCGTTTCCAACTCACCTGAGCCGAAGCTCCCATCAATCTTCCTGTGCCAACAGTGTTTGTGAAGAGTGCAGCCCTAATTACTAAGTTACTCTTGTCGGTTTGTTATTACGGTTTACGTTAGCCCAGGATTGCCCCCGGTATTCCCCGTGAAGGGCTCTCAAGGGGCACTAGGAACCAAGACGGCGGCATTACGGCCCGAAGTTCCCTTTCGCAAGGCACTTATTGTTATTGGTTGATCTCCCTTAACCCGATTCCCTTCTCATATTACATTAGACTATCCTAGGGTGGTTTTTAACCTTCCACTCTTCGGGAAAGGCGATCTTTCGCCAAACCCGAGCACCTCTTAACTCCAGCTATCACCACCACTCACTACTCCTTATATCTTCCTATTGTAATTTCCTCCACAATTGTTCACCCAGACACAATGTTTAAACTTCAAAGACTTCCTCCGATCGTGACCTCTTGCATTTCACAAACTGCTATATGCAGACCGACCTAGGCTACATGTCGAACCGGTTATGCAATGATCCATTACTCATCCAAATGCCCTAAAATATTTACTGGAGACTTACCATGTTATAAATGACCTAAATCCAGAAAATGGAAATTTTCCTAAATTATTTGGCATTTAATTAAATTCCTCAAAAATCCCAAGGGCTACCGGTTTGAACATGAACTACCCTAAGTTCTCATGCAAGATGTCCAACAAATTTATGATAAATACTAGGTTATCTCAATAGGTTAAATCCTAAGTATCATAATTTTTCTATCATTTAAAGGGCATGAAAACTATTTTAGAAATAATCTCTAACTTCTGTTGTTTATGAATCAAGTACAGAAAATATTCTTCCAAAAATTATAATTAATTTATGCCAAGCAGATAAAGGCCTAAAATTAGCACTGGCCAAGTCTCATAATTTTCCAGCAAGTATTTTATCCATAATTAATTTTTAAACATAAAAGCCCCTTCTATCATCTGTGAATAAAGTACTAGATTTACTCAACATAAAATTCTATAAAAATCCAGAGATCATTGTGCTACTAATCAAGATCTAAATACAGAATCTCAACTGATTATAATTAGTTTAGAGCCTTCAAATAATTGAAACAACAAGTCGGGCAAATAATCCTTTAACACATGAAGTATAATAATTATCAATCATAAAATTCCAGGAAAATTATCATAAGTCTAAAACATTCTAAAACTCCCTCCCCCCGAGTTTCATAATTTTTGGATTAGATTTAGTGCTTAAAATATCTAAAATACATAATAATCCTAAAGCTAAATCTCAACTTCCGAGTTACCTAATTACCTCCAATGCCTTCATCATTTCAACCAGAGAGTTTTCAGCCTATCAAGCCACTCTCATCCAAATTTCAAGGGCATACAAGAGCTTTTGCTCCTATGTCCTTCACAAACCTCAAACTACCACACACTGGGTTTGAGCCGATCTCTTAGGGTAAAATCCACCCTAATCCACACCATGTCACCCAAGAGGGTAGACATAGACTCAACAAATCAGTGGCCACAATTTCAGCCTCATTTGAGGAGATTTGTCCACTCCACTTCCAACTGTACTTTTCCCCAAAGTACCCCTCACCAAGACCTATCTAGGACTTGATACTTCCCTATTCAAAACTCGACCAATTGAGTTGAAATTTTGTACAGATCCTAACATTGATGCCAGGGACCACCACCCAAAATTTGGGGGAGGTTTGGACTTAATCTCATCTCCTAATTAATTTCATAATGTTTATTAAAATTTTACAAAAACTTTAGGCAAAAGTTCTCCAAAAATTCTCATTTTTGGACAGCCTCTCGACATACATATTATAGACCTCCAGCCCAAATTTCAAGTCATTTGGACATGTTATGAGCCGTGGGCAACCATTTCAATTTCTGGTTAGCCTAGGCCTTGATCCCACCAAAATGAGTGCTGTGGTCAGACCACTCACCCAAAATGAATAAAATCAATTTTATATTAAAGTAGACCCAGAGGGCTACAACTTTTGTGACTGGTCATTTTTCCTAAATCGGCCTCTAAGTGCCTCGTTTCGCAGCCTCAAAATATGTTCAAATAATCTATTTTCCCCTTTTATAATTTATAATAATCAATATATTATAAGGTTCATCCTACTGTTCATCTTCTTCATGAACCCGAAAACAGACAGAAAACCATTTTTCCTGTAAGCATTCCGCGATCCGTCGCCGGCCGTCCGGTCACTTCCCTGGCCAGCCACCACCACCACCACCTCCGTTGAGGCGATGGCTATCGGTCGGCGGTGGTTTGGCCGCCGGAGGTGGCGGTTTCCGGCGAACTCAAAATATCTTTTTTTTTTCATGGTTTCTCCATGAAAACGAGAGACGGGTCCGGCTCCGTTGAGCGCGATCCTCATTTCTAAGAATCCTAAGATCTACCCATGAAAGAGAAGGAGTAGAGGAGGACCTTGTTCGCGGTTTGAAGGCGAGAAGAACGTCGGGGTGCCATGGCGCGGTGATGGCGTTTGCTGAACTTCTCCTACAGCAAGAACAAAGTTCTGATCCGATTACTTGAGCGTGTAACCTTCTCCTCTTGCCCAGGTGGGCTTTTATAAATCAGGAAGTGGGAAGGTGAATGGGTAAAACCATTATGGCCATGACGGTTCCTCCCCCTTAACGTTTCGGTTACAGTGAAGGGATAAGAAACGGTGGAAACTGAACAGGTGTGTCCAGCTGGCGGTTTTCCATTGGACCACCTTTTCCTCATTTATTATATAATTGTAGAAGGAAAACGGCCGGAAGTTACTCCTGGTGTAACTTCCCACACCAGCATTTATTTCCACGCGTGTTAAAATAATTTCGGGTCCGAACCGTCGTTTCGGCCAATGTCACGGGCATGACACATAGGTCACGGGCGTGACAGGCCCGGATAGCCAATTCTGGGCTCGACGATCGTCTAACTGAGATCGACGATCGTCGATGGATGGTCACAGGCGTGTCACCTTGGGTCACGGGCGTGACAGGCCCGAACGGCAGATATTGGGTCGACGATCGTCGAATTGGGATCGACGATCGTCGAAGGCTGGTCACGCCCTAGGTCACGGGCGTGACATTTAGGTCACGGGCGTGACATGCCCGAACGGCAAATTTCGAGGTCGACGATCGTCGAATTGAGATCGACAATCGTCGAAGGCTGGTCACGCCCTAGGTCACGGGCGTGACACTCATGTCACGGGCGTGACATGCCCGGGCCGCAAGATCGACGATCGTCTCACGGCGATCGACGATCGTCGATGGGGTCACGCCCATAGTCACGGGCGTGACACTTTGGTCACGGGCGTGACATGCCCAGACAGCACGTTCGACAATCGTCTCGTGGAGATCGACGATCGTCGAAGTAGTCACGCCCAGGTCAAGGGCGTGACGGGTCGGTCACGGGCGTGACCCACCTGTGACCCGAAATATTGATCGCTTTATTTCAATTTTATGTGTTTCTTGGGGTTCCGTCACAACTAAACGACTCCTAGGGGTCTAGCCGGAAATGGGATGTTACAAATCCCAATAAACAAAACAAAAATTTCGTCCCCGAAATTGAGGTTGAGCCTACGGAGATTTCTATCGGAATAAATTAAACTTGTAACATCCCATACGATCTTTCTATTTGGGTTCAGGCGACTGTTCGCTTGATAACGAAGACAATCTCCCCAATAAACAAAAGATTAGCCCCTACCTTTCTGATTAAGTGCGCATGCCTAGGTCCTGGATTTCCTTATCTAGTCTTAACATTCCAAAACAAAAAGGCAGTCTATAGTATACCGAGAGGTGGTGAGATGTACCTGACTGAACAACTCCGGGTATCTTTGCCTCATCAGATCCTGCGGTTCCCAGGTGTGCTCCTCCTGACCGTGGTTTCTCCACAGAACCTTGACTAAGGGGATCTTTTTGCGGCGCAAGATCCGTACTCCTTTGTCGTCGATCCGAACCGGCTCCAAGTGAACCGATCGGTCTGAAGCTACCGGCCCCTCGGTGGTCAAAATCCGCTGCTCCGGGCGTAGTAGAGCCCTTCTCAGCGAAGAGATGTGGAAGACGTCGTGTAGAGCTGCCAGCTCTGGTGGCAACTCTAGCCTGTAAGCTAGGGGTCCAATCCGCTCCAAGATCCGGTAAGGGCCCATATACCTAGGGCTGAGTTTCTTCCTTCGACCGCGCACCCGTGAGACTCCGTGCATGGGCCGGATCTTCAAGAACACTCGATCCCCTACCCGAAACTCCACCTGACGATGCCGAGCGTCATAGTATTTAGCCTGTCTGCTCTGCGCCTCCAACATCCTATCTCTGATCAGTCTCACCTGAGCCTCGGTGTCTTCAACGAATTCCGATCCCAGCAGCTTCGGATCCTCGTCCTGAACCCAAGAAAGCGGGGTCCTATATTTTCTTCCATACAAGGCTTCATAAGGCGCCATCCTGATGCTGGACTGGTAGCTGTTATTATAGGAGAACTCGACCAACGGTAACATCTTCTCCCACGGCTCCCCTCGGTCCAGTATACACAATCGTAGTAGATCCTCCAAGGTCCTGTTGGTGCGTTCTGTCTGCCCGTCCGTCTGAGGGTGGAAGGTCGTGCTAAAAGTCAACCGGGTGCCCAAATATGCCTGCACTGACCGCCACTCCCTGGATGTAAACCGTCCATCGCGGTCCGATACTATCGTCCGGGGCACGCCATGATATCGGACATACTGCTCCACAAACTTCCGTACCAGCACTCCCACCGAGTCATCCTTCCTGATCGGTACAAAGCGGGCCACCTTCGTCAACCAATCGACAATCACCCAAATCGAGTCGTTCCCTGTCCGAGACCGGGGAAGACCATGTATAAAATCCATAGCTATATCGTCGAATTTCCACTCTGGCACCGGGAGTGGCTGCAATAATCCTGCGGGGTTCCTGCACTCCGCCTTCACCAACTGACATGCTTCGCAATGGGTCACGAAGTACGTAATGTCCTTCTTCATGCCCGGCCAAAACATCATCTTCTTCAGATCAGCGGTCATCTTTGTGATCCCTGGGTGCACAGAGTACCGGCTGCAATGCGCCTCCATCATAATATCCTCTCGGATCTGGCCTCCTGCGGGTATATATACTCTGCCTCTGAAATGTAGCAATCCATCTCTCAGGGAATAATCTCCTGTCGAACCCTCCTCCAAGGCTCGGAACATCGGCTCTGCCCATGCATCTGTCCTCTGTCCGTCCCGAATGCGATCCCGAATGTCATCTATGGCCACTATCGATGCCAGATACTCCCTATACAGTGCTGGGTCATCCTCGGACACTAGGGATATCTGCATATCTCCGAATGACCGGACTAGCTCCATGGACATAACCTGGGGCCGAGCTTCGAAAGTGGAAGCTCTCCGACTCAATGCGTCGGCCACCACGTTTGCCTTCCCTGGATGGTAGTGCATCTCATACTGATAATCTGCTAAGAACTCCACCCAACGCCTCTGCCTGATATTCAGCTCCTTCTGCGTGTCCACGTATTTCAAGTTCTTGTGGTCGGAGAAGATATTGCAGTGGACTCCATAAAGATAATGACGCCAGACCTTCAGAGCAAAAACGACCGCTCCCATCTCGAGGTCGTGCACCGGGTAGTTCCTCTCATGGGTCTTCAGCTGGCGAGAGGCATATGCTATGACATGTCCGTTCTGCATCAGCACCGCTCCCATCCCTTGGTATGATGCGTCGGTATACACCTGGAATCCTTCCTTTCCAGATGGAAGGGCCAGAATAGGGGCTGAGATGAGTCGGTCCTTCAGCTCCTGGAAAGCCGCCTGGCACTGCGGGGTCCAAACGAAAGGTGCCTCCTTCTTCGTCAACGATGTGAGGGGGAGGGCAATCTGAGAGAACCCCTCCACGAACTTCCGGTAGTAACCGGCAAGTCCCAAGAAACTGCGTACATCGGTGGCTGTCTTTAGCTGCGGCCAATCTCGAACTGCCCGAATCTTTGCCGGATCCACTGCCAACCCGGCTCCGCTGATAATGTGGCCCAAAAAAGCCACCTCCTTCAACCAAAACTGACACTTGCTGAATTTGGCATAAAGGTGATGCTCCCGCAACCTCTCCAAAGTCAGTGCCAGATGCCGAGTGTGCTCCTCCTCCGTCCTAGAGTAGATCAGGATGTCGTCTATGAATACTATGACGAACACATCCAAGTAGGCCTCGAAAACCCGGTTCATGAGGCTCATGAACGCCGATGGAGCATTCGTGTGCCCAAAGGGCATCACGGTGAACTCATACAGGCCATATTTGCTACTAAAGGCCGTCTTCGGGACATCCTCCTCCTGGATCCGCAGCTGGTAGTATCCTGATCTCAAGTCCAGCTTCGAGAAATAACGGGCCCCCTCCAGCTGGTCGAATAATTCGTCTATCCGTGGGAGCGGATTGGTATTCCGGACGGTCAGCCTGTTTAGTGCTCGATAATCGATGCACATGCGGAGTGTCCCATCCTTCTTCTTCACGAACAGGACCGGTGCTCCCCATGGCGAGGAACTCGGTCTAACAAAACCTGCCTCAACTAATTCCTGCAACTGAGTCCGAAACTCTGCCAACTCCTTTGGGGCCATCCGATAAGGGGCCCTAGATGCCGGCTTGGCTCCCGGCACAAGCTGTATCTGAAAATCCTGCTCACGGTGTGGAGGTAGTCCTGGCAGTTTCTCCGGAAAGACGTCAGCGAAATCTCGCACCACCGGGATGTCTGTCACCGACTCCTTAACTTCTGTCATCTCAAATAGAATCTGATAGACCTCCTCTCCCTGCAGATGGGCCTTAACGGCCTGTACCGAAGATAAGAGTATACGAGAGGCAGGTCTTATACCTTCGATGGTAATGAAAGAGTCCCCGTGTCTCACGGTGATCCTCTTCGCCTGGCAGTCAATCTGGGCATAGTTCCAGTGCAGCCATACCATGCCCAGGATCAGGTCGTAGTCCGTCAGCTTCAAAATCGTCGCTGGAGCCTCGAACGCTTTTCCACCAATTTCTGCCTCCATATTGCAGTGATCCGTGGTAAGGAGCTCAGATCCATCCGGTAGTCGCACCCTCATCCTCGAGCCTGTGAACCGCTCCACACCTTCCAGTCCTTCCACGAACGACTCCGACACAAAGGAGTGAGTAGCTCCAGTATCAAAAAGCGTGCGGGCAGGCTTGCCGCTGATGAAGACTATACCTGGGGTGATTAAATATCTCAGGGTTCTATAAAGAGTTTTCTTTCCTAGTTAATCTATCTAGTGCGGTTCTGAGTTTTAAGAACTTAAAGGAAAATTCTATGAAAGTAAAGAAGCATTGCAGCGTACCTGCTATGACCTGCTCCGGATTTCGAGGCTGCGCAAGGTCCAAAGCATATACCTGCTCTCTTTCCTGTCTACGATCTCCCCACTGGTTTCCACGACCACGGCCGCGTCCTCGGCCTCCATAATGCTGAGCTGGTGGGCCGCCGTGATGTGCTGGAGGTGGTGCCCCCCTCATGGGGCAGTTCCTCCGAATGTGCCCAATCTGATGACAAAGAAAACACTCTGGTGGGGGATACGCCATTCCCCCGGGTCTCGGCATCTCCTGCATCCGAAGAGGGGGAGGGGCTAATACCACCTGTTCCCTCGGCTCCGGCCTCACGTCCTGACGAGGCTGGTCCTCTGTCCTCCTCCCCTCTGGTGCAGCACCTCGCCGCTGGTCATTTCTGCCTCTCCGTCCCTGATCCTCTGCTGGCCGTTTCCGGCCCCGAGTGGCGTGCCAATCTGCCTCAATCCTTTTGGCCATCTCCAAAATCCGAGAGATGGGCCCGTCAGATACAAACAGCAGAGCCTCCCTCAAGTCCTCCCGCAGGCCCTTATAGAACCTCCTGATATACCCTGCCTCGTCCAGCTGGTAGGAATCTGCGTATCGAGCTAGATGGTCAAACTCTCGATGGTACTCCACCACGGTCCGGGTACCCTGCTTCAGCTGTAAGAACCGCTCCTCCAAATCATCCCTAGCCGACTGCGGAACGAAATGCTCCAGCAGCGCGGCCCTGAACTCCTCCCCAGTAACCTCCGCAACCTCCCTGTCGGCAAATGTCGTGTCCAACAGCGTCTTCCACCACCTCTTTGCATGGGACTCCAGGCAAGAGACGACCAGAGCCACCCTCTCCTCCCAGGGACATCGTATCCCGGTCAGCATCTCATACATGATATCTAGCCACTCTTCCATCCGAACCGCTGACTCTGTCCCCAAGTAGGACGGGGGAGCCAGCCCTCGGAAGATGCTTAGCCAGTTGGCCCCCGGATTTGGCTGCGGGGCCGGAACCTGCTGGGCCCTGAAGGCCTCCAGAATGGCAGTCAGGGTCTGTCCCATGTCTGACTGAAGGAAAGGAGTGGGGGCCGGTGGGGGTGGTGCAACATCCTGAGCCTGTTGAACTCCACCTTGTGGCGTAGTCCGTGCTGGAGGCTGCGTAACAAAAACACACGCTGAGAAAACGTTCAAATGTTACATAAAGGTGGACAATTTATATGTGATCCCCATATGGGCACACCACTGCTTCCGCTGCTTAGTTTGTCCCCAAACTAAACTCGAGCGGGGGGGGGGGGTGACCTAGGGTTTGTGGACTGCTACTTCCGTCTGATCGATGTTCCTCTGATACCACTTGTAAGACCCCCTTTTTTTTTCTTTTTCAACCACCGGGGTCTTAGGCCCAGAACCGCCGCTTTGCGGTGACACCTTCACGTCCTGAAGGGTCATCACCACAAGGCGCCGATTCCGCCGGCCATTTCGATCATAGAAAAGTAGCATAATTATAACAGTAAGAGCAATGCAGTCCACAATAGTAAAATCACATATATATAATAAAGCTCCACGAAGGGAGTGTCCACAGAAACATCAGAGTACTATAAATGCGGGCTTATGCCCGATACATCATGACCTCACTACAATATAACTCATGCGGAAGCGAAAACAGAATCTACTCAGAATCGAGACTCACGGTCCCGGCTGTATGGACTCCGGAGCTAGACTGCCCCATCTCTAGGCGCACCGATCTCTGGGGCTGCTCCTCCATGCTGGGCTCCACGATCCCCTAAATGATGCGGTTCGAAAACCATTAGTCATAAAGACTAAGCCCTATCATCCCCTACCCCTTCCCCCATGGCTCCTAGGTACCGAGCGGAGAGGAAGAAAGGGAAGGACATGAAGGTAGGGATAATCATGAAATAGATGGCAGCGGAAACTAATCTAGCAAGTTGTATTTGGTGAGCAGTTAATATGATTGTTGTAATAGGTCTAACAGTAAGAAAAGCAATATATGAATTTAAACCTTCACTTATGCGAGAACACATAAGCAAAAGGGATCTTTTGCAAGGCTCCCATTGTATAAGTGTCCCATACCACTTATACCTTGGGGTGTCGGTTATCAAACAGCAATGTTTGTTATATATTGAAATTAACCTTTGATTTATAAACTTGCCCACACAAGCTTATAGACCAAGGGGTCGTTTTGCAGGTCCTAATGTATAAGTGTCCCATACCACTTATACTTTAGGTGTCAGGGTTAAATGAATCGATTATGCTATGACATGCTAGTGGGTATGATGAAACATGCAAGTGCAACTCACACACCCGACTCTGTGCACACAGACCTTTAGTTCCCCCTTTCGGAACCGTTACCTCCCAGGATACCTCCGTAGTGGCAAACGGAAGCGGTGGGTTGGGCCTCGCCCACCTCCAAAACCAGTAAAAGCACCACTGGTCTGACCTATCGTACGCCTCAACGCTTGGTGCACTAAGCGGACGCCTGTGTACTCTTGCCGGCTGGCGCACCGGACTTCTGTTGGCGAAGTGCTAATCACCCCGCCGAGTCAACGATATCGGTGTCGGTGCAATCGAACTCCCCGATATCGAAAGACCCACCACCTTAACTTTTCCTATTTTATGCACATGTAAGTTTAATCGTAAACACACAAAAACCGAGCCGAAGCTCCCCGGACCAGAACGTCCGTCTCCAAACCAACCGAGCCGAAGCTCCCCGGACCAAAACGTCCGTCCCAAACCGACCGAGCCGAAGCTCCCCGGACCCAAACGTCCGTTTCCAACTCACCTGAGCCGAAGCTCCCATCAATCTTCCTGTGCCAACAGTGTTTGTGAAGAGTGCAGCCCTAATTACTAAGTTACTCTTGTCGGTTTGTTATTACGGTTTACGTTAGCCCAGGACTGCCCCCGGTATTCCCCGTGAAGGGCTCTCAAGGGGCACTAGGAACCAAGACGGCGGCATTACGGCCCGAAGTTCCCTTTCGCAAGGCACTTATTGTTATTGGTTGATCTCCCTTAACCCGATTCCCTTCTAATATTACATTAGACTATCCTAGGGTGGTTTTTAACCTTCCACTCTTCGGGAAAGGCGATCTTTCACCAAACCCGAGCACCTCTTAACTCCAGCTATCACCACCACTCACTACTCCTTATATCTTCCTATTGTAATTTCCTCCACAATTGTTCACCCAAACACAATGTTTAAACTTCAAAGACTTCCTCCGATCGTGACCTCTTGCATTTCACAAACTGCTATATGCAGACCGACCTAGGCTACATGTCGAACCGGTTATGCAATGATCCATTACTCATCCAAATGCCCTAAAATATTTACTGGAGACTTACCATGTTATAAATGACCTAAATCCAGAAAATGGAAATTTTCCTAAATTATTTGGCATTTAATTAAATTCCTCAAAAATCCCAAGGGCTACCGGTTTGAACATGAACTACCCTAAGTTCTCATGCAAGATGTCCAGCAAATTTATGATAAATACTAGGTTATCTCAATAGGTTAAATCCTAAGTATCATAATTTTTCTATGATTTAAAGGGCATGAAAACTATTTTAGAAATAATCTCTAACTTCTGTTGTTTATGAATCAAGTACAGAAAATATTCTTCCAAAAATTATAATTAATTTATGCCAAGCAGATAAAGGCCTAAAATTAGCACTGGCCAAGTCTCATAATTTTCCAGCAAGTATTTTATCCATAATTATTTTTAAATATAAAAGCCCCTTCTATCATCTGTGAATAAAGTACTAGATTTACTCAACATAAAATTCTATAAAAATCCAGAGATCATTGTGCTACTAATCAAGATCTAAATACAGAATCTCAACTAATTATAATTAGTTTAGAGCCTTCAAATAATTGAAACAACAAGTCGGGCAAATAATCCTTTAACACATGAAGTATAATAATTATCAATCATAAAATTCCAGGAAAATTATCATAAGTCTAAAACATCCTAAAACTCCCTCCCCCCGAGTTTCATAATTTTTGGATTAGATTTAGTGCTTAAAATATCTAAAATACATAATAATCCTAAAGCTAAATCTCAACTTCCGAGTTACCTAATTAACTCCAATGCCTTCATCATTTCAACCAGAGAGTTTTCAGCCTATCAAGCCACTCTCATCCAAATTTCAAGGGCATACAAGAGCTTTTGCTCCTATGTCCTTCACAAACCTCAAACTACCACACACTGGGTTTGAGCCGATCTCTTAGGGTAAAATCCACCCTAATCCACACCATGTCACCCAAGAGGGTAGAAATAGACTCAACAAATCAGTGGCCACAATTTCAGCCTCATTTGAGGAGATTTGTCCACTCCACTTCCAACTGTACTTTTCCCCAAAGTACCCCTCACCAAGACCTATCTAGGACTTGATACTTCCCTATTCAAAACTCGACCAATTGAGTTGAAATTTTGTACAGATCCTAACATTGATGCCAGGGACCACCACCCAAAATTTGGGGGAGGTTTGGACTTAATCTCATCTCCTAATTAATTTCATAATGTTTATTAAAATTTTACAAAAACTTTAGGCAAAAGTTCTCCAAAAATTCTCATTTTTGGACAGCCTCTCGACATACATATTATAGACCTCCAGCCCAAATTTCAAGTCATTTGGACATGTTATGAGCCATGGGCAACCATTTCAATTTCTGGTTAGCCTAGGCCTTGATCCCACCAAAATGAGTGCTGTGGTCAGACCACTCACCCAAAATGAATAAAATCAATTTTATATTAAAGTAGACCCAGAGGGCTACAACTTTTGTGACTGGTCATTTTTCCTAAATCGGCCTCTAAGTGCCTCGTTTCGCAGCCTCAAAATATGTTCAAATAATCTATTTTCCCCTTTTATAATTTATAATAATCAATATATTATAAGGTTCATCCTACTGTTCATCTTCTTCATGAACCCGAAAACAGACAGAAAACCATTTTTCCTGTAAGCATTCCGCGATCCGTCGCCGGCCGTCCGGTCACTTCCCTGGCCAGCCACCACCACCACCACCTCCGTTGAGGCGATGGCTATCGGTCGGCGGTGGTTTGGCCGCCGGAGGTGGCGGTTTCCGGCGAACTCAAAATATCTTTTTTTTTTCATGGTTTCTCCATGAAAACGAGAGACGGGTCCGGCTCCGTTGAGCGCGATCCTCATTTCTAAGAATCCTAAGATCTACCCATGAAAGAGAAGGAGTGGAGGAGGACCTTGTTCGCGGTTTGAAGGCGAGAAGAACGTCGGGGTGCCATGGCGCGGTGATGGCGTTTGCTAAACTTCTCCTACAGCAAGAACAAAGTTCTGATCCGATTACTTGAGCGTGTAACCTTCTCCTCTTGCCCAGGTGGGCTTTTATAAATCAGGAAGTGGGAAGGTGAATGGGTAAAACCATTATGGCCATGACGGTTCCTCCCCCTTAACGTTTCGGTTACAGTGAAGGGATAAGAAACGGTGGAAACTGAACAGGTGTGTCCAGCTGGCGGTTTTCCATTGGACCACCTTTTCCTCATTTATTATATAATTGTAGAAGGAAAACGGCCGGAAGTTACTCCTGGTGTAACTTCCCACACCAGCATTTATTTCCACGCGTGTTAAAATAATTTCGGATCCGAACCGTCGTTTCGGCCAATGTCACGGGCGTGACACATAGGTCACGGGCGTGACAGGCCCGGATAGCCAATTCTGGGCTCGACGATCGTCTAACTGAGATCGACGATCATCGATGGATGGTCACGGGCGTGTCACCTTGGGTCACGGGCGTGACAGGCCCGAACGGCAGATATTGGGTCGACGATCGTCGAAGGCTGGTCACGCCCTAGGTCACGGGCGTGACATTTAGGTCACGGGCGTGACATGCCCGAACGGCAAATTTCGAGGTCGACGATCGTCGAATTGAGATCGACGATCGTCGAAGGCTGGTCACGCCCTAGGTCACGGGCATGACACTCATGTCACGGGCGTGACATGCCCGGGCCGCAAGATCGACGATCGTCTCACGGCGATCGACGGTCGTCGATGGGGTCATGCCCATAGTCACGGGCGTGACACTTTGGTCACGGGCGTGACATGCCCAGACAGCACGTTCGACGATCGTCTCGTGGAGATCGACGATCGTCGAAGTAGTCACGCCCAGGTCACGGGCGTGACGGGTCGGTCACGGGCGTGACCCACCTGTGACCCGAAATATTGATCGCTTTATTTCAATTTTATGTGTTTCTTGGGGTTCCGTCACAACTAAACGACTCCTAGGGGTCTAGCCGGAAATGGGATGTTACACGTCGAGCTCAATTCAGAGACAGAACTTATTCTACAGACACAAAAAGAATTGATTTTTAAGCCTAGTCTTGGTCTGTTTTATCTTTTCAAAATCTTGTAATTTAATTTAGGCTTCCTCCATCTAACATTCCTAACTGATTTAGGAAGAAACTATGTTTCTTTTCATCCAAAGGTTTGGTGAAAATATCTCCCCTTTGCAAATCAGTAGGAATATATTGAAGTTCAATTTTATTTTTCTCTACATTATCTCTTAGAAAGTGATGCCTAATTTCTATGTGTTTTGTCCTACTATGGAGGACTGGATTTTGTGCTATAGAGATAGCACTAGTATTATCACAGAAAATTTTAGACTTCTCTAAGTTGTAGCCATAGTCTAAGAGCTGATTCTGTATCCACAATATTTGTGAACAGCAACTGCCTGCAGCCATATACTCAGCTTCAGCAGTTGAGGTTGACATAGATGTTTGCTTCTTACAAAACCAGGAGACAAGTCTGTCACCAAGGAACTGACATGTTCCACTGGTGCTTTTCCTGTCTATTCTGCATCCAGCATAATCAACATCTGAGAATCCAGTTAAATCAAATGCTGAATCTTTTGGATATCAGAGACCTAGATTTGGACAACTTTTTACATACCTAAGAATCCTTTTAACTAGAGTTAAGTGTGACTCTCTAGGGCTAACTTGGAATCTAGCACATATGCATGCAGCAAACATTATATCTGGCCTACTGGCTGTAAGGTACAATAGAGAGCCAATCATTGCTCTATATGTTGTCTGATCAACTGGTTTCCCATGTTCATCAGCGTCCAATACAGCATTGGTAGGCATGGGTGTTTTCATACAAGATGCCTCAGACATACCAAATCTCTTAACCAATTCTTTAGCATACTTGGTTTGAGAAATAAATATGCCTTCAGCATGTTGCTTGACTTGCAATCCTAAGAAGAAGGACAGCTCACCCATGCTACTCATTTCAAATTTAGAATGCATAAGCTTGGAAAATTTTTTGCATAAGTTTGAATCAGTAGAACCAAAAATAATGTCATCTACATAAATTTGCACTATTAGGGTATGGGACTTATGGGTTCTAATAAAAAGAGTTTGGTCTACTCTCCCCCTAATAAAATCATTTTCCATAAGAAAGCATGCTAGGGTCTCATACCATGCTCTAGGAGCTTGCTTGAGACCATATAATGCTTTATGCAGTTTGAAAACATAATCAGGGTGAGTTAGAGAGATAAAACCTGGAGGTTGTCTAACATAGACTTCCTCTTTGATGTCCCCATTGAGAAATGCACTCTTCACATCCATTTGGTACACTTTGAAACTTTTGTGGGCAGCATAGGCTAGGAATATTCTGATGGCTTCTAACCTTTCAACTGGTGCAAAGGTCTGATCATAGTCTATTCCTTCTTGTTGAGAGTACCCTTGAGCAACTAGCCTTGCCTTGTTTCTGACTATAACTCCTTGATCATCCAGCTTGTTCCTGAATACCCACTTTGTTCCAACAATGGGATGATCCTTTGGATTAGGCACTAGTTCCCAAACCTTGTTCCTTTCAAATTGATGCAACTCCTCTTGCATTGCAATGATCCAGTGTGGATCTTGCTCTGCATCTTGAATGGATTGAGGCTCAATTTGAGATAGGAAGCAAGTGTGCATCAGGTTCTGGTTGACCTGATTTCTGGTTTGCACACCAGCTGAGATCTCTCCAATTACTTGGGTGATTGGATGATCTCTTGTTGTTACTAAATCAACAGGGGGTGTTGATCGTTCACCAGCCTGTATTGTTGTTTCCTCTACTGGCTCTTCAAGGTGATTTTCTTCCAGATGTTGAATTTCTTCTTCATCATCACTGCTTTCATTCTTTTCAGCAACTTGCAATTTGTTCAAGCCTTCAGCTAGAGAATGTACCTGCAAAGGTTCTATGGTAGAAGCATTCTTCTCCTTGAAAGACATGTTAGCTTCATCAAAAATAATATGAACAGATTCTTCTATTTTACAGGAAGATTTATTATAAACCCTATAGGCCTTGCTGATCATGGAGTATCCCAGAAACACCCCTTCATCAGCTTTAGCTTGGAATTTAGCTAGATATTTCTTGTCATTATTATGAATATAACAAATACAGCCAAATTTTTTAAAATAATTTACTTTAGGTTTCTTCCCTTTGAGCAATTCATAGGGAGTCTTGCCCTTTAGTTTATTATCAGGCTTCTATTTAATACATAGTTGGAGGTGTTCACTGCCTCAGCCCAAAAGGATAGAGGTAGATGAGCATCTGTCAATAATGTAGTAGCAGATTCAATTAGGGTTCTATTTTTCCTTTCAGCTACCCCATTTTGTTGAGGAGTTCTAGGAGCTGAGAAAGTGTGCCTGATCCCTTCATTTTGATAGAACTCTTGCATGAGAAGAGAATCAAACTCTGTCCCATGATCACTTCTGATCAGGGCAATGTGAGTGTTGAACTCAATCTGAATGCATTTGAGAAAATCTGTCAAACACTTGAAGTTATCAGACTTCTTCCTCAGAAAGAATACCCAAGTGAATCTTGAGAAGTCATCTACAACCACTAAAGTATAGGATTTCCCTCCTAGGCTTTGCACTGATATGGGTCCAAAAAGATCCATGTGCAATAGGTACAAAATCCTAGGTGAATCACTCTTATTAATTGATTTAAAACTACTTTTAGTTTGCTTGCCTAATTGACAAGCCTTGCAAAGTTCTTCCTTCTTGTAGGGGCCAGAAGGTAGTCCTCTAACAAGGTTGTCCTTGGATAGCCTAGCAATAGTTCTAAGGTTGATATGACCTAGTCTCTTATGCCATAAAATATTTGGTTTTGAAATGGAATTAAACAGGCAAATATCTACTACAGGTGAATGAAAATCCACTAAGTAAATGTTACCTCTTCTGCTACCTGTCAACACAGTTGTGTTGTCCTCTGACTTGACTTTGCATATGGCTTTGTTGAAGGTCACTTGATATCCTTCATCACACAGTTGACTGATACTTATCAAGTTGTGCTTGAGTCCTTCAACATATGCCACCTTCTTGAAGGTGACTGAGACAATTTGGACTGCACCATATCCTTTTGTAGTTCCAAAGCTTGAGTCTCCAAAAATTACTTTGGGTCCAAGCTTGGCTTTGAAGGAAGTGAAGTTGTCCTTGTCCCCTGTCATGTGCTTTGAGCACCCACTATCCAGATACCATTGATGGTTTGAGGCTGGATAGGTCTTCACCTGCACAAGAACAGCTTATTTGTTTTTGACCCAGTTAACCTTGGGCCTAGGTTGATATCCCTTAAATTCTGAAACAAAAGACATCCCAGGTTGATCCTTATAACCTTCAGGATGGTATCTCCTAGGAGGTACTATCCATTCAGTATAGGGGTTAAAGCCTTGGGATGTGGGACCTCTAGGACTGAATCTAGATGTGCCATTGAAGGA
Organism: Platanthera zijinensis; assembly: GCA_039513925.1. Classification (NCBI taxonomy): domain Eukaryota; kingdom Viridiplantae; phylum Streptophyta; class Magnoliopsida; order Asparagales; family Orchidaceae; genus Platanthera; species Platanthera zijinensis. The sequence continues at coordinate 240,836,484 of CM077079.1, read as the reverse complement.
ATGTTCACAGACCTGATCTCCGTTCGACCATCGTCGAGCTGAGGTCGACGATCTTGGGTCAGATCGTCTATCTCTGTTCGAAGATCGATTATGGCGAAGTTCAGAGTTTGGATATCGTCGATCTAAGGTCGACGATCTGTGCTTAGATCGTCGAGCTCTGTTCGACGATCGTCGAGCTCTGCTCGACGCAATCTGTTGAACTGGATTTTTCTCTGACAGATCTGCATTCTTCCTAGCTACCTCTATTACTCCCTTTCCTTTGTCAGAGACAAATTTGATTGGAGTTGTTAATATTATAGGTTGGCTGGATGAGGCACCCAAGCCCAGTGTACTGTTGAGTCTAGAGTTCACTGTGCTTGTAATGTCCATCAGTCTGATACTTCTCCCATTTAGGGATTCTTCAAACTTTTTAGCCTTTGATAGTTCACTTTTCAGTGAAGCTATCTCCTCCCTACAGCATTCTAACTCCTCAGAGAGTTTGAGGTTATTTGAGTTTAGGACACTATACTCAGATAATTGATTCCTGAGAGAGATTATCTCCTTCTCAAAATTTAATAAATCTAGGCACAGTGTCTTAAATTCATTTTTGAAGTCCTCAGAATTGAAATCAAAAGAATTGATTACCTGATCTTCATCTGGTTGAACTTCTGAGTCTGAATCTGATTCTTCATCAGAGTTTTGCTGTGAGGCATTGATAGCCATCATGTAGAATTCTTTTTCATCTTCATCATCCTCATCATCACTGGAACTGGATGAGGCTTCAGATTCCTCTTCAGTCTCACTCCATGTCTCAGCAACAAAGCCCTTCCTTGTATGTTTGTTCTTGCTGGAGGAGGCTTTGTCTGAGCTGTTCTTCTTGTAATCCTTTTCTTTTCTTCTTTCTCTTCTTTCCTTCTTGTCCTTATTCTTGTTTTCTGGACAGTCATGCACAATGTGGCCTGGTTTCCTGCAACCAAAGCATATGATTTCTTTGTTATTATTATTTGACTTGTCATACCTTGGTTTGTCATGACCCTTGTATGGTCTCTTTCTGAAGTCTTTTCTGGCCATCTTGTAGAATCTTTTGGCCAGTAGGCTGACCAATTCCTCATTGCCTGTGAGTTTTTCTTTAGGCTGATCTTCAATAGCTTTGAAAGCTATTGACTTCTCTTTCCTTGAGGCTGGTGAAGCAGCCTTTTGTTCTTCTTCTCTATTTTTAATGAGCAGCTCATAGGATTTGAGCTTGCCCAGGAGAGCTTCAGTGGTAATCTCATTTAGACTTCTGGCATCCTTGATTGGCCAGATTCTTGAATCCCAAGTGCTGGGGAAGCACATCAGGATTTTGTCATTCAGCTCAGTCAGTGAGATTTCTTTGTCCAGGGTTTTTAACTCATTGACAATTAGACTTAGTCTATTGTACATGTCAGCCACTGATTCAGCTTCTCCCTTTTTGAAGTTCTCATATTGGCTTATCAGATGAGATCTTCTATCTTTCCTTTCATCAGCAGACCCTGAGACAATTTCAGAGAGCTTGTCCCAAATTCCTTTGGCTGAGTTGCAGTCAGCTACTTTCTGAAATATCTCAACAGACATTGTCTGAGCTAAGATGTTCATGGCCTTTGCATCTGCAGTTTTCCATTTCTTTATGTCTGCATCTATTCCTGAGGGAGGTGGAACAACATTTGTGCTTGAGCTTTCTGGTGGACTTGGACAAACTGTCAAGACAGAATTGAAAATATCTTCATCAATAGAGTTCATGTATAATTTAATCCTTGCCTTCCAGAGTGCAAACTTGGAAAGGTTGCACACTGGTGGTCTGGTGCTTGCATAATCTTTGTTCTGTGCTATGTCTTTAAATAAATAGATAGATGTATAGAAAATAATCCTCTTAAGAGATTGATCTTATCAAGGATCTTTTGGTTCAGGTGTTAGCCTGTATGAGCAACCAACCTGGCTCTGATACTAATTGAAAGTGAGGGTAAGATCTATCTCAACTCTAGAGGGGGGGGGGGGTGAATAGAGTATTTTAAAATAATTTTTCATAGTTGAAATAAACAGCACATATAAAATTCAATTTATGATATAGTGTAGAGTGCTAGTAAGAAGTTAAAAACCAAGAAGTAAAGAGCACAACACACAGCAGACAAATCACACAAACAAACCAGAAGACACAAGAAAATATAGTGGTTCCCCAAAAACCTGGGTACATCCACTCTTCTACCACCCTTGGTAGGAATCCACTCAGGATGAGTTGATCAGGTGTCCTGACACCAATGAGCTTTTGATAAGGTGCTCAAAAACCAAAACTGGATTTTTTGATAAGGTGTCTTGCCACCACTGAGTTTTGACAAGGCTCTCAGAACCAGACAGAACTTTTGAAGGGAGTTCAAGAACCCTTTACAGCAGGAAAAAGAAAAAGTAAGAGTTGAAGGTGTCTTCTCTGTTCTCAATCAAATGAGAGAAGACTAGTGAATCTTTTGTTGTCAAGGCTCCCCCTGAGATGTTGAATGAATCAGGAATGGAAGCTTTGCTCTAGGGTGATAGGACTTCAGATCTTTAGATCTCCAGCAAAGAATTGTTTCAGCAAAAAGGCTGAAAGATGAGGTGTCTGGAGTTCTTTGAGATGAGGCTTTGATCACTTTTCTGTAAGTAAGAGGATGGTTATCTTTCACAGCTTAATTCTTCTTGTTCTTCTGTAACAGTGTGTGTTTCTTGATTCTATCGTGTATTGACTCTGGATTGATTCTCTTGGAGAGTAGTATATTTTGAAGACGATCTTATTCTCTGAATATATTTCTTCCAAGATAGCCGTTATCAGACATTAAATGCCTTCCATAAAGAATTTGTCTTCTAGAGGAAAGTCCAATGAAACATTCCTGAATAATTCCATGAAACTTGTTCCAGAATAAATGAAAACGGCTGGCAAATCTTCTTGAAATTAAATGCTAAAAACATTTCAAAGACCGGCAGCATTTGAATCCTTAAGAACGTCGATCTCTCAAAATAAGCGTCGATCTGAGCTCCACGATCGTCGACCAGAGCTCAGAGAAGGAATAGATCATTCTGACAGAAAACATCGATCTGAGCTCCAAGATCGTCGACCTGAGCTCAGAGATATTGAAGATAAGCAGTAGATAGAAAACTTCGATCTGAGATCGACTATCTAAGTTCTTGGTCTGACAGAAATAGTCGATCTGATTAAGACAGAGATCGTTGACCTAGACTTCAACAGAAAACGTCGACCTGAAGCAAACAGAGATCTTCGACCTAAACTTTCCCAAAAATAGTCGACCCAAGCACAGCAAGAGATCGTCGACCAAAGCTCGACGATAGTCAGACTGAAGCTCGACGATAGTCGACCGAAGCCAGCAACAAACAGAAGGCTGAGGACATAAGTAGTCGACCTAAGCTCGACGATCGTCGACCTGAGCTCGACGATAGTCGACCGTCGTTCGACTATTTTTATCTCTTTACTTAGCTTGAAATCCTGAGCTTGAATGGTCCTTGGGGGCAGCATCAAACCTAAGTTCTAAGCCCTAGACTCATTCTAATGTTGACCTTTACACTATACAACTAGGTCAACCTGGTTTCCTAAGAGAAACATAGTGATCCTTGCCCAAATTTGTAATAGGGTGTTCCAACAGATCCGAAAATAAGAAATCATCTCGCTAGAGCATTAAATCTCCTAACTTCTAGACGTTTTGACCGAAATCTCTTTGCAAATCAAAAGGCCTAAAGTTGCATTATCGAAGTGACCCGCAATATTGGATTTGACTCCAATCTGAAGGATTTACATCGTCCTATCTCTAGGATTGCATGCAACTCCTTGCTTCTTTGAGTGATCTTTCAAATCAATGAGTCTCTCGACTACTATGAAATGAGACCAAATTACCTACTACCGTATACCGGAAATACAGAGTCGACATGAGAAAAATCAAAGAAGGATCGAGAATAATCTAGCAAAAATGAAATTAAGAAACAAAGAAAAATCTCATCTCATTTCATGGATCCTCATGATCGGATGCTAAAGAAAAATTAGCTACGCATAGTAAAAAAGGAAAAAAAAATAAGATAAAGAAATTTCATTTCCATTTATGAAAAGAAATAGTACACAATAATAAAAAGACACTATTATACAACCAAGAAAAAAAAGATTACAAAGATGAAAAGAACTTAACAATAAGGAAGAAAAGAACTCTCTTGTACTTGCACTCTACTTTCTCTCCAATGTCCAGCCTTTCTAATGCTTGAGGTAAGTGCTCCTTATATAGATGAGGGGGAAGGTTCTAGAGGGAGGTGGAGATGAAGGGGCACAAGGGGGGGGGGGGGGAGGGGCGGCCATGCATGGGTGGAAATATGCATGAATGAAATTAATGAGGGGGAGAGAGAAGCAAGGTTCAAAGCATTTCATAAAAATAGAAAATAGGAAATAAAAGGGGGGATGAATGAGGAATAAAAGGGGAGAGAAAATAATAAAGGGGGGAGAGAGAGAAGAGGAGGGAGCTGACCAAACATTAAATCGAGAGCCATGCAAAGGTGGCGGGTGGATGCATGGCTCACAAGTCTGAGATAAAGGGGGGGGGGGTCGACTGTATTTGATGAGTAAAGTGGGCTCGGGTTGTTGCATTATGGAGGAACCAGGCGTCTACACTATGGAGGGCCGGGATGTACCATGTGGGCTCGGGTTGCTGCACTATGGAGGGTCGGGCTACACCATGTGGGCTCGGGTTGCTGCACTATGGAGGGTCGGGCTACACCATGTGGGCTCTGGTCTACAAAAATAAAATAAAATAAAACATTAGTTATGTTGTATAACATAACAAACATATAAAATGCAACATAACAAACAATAAGATACAAACCAAACATAAAATAAGGAATTAAAATATAATATCAAAAATAGAAATTAAAACATAACAAACATTAAATACATAAAAATATAATTAAACATAGGAATTTTTTATGCTAAACTAACCCAAAAAATGATGACAAAAACTAGTCATCAAATTCCCCCATGTTTAAGTATTTGCTTGCCCTCAAGCAAATGAAATTTAAAATTACGGAACATGAATAAAAGCAAAGAAAACAATTTTAAGTTTCATAATTAAGAAAACCAAAATATGAAAAATTAAACTATCATAATTTCTATTTTAGCAACTAGTGGGGTGAGAAGTCCACAATAGAAAACTAGAAAATGGAGACCTAAAAATATCATTAGGACATAAAGAAATGTTACACATTTCTAAATCCCTAAAACAAGGCATCCAAAATTTAGGAAAATAAGAAAAACAAAAGTAGAGATTCTAAATAAACCGCGCATTGAACGAACTAATAGGTTGCTAGAATAACAATTACCCCTAAATAACCTCAAGATAACCTCCAAAGAAATCCATCAATGATGGTGGCCATAGGGTTGACTTTTCACACTCTCTCCACTGCAGGTTTGTGTCACGTTCTAAAGATACAAAGGACTTTTATAGGTGTAAAGACTTGGCGTAGGTAAATGATTAGGAATAGAAAATCAAGGATAAAAACGACGGTTAAAACACACTAAACCAAGGAGGAGCTTTAAATAAACATAAAAACACAAAAATGAGAAATAACAAGTACGTCATTTTCTCCAATCCAAACTAAAGAAAAGAACAAGGCCATGTATTTTTCTTTTCGCATAATTGGCCAAAAATAAACTTCTTCTTTTTCTTTTTTTGATTTCACATTTTTGGATAATAATTATTTTTTTCTTTTCATAGGAGAGCTCCAAATGTACGCTTATAATTTCCTTTTCATTTTACAAAGATGATAACCCATAATAATAATAATAATAATATTTAAGTAAAGCTCAAATCTAGTGTGATAATAGGAAGGGTGTATTAGCTTTGGTGAAAAATGAAAGGTGGAGCTAAACAAAGAAAAATGGAAAAAGGCCCAAAGTTATTTTAGCAAAGGTGAAATATTTGGGTGGGCAAAAAGGCTCAAACGGATCAAAGGGTGTCCTAAATCATTTCTAAAGTTCGTGAAAAATGACACAAATGCTCTGAGAGTCGCTAGAGACAAGTTCAAGACACCAAGAAAGAATTACCCCAAAATGAAAAAGTGACAATGTTATCTAGCAACCGTTCATACGCACTTAAACCGAATAAAAAAAACTACAATTTGTTAACTTATAACATAGAAAATAGATGCCTATATTTAAGAACTAGAAAATAGTAAAACTAAGATATGTTAAAATAATAGATTTAGAAAACTGATTCAAAGAAATTCTATTTAGAACTAAAGAACCGCTGGGGCATACACACCACTAGAAGAAACATAAAAAATAAAGATAGAAAATAATTTTTGATTCTGATTTTCAAATATATTTTAGAAAATTTTTGGATTTTTGATTTTTGTGAGTGTTTTTGGGTTTTTGTATTTTCTAGTTTTTTGAATTTTTGATAAAGTTAAAGAAAAAGTAGTACTCCTACGGGGCTTTATATAACTATAATAATTTTTTTGATTTTGTTGTTTTTGTAGAAAGGAAAGAAAAAGAAAGAAAATAACGAAACCCTCCCCCTTGCTTAGATTTTTCATTGCCCTCAATGAAAAGAAATGAGAAAGAGAAGGAGAAGAGGGGGATAGAAAATGAAGTAAAGTAAAAAAATAAGAAAAATAAGAACAGGACTTCCAGGGTTATTGAGGCCGAAAGCGGATGTCACTCCGCCATGCTTCACTTTATTTCACTTTATCACTAGCAGGCTTGACTTTATCCTTACTGAAATCAGCAACGTTGGAGCAGTAATCACGAACTTGTACTTGTATGGCCACCGGGTGGAAAAGCAAAATACAAAAAATGTAGACAAATCCTTGGGCACGCTCCGAAGAGTGTTCTTGATTTAACAAAATAAAGTTCGAATAATAATAAAAGTTTTATAATAATAAGAAGTCCAGAAAAAGAAAGAGTTTCACATGAAAATAAACATTAAGAGACAAAAAAAGATGCTCCTTTGCAGGAGATACCGAATCATTTGAAAAGTACAACTTCAGTCTATGACCAATGACTTTGAAGTCACCCTTATCCGGGTGCGAGAGTAACACAGTTCTATACAAAAAAACTTGCTTGACCGTAAACAGTCCAGACCATCGAGATTTAAGCTTTCCAGGGAAAAGACGTAAGCGTGAATTAAAAAGAAGAACCTGATCACCTGGTTTAAATGTTTTAGGGTGGCGCAAGTTCTTATCGTTAAAAAATTTCGTGTGTTCTTTATAGATTTTGTTGTTCTTATAAGCGTCCGCTCGCCACTCGTCGAGTTCATTTAATTTATTTTTTCTGTGCTCACCGACCGACTGCAGATCGAAATTAAAAAACTTTAGTGCCCAGTATGCACGGTGTTCTACTTCTACCGTAAGATGACATGATTTTCCATAGACCAAACAGAAAGGAGTACAACCAATAGTGGTCTTATACGCTGTCCGATATGCCCAAAGAGCATCGTCTAACTTTAATTACCAATCTTTACGAGAAGTAGAAATGGTATTTTCCAAAATTCGTTTAAGTTTGCGATTAACTACCTCGACCTGACCGTTCGTATGGGGGTGATAAGCGGTGGATAGTTTATGCGTAACGCTGTATTTAGTTAAAACTTTAGCGAGCTGAGCGTTGCAGAAATGACTTCCCCTATCACTAACGATCGCTCGAGGAAAACCAAAATGAGAAATTAATTTTTTTAGAAAAGAAACTACGACTCGAGCATCGTTACTGGGTAAAGCTTGGGCCTCCGCCCACCTAGAAACATAATCTACGGTGACTAAAATATATTTATTACCTAAGCTTGAGGGAAACGGGCCTACAAAGTCGATGCCCCACAAATCAAAAACTTCACACTCAAGAAAATAATTTTGTTCAATTTAATTTTTATTGGACATGTTTCCAGTCGGCTGGCACCGATCACACCCGCTCACAAAGATTTGTGCATCATTAAATATGCTTGGCCAATTAAAGTCAGCACTAAGTACTTTGTAGGTGGTGCGGTTTGCTTGAAAATGCCCGCCAGTCGGACCCTCATGAACATGCTTCAAAATCTATTGACCTTCTTCCCGGGAAACACATATTCTTACCACCTGGTCTGCACAAATGTGGTATAGAAAGGGGTCTTCCCAAAAATAATACTTCAACTCAGAAAAGAATTTCTTCTTTTGCTGAGAAGAGTACTCTTTTGGAAGGACCCGAGCCACAAGATAATTGGCCAGATCGGCAAACCAGGGGGTAGAAGAGGAAACATTTAAAATTTGTTCATCCGGAAAAGAATCATTAATAAATTTTTCATTTAAAACACCGATTTCAAATTTTCGAGGCGAGAAAGATGATCAGTCGCTAGGTTTTCCACTCCTTTCTTATCCCAAATCTCTAAGTCGAATTCTTGAAGTAAGAGGATCCAGCGAATATGATGCGGCTTGGCATCCGGTTTAGAAAGGAGGTACTTCAAAGTAGAATGATCCGTAAAAATGATGACCTTAGAAAGAGTAATGTACGGTCGGAATTTATCGAATCCGAAAATAACAGCTAAGAGTTCCTTTTTGATTATGGTGTAGTTTTCTTGCACCGAATTAAGCATTTTGCTCGCGTAATAAATTGGGTGGAAATTCTTAGCTATTCATTGTCCTAGCACCGCAAAACTACTCGCATCGCACATTATTTCGAAAGGCAAATCCCAAACTGGGGAGATCATAATTGGAGCATTAATAAGTTTAGATTTAATCAATTCAAAAGCAGCTAGACATGATTCGTCAAAATTAAATGGGGTGTCTTTTTCCAGAAGTTGGGTTAGAGGCTTGGTGATTTTAGAAAAGTCTTTAATGAAGCGCCTATAAAACCCCGCATGGCCTAGAAAACTCCTAATCGCTTTAATGTTCGTAGGCGGCAGCAGCTTCTCAATCACCTCGATCTTAGCCCGATCGACCTTGATTCCCATAGCAAAGATTTTATGTCCTAAAACTAGACCTTCTCTCAGTATAAAGTGGCATTTTTCCTAGTTTAAAACCAGTTTCATTTCCTCGCATCGTTCTAAGACCTTAGCTAGATTTTGTAAACATAAAGAGAAAGAGTCGCCGAAAAAAGAAAAGTCATTCATAAAGACTTCCATTATACTCTCAACGTATTTATCGAAAATGGCTAACATGCACCGCTGAAAGGTAGCTGGTGCGTTGCAGAGACCGAAAGGCATTCTACGGTAGGAGAAAGTTTCGAAGGGGCAAGTGAATGTTGTTTTCTCTTGATCCTCGGGTGCGATAGGGATTTGAAAATACCCCGAGAGACCGTCGAGAAAGCAATAAAAACTATGCCCGGATAACCGTTCTAAAATCTGATCGATAAAGGGGAGGGGGAAGTGATCTTTACGAGTGGCATCGTTTAGCTTACGGTAGTCGATGCACATCCTCCATCCCATTACCGTCCTAGTTGGGATTAAATCGTTGTTCTCATTCGTCACTACTGTGATCCCACCCTTCTTAGGTATAATCTAGACCGGACTTACCCACTTACTATCGAAAATTGGGTAGATTATTCCCGCATCTAATAATTTAAGCACCTCTCCCTTCATGACCTCTTTCATGTTCGGATTAAGAAGAAGTTTAGGTTGGACTACGCTTTTAGAATTATTTTTGAAAAATATTTTATGGGTGCAAAAATTGGGGCTTATGCCAGAAATATCATATATTTGCCACGCTATAGCTCGGCGATGCCTTTGTAGCACTTCAATCAATTGATCGTTCTTTGATTAAGAAAGAAAGGCTGAAATTATAACGGGCAAATTAGAATTTTTTTTCAAGAAAAGCATATTTAAGATGTTCGGGGAGTGGTTTTAATTCAAGGTTGGGTGGTTCATTGTAAGAGTATTTCAAAAAAAATTCTTTTTCAAAAGTAAGATTTTCAAATTTTTTGTCTAAAAACAGGTTTATTTTCAAAATTGGCTTGCACGGTCATAAACATGTCTTCAAAAACATTTGAAGAAATTTCAAAAAAAGAAGAGGAAAAATCAATTGAAGAAACATTGGAAAGGGAAAAAGAGAAATCTTCATTTAACACATCAAGAAAAAAACAAGAATCGTCATTTTTCAAAAAGTTTTTCATAGATTGATTTATAGAAAAAGTAACCTCGTCATCTCCTACACGAAGAAAGAGCTTCCCGTTACTCACATTGATGACCGCTCGAGAAGTGGCTAAAAAGGGACGACCAGGGATAAGAGGGACCTCGACGTCCTCTTCAATAACAAGAATAACAAAATCCACCGGGAAGATGAATTTGTCGACCTTCACTAGCACGTCCTCTACAATACCTAATGGATACTTGATTGATCGATCGGCTAACTGGATACTACGGGTAGGGTTGAGAGTGCCCAATCCTAGTTTCTTAAAAAAAGAAAATGACATCAAGTTGATGCTCGCACCTAGATACGCTAACGCGTGCTTTATGAAAAGATTACCAAAAACACAAGGAATAGAAAAGCTACCTGAATCGTTTATCTTTTTAGGAAAATAAGAATTATTAATGACCGCTGAGCACTCTTTGTTCAACGTTACATGAGATAGATTTTCCAGTTTCTTTTTATTAGTCAACAAATCCTTAAGATATTTAGCGTACTTAGGCATTTGACTAATAGCTTCGTGAAACGGCCGATTAATATGGATTTCTTTAAACATCTCGAGAAAGCGTTGGTACTGATTATCTAATTTGTCTTTCCTAAGCTTAGCGGGATAGGGAGATGGCAAAAATTCTTTGATAATCTCTGGAGCATCATCATGAAAATTATCGTTTTCTTTTTCAAAAACAAAATTTTCTTTTTCTTTGTCAAAATTATTATCATTCATTTCCATAATGATGGTTTGTTTAGCAGCAGGAGAGGTAATCACCTCTGGCTCTTCCCTGGTGGCGGGATGGTGAATTACTTTACCGCTCCGAAGGGAAATCGCTTTTGCGTGCTCCCTTAGCTTGGGTTCAGTATTTGAGGGAAGAGTCCCAGGTGGCTTCTCGGAGATAATCTTAGCGATTTGCCCGACCGTGTTTTCTAGATTTTCATCGACCCTATTAAATTTCTAATGGTCGACTCATTCCGCTTATATATCTAGAAAACATTTCCTCCAAAGATGGAGGTTTTTGAAAATTTTGGTTTTGATTTTGATTTTGATGTGGTGGTGGTGGTGGTGAAGTGAAATCATGTGGTGGACGTGTGGAATTTTCGGGGTTACTCCACAAAAAATTCGGATGGTTACGCCATCCAGGGTGATACAAGTTCGAAGCAATATTAAAACCAGGAGGAGCAGAAAAATTAGAAAAATTGTTTAGAATAGGCCTGGGTATGTTCCCCAGATAATCCACCTGCTCGGCAGCAGCATTTGCATTTTCATATACCTGAGGGGCGGAGGCAGTAGTCATCTCCGTTACTTTCTTGCTAAACATCTCCACTTGAAGCGCCAGTTGGGACATAGTGTCCACTTTGTAGATACCTGCAGGTTTATTTGGGAGAGTCCTAGGCGAGTTACACTTATAGGTGTTCATCGCCATATCCTCAATAAGCTCAAGAGTGGCCTCCGGTGTTTTACGGTCCAAAGAACCACTGAAAGCGGCATCTATCATTTGCTTGGTCTCTTGTTTTAGCCCATTATAGAATGTCTGGACCTATAACCATACAGGATGAGCATGATGAGGGAAGCATCTCAAAAGTTCTATGAACCACTCCCAAGTGTCATAGAGGGTCTCGGAAGAAATTTGAGAAAAAGAGGTGATATCATTTCGAAGTTTCGTAGTTTTAGTGGGAGGGAAATATCTAGCGAGAAATTTATCTGTTAAAATATTCCAAGTGGTGATTGATCCTATTGGAATAGAACTCAACCACTATTTGGCTTTTGTTCTTAAGGAGAAGGGGAAGAGTCTTAGCCTAATTGCATTGTCTGAGACACCATTGATTTTGAAGGTATCACAGATCTCGAGAAAACGAGCAATATGCAAGTTTGGATTTTCATCTTGTAATTCGTCGAACTGTACATATTGCTGAACCATTTGTATGATGCTAGGCTTAAGCTCAAAGTTATTGCTCGCAATAGCAGGGCGAACAATACTTGTTTCTGTACCCTCCAGGTTGGGCCGAGCATAATAGGACATTGTCCTTTGCTGGACCATTTCTGGGCTGGGTTCTCCCATTTCAGTGTTGAAGTTACAATCACCGTCGGAATCCTTAACCGCTATTTGAGAAGTGGAACCCCCGAATCGCAAGTTTCTCCGAAAGGAGCGCTTGATTTATTGGTCCAAGTCAACTAGTAGCGACAGATTCATGTGGGTCATGCACTAGAAAACAAAATAGAAGGAGAATGGAGGAAAGGAAAAGAGAAGAATGGAAATAGAAACTTGAAGAAGAAGAACATAACGATTAAAATTTTTTATTGGTTTTTTTTTTTGCAGAAGTAATAGCGAAAGCGTTTTCCTAATATTGACGAAAAAGGGTCCCCGGCAATGGCGCCAAAAACTTGGTGAATTGAATGACAATCAACCCGAACAGGCAAGTGTACCTATCGAATTGCAGTACCAAGGTCGTATTAAAAACTCGGTGTTGTGAATTACTATTACTCATGCTCCTACTATTATCCTATCGGACGATTGATGGGTGTTTTGAGGAATTTTGAATTAAACTAAAGATAATATTAAAATGGTAAACTTTAGATAAAAAGGCTAGCATTCGATCAACGATTCACCATGAAAAGAGATAAGAAGGATAAAAATATAGTTTCATAATTGCAAACCAAACTCGACCGTGGCGGATCCGAAAATAAGAAATAATCTAACTAGAGCATTAAATCTCCTAACTTCTAGACGTTTTGACCAAAATCTCTTTGCAAATCAAAAGACCTAAAGTTGCATAATCGAAGTGACCCGCACTATTGGATTTGACTCTAATCCGAAGGATTTACGTCGTCCTATCTCTAGGATTACGTGCAACTCCTTCCTTCTTTGAGTGATCTTTCAAATCAACGAGTCTCTCGACTACTATGAAATGAGACCAAATTGCCTACTATCGTATACCGGAAATACGGAGTCGACACGAGAAAAATCAAAGAAGTTTCGAGAATAATCTAGAAAAAATGAAACTAAGAAATGAAGAAAAATCTCATCTCATTTCATGGATCCTCGTGATCGGTTGCTAAAGAGAAATTAGCTACGCATAGTCAAAAAGGAAACAAAAATAAGATAAAGAAATTTCATTTCCATTGATGATAAAAAAAGAGTACACAATAATAAAAAGACACTATTATACTACCAAGGAAAAAAAGATTACAATGATGAAAATAACTTAACAATAAGGAAGAAAAGAACTCTCTTGCACTAGCACTCTACTTTCTCTCCAATGTCCAACCTTTTTAAAGCTTGAGGCATGTGCTCCTTATATAGATGAGGGGGAAGGTTCTAGAGGGAGGTTGAGATGAAGGGGCACAAGGGGGGCAGGCCATGCATGGGTGGAAATGTGCATGAATGAAATTAATGAGGGGGAGAGAGAAGCAAGGTTCAAAGCATTTCATAAAAATAGAAAATAGGAAATAAAAGGGGGATGAATGAGGAATAAAAGAGGAGAGAAAATAATAAAGGGGGAGAGAGAGAAGAGGAGGGAGCCGACCAAACATTAAATGGAGAGCCATGCAAAGGTGGCGGGTGGATGCATGGCTCATGGGTTTGAGATAAAGGGGGGCTGGCTGCATTTGATTAGTGAAGTGGGCTTGGGTTACTGCATTATTGAGGAACCGGGCGGCTACACTATGGAGGGCCAGGATGCACCATATGGGCTCGGGTTGCTGCACTATGGAGGGTCGGGCTGCACCATGTGGGCTCGGGTCTACAAAAATAAAATAAAATAAAACATTAGTTATGTTATATAACATAACAAACATATAAAATACAACATAACAAACAATAATATACATACCAAACATAAAATAAGAAATTAAAACATAATATCAAAAATAGAAATTAAAACATAACAAACATAAAATACATAAAAATATAATTAAACCTAGGAATTTTTTATGCTAAACTAACCCAAAAAACGATGACTAAAACTAGTCATCATGTCTAATCATCTCATTCTTTATTTCTTATTTTGTTTAGATTCTTTGTGAATTTGTAGTTGTAAGCCTAAATTATAAAGGCTAAGGTCTTTGTGACCTGTAATTGGTTTTGTGCCTGGTGAAAAGTCTTTGTGACATGTGGGTTGGTTTAGTGCCTAATTGTTAGGTCTTTGTGACCTGTGTGTTCCTTCATGATCTGTGTTGTAAGCTATTAAGTAGCTGAGTTTTGGAGGGAGAGCCGAATCTAACATACTGTTCGATAGGCGCAGAGGGACAGTTGATGTACCCAAGATTGGGGAACCACTATAAAATTGTTGTGACGTTTGTGAATGTTCTTGAAAGCTGATATTTAACCTAATCATAGGCACAGAAATCAAAAAACAAGTTAAAAAACTTAAATAAAGACAAAAACCTATTCACCCCCCACTAGGTGTTTAACTAACCTTGAAAATAAGACTTTAAGTGGTATCAGAGGGAGGTTACTCTTTAAAGCCCTAACAGTCTGAGTAGACCTCCAAGGTTGGCAAGAAGTCTGTCTTCATGGGTTCAGGAATGACCAATAGGGAGCTTAGTACTATGAAACTTCACATCTATAGAAAGGAAGATTTTGGCATCTAGAAAGCAAGGGTGAGGCAGTTCATGGAAGCTACTGACCCTAGAATGTACATTATAGTTGAAGAAGGACCATTCATCCAAATGAAGGTCTCTGCACTGGATTCTAATGTCAAGACCCCCAAGCCATATGATGAGATGACCAAGGATGATTCGGCCCTAGCTTCAATAAACGAGAGGGAAAAGAATATCATTATGGGTACTGTTGATGACTCTACACTTCAGAATCTGATCCTTTGTAAAATAACAAAGGAAATATGGGAAACACTTGTGATTTACATGGATGGGATAAATGAAGTTAGAGATGATAGGAAGTCCATGCTCAACCAAGAGTATGAGGATTTCAGGCAATCCAAGGGGGATAACATAACCACCTGTTATGAAAAGTTCTTTAGGATTGTGAATAAGCCGAAGACTTATGGAAGAGTGTTCAGTCACTATAAACTGAATGATAAGTTCCTTAGATCTCTCTCTTGAGAGTGGGACACAAAAATTTGTGCCATCAGAGAAGTGACAAAGCTGGGTGACACTGATCCTCACACACTCTTTGGAAAGCTACTGTCATATGAGCTGTAGTTGGTAGCAAGGAAAGAAGAGGAGAACAACAACAAGTCTACGGCAAGATACAAAACTGTAGCTTTTAAAGCTGAAGGCACCAGCAAAAGCAGAAGAAAGTCTCACACTCCACCAAGGAGAGATGCTGAATCTGATTCTGGAAGATCAGAGGGAAGTGCATCAGACTGTCAATGGTCTGATGAAGATTTTGCTGCCTTCACTAGGCAATTCCAGAAGTTCTTGAAGAAGAAGAACTGGAGAGGCAGACCTTCCACCTCCTCTCATCCCAAGGATGACTACTATAAGGGCTGAAGAAAATCCTCTATAGAGGACAGGTATGGTTTTAAAACTGGTAAACAGGTTTCCTCTAACATAACTTGTTATCATTGTAGAAAACCGAGGCATATGATAGTTGACTGCCCAGTCAAAAGGAACAAACACTGTGAGAAAAAAGACCGCCAACAAAAAGGCAAGAAGGAGAAATCCCTCATTGCCAAAAAACAAAGAAGCTGGACTGAGCCCTCCTCATCTGAGTCAGAAGAAGAAGCCTACATTGGCCTATACTCAACTGAAGAAGGAGCTGTAGAAGCAGACTGCATCAAAAGGCTGGCAGCTTTAGATTAAGAAGCTGAAAAGATTCATCCTGCTTCCAAGTTTGAAAACAGGTCACCTCTATCACAATCTAATGGTGTTTCAGAGGTGGATTCTGAAGATGACAGCTGCTGCCTTAGGTTGATGGCTAAGTCAGATGAAGAAAATAGCCAGGATCAGCCAGGTCCAAGCAAGGTAAATTCTGTTACCAACTCTGCATTTTTAGATTATGAATCAGTTCCAAATTCTTGTATCTCTGCATCAAGTGATGATGATGGCTCAGAATTTGAGGGAGACATCAATCAATTGATTGATAAATATGGTGAACTTCTGCAGGCTCTAAAGAAGAGCAAGCTCCTTGCCTGTAAGAACCCTTTTTTTCTTTTTAAAACAACAGGGTCTTAGGTCCAGAACCATCATTTTGTTGTGACACCTTCATGCCCGGGAAGGTCATTACTACAAAGCGTCGATCCTGCCGGCCAAAACGATCATAGAAAGGTAGAAAAAGAGTAAAAGACATGTCCATAGAAATCACATATATAGTAAAGAATCTCCTCAAAGGGAGAGTCCACAGAAATAATAATAAAGGTACTGGAAATAGGGCTCATGCCCGGTACATCAATATCCTCACTATATATCACTCAACGCGGAAGTAAAAATTAAACATCTACTAACGAATCGAACTCATAGTTCCAGCTGTCTAAACTCCGGTGATAGACTATCCCATCTCCAAGCGTGTCGACCTGCGGGGCTGCTTCTCCATACTGGGCTCCACAGTCCCCAAAAATGACGTGGTTCAAAAACCGTTATTCTAAAAGACTAAGTCCTATCATCCCCCACTGATGAGTCCAAATATTACACTGATTTTTGGACTCATCTGGGCCATTTTTATCTTCATAGCACTGCACTTGAGAGCTATAACTTCTAATATTCGTTTATCTATTTATTTCATGATTAAGTGCACTTTAGGCCCATTTTCTGTGTTCTTTCGTTGTTTCTGTGTTTTCATTTGTTTTACTTGTTCTCTCGCCGTGTCTAGAGAATGTGGTGTGCACTTTTAGTGGCCTATCTGTTTCTTCTGCTGGTGCATGGGTCGTGTGTGTGTGTTCCAGAATCGCTTGGGAGATCCCAAACAGTACAGGAACACTGCGCATGATCAGTGGACTCTCTGCGCACGACCACTGGTCGTGCGCCACTGATCGTGCGCATTACATTCTCCATTTCCCCATTTCTATCTTGACGATTGCACGATCACTTGACCTATTGCGCACGAACACGGGTCATGCGCTAGTGATCGTGCGCTCCTTCCTCTTCATTTTCCTTATTCTTCCCGAGTAATCGCGCGAGCACTGGACATTGCGCGCACGACCACCGGTGGTACGCCACTGCTCGTGCGCGTTTACCTCTTGTTTTTTGTAGTTTTGTCTTAGCCAATCGCACGATCAGTGGATTCAGTGCGCACGACCACCGGTCGTGCGCCACTAATCGTGTGCATATTTGCTGATGTTTCTGTCCAAGTTACAGGTTTAATTTGAAATTGCGCATGATTATCAACCGATAGTGCGCACGACCACTAGTCTTGCGCCACTGATCGTGTACTTGCTTATTCTGTCTCTGTATTTAAGGGCCTGCTCCGTAATTTAGTTCAACGCTGGTCATTTCTGCGATCGGAGAATGCGGGGGAAGTGTCGTTCTACTTCTCCACTGCTCCTCCACTCATCTACACCCTCTGGGAAGCTTTCTCCGGCCATCCGAACCACCCTCAACCATCAGAGAGCTCCCGACCATCAGCAACAAGCAACAGGAACTCTTGGCGACGTTTCTCTAGATGAAAGGAAGACAAGATCCAAGGAATGGGAAGAAGACGGAGTAGAACAAGTGGATTGACAACCCACTGCCTCCAGTAGAGACCACGGTCTATGTCGTGAAGTGGATTGATAATCCACCACTCCGACCAAGAGCCACGGTTACGCCTTCTCTCTTGCGGTTTTCTCTAACCTTTTCTCTTGTGGAATGTAACTTTAAGCCTATAATCGACTTTAACTACTTTTCATTTGTCTATGAATGAAGGATGTTTGGTTAGTTACATTTCTGTTGTAGTTGTGATGCACTCGCCTCCACTTTCATTCCATCACTAGTGCACTAGATCCCTCTCTAGCAAGGGATAGAGGTTGTCTTTGAAGAGGTGTTTACGACTCTCACTCTCACCTTTGCTCTCCATCCATCTGTATACCGAAGCACAGCATAACGGCCTGCACTCACTGATTCACAAGCGAAGCGGTGCTGGCGACCCGGATTAGTTTTATTTCTGTTGAGTAGAATTAGGAAACCAAACTAAACCTCCTTGTTGTTCGTTTTCGCTCTTAGTGACGATCTTTACACAACGCTATCACATACCCTTCCTGTATTCCCTCGAGATTGATATTCGGGGAAGCTATTCCCAAATTATTACTTGACAGCGACCGGTACACTTGCCATCAGTGCATCAAGTTTTTGGCGTCGTTGCCGGGGAATGCAGGCGTTTGTGATATGAGTCGTGCAAAGATAGTTACGTAAGATTTGTTTCTTTTTGAATTTTTTTTGTTGTCATCTTGGTGCATGCAGAGACAAAGACCTGAAGTTGCATGATATTAATCCAGATGTGTTTGATTTATCGTTTTCTTTGATAATCTCTGGAGCATCTTCTTGAAAATTATCGTTTTCTTTTTCAAAAACAAAATTTTCTTTTTCTTTGTCAAAATTATTATCATTCATTTCCGTAACGATGGTTTGTTTAGCAGTAGGAGAGGTAATCACCTCTGGCTCTTCCCTGGTGGCGGGCTGGTGAATTACTTTTCCGCTCCGAAGGGAAATCGCTTTTGCGTGCTCCCTTAGCTTGGGTTCAGTATTTGAGGGAAGAGTCCCAGGTGGCTTCTCGGAGATAACCTTAGCGAGTTGCCCGACCGTGTTTTCTAGATTTTCATCGACCCTATTAAATTTCTAATGGTCGCCTCGTTCGCGCTTATATATCTAGAAAACATTTCCTCCAAAGATGGAGGTTTTTGAAAATTTTGGTTTTGATTTTGATGTGGTGGTGGTGGTGGTGAAGTGAAATCATGTGGTGGACGTGTGGAATTTTTGGGGTTACTCCACAAAAAATTCGGATGGTTACGCCATCCAGGGTGATACAAGTTCGAAGCAATATTAAAACCAGGAGGAGCAGAAAAATTAGAAAAATTGTTTAGAATAGGCCTGGGTATGTTCCCCAGATAATCCACCTGCTCGACAGCAGCATTTGCATTTTCATATACCTGAGGGGCGGAGGCAGTAGTCATCTCCGTTACTTTCTTGCTAAACATCTCCACTTGAAGCGCCAGTTGGGACATAGTGTCCACTTTGTAGATACCTGCAGGTTTATTTGGGAGAGTCCTAGGCGAGTTACACTTATAGGTGTTCATCGCCATATCCTCAATAAGCTCAAGAGTGGCCTCCGGTGTTTTACGGTCCAAAGAACCACTGAAAGCGGCATCTATCATTTGCTTGGTCTCTTGTTTTAGCCCATTATAGAATGTCTGGACCTGTAACCATACAGGATGAGCATGATGAGGGAAGCATCTCAAAAGTTCTATGAACCTCTCCCAAGTGTCATAGAGGGTCTCGGAAGCAATTTGAGAAAAAGAGGTGATATCATTTCGAAGTTTCGTAGTTTTAGTGGGAGGGAAATATCTAGCGAGAAATTTATCTGTTAAAATATTCCAAGTGGTGATTGATCCTATTGGAATAGAACTCAACCACTATTTGGCTTTTGTTCTTAAGGAGAAGGGGAAGAGTCTTAGCCTAATTGCATTGTCTGAGACACCATTGATTTTGAAGGTATCACAGATCTCGAGAAAACGAGCAATATGCAAGTTCGGATTTTCATCTTGTAATTCGTCGAACTGTACATATTGCTGAACCATTTGTATGATGCTAGGCTTAAGCTCAAAGTTATTGCTCGCAATAGCAGGGCAAACAATACTTGTTTCTGTACCCTCCAGGTTGGGCCGAGCATAATAGGACATTGTCCTTTGCTGGACCATTTCTGGGCTGGGTTCTCCCATTTCAGTGTTGAAGTTACAATCACCGTCGGAATCCTTAACCGCTATTTGAGAAGTGGAACCCCCGAATCGCAAGTTTCTCCGAAAGGAGCGCTTGATTTATTGGTCCAAGTCAACTAGTAGCGACGGATTCATGTGGGTCATGCACTAGAAAACAAAATAGAAGGAGAATGGAGGAAAGGATAAGAGAAGAATGGAAATAGAAACTTGAAGAAGAAGAACATAACGATTAAAATTTTTTATTGGTTTTTTTTTTTGCAGAAGTAATAGCGAAAGCGTTTTCCTAATATTGACGAAAAAGGGTCCCCGACAACGGCGCCAAAAACTTGGTGAATTGAATGACTATCAACCCAAACAGGCAAGTGTACCTATCGAATTGCAGTACCAAGGTCATATTAAAAACTTGGTGTTGTGAATTACTATTACTCACGCTCCTACTATTATCCTATCGGACGATTGATGGGTGTTTTGAGGAATTTTGAATTAAACTAAAGATAATATTAAAATGGTAAACTTCAGATAAAAAGGCTAGCATTCGATCAACGATTCACCATGAAAAGAGATAAGAAGGATAAAAATATATTTTCATAATTGCAAACCAAACTCGACTGTGGCGGATCCGAAAATAAGAAATAATCTCGCTAGAGCATTAAATCTCCTAACTTCTAGACTTTTTGACCAAAATCTCTTTGCAAATCAAAAGGCCTAAAGTTGCATAATCGAAGTGACCCGCACTATTGGATTTGACTCTAATCCGAAGGATTTACGTCGTCCTATCTCTAGGATTACGTGTAACTCCTTCCTTCTTTGAGTGATCTTTCAAATCAACGAGTCTCTCGACTACTATGAAATGAGACCAAATTGCCTACTATCGAATACCAGAAATACGGAGTCGACACGAGAAAAATCAAAGAAGGATCGAGAATAATCTAGAAAAAATGAAACTAAGAAATGAAGAAAAATCTCATCTCATTTCATGGATCCTCATGATCGGATGCTAAAGAGAAATTAGCTACGCATAGTCAAAAAGGAAACAAAAATAAGATAAAGAAATTTCATTTCCATTGATGATAAAAAAAGAGTACACAATAATAAAAAGACACTATTATACTACCAAGGAAAAAAAATATTACAATGATGAAAATAACTTAACAATAAGGAAGAAAAGAACTCTCTTGCACTAGCACTCTACTTTCTCTCCAATGTCCAACCTTTTTAAAGCTTGAGGCATGTGCTCCTTATATAGATGAGGGGGAAGGTTCTAGAGGGAGGTTGAGATGAAGGGGCACAAGGGGGGCTGGCCATGCATTGGTGGAAATGTGCATGAATGAAATTAATGAGGGGGAGAGAGAAGCAAGGTTCAAAGCATTTCATAAAAATAGAAAATAGGAAATAAAAGGGGGATGAATGAGGAATAAAAGAGGAGAGAAAATAATAAAGGGGGAGAGAGAGAAGAGGAGGGAGCCGACCAAACATTAAATGGAGAGCCATGCAAAGGTGGCGGGTGGATGCATGGCTCATGGGTTTGAGATAAAGGGGGGCTGGCTGCATTTGATTAGTGAAGTGGGCTTGGGTTACTGCATTATTGAGGAACCGGGCGGCTACACTATGGAGGGCTAGGATGCACCATGTGGGCTCGGGTTGCTGCACTATGGAGGTTCGGGCTGCACCATGTGGGCTCGGGTCTACAAAAATAAAATAAAATAAAACATTAGTTATGTTATATAACATAACAAACATATAAAATACAACATAACAAACAATAATATACATACCAAACATAAAATAAGAAATTAAAACATAATATCAAAAATAGAAATTAAAACATAACAAACATAAAATACATAAAAATATAATTAAACCTAGGAATTTTTTATGCTAAACTAACCCAAAAAACGATGACTAAAACTAGTCATCATGTCTAATCATCTCATTCTTTATTTCTTATTTTGTTTAGATTCTTTGTGAATTTGTAGTTGTAAGCCTAAATTATAAAGGCTAAGGTCTTTGTGACCTAAGTTTCGTTTTGTGCCTGGTGAAAAGTCTTTGTGACATGTGGGTTGGTTTAGTGCCTAATTGTTAGGTCTTTGTGACCTGTGTGGTCCTTCATGATCTGTGTTGTAAGCTATTAAGTAGCAGAGTTTTGGAGGGAGAGCCGAATCTAACATACTGTTCGATAGGCGCAGAGGGACAGTTGATGTACCCAAGATTGGGGAACTACTATAAAATTATTGTGTCGTTTGTGAATGTTCTTGAAAGCTGATATTTAACCTAATCACAGGCACAGAAATCAAAAAACAAGTTAGAAAACTTAAATTAAGACAAAAACCTATTCACCCCCCACTAGGTGTTTAACTAACCTTGAAAATAAGACTTTTAAGTGGTATCAGAGGGAGGTTACTCTTTAAAGCCCTAACAGTCTGAGTAGACCTCCAAGGTTGGCAAGAAGTCTGTCTTCATGGGTTCAGGAATGACCAATAGGGAGCTTAGTACTATGAGACTTCACATCTATAGGAAGGAAGATTTTGGCATCTAGAAAGCAAGGGTGAGGCAGTTCATGGAAGCTACTGACCCTAGAATGTACATTATAGTCAAAGAAGGACCATTCATCCAAATGAAGGTCTCTCCACTGGATTCTAATGTCAAGACCCCCAAGCCATATGATGAGATGACCAAGGATGATTCGGCCCTAGCTTCAATAGACGAGAGGGAAAAGAATATCATTATGGGTACTGTTGATGACTCTACACTTCAGAATCTGATCCATTGTAAAACAACAATGGAAATATGGGAAACACTTGTGATTTACATGAATGGGATAGATGAAGTTAGAGATGATAGGAAGTCCATGCTCAACCAAGAGTATGAGGATTTCAGGCAATCCAAGGGGGATAACATAACCACCTGTTATGAAAAGTTCTTTAGGATTGTGAATAAGCCGAAGACTTATGGAAGAGTGTTCAGTCACTATGAACTGAATGATAAGTTCCTTAGATCTCTCTCTTGAGAGTGGGACACAAAAATTTGTGCCATCAGAGAAGTGACAAAGCTAGGTGACACTGATCCTCACACACTCTTTGGAAAGCTGCTGTCACATGAGCTGTAGTTGGTAGCAAGGAAAGAAGATGAGAACAACAACAAGTCTACGGCAAGATACAAAACTGTAGCTTTTAAAGCTGAAGGCACCAGCAAAAGCAGAAGAAAGTCTCACACTCCACCAAGGAGAGATGCTGAATCTGATTCTAGAAGATCAGAGGGAAGTGCATCAGACTGTCAATGGTCTGATGAAGATTTTGCTGCCTTCACTAGGCAATTCTAGAAGTTCTTAAAGAAGAAGAACTGGAGAGGCAGACCTTCCACCTCCTCTCATCCCAAGGATGACTACTATAAGGGCTGAAGAAAATCCTCTATAGAGGACAGGTATGGTTTTAAAACTGGTAAACAGGTTTCCTCTAACATAACTTGTTATCATTGTAGAAAACCGAGGCATATGATAGTTGACTGCCCAGTCAAAAGGAACAAACACTGTGAGAAAAAAGACCGCCAGCAAAAAGGCAAGAAGGAGAAATCCCTCATTGCCAAAAAACAAAGAAGCTGGACTGAGTCCTCCTCATCTGAGTCAGAAGAAGAAGCCTACATTGGCCTATACTCAACTGAAGAAGGAGTTGTAGAAGCAGACTGCATCAAAAGTCTGGCAGCTTTGGATTAAGAAGCTGAAAAGATTCATCCTGCTTCCATGATTGAAGACAGGTCCCCTCTATCACAATCTAATGGTGTTTCAGAGGTGGATTCTGAAGATGACAGCTGCTGCCTTAGGTTGATGGCTAAGTCAGATGAAGAAAATAGCCAGGATCAGCCAGGTCCAAGCAAGGTAAATTCTGTTACCAACTCTGCATTTTTAGATTATGAATCAGTTCCAAATTCTTGTGTCTCTGCATCAAGTGATGATGATGGCTCAGAATTTGAGGGAGACATCAATCAATTGATTGATAAATATGGTGAACTTCTGCAGGCTCTAAAGAAGATCAAGCTCCTTGCCTGTAAGAACCCTTTTTTTCTTTTTAAAACAACAGGGTCTTAGGTCCAGAACCATCATTTTGCTGTGACACCTTCATGCCCGGGAAGGTCATTACTACAAAGCGTCGATCCTGCCGGCCAAAACGATCATAGAAAGGTAGAAAAAGAGTAAAAGACATGTCCATAGAAATCACATATATAGTAAAGAATCTCCTCAAAGGGAGAGTCCACAGAAATAATAATAAAGGTACTGGAAATAGGGCTCATGCCCGGTACATCAATATCCTCACTATATATCACTCAACGCGGAAGTAAAAATTAAACATCTACTAACGAATCGAACTCACAGTTCCAGCTGTCTAAACTCCGGTGACAGACTATCCCATCTCCAAGCGTGTCGACCTGCGGGGCTGCTTCTCCATACTGGGCTCCACAGTCCCCAAAAATGACGTGGTTCAAAAACCGTTATTCTAAAAGACTAAGTCCTATCATCCCCCACTGATGAGTCCAAATATTACATTGATTTTTGGACTCATCTGGGCCATTTTTATCTTCATAGCACTGCACTTGAGAGCTATAACCTCTAATATTCGTTTATCTGTTTATTTCATGATTAAGTGCACTTTAGGCCCATTTTCTGTGTTCTTTCGTTGTTTCTGTGTTTTCGTTTGTTTTACTTGTTCTCTCGCCATGTCTAGAGAATTTGGTGTGCACTTTTAGTGGCCTATCTGTTTCTTCTGCTGGTGCATGGGTCGTGTGTGTGTTCCAGAATCGCTTGGGAGATCCCAAACAGTACAGGAACACTGCGCATGATCAGTGGACTCTCTGCGCACGACCACTGGTCGTGCGCCATTGATCGTGCGCATTACATTCTCCATTTCCCCATTTCTATCTTGACGATTGCACGATCACTTGACCTATTGCGCACGACCACGGGTCATGCGCTAGTGATCGTGCGCTCCTTCCTCTTCATTTTCCTTATTCTTCCCGAGTAATCGCGCGAGCACTGGACATTGCGCGCACGACCACCGGTGGTACGCCACTGCTCGTGCGCGTTTACCTCTTGTTTTTTGTAGTTTTGTCTTAGCCAATCGCACGATCAGTGGATTCAGTGCGCACGACCACTGGTCGTGCGCCACTAATCGTGTGCATATTTGCTGATGTTTCTGTCCAAGTTACAGGTTTAATTTGAAATTGCGCATGATTATCAACCGATAGTGCGCACGACCACTAGTCTTGCGCCACTGATCGTGTACTTGCTTATTCTGTCTCTGTATTTAAGGGCCTGCTCCGCAATTTAGTTCAACGCTGGTCATTTCTGCGATCGGAGAATGCGGGGGAAGTGTCGTTCTACTTCTCCACTGCTCCTCCACTCATCTACACCCTCTGGGAAGCTTTCTCCGGCCATCCGAACCACCCTCAACCATCAGAGAGCTCCCGACCATCAGCAACAAGCAACAGGAACTCTTGGCGACGTTTCTCTAGATGAAAGGAAGACAAGATCCAAGGAATGGGAAGAAGACGGAGTAGAACAAGTGGATTGACAACCCACTGCCTCCAGTAGAGACCACGGTCTATGTCGTGAAGTGGATTGATAATCCACCACTCCGACCAAGAGCCACGGCTACGCCTTCTCTCTTGCGGTTTTCTCTACCCTTTTCTCTTGTGGAATGTAACTTTAAGCCTATAATCGACTTTAACTACTTTTCATTTGTCTATGAATGAAGGATGTTTGGTTAGTTACCTTTCTGTTGTAGTTGTGATGCACTCGCCTCCACTTTCATTCCATCACTAGTGCACTAGATCCCTCTCTAGCAAGGGATAGAGGTTGTCTTTGAAGAGGTGTTTACGACTCTCACTCTCACCTTTGCTCTCCATCCATCTGTATACCGAAGCACAGCATAGCGGCCTGCACTCACTGATTCACAAGCGAAGCGGTGCTGGCGACCCGGATTAGTTTTATTTCTATTGAGTAGACTTAGGAAACCAAACTAAACCTCCTTGTTGTTCGTTTTCGCTCTTTGTGACGATCTTTACACAATGCTATCACATACCCTTCCTGTATTCCCTCGAGATTGATATTCGGGGAAGCTATTCCCAAATTATTACTTGACAGCGACCGGTACACTTGCCATCAGTGCATCAAATTTTTTGGCGTCGTTGCCGGGGAATGCAGGCGTTTGTGATATGAGTCGTGCAAAGATAGTTACGTAAGATTTGTTTCTTTTTGAATTTTTTTGTTGTCATCTTGGTGAATGCAGAGACAAAGACCTGAAGATTTGCTTGCTTACGATCCAAAAATTGAGAGGACCACCCGAGCACGAAGGAGTGCTGCTGCCGCTCGGGGTGCGATGGACCATAATCTAATGCAGATTGGAGGTCATGGAGGAGGAGAGGAGCCCGTCTTAGTGGATGATGCTGATGAGAATATGGGAATTCGGTAGGGACATCCGATGCACTAGGCTAGTCCGCGGGGAAATGGAGCTGCTGCTAGAGGGCAGCATGTCGATGAAAATGAGGTCAATAGGCCGAGGCCTCGTACAATGAGAGATTACACCACTCTCACCGTAGGGAGTGTATACCCAGCTTTCGGGACTGACATTCTGAATCCTCAGTTCGAAATTAAACCAGCTATTCTGAATATGATACGCAGCAACGCTCAATTCTCCGGGTTGTCGAGCGAATACCCACATATGCAACTCTCAGAATTTTCTGAGATATGCGGGACCCTTCGTTATGGCAGAATACCCAATGATACGGTGAATATGAAGCTCTTTCCATTCTCACCGTGTGATAAAGCAAAAGCGTGGCTGCATAGCTTACCTCCAGGAATAGCCACTACGTGGGACGCTCTAACTACGAGGTTCCTTAAGAAATTCAACCCCGTGGATAAGATAGTGAACCTGCGTCGGTAGATTGGCAACTTCCACCAATTTGATCAAGTAAGCTTGGCGGAGGCGTGGGAACCCTTCAACGAGTTGCTAAGAAAGTGCCCAAATCATGAGTTCCAGCCTTGGAACTTGGTGGGCAAATTCTACTTTGCTATTGAGCCCAATTATAGGGCTATGATCGACAATGTTGCTGGAGGGTAGTTGATGAATCTCATACTGGATGTAGCACTGAGGCTACTGCAAGATACTGCCTCACACAACATTTACTGGACTGTGGGGAGAAATTCCCAAAAAATACTCGGGGAATTTTTGCTCTTGGATCGGCTGTGCCCACTGCAGCCCCTGTCATGGCAATCTCTTGCTAAGGATATGGCAGGGATGGCCATCACACTTATGAATGCCTGGGAGAAGAACGAGCAGGTGAGCTGTGCAATTTGAATGTGAATGAATAAGTAAATTTTATCTCTAACCCAAATAGGGGTGTGTCGTACGGAAATGCTTATAACCCAGGGGTGAGGAATCACCCCAACTTCTCGTGGAACCAAAATGCAGGTGGCCAATGATGAAAACTAGGGCAGCATCAGTTCGATGCTTCGACCTCTGGAAGCCAACCGAGGCCGCCACATCCGGGTTATAACCAGACAACTTCGGCTCCAAAGAAGAGTAATTTGGAAGAAATGATGGAAAAGGTCACTGAGTTCGCTCACTCGAATATGGCCAGCTAGATCGCATCAATGTGGAATCTGGAGGTGTAACTGGCACAACTGGCCCAGGTGCTTACTGAGCGTCCCCAAGGGACTCTTCCAAGTTACACGGAGAAGAACCCCATTGATCAGGGGAGAAGTATTGCTGAAAAGGACAAGGGGTGTGTGGTGAACTTGTGATCGCTTGCACGATCAACAAAATTGAGACCACAGCACTTTGCGATTCCGGATCTTCAAGAAACGTTCTTGCTTTGCAAGACGTTGAGAAGATTGATTTAAAACTGAATCTGGACGTTCATACCTTGCTGGTTTTATCTAATGGAGTTCTTGTGGAAACTGAAGGAGTGGTAAGAGAGGTTGAGGTTACAGTGGATGGAACAAAAGTTATTGCAGACTTCAAAGTATTGGGGCCTATCGAAAACACCTCAATCCCAATCTTGGGAGTCCCATTTTTGAAGGATAGAAACGCAATCTTTGATTTTTCCAATGGATGGGGGGTTGTACAAAATATGGTGGAACCGCCGTGCTTACTTGACTCTGTGACTAAACCTCTGGATCCTCCTCCTAATTTTATCACTAATGAATTATTTAGTACTGTCAATGACAGCTATAAACAGGAACTGAGGAAGAAAAAGGAGAAAAGAAGTACTGGTGAAGAAGAGATTAGCGATGAGGAAGAGAAGAAGGAATTATTGGATCGCGTGAAGACTGCTGATAGAAGTCTTGAGAATCTATTTGTAGGAGAGCATGACTCTCCTCATGATGAATTTGTTAACAAACAATTTAATCGCAAGGTTTCTTGGGAGGATCCGGTTGTCACTATGGCGCCGGAGTCTATGAAACCTAAAACTTTGGCGGGTGAGTTAGTTGATTATGCCAGGTGGCGTTCTCCCACTGTGGAGAAGAAGAGAAGTGAATGTTTATTGCGATCTGCTCACTCTGTTGCTCTGAAGGGAGAGAAGCTTGGGTCTTGGGGAAGGTTGGGTAAAACCAACCTTACCCCTAAAGCTTCAAATCTTGGACTATCTCACTCCTGTGGGGAGTTATTTCATAAATCTGCGTATAGTTGATTGTGTGATGGATGAATTCTGCTAATGCCTGTGTGTGGACTTGCTGAATATTTTATGTTTATTTAGTTGATAAGGATATAAACTATATGATATGCTAATACAGGTATTTGGTCCACCTTAAGGAAGGTAAACAAAAGTGGCTACTGGGAGACAACCCATGTTGGACCATTTGGTCTTATGCTGTGTTTTGAGCTCCTTTTCTATATATATATATGTCCATCTTTTGTTTTGCTTACATATTTAAATCGCAGGTGCAGGAATTTTTTTGAGGCGCGACAACTTGGCCGCACTTGGATATCTCGTCGCACGACCGGTATGCTCAATTTTGAGTATAGGTACTTCTTCCCCTAGACCTTAATTTTTATTTGCATGTTTACTTTTTCGTATTTTCGCATTCTTGTCTAGGGGTGGAGTTGCCTGTGATCACTACACAACATAGTTTATTGCATACTAGTCTGCATTTATTTATCTCATGATCACTATTGCACACACTGAATCACCCACATGAGTGCGCACTTAACCACGCGCGCGGCTCAAGTCAAATGTATTACTTTTGTGTAAACTCTAAAAAAGTGGTGCTGTCTTAGGATTTTGGGATATAGTAGTTCGAAACTCAGGCAGTGCTCCTAATCGAGTACTCATGATTTGCGTAGAAATAGTATAGGAGTACTTTTCTTCATGCTCGTAGATTTAAACTTATTCTGCAAAAGTAAATTCTGTTTGTGCTACTCAAAATTGTTGAATCTGGAGTAATCGAACGGTAGTGCAGGGATGAGTGTAGTCATCACTAGACTCGTATTACTCGAGTTGGGGGGAAGGATCATCTTTTTCGGTGACTGAGAACTTGCCCCAAGATACTCTCGAAGCATTGGTACCTGGTTAGTCGAGTGTGAGCGTGAGGTAGGCCATCATTTTGGCTTGTTTGAGCCTCTTGTACCTAGTCCTAGCAGCTGACCATTGCAAGCCAAATTTATGCCTACCCTCCTTTTGTTTCAGCTCCACCTATATTCACCAAAGCCTAAATGCCAACCCTCTTGTTGCAAGCAAAACCTTGAGCTTGATCGAATTCAAAAATTTGATATGTTGTGATATGTGGGATTCATGTGATGTGGAGATGAATTCATGAATTGTTAATTGTTAGATTTGGGGATTGCTGAATGAAAAAGAAAAAAATGAAAAAGAACAGGATGAAAAAAATGAAAGAAAAGAAAATCTAAAAGTATTACAATGAGAATTGCAATCCCCATCTTGTGTGTTAGTTTTCGGTTGGAATAGGCCGTGTGCATACCCGATTTTTAAGCAAATTCTGGGGGTGTGTCACACAAGCATTTCTTAGTGGATGTAAGGGTTTAGCTTTTGTTCGCTCGCTTTGGTTGCGTTTTGCCTCCATGTTTATCATTGACTACCACACCTTAGCCTTTGCCCCATTCAATCCTACAAGTCCTATTGATTCACATTTGAGTCTACTTAGCATCGTGGAGAGAGTGTGAATGGGCAAGCTTATGGTCCCCGATATTGATGGATTTCTTTGGAGGTTATCACGAGCCCCGGTCTTTGGCAATGCTCACCTTAGTGGCATGTCTACTTTCTCCGTACACATGACCAGACGATTCTCCAGAATTCTAATTTTAAGTAGACACAATATTTATTTACCTCTGTCGAATAGTTTAAGCTCCGTAGTATAATTAAAAAGTTTTTCTATTCTGTTTTCTATGCGCATGATGTATTTGATTTCACGTCCTACTTTATTTTGAAGTTTCTAAGCCAACTAGCTGTTTTTACAGTCCACCAAGTGATGATTTGCGCGGGATGCGCAAATGGGAAAGTTTGGGGGTGTGATGAATCCAAATATTACACTGATTTTTGGACTCATCTGGGCCAATTTTATCGTCATAGCACTTTACTTGAGAGCTATAACCACTTATATTCGTTTATCTGTTTATTTCATGATTAAGTGAACTTTAGGCCCGTTTTCTGTGTGCTTTCGTTGTTTCTGTATTTTCGTTTGTTTTACTTGTTCTCTCGCCGTGTCTAGAGAATGTGGTGTGCACTTTTGGTGGCCAATCTATTTCTTCTGCTGGTGCATAGGTCATGTACGTGTTACAGAATTGCTTGGGAGATCCCAAATGGTCCAAGAACACTGCGCACAATCAGTGGACTCTCTGCGCACGACCACTGGTCGTGCGCCACTGATCGTACGCATTAAATTCTCCATTTCCCCATTTCTGTCTTGACGATCGCATGATCACTGGACCTATTTCGCACGACCACGGGTCGTGCGCTAGTGATCGTGTGCTCTGTCCTCTTAATTTTCCTTGTTCTGCCCGGGTTATCGCACGAGCACTGGACATTGCGTGCACAACCACCGGTCGTGTGCCACTGCTCGTGCGCGTTTACCTCCTATTTTTTGCAGTTCTGTCTTAGCCAATCGCACAATCAGTGGATTATGTGCGCACGACCACCAGTCATGCGCCACTGATCGTGCACATATTTGCTGATGTTTCTATCCAAGTTGCAGGTTTAATTGAAATTGCGCACGATCATCGACTGACAGTGCGCACGACCACTGGTTGTGCTCCACTGATCGTGCGCTCTGCTTATTCTGCCTCCGTATTTAAGGTCCTGCTCCACGATTTAGGTCAACGTTGGTCATTTCTGCGATCAGAGAGTGCGCGGGAAGTGCCGTTCTACTTCACCATTGCTACTTCACTCATCTACACCCTCCAGGAAGCTTTCTCCGGCCATCCGAACCAACCCCAACCTTCGGAGATCTCCCGACCATCAGTAACAAGCAACAGGAACTCTTGGTGACATTTCTCTGGATGAGAGGAAGACAAGATCCAAGGAATGGGAAGAAGACGGAGTAGAACAAGTGGATTGACAACCCACTTGCCTCCGGTAGAGACCACGATCCGTTTCTTGAAGTGGATTGACAACCCGCTACTCCGGCCAAGAGCCACGGCTATGCCTTCTCTCTTGCGGTTTTCTCTACCCTTTTCTCTTATGGAATGTAACTTTAAGCCTGTAAGCGACTTTAACTACTTTTCATTTGTCTATGAATGAAGGATGTTTGGTTAGTTACCTTTCTGTTATAGTTGTGATGCATTCGCCTCCACTTTCATTCCATCACTAGCGTACTAGATCCCTCTCTAGCAAGGGCTAGAGATGGTCTTTGAAGAGGTGTTTACAACCCTCACTCTCACCTTTGCTCTCCGTCCATCCGCATACCGAAGCACGACATAACGGTCTGCACTCACTGATTCATAAGCAAAGCGGTGCTGGCGACCCGCATTAGTTTTATTTCTGTTGAGTAGAATTAGGAAACCAAATCAAACCTCCTTATCATTCATTTTCTATCTTAGTGATGATCTTTACACAACACTATCATATACCCTTCCTGCATTCCCTCGAGATCGATATTCGGGGAAGCTATTCCCAAATTATTACTTGACAGTGACCGGTACACTTGCCGTCAGCGAATCAGCCACCCCTTCCCCCATGTATCCTAGGCACCGAGCGGGAGAAGGAAAGGAGAGGTAATGAAGGTGGAGAATAATAAGGTAACAGGTGACAGCGGAACTAGTCTAGCAGTTCTAAGAGTATATGTGACATTAATGAAAGTATGAAAGACTGAACATATAATAAGTAACCTTAACTTATTTGATTACAGATAAGCTAAGGGATTTTCTGCAAGCCTCCTATCGTACAAAAATTATCATACTAATTTATACGATAGGGTGTCAATTTTCTAGCAAGCATGTATATATCTACAGAATAAAAACCTTAACTTATAAGCACGCTCACGCGAGCTTA
Organism: Platanthera zijinensis; assembly: GCA_039513925.1. NCBI lineage: Eukaryota > Viridiplantae > Streptophyta > Magnoliopsida > Asparagales > Orchidaceae > Platanthera > Platanthera zijinensis. The sequence continues at coordinate 240,804,090 of CM077079.1, read as the reverse complement.
TAAACCTAGGGGTCGTTTTGCAGGGCCTATTGTATAAAAAGTCCCATACCAATTTATACAATAGGTGTCAAAGGTTAAATGCAATGGTTATGCTATGACATGCAAGTATGCCATGATGTGAATCATGCAAGTGCAACACACCCACTCGACTCTGTGCACATAGACCTTTAGTTCCCCATTTCTAGAGCCGAACCTCCCAGGATACCTCCGTAGTGGCAAACAGAAGCGGTGGGTTGGGCCTCACTTACCTCTAAACAAGTAATTGTACTGCCAGTCAGACCTATCATATGCCTCGATGCTGGTGCACTAATCGGAGCTCCTGTGTACTCTTTGCCGGCTTGTCCACCGGACTTAATTTGGCGAAGTGCAAAACCACACTTGCCGAGTCTACGTATTGGCGTTGGTGCATTGACCCTCCAATACCAAAGACCCACAACCTTATACTTTATGCACATGCAACCTTATGTATCAGCTACCGAGCCAAAGCTCCCTGGACCATCCCGTCCGTTACAAATAATAACCGAGCCAAAGCTCGTCGGGCCAACCTGCCCATCACCAAAACCACCGAGCCAACTGCCCATGTGACCAAACCTAACATCTCGAGATATCAAGGTGAGTGAAAGTGAATCCCTAGTTATACTAGTTACTCTTGCAGTTTATTTTTCCCATTATTTAGGTTAGCCCAGGACTGCCCAAGGCATCCCGGTGAAGGGTTCTCGAGGGCACTAGGAACTATGATGAGGTGAAGCCCAAAGCTCTCTTTTGCAAGACACTTATTATTATTGGTTAATACCTGATTCCCAATCCCTTTTGTATTACACTGGTTCTAAACCTAATGTATTTTGACCGTATCTCTCCCTCCACATGAAAGACGATCTTTCGTCGATCCCGAGCACCAACTAATTTTAGACAACTCTACAACCTACTCATCCCAACTTCCAATGGTATACTCCAATCCACTTTACTAAAATCAATAAACCACAATCCCATCGCCCTACCACCATTCCCCATGATAACACGATTTCTGCAGTTTTACTAAATGCAGACCACCTTATCCTATATGACGTGCATGATAGGAGGTACTCTAAATTCTTCATCTAAATACCCTAAGTTATTTAATGAAGGCCTATCATGATATTTATAGCCTAAATCTAGAAACTTTGAATTTTTCTAATTTATTTGACATTTTATTTATTTCTCCTAAAAATCCGAATGCCCCAGTTTGAATATGAAATGGCCCTTACAGTCATGTAAAATGCTCCATAAAATTATGATAAATACTAGACAGCTAATTAATTAGTAAATTCAAGTCTCCCAAATTTTTTGCAAGGTTTAAACCTCTGGTCCATAATTTTAAATATAATCACATAGTTAACAGCTAAAGAAGTAAGTGCTATAAATAATCTTGCAAAAATTATAAGAAAATTCATTCACGACTAATATGCCCTGAAATTCAAGTATTAGTATATTAACCTAAAATATCCTCTGCCCAATTTTCATAACTCCCTATTGAATAGTGTGATCAAAACAAACAAAAGACTATCAAGGGCAATTCTATGTATTATAATGGAGGTACTAAATTTATTGTTTCAAAACTACAAATACAATCACCAGAGGATCTTATTAACCCTATCCTCATACTACCCAAGTTTCATAGCTTTTCATTAAGTTTTGATTGCCTATCTTACATGTATCAGGGTTGTGCCCTAAACTAGGGTTAGGGATTTGAGAGTTTTAACCAACTCTATATCCACTAATATTCCCACCAGAGGACTTTAACCATCATAGGGTCCTCTCTACCAAGTTTCAAGTCCATACAAGGGCATTTGACCCCATGCCCTTCTCAATCCCCCAAGGTCCAAACTTAGGGTTTGAACTTGGGTCCTAGGGAAATTCTACCCCAAATAACCCCATAACCCATATGAGGGTGTTAAATGTTATGTCAAACAAGTGGCCCAAATTTCATCCTCTGTTGAGGTGGTTTGTCCACCCAAACCAACCAGGCGCACTTTTGACCTAAATACCCCTTTTAGGGAAAAATTAGGGTTTACTCATTTCCCAACTAATTCGACTCTAAATGAGGTGAAAATTTATAAAGAACCTTATGATGACCCTAAGGACCACTCACCAAAATTTGGGAGGGTTTGGAGTTCATTAGGACTCCTAAATATTTTTCCCTAGGATTATTAAATAATTTCTAAAACTATAGAAATATTATCTCTAAAAATTCCCAATTTTGGACAGGACCTAGGTATAGGTTAGGGTGACTCCCTGTCAAAATTTCAGGTCATTTGGACAAGTGATGAAGTGGGGGAACTCACTTTAGTTTCTGTCTAACCCTAGGTATAGACCCCACCAAAATTAGTGCCCTGGTCAAACCGGCACCCAAATTGGTTCAAACCAATTTTAAAATAGAGTAAACCCCTAGGGCTATAACTTTGATGTTTACCACTTTTTCTATAGATGACACTAGGTATTTTTAATAAATTAAAACATTAAATAAAAATTCTGTGACATAAATGAAATGATATGAATATATAACCTATAGTTTAAAATTCATCAGCACGAATCTTAAAGCACATCCAGTGGACCCTGGTCATCATCTACCTCTAGCTGACGGCCAGGATCATCCCGACCTAGAGCCTCTTCCAGCCTCCACAACCGGTCATCCGGCCACCTCCCTGGTCGACCACCGCCATAACCACCTCCATTGAGGTGGTGGCCATCGCTGGGCGGCGGCACGGCCGCCGGAGGGGCCAACTCCGGCAATCCCGCAAGTTGATTTTTCTCGAAAAAACCAAAATAATTAAACCTTGGATCGGGCTCAATTGAGCCTGATCCTCATCCTAAATGAAAGTTATGATCTACCCATAGAGTAAGGAGAGGAGGAGGACCTTTATGGTGGTCTGGAGTCGCGCCGATCGTCGGGTCGTCATGGTGGTGGTGGTGCCTCTCGGGTTTTTGCAACTAAAGAGTGGAAGGCCTCGAATTCTTCAGGTAAGTGGTGGGAAAAACTCCTCTCAGGCCATTGATGGTGTTTAAAGCCTCAGTTAGGGAGGGGAGAGGCCAAGTAATCAATGGCCATTAATGGCCATGAATAGCCTTTCTCGGACATGGTGGTTCACTGCATTCAGTCAGTGGAAAAGCCTGGAAAGGCTCTTGATCTTCTCAGGGCTGTTAGGGGAGATGAATCAAGCAATGAAGGGTGGTCCTTAGCTTCCCTATGCCATGAATGGCTTTAACCCATTTTCTCTCTCCTCCATTAAAGAGAAATTGAACTTTTCTCTCTCCTGCCCCTCATGGCCAAAATTGTTCATCACACTAGCCTAATGGCAGCCCACTAATTCCTTATATTAAATGATTAAGAGGTGGTTAGCCCAAGTGAATGGAGCTTTAGCTTGGGTTAGTCCATTTGGGCTCAGTTGACATAAACTAGACTAGGGTTGACCTTGGTCATTTTGACCTTTTGGGTTGACCCCAATGGGTCCTTGGTGACCCATTGGCCTCCTATATAGTCCAGGTAGGGCTGGGTAGGGTTATATTGGCACTTGGGGTCACTTGACCCTTAGGAAGGGCACTTTGACCAAGTTAGGGCTAGAGTTGACTTGGGTCAACTCCGGCTCTAGGGTTGATCCCAATGGATCTTTGGTGACCCATTGACCCCACTTTAGGTTAGGAAGACCTTGGTATGGTTGGTTGGGCTCATTAGGGCACATTACCCCTAATTAGGGCACTTTGCCCAATTTAGGCCTAGGATGGTCCTAGGTCAACTTGGCCACCCTGGGTTGGCTCTAATGGACCCTTAGGGCCTTTTAATAGATTGGTGAGGTTATGGTGGGTTCTTGGATTCATGGTGAAGCCTCATGATCATCCTAAACCGGGGTTTATGAATCTATTATTTTCAGACCATAATGATCTCACCTATATTCCTAGGTCCACTTGGTCTCCTTGGGCTTCCTAGGGTTTTGTCATAACCTAGTCATGACAAAACCACTCCTAGGGGGTCTAGTTGTCTGAGGGTTATTACAAATCCTAATACATTACAAAATAATTTTGTCCTCAAAATTCGAGTTAGGCCTATGGGTTTTCAAGTATAAAATAAATAAATTGTAACATCCCGAGAGGTTGTGAGGGATACCTAACTTAAAAGCTCTGGGTACTTTTGTTGCATCAGATCCTGCGGATCCCAGGTGTGCTCCTCCTGACTATGAATCCTCCACATGACCTTGACCAATAGAACCTTCTTACGGCGCAAGACTCGTATCCCCTTATCGTCAATCCGGACTAGCTCCAGGTGAACAGACCGATCAGATGCTACCGGCCCATCCGTGGTTGTAATCTGCTGCTCCGGGCATAGTAGAGACCTCCTAAGAGAGGATATATGGAACACATTGTACAGACCCGCCAGCTCTGGTGGCTGCTCCAGCCTTTATGCTAAGGGACCGATCCGCTCCAGGATCATGTAAGGCGTAATATATCTCAGGCTGAGCTTCTTCTTCCAACCCCACACTTGTGAAATTCCATGCATCGGTCGGATCTTCAAGAATACCCAGTCCCCCACCTAGAACTCCACCTGATGATGCCGAGTGTCATAATACTTAGTATGTCTGCTCTGATCCACTAACATCCTGTCTTGTATCAGCCTCACCTGAGCCTCACTGTCCTCAACAAACTTCGAACCCAAAGCCTTCGGATCCTCGTCTTGTATCCATGACAGTGGAGTCCTACACCTTCGTCCGTATAGGGCCTCATATGGAGCCATACCTATGTTGGACTGGTAGTTGTTATTATATGAGAACTCAACCAGTGACAACAGCTTCTCCCAAGGCTCTCCACAATCAAGAATGCACAGTTGTAGTAGATCTTCCAAGGTCCGATTGGTACGTTCTGTCTGCCCGTCAGTGTGGGGATGAAAAGCTATACTGAATGTCAGCCGAGTTCCCAAGTAAGTCTGTACTAATCGCCACTCCCTGAACGTAAACCGTCCATCCCGATCCGATATGATTGTCCTGGGTACGCCGTGATAACGGACGAACTGCTCCATAAACTTCTGAACTAGCACACCAACCGAGTCATCCTTTCTGATCGGGATAAATCTGGCTACTTTCATCAACCGGTCGACGGTTACCCAGATCGAATCGTTCCCCTTCCGCGATTGGGGAAACCCATGTATGAAGTCCATCATGATATCACTTAACTTCCACTCCAGCACCGGGAGTGGTTGCAGAAATCTTGCGGGGTTCTTGCATTCCACCTTCACCATCTGGCATGTCTCGCAGTGGGTCATGAAGTAGGTGATATCCTTCTTCATGCCTGGCCAGTACATGGTCTTCTTCAGATCCGCAGCCATCTTCATAACTCCCGAGTGTACCGAATACCGACTGTGGTGGGCCTCCGTCATGATATCCTCCCGGACCTGGCCTCCCTCTGGTATATAAACCCGTACTCTGAAGTACACCAAACCATCCCTCATTGTGTAATCTCAAGCAGTGCCTGCCTCAAAGGCCCGGAATATCAGCTCTAGCTTGGCGTCCTACCTCTGCCCATCTCTGACTCGGTCTCGAATGTCATCTGTGGCACTCATCGCTGCTAAATACTCCTCATAAAGCTCGGGGTCATCATACGACACTTACGTGATGTGCATATCTTCTAATCTCTGCACCAGCTCTATGGACATAATCTTAGGCTCTGCTGTAGAGGTAGAGGCTCTTTGACTCAGTGCATCGGCTATCACGTTCTCCTTCCCTGGGTGGTAGCACATCTTGTACTGGTAATATGTTAGAAACTCCACCCATCTCCTTTGCTTGATATTCAGCTCCTTCTGTGTGTCCACGTAATTCAAATTTTTATGATCAGAGTATATGCCGCAGTGGACACCATACAGATAGTGCCGCCAGACTTTCAGAGCAAACACGACCGCTCCTATCTCTAAGTCATGAACAGGGTAGTTCTGCTCATGCTTCTTCAGTTGGCGGGAAGCATAAGCATCACGTGGCCTTTCTGCATTAGCACTGCACCCATGCCCTGGTAGGAAGCGTCAGTGTAGACCTGGAATCCTTCTTTCCCCGAAGGAAGGGCAAGGATAAGAGTCGAGGTGAGTCGATCATTCAGCTCCTGGAAAGCCGTCTCGCACTGCGGGGTCAAGATAAAAGGCACATCCTTCCTTGTTAGGGATGTGATCGGGAGGGAAATTCGAGAGAATCCCTCCATGAACTTCTAGTAATAACCGGTAAGTCCTAAAAAACTCCGCACGTCTGTAGCCCTCTTCAGCTGCTGCCAATCCCGAACTGCCTGAATTTTAGCCGGGTCAACTGCCAACCCAGCTCCACTGATATTGTGGCCTAGGAAGGCCACCTCCTTCAACCAGAACTGACACTTGCTGAACTTTTCATGAAGGAGGTGCTCTCGCAGTCTCTTTAGAGTCAGTGTCAAATGTCGTGTGTGATCCTCCTCTGTCCTCGAGTAGATGAGGATGTCGTCAAAAAACATGATGACAAACACATCCATATAGGCCTCGAACACCCAGTTTATGAGGCTCATGAACGCCGACGGTGCATTTATGAGCCCGAAGGGTATCACGGTAAACTCTAACAAACCATATCTGCTACTGAAGGCAGTCTTCGGAATGTCCTCCTCCTGGATCCGTAGCTGGTAGTAGCCCGACCTCAAATCCAGTTTCGAAAAGAAATGCCCCCCTCAAGCTGGTCAAACAGTTCATCTATCCTTGACAGTGGATAGGTATTCCGGACTGTCAGTCTATTCAGTGCTCGTTAGTCGATGCACAATCTAAGTGTCTCGTCCTTCTTCTTGACGAACATCATCGGGGATCCCCATGGTGAAGAGCTCGGCCAGACAAATCGATCTTCCACTAGCTCCTGCAGTTGACTTCAAAACTCTGCCAACTCCTTCGGGGCCATCCGGTAAGGAGCTCTAGATGCCGTCTTAGCCCCCAGCACGAGCTGTATCTAAAAATCCTACTCCTAGTGCAGGGGTAGCCCTAGCAGCTTCTCTGGGAATACGTCAGCAAAATCCCGCACTACTAGGATACTTGAGATGGAGTCTTTGTCCTCGGCCATCTCAAACAGCACCTAGTATACCTCTTCTCCCTACAGGTAGGCCTTGACGGCCTGCACGGATGACAACAAGAGAGGGGCAGTAAATGTAATACCTTCGATGATGACATAGGAATCCCCATGCCTCAAGGTTACCCTCTTCGCCAGGCAATCAATCTGGGCATGGTTCTACTGCAACCATGTCATGCCTAGGATCAAATCGAAGACTGGTATCCTTAGGATCGTCGCTGGTGCTTTGAATGCCTTTCTACTGATCTCTGCCTCCATGTTGTAGTGGGTGGAGGAGAATATCTCCGATCCGTCAGGCAGACGCACCCTCCTCATCAAGCTAGTGAATCCTTCCACACCTTCGAGTCCTTCCATGAAGGCCTCCGACACGAACGAGTGCGAAGCACCCGTATCGAACATCGTATAAGTGGGCATGTCGCTGACGAAGACTATTCCTTGGGTAGTTAAATATCTTAGAATCTAGCTAAGGTTTTTCCTTCTTAGTCTATCAATTCTATACCATGAGTCTAATCTTTTAGGAAAGAATGAACTTAAAATTTACTGGCGTACCTGTGATCACTTTCTCCGAGTTCCGTGGTTGAGCCAGATCTAGTACATACACTTGCTCCCTCTCCTGGCAGCAGTCTTCGCCCTGGTATCAACGTCTTCGGCCACATCCTCGGCCTCCACACTGCTGAGCAGGCGGGGCAGCCGGTGGTGCTGGTAGTGGTGCCCCCTTCATGGGGCAGTTCCTCCGGATATGCCCCACCTGATGACAGTAGTAGCACTCGTGAGGGGTATATGCCATACCCCCGGGTCTCTGCATCTCCCATATCTAAAGAGGTTGAAGAGACATTACCTGTTGGTACCCTAGTTTGGATTTGAGTTAAGTCCTCTCAATTAGTCTCTTGGCCCTAGAATTATCTATGGTCAAAGGTTAGATTTAGGTTAGATCCTATTAGTTGTGTAGAATTATTGTTTATCTATTTTTTGGTTAAGTGTTTTTTTGTTCGACTATGGTCGAACGTCGCTCGACCATCGTCAGTCAGCTGATCGACTATCTCCGAGTTAGTTCAACTCTGATAGTTCGACGATTTGTGGTCTCAGTATCGACGATCGTCGAGTCTTGCTCGACTTCTTCTGTCCAGACAGATATCTTGTAGGTCGACGATCTGCTTTGATAGTTCGATGATCTTTGTGATTCGTTCGACTATCTTTTGTCTGCATTTAGTAATTGTGTACTCTTTCTATTCTGTGATTTATTTCTTATATATCTGGCTTATTTTATTATAGATTATTTCATTGACTTATGCTTATATATCACGGTAATCTTTGCCTCATTCTTTATGCATAAATAAAGTGCTATCTGACAAAGTCTTTTGTCCTATTAGTTGAATAATCTTTGTGCTTTTTCTGCCATGCTGTCCTTTATAGCCGTTAGACACATGTGTCTTTCTCTGGCTATAAAGAGGTTGTTTTGATGTGACTTTCTCTAATACCTTTTGGACTTGCAGAATGAATAAGCAGCTTCTAAGAAAGCTTTATTTCTTTATAGAATGTCCTTTCTGCAGGCTAGCTGTATTATGTTATTTGCAGGCAAGATTTCAGATCTCAGAAGAAGACAAGATTCAAATCAAGAGAAAGTTAGAAGCCGTTACAAAGGCTCATATATAAAGAGCTAGTGGAAGAAGTTAAAACATACACATATTCATATACAAACAGATACGCAGTTTGAACACAAAAAAAGAACAAGTGCAGAACAACTCTCTTCAGAGTTCTCTTCATCAATCTTGAGTTCATCCTGCTTACAGGAACTTTCATACTCATAGCTTCAAGTAGTAGAAGAAGAAGAAGAAAGAAAAGCTATTGAAGAAGAACAACCATTCCATATCAAGAGTCTTCTTCAAGTTGCTCCTTCAAGAACCTCAAGACAACAGATCTTCTCTGTCAAGAGTTCTAAAGAGGACCTGCACCCTGAAGCATGGCTTCTTCCTGGATATTCTCTAAGCCAGGGGGAGCTTTGATTCCTTCAGAGCTTTCTATAGCTCAGTGCAATCCACTAGCTTCCTTAATTCTGTTTAATAATAGAGAAGACATTCTTACTCTCTCAACCTCCTGTACAAAGGGTTATTACTCCCTTCAAAAGTGAACCTTGGTGGCAGAGCACCTTAGCAAAAACCTGTGTTGGATTTTGGGCTCCTGATCAAAAGCTCAAAGGTTTTACTTGATCTACCTGAATCAGATCAGTTGGTGGCAGGGCACCTGAACAAAAACTTGTATTGGATTCCTACCAGGGCGGTAGAAGAGTGGATGTACCTATTGAGAGGGAACCACTATAAATCTTCTTGTGTCGTCTGTGTTGCTTATTTTAATTATTGCACTTTGGCTGTGACTAGAACTACCTAGGATTGCTAGTTGCTGTGTTAGTACTAAAGCTGAAACTATATTTACAGTTAGCTTTCCCTTATGCACCTCACTTTGTGTTAGGCTCTAGGGTTTCATATATCTATTTAATTTTTCCGCAAATTAACTCTAAGGGAGTATAGTAGATTCTCATATTTTTGAATACTCTATTTACCCCCCCCCCCCCTCTAGAGTTGTATCTATCCTCACTTTCAATTGGTATCAGAGGGAGGTTGGTTGACTATATAGGATAACACCTGAGTCACAAGATCTAGATAGATACCAAGTTTATAGATATTCACTTCATGGCCCAGTACAAGGATTACTCTAGCACAAGACCTCCAGTATGCAACTTAGCTAAGTTCAGCATCTGGAAGGCAAAAATCAGACTGTATATGAATTCTATTGATGAAGATATCTTTTCTTCTATTTTGACAGGACCACCAACACCACCTGCTTCAACTACTGCTACAACTTCAACAAATCTGAGTGCAGTCCACCTCCTGACTATAATGATGTTTACAAGAAAGCAAAGATAGCTGATGAAAAAGCTATGAACATTCTGGCTCAGACCATGTCTGATGAAACATTCCAGAAAGTGGTTGATTGCACCTCAGCAAAATCCATGTGGGACTCACTAAACCACATTATAGCTGGTTCAGTTGATGAGAGGAAGGACAGAAGGTCCAACCTCACATCCCAATATGAGAATTTCAAGAAGATTAAAGCAGAATCAGTTGGTGCAATGTACATCAGGCTCAGCTCCATCATTAATGAGCTGAGAACCCATGATAAAGAGATCACATTAATAGAAGTCAATGACAAAATATTGATGTGCTTTCCCAGCACATTGGATCTCAGGATTTGGACACTCAAAGAGTCCAGAAGTACAACTGAAGCTCTCCTTGGCAAGCTCAAATCATTTGAGCAAGTACTAAAGACCAGGGAAGCTGAAGCTGAAGCCAATACTCCCACTCCTACCAGGAAAGAGCAAACTCTTTCTCTAAAGGCTGCTGATGCATCTGAAGGAAGCCAATAAAATGAGGAGATAATGGCACTCTTTGCCAAAAGATTTCTCAAAATGGGCAGAAAGGACTACAGAAAGAAGTCTTCCAGATATGAAGACAAGCCAAGGTATGACAGAACACCAGCTAAAGAACTTATATGTTATGGATGCAGGAAACCTGGACACATTCTACCTGAGTGTCCAAAGGAAAAGAACAAGGAGAAGAGAAAAGACAAAGAATATCAGAAGAACCATTCCAAGTCCTCCTCCTACAAAAATAAGAAGAAAGAGAAAGGATTTGTGGCTGAAACCTAGAGTGATACTGATGAGGAATCTTCCTCCTCAAGCTCCAGTGAAGATGAGGAAGAGAAGAAGGCAAAAGAAATTTGCCTAATGGCAATTGATGCCTGCAGCAATCATTCAGCTACAAAGAGTTCTGATGAAGAAGAAATGCCTATTGAAGATTAGGTATTGTCTTCTTATGATTTTACTTCTGTTGAATTCAGATTTGAATTTAAATCTCTCTGTTTAGATTTAATTAGCTCAGAGAAGGAGATTACAGAGCTTAGAAATAGGATAGTTGAATCAGAATTCCTATCTAGTGAAAATGCAAGGCTAGAAGCTGAACTCACTAGATCTACTGAAGAAATTAAATTTCTTAAAATTGAAATAGCCAAATATAAAAGATTAGAAGAATCTCTTAATGGTAGAAGTCTTAAGTTGCTAGAGATTACTAGCATGTCAAACACTAGGACAGGTAACAATAAGCTAGGCTTAGGAGCTTCACCAAGTGAACCCCCCATGGTTCTGAAAAACAATCTTTCCACTCAAGTAAAATTTATTTCAGCTGATGGAATAAAGAATATTGAGCAAGTAATTCAAGTAAACAAAGCTTTAAATAAGGCTAAGAGAGAAAAGAGAAAACAAAAATTTAAAGAAATACAAAAATCATTGAATAACGTTCGACGATCGCAAGCCCATTGGTCGACCGATACTCGACGATCTGGGCATCGATCATCGAACATTGATCGACGATCTGAACAGGATTTTCAAATTAATTATCTGAACCTTAGAAACACTAAGGTAAATAGAAACCCTAGGTTCATTGATCCATCAACTGGATGGAGTATTCCACCTAGGAGATCCTATCCCTTAGGATATAAACCTTAGCCTGCTTATTCTTTCATTTCAAGTTTTAATTATGTGAAGAATAATTGACCCAAGGTTTTCTGGGTCCACAACATCTAACTGTCTGTTTTGCAGGTGAAAACCTATCCAATTACTAAAGACAAATGGTATTTGGATAGTGGTTGTTCCAAATATATGACAGGGAACAAAGACAATCTGTCAAGCTTCAAGGCCAAGGTTGGACCAAAGGTGATCTTGGGGATTCTAGTTGTGGTCAAACAGAAGGGTATGGTAGGTTTACCATTGGAGCAGTGACATTCAAAAGGGTTGCATATGTAACTTGGCTGAAGCACAACTTAATCTCAGTAAGCCAGTTATGTGATGAAGGTTATCAGGTTTCATTCACTGACACTCTTTGTAATATTACTTTAAATAGTAATGTAGTGTTAGTAGGCATTAGACAGGGTAACATTTACTTAGTAGATTTTAATTCAACTCAATCTGAAATTTGCCTATTTAATGAAGTAATCAATAATAACACCTTATGGCATAAAAGGCTTAGCCATGTTAACCTAAAGAATATATCTAGGTTATCTAAATACAACCTTGTTAGAGGCTTACCTTCTTGCACCTACAAGAAGGAAGGTCTATGCAGGGCTTGTCAATTAGGCAAGCAAACCAAAAATTCTTTCAAATCTGTAAATAAGAGTGATTCACCTAGAATCCTGTATTTATTGCACTTGGACCTTTTTGGCCCAATAAAGGTACAGAGTCTAGGAGGGAAATTTTACACTTTAGTGATTGTAGATGATTTCTCTAGGTTCACTTGGGTGTTCTTTTTGAGAACTAAGGCTGATAACTTCAAAGTTCTTACAGAATTTCTGCTATGTGTGTAGACTGAGTATTCTACTCATGTTGCCTTGATCAGAAGTGATCATGGTACTGAGTTTGAGTCTCTTCTCATGCAAGAATTCTGTGAGAAAGAAGGTATCAAAAATAACTTCTCTGCTCCTAGAACTCCTCAATAAAATGGGGTAGTGGAATGGAAAAATAGAACACTAATTGAAGCTGCAGGAACATTGTTGGCAGATGCTAACATACCTCTCTCTTATTTGGCAGAAGCTGTTAGCACAGCTAATAATGTTCTGAACAGAAGTCTAATACATAAGCTTAAGGGTAAAACTCCTTATGAATTACTTAAAGGAAAGAAACCTAAAATATACTATTTTAGAGTCTTTTGTTGTTTAGTGTACATTCACAATAACAACAAAGAATACCTTAGAAAGTTTGAAGCAAAAGCTTCAATGAGAATTTTTCTTGGATATTCCCAAGTAAGCAAAGCTTATAGGGTGTTTAACAAATCAACTTTAAAAATAGAAGAATCTGTGCATGTTTCCTTTGATGAGTCAAAAATGTTTTACAAGGAGAAGGAAACTTCTCCTTCCTCAAACTCATTGCAGGTACCTGAGTTATGCAAGGATCTCACCCAAGAGATTAACCCTCTATCAACTCTTCATATCACTGATTCAGATAGTGATGAAGACACTGTGAAATCAGTTGCTGTACCACCAACAGTTAATCCTATTCCACAAGAGGAATTAATCCAAACTGTTGTTGAAGATAACATCCCACCTACTAATCTTGTCACACTTAGAGAGCATCCTACATCTCAAGTGATAGGTGACATATCAGCTGGTGTGCAAACAAGACAAAAATAAAGACAGGATGTGATGCATGCTTGTTTCCTTTCACAAATTGAGCCCCTCACCATAAAAGATGCTTAGTTATATCCCCAGTGGATCATTGCTATACAAGAAGAGCTCAATCAATTTGAAAGATGTAAAGTATGGACTTTGGTTCCAAGACCAAAAGGCCAACTGATCATAGGCACCAAGTGGGTGTTCAGAAACAAGTTGGATGCCCAATAAACTATTATAAGGAACAAAGCTAGGCTTGTAGCTCAGGGCTACAGACAGGATGAAGGTATAGACTATGACCAAACCTTTGCCCCTGTTGCAAGGCTAGAGGCAATAAGGATCTTTCTAGCCTATGCAGTATATATGAAGTTTAAAATTTTTCAAATGGATTTTAAAAGTGCATTCCTTAATGGTGAGCTAAAGAAAGAGTTGTTTGTTGAACAACCACCTGGTTTTGTCTCTTCAACTCAACCCTCATTTGTTTATGTTTCAAAAAGCTCTTTATGGACTTAAGCAAGCACCCAGAGCCTGGTATGAGACTCTAGCTAGTTTCCTTTTAGAGCACAACTTTGTTAGGGGAGTAGTTGATAGAACCCTTTTTTAAAGCATCACAAGGACACAATCCTGTTAGTTCAAGTCTATGTGGATGACATTATCTTTGGTTCCACTGATCCCAAACTATGCAAAAGGTTCTCAGACCTGATGCACTCTAAGTTTGAGATGAGTAGTATGGGTGAGTTATCTTACTTTCTTGGTCTCCAAGTGAAGCAAGATGTTGATGGCATCTTCATCTCCCAATCCAAATATGCCAATGAATTGGTAAAGAAATTTGGGGTGGTTGATGCTTCAGCAATGCATACACCCATGGCTACAAATGTAGTTATAGATTTTGATGATAAGGGTAAGCCAGTTGATCAGAAAAACTATAGGGCCATTGTTAGTTCCCTATTGTATTTAACTGCAAGTAGACCTGACATAATGTTTGCCACATGCCTGTGTGCTAGATTCCAGGTAAACCCCAAGGAATCTCATTTGATTCTTCTCAAGAGAATTTTGGGATACCTGAAGGGATGTCCAAATTTAGGACTGTGGTACCCAGTTGAATCAGAATTTGAGTTAATTGGATACTCTGACTCTGACTATGCTGGTTGTAGAGTTGACAGGAAGAGTACCTCAGGGACATGTAAGTTCCTGGGAGAGAGATTAGTCTCTTGGTTCTGCAAGAAACAAGCTTCTGTCTCAACTTCAACTGCAGAGGCTGAATATATAACAGCTGCTAGTTGTTGTTCACAGATCCTGTGGATTCAAAACCAACTTTTGGATTATGGGTACACACACAAGAACACAAAAATCATGTGTGACAGTACCAGTGTTATTTCCATAACACAAAATCCTGTGCACCACTCTAGGACTAAGCACATTGAGATCAAACACCATTTTCTAAGAGATTGTGTGGAAAAGAACAAGATCAATCTTGAGTTCATATCCACAGACCTTTAGAGAGGTGATATTTTCACCAAACCCCTAGATGAACAAAAGCATCTGTTCTTTTTGAATCAAGTAGGCATGATAAATGGAATAGACCAAGTGTAAAATTTCTGCATATGTTGAAATCTATTCGAATATAGTCGAATGACGTTCGACCATAGTCGAACAGGTTGAGCCTATCGTCGACCTGTGTTTGATGACGGCTCATTTGTTTATGAAGACAGAGTTGGTCGACCGATTGTTCGACTACTTTGCTTTAGGAAATGATCGTCGAACAATCGATCGACCATCGTTTCTAGTATTTGTTGAAATAGGTCGATGATTGTTGTTTAAATCTAAACCGATGGTCGACCTAGGTCAATAGATCGTGCCTTTTATAGTCGACAGAGCTCGTCATTTCATATTCCTCATTCCTTCTTGAAAGGTTTGACTTGAGCTCTGCCCCGCGCTTTCTACTTTCGTCTCTCTCGTCTTCCCCAACTGAATCAATGGCGATTGCTCCAGCATTGCTGACCGTGATGAAGTTTGATGCCGGCTTCAGCGTCGATTTCGAATCTTTCAGTGCCTGCGATGCCGACATTCTCGAGATGCTACAATTGTGTAAAGATCAAGGACTGGAGAAGCTGATGTCTACCAGGATTAAGATAAATGTTCTAGAAATCAAAGAATGGGTCTATACATCGTCTTCATGCGATGAATCTATGATAGGAACTATCGGCGGCGAGGAGGTAATTTTGACTCCTGCCGTCTTGACCGAGATTTTTGGTTTGATCAATGGACAAGAAGAGTATGAACAAGATACTCAGGAATATAGCAGGATGCTATTAGAGCTAGGACATGCTGAAGGCATTCCTTCCAAATTGCTGAAGATAAGCTTCCCGATGAAGATTAGGTTCTTAGCAGAACTAGTAGGGAAAGTACTATTTGGAAAGCACTATGCGCACGATAACATTACTAGGAAGCAGTTTGCCTTAATGTGTGCTATTGCTAATAGGAAAGCAATCAATTGGGCTGGAATAGTGTTTGAATTAATCAGGAGAAAGAACTCAAAGAAAAAGGTAACCCTTGGAAGGGTGATTGGGATATTTCTGAGAGAGAAATATCCTCAGCTGTTGGGAACAGTCTCAACCTCAATCAATGCAAGCAAGAACATGGACCCCACTCTGTTTATCAAGTGGAGAAGGAATATTCAGAAGCCTTCACCATCTGGGATTGCTCCTGTTCCATCTGAGAACACAAGGACAGTACCAGTCACCCCCCACCTACTTGAAGAAGGCTCTTCCATTCCCTCCATTCCATCTTCATCTGCATTGCCATCCACTTCTATTGCAGTACCATCTACATCTACTGCTATTCTCCATGCATCACCACCAACATCTCCACTCCCTCACACCTTGCTGGGATTTCAAATATCAACATTGATCTTCATGTATCAGCATCTCCATCACCAGTTCACACTACATCTGTATCTACATCTTTTGAAATCTCACCAGCATTCATTGCAAGCATCATGGAGCTAATAACTCCTTCAATCAAATCAATGATTGAAACAGCAATTGCCCCTCTTGTTTCTTCTATTTCATCTCTTACATCCTCCATTGCATCCCTCTCAAATTCTACTGAGCCCTCGTCACTTAGGGGGCCTGAGTTCAGTAGCCACTGAAGTCAGGCAGGGGGAGATGTTCCATGAAGATGTCTCAGGACTCCCTCTGGTCATTCTAGATACAACTTCAGTTCCAGAAGTTCAAGATTCAGAACAAGTTCAAGATTCAGAACAGAGGAAAGCTGAAGTTATAGCTGAAGTTGTACTTGCTTTTTGAGTTTGTCTTGAAGAGATATCTACTCCTACTGTTGCCAAGTATCTAGAAGGAGTTGTTACCTCCTACCTAGATGATTTATGGGAGATAGAGGATTCTACAGGTAACACCATTTCTCAATTCACTGACCTAATGACTAATATGTTAACTAGTGAATACCTTGAGGGGATGATTTTATACCATTTAGAGAATTTGTGTGTCCCTTTGGCTACAGATCTAGTTCAAGGTGCTCAAGAAACTGCTCAAGAAACTTCTCAAGAAACTACTGCAGAAAAACTGGTCCCCAAGATAGTTACAGATGAATCAGAAGAAAAATCAACCATTTGGGATGATACTCCAGGAATAGACCTGGATTTCTTATTGGCACAGGATGCCTTAGAAGAAGAAAAAGAAAAGGCTGCTTTGAAAGCCAAAGAAAAAGCTTATCAAGATGTCATTGATCTATATGATCAACCTCAGTCATCACATTCTGATGATGAGGAGGACTCAGAAGGATCAAAGAAAAGGAAGGTTGCTCAAAAGAAAAGGAAGGCTCCAGCTCAACATCCTTCTAACCCAGATAATGACATCCCTTACTACATCTTGAAAGGGATTGATCCTAAGTCCAAGGACTTCCAGCACTTGATGGGATTGTCTAGAAACCAGCAGAAGAAGAGGAAGAAGAGCAAGAGGTATGATACTCAAGCTCCTAAGTGCACTCCAAGAGGTACTCCTCCTCCTAATGCAGGGGCCTCAGGGAATGTAGCTTCTGATCCCTCAGCTCCTCCAGCCAGATTCACTCCTTCTCAGGCCTATCAGAGAAGAGGAAACCAAGGTTACTAGGGCAGACCCCATCAAGGCCAGCAAAGACAAGAAACTGAACCTAAGGAGCAAGTGAAGGAGATGATTTACCACAAACCCACATTTTCTCCCCCTCCTTCACCTAAAAGAAAAGCTTCACCTCCTAAGGAGAACAAAACTTCTTCCTACAAAAAGCCAGTTCAAAATAAACAAGTGGATTCGAAAGGAAAAGGAGTAATATACTCTGATATGTCTAGTAAGAAATTTATAGAGTTTGCTCCACCCTCCTCTCTTGTTATTCAAGAAGATATAGAACCAGCTTCAGGTCTGTTAGATCTTTCTACCAAGTTTAAAACTGTAAAGCCTCTAGACCCAGCTGATGAGAATGCATATGAAAGTCAAGAGCTTAATCCTGAGTTCAGGATGGCTAGATTTCTTGAATTAGTTGGATCAGCTCAAATCAGAAAAGCAAAAGCTGAAGGAAAAGACATAATAGGTTTAACAACATTGTCAAAATTCAGAGAGAAAGAACTAGATAGATTCCAAGTTAGACCAAAAGTTTTTGATGCCTCAAAATACATGGAAAAGCATCCAGAGGCTGTTGTGCCCAGAGCAGGAGAATCAAAGATCATTGGAGAACAGGACCTGAAGATTTCAAAGAAGGATGCACTTGATCCCAAGAGAATAATTTCCTTCCTTCCTGCCTCTTCTATTTCTAAACCAGACTCTGCTAATGAATAGATTTATTTGTATTGACAATCTAATATGCTTGATGATTGTTTGTGAATTTTTGATATGAAATGTTGCTTAATTGATATGATATGATACACTTTGATCCTAATAGGTTATTGTTGTTTTTATATCTATCTATAGCTTTCTTTTTGTTTTGAGAGACTTGACCCAAATAGGGGGAGATTGTTGGTACCCTAGTTTGGATTTGAGTTAAGTCTTCTCAATTAGTCTCTTGGCCCTAGATTACCACCGACTCCCTCGGCTCCTGTCTCACTTCCTGACGAGGCTAGTCCTCTACCCTTCTCCCATCTCTCCCCTCAGCAATGTGGCCCCGTCACTGATCATTTCTGGCTCCCTGGCCCTGATCCTCAGTTGGCCGCTTCCGGCCTCGAGTAGTGTGCCAATCTGCCTCAATCCTCTTCGCCATCTCAAATATCTGAGGAATAGGCCCATCGGATACGACCAGCAGAGCCTCTCTCAGATCCTCTCGTAGGCCCTTGTAAAACATCTTGGTGTATCTGGCCTCATCCAGCTGATAGGAGTCTGTGAACCGGGCTAGATGATTGAACTCGTGGTGGTACTCTACCACCGTCTTATTGCCTTGCCTCAATTGTAGAAATCTGTCTTCCAGCTCATCTCTGACCTACTGCGGAACAAAATGCTCCAAAAGTGCGGCCCTGAACTCCTCCCAAGCAATCTATGCAACCTCTTTATCAACAAACGTCATGTCCAGTAGTGTCTTCCACCACCTCTTGGCATGGTACTCCAAGAAAGAGACCACCAAAGGCACCCTCTCCTCCCATGCGCACCATATCCCGGTCAGCATCTCATACATGATGTCCAGCTACTCCTCCATCCAAATTGCCAACTCTGTCCCCAAGTAAGACGGGGGGAGAAAGTCCTCGAAAAATACTCAACCAATTTGCCCCCGGGTTTGGCTGCAGAGCCGGAACATGCTGGGCCCTAAAAGCATCCAGTATGGCCGTCAGAGTCTTCCCCATCTCCGACTGCAGGAACGAAGTGGGGACTGAGGGAGGTGGTGCAACATTCGAAGTTTGCTGGACTCTGCCCTGTGGTGTAGGCTGTGTCGGGGGCTGCGTAACAAAAGTCATTTGTAAGTAATCAACTCAAACCTAATTAAAAGTAGACAATTTACATGTGATCCCCCATATGGACACACCACTACTTCCGCTGCTTATTTTGTCCCCAAAATAAACTCGTGCGTGGGTGACCCAGAGTTTGTGGACTGCTACCTTTTCGATTGAGGTCTCCTTTGATACCACTTGTAAGACCCCCTTTTTTCTTTTTAAAACCACGGGGTCTTAGGCCTAGAACAACCATTTTGTAGTGACACCTTCACGCCCGGGAAGGTCGTAACTACAAAGCACCGATCCTGCTGGCCAAAACGATAGCAGAAAGATAGCAAAAGAGTAAAATACATGTCCACAGAAATCACATATATAGTAAACAATCTCCACGAAGGGAGAGTCCACAAATAATAATAAAGGTACTGGAAATAGGGCTCATGCCCGGTACATAAATATCCTCACTACATATCACTCAACGCGGAAGCAAAAACTAAACATCTACTAACGATCGGGACTCATAGTCCCACCTATCTAAACTCCGGTGCTAGATTGTCCCATCTCCAAGCGTACCGACCTCTGGGGCTGCTCCTCTATGCTGGGCTCCACGATCCCCTAAAATGATGTGGTTCAAAAACCATTAGTCTAAAAGACTAAGTCCTATCATCTCCCACCCCTTCCCCCATGGTTCCTAGGCACAGAGCGGGGAGAAGGAAAGGAGAGATAATGAAGGTGGAGAATAACAAAGTAACAAGTGACGACGAAACTAGTCTAGCAGTTCTAAGAGTATATGTGATAGTAATGAAAGTATAAAAGACTGAACATATAATAAGTAACTTTAACTTATTTGATAACACATAAGTTAAGGGATCTTTTACAAGGCTCCTATCATATAAAAAGTCTCATACCAATTTATACGATAAGGTATCAGTTTTCTAGCAAGCATGTATATATCTACAGAATAAAAACCTTAACTTATAAGAACGCTCACGCGAGCTTATAAACCAAGGTATCATTTTGCATGGCCTATTGTATAAAAAGTCCCATACCAATTTATACAATAGGTGTCAAGGGTTAAATGCAATGGTTATGCTATGATATGCAAGTATGCCATGATGTGAATCATGCAAGTGCAACACACCCACTCGACTCTGTGCACACAGACCTTTAGTTCCCCCTTTTCTAGAGCCGAACCTCCCAGGATACCTCCGTAGTGGCAAATTAAAGTGGTGGGTTAGGCCTCGCCCACCTCTAAACCAGTAATTTCACTACCTATCATACCTATCATACTCCTAGACGCTGGTGCACTAAGCGGAGCTCCTACGTACTCTTTGCCTGTTGGTCCACAAAACTTAATTTGGCCAAGTGCAAAACCACACTTGCAGAGTCCATGTATTGGCGTCGGTGCATCGACCCTCCAAAACCGAAGACCCACCACCTTATACTTTATGCACATGCAACCTTATGTATCAGCTACCGAGCCAAAGCTCCCCGGACCATCTTGTCCGTCACAAACAACAACCAAGCCAAAGTTCTCCGGGTCAACCTACCCATAACCAAAACCACCGAGCCTACTGTACGTGTGATCCAACCTAACATCACGAGACATCGAGGTGAGTGAAATTGAATCCCTAGTTATATTAGTTACTCTTGCAGTTTATTTTGCCCACAGTTTCGGTTAGCCCAGGACTACCCAAGGCATACCCGGTGAAGGGTTCTCGAGGGCACTAGGAACTACGATGGGCTGAATCCCAAAGCTCCCTTTCGCAAGGCACTTATTATTGGTTAATACCCCATTCCCGATCCCTTTAGTATTACACTATTTCTAACCCTAATGTATTTTGACCCTGTCTCTCCCTCCACAGGAAAGACGATCTTTCGTCGATCCCAAGCACCAACTAATCTTAAACAACTCTGCAACCTACTCATCCCAACTTCCAATGGTATACTCCAATCCACTTTACTAAAATTAGTAAACCACAATCCTATCTCCCAATAACCATTTTCCATGTTAACACGATTTCCGCAGTTTTACTAAATGCAGACCACCTTATGCTATATGACGTGCATGATAGGAGCCACTTTATCCTCATCCAAACACCCTAAGTTAATTAATGAAGGCCTATCATGACATTTATAGCCTAAGTCCAAAAACTTGGAATTTTCCTAATTTATCTGACATTTTATTTATTTCTCCTAAAAATCCAAATGCCCTAGTTTGAATATGAAGTGGCCCTTATAGTCATGCAAAATGCTCCATAAAATAATAATAAATACTAGGCAGCTAATTAGTCAATAAATTCAAGTCTCCTAATTTTTTTGCAAGGTTTAAACCTCTGTTCCATAATTTTAAATATAATCACATAGTTAATAGCTAAAGAAGCAAGTGATGTAAATAAGCTTCCAAAAATTATAATAAAATTCAAGCATGACTAATATGCCCTTAAATCACTCCTGACCCGGTTTCTAAACTTTTCAGTGAATAATGAGCTCTAATATTTAATTTAAAACAATAATCCACTTTCTTAAATTAATGAAATAACTACTAAAATATTCTTCTAAAAATTATAATAAAATTTCCTTATTGCATATTGACCTAAGTAAATGTTTGCATGAGTTTCACAATTTTCAATCAATCACTGAGCTCTGAATCTATTTTTGAGTATAATTACATTTTTAAACACTTGTGAAGAAAGTGCTGAAAATATACATCTAAAAAATTATAATAAAATTCAAGTATGAGTATATTGACCTAAAATACCCTCTGCCCAATTTTCATAACTCCCTATTGAATAGTGTGATCATAACAAACAAAAGACTATCAAGGGCAATTTCATGTATTATAAAGGAGGTACTAAATTTGTTGTTCTAAAATTACCAATACAATCACCAGAGGCTCTAATTAACCTTATGACCATACTACCCAAGTTTCATAGCTTTTCATTAAGTTTTGATGGCTTATCTTACATGTATAAGGGTTGTGCCCTAAACTAGGGTTAGGGTTTTAAGGGGTTTAACCATCTCAAAATCCACTAATATTCCCACCAGAGGACTTTAACCACCATAGGGTCCTTTCCACCAAGTTTCAAGTCCATATAAAGGCATTTGACCCCAAGCCCTTCTCAATCTCCCAAGGTCCAAACTTATGGTTTGAACTTGGGTCCCAGGGCAATTCTACCCCAAACCACCCCACAACACATATGAGGGTGTTAAATTTTATGTCAAACCAGTGGCCCAAATTTCAGCCTCTCTTGAGGTGGTTTGGCCACCCAAACCCACCAGGTGCACTTTTGACCTAAATACCTCTTTTAGGGCAAAACTAGGGTTTACTCATTTCCTAACTAATTCAAATCTAAATGAGGTGAAAATTTATACAAAACCTCATGATGACCCTAAGGACCACTCACCAAAATTTGGGAGGATTTGGAGGTAATTATGTCTCCTAATTAATTTACCCTAGGATTATTAAATAATTTCTAAAACTATAAAAAACTGATCTCCAAAAATTCCCATTTTTTGGACACGGTTTAGGTATAGGTAAGGGCAACCCTCTGTACAAATTTATGGTCATTTGAACAAGGGATGAAGTGGGGGTACTCACTTAAGTTTCTGTCTAACCCTAGGTATAAACCCCATCTGAATGAGTGCCCTGGTCAAACCAGGGCCCCAAATTGGTTCAAACCAATTTTAAAATAAAGTACACCCCTAGGGATAAAACTTTGATGTTTACCACTTTTTCTGTAGGTGACCCTAGATATTTTTAATAAATTAACACATTAAATATAAATTCTATGACAGAAATGAAATGATATGAATATATAACCTATTGTTTAAATATTCATCAGCACAAATCTTAAAGCACATCCAGTGGCCCCTGATCATCGTCTACCTCCAGCTGATGGCCAGGATCATCCCGACCTAAGGCCTCTTCCAGCTACCATAGTCAGGCATCCGACCACCTCCCTGGCCGGCCACCGCCACCACCACCTCCGTTGAGGTGGTGGACATCGCTGAGCGGCGGCACGGCCTCCGGAGGGGCAAACTCCGGCGATCCCGCAAGTTGATTTTTCTCGGAAAAACTATAAAAATTAAAGCTTGGATCTGGCTCAATTGAGCCCGAACCTCATCCTAAATGAAAGCTATGATCTACCAATAGAGTAAGGAGAGGAGGAGGACCTTTGTGGTGGACTGGAGTCGCGCCGATCGTCGCGTCGTCTTGGTGGTGGTGGCACCTCTCGAGTTTCTGCAACTACAAAGTGGAATGGCTCGAATTATTCAGGTAAGTGGTGGGAAAAACTCCTCTCAGGCCCCTGATTATGTTTAATGCCTCAGTTAGGGAGGGGAGAGGCCAAGTAATCAATGGCCATTAATGGCCATGAATATCCTTTCTCGACCCTGGTGGTTCACTGCATTCAGTCAGTGGAAAAGCCTGGAAAGGATCTTGATCTTCTCAGTGCTGTTAGGGGAGATGAATCAAGTAATGAAGGGTGGTCCTTGGCTTCCCTATGCCATGAATGGCTTTAACCCATTTTCTCTCTCCTCCATTAAAGAGAAATTGAAGCTTTCTCTCTCCTGCCCCCTCATGGCCGAAATTGTTCATCACACTAGCCTAATGGTAGCCCACTAATTCCTAATATTAAATGATTAATAGGTGGTTAGCCCAAGTGAATAGGGCTTGAGCTTTGGTTAGTCCATTTGGGCTCAGTTGACATAAACTAGACTAGGGTCGACCTTGGTAATTTTGACCTTTTGGGTTGACCCCAATGGGTCCTTGGTGACCCATCGACCTCCCCTATGGCCTAGGTAGGGCTGAGAAGGGTTATATGTGCACTTGGGGGTCTCTTGACCCTTAGGAAGGGCACTTTGACCAAGTTAGGGCTAGAGTTGACTTGGGTCAACTCAGGCTCTAGGGTTGACCTCAATGGATCTTTAGTGACCCATTGACCCCACTTTAGGTTGGAAGACCTTGGTAGGGTTGGTTGGGCTCATTAGGGCACATTACCCTTAGTTAGGGCACCTTGCCTAATTTAGGCCTAGGATGGTCCTAGGTCAACTTGGCTACCCTAGGTTGGCTCCAATGGACCCTTAGGGACTTTCAATATATTAGTGAGGCCATGGTGGGGTCTTGGAGTCATGGTGAAGCCTCATGATCATCCTAACCAGGGTTTCATGAATCTACTATTTGCAGACCATAATGATCTCACCTATATTCCAAGGTCCACTTGATCTCATTGGGCTTCCTAGGGTTTTGTCATGACCTAGTCATGACAAAATAACTCCTAGGGGGTATAGTTGTCTGAGGGATGTTACTTGGCCAAACAGTAGGCTCAAGAAATTGTCTCTTTAAAGCTTGCTGCTTCAGAATCAGCAAAATTACTGGATCTGAAGATGCTGGAAGTTAGCAAACTGAAGAATGTGACAATCATTCAGATGAGCACCATAACCTTCAAGAATAACCATATCAGGAATCTTGAAGGAAAGATCCAAAAGGAGAGGGAACTAGTGGGTAGCTACTCCAAGCCTAGCGCAGTGTTGCCTTTGATAGACTCATTCTCCTCCCAAAAGGGAAAGAAAGAGTTGGAATTCAAGGGAAGGACAAGAGCTGCTAATCCTAAGGGAAAGGGAAAAGCTCAAGTGGATCCACTAGCCTCTAAGCCTCCTGTAAAATTTGTTAAAGTGCAATTTCCTTCCAACAGCCATGACCATAAGAGTATTTATGGTCACTGGAATCATGCTTGACCATCTTGTGTGAATAAAGATGTTCTACAATATGGTGGCAATTATAGCAAAGGTGCAAGTACCTATGAGAAAATTAAAATGGCCCATCCTGGTCCATTTGTGTTCGGTGAAATAGCCCCTTCAGTCAAAGGTAAAGCTGCAGACTTTTCTCAAATTCCTCCAGCGCACTCTAATACAAAGGGTAAGGCTATCAATAGACCTGACCTGGGCATTTCTGAGGCCATCAAGGGTATGCTTTCTGGAAAAAAAAAACTACTGCTAAAAGGGCTCAAGATATCCCAAGCACTTCTACTGCCAGACCCACCACTTGTTAGACTAGAGCTTGAAAACTATGAAATAAGACTGCTACTACTCCTTTTAGACCCAGAGTTACTGTCAACACAACCACTAGGCCTGCTCCGAAAAGAAGGTACAACATCCATGGGTGTTGATGTTGTGGCAAGGTAGGCCACTTTGTTGTTGAGTGCTGGCACAATCATAGTGTACAAAGAGCAAATATCAGCTTGCCTGTCAGAAAAGCTGCTGGCAGGAAGAATTATTTTCATTCTAACATGCACCAAGGGCCCAATAAAAATTGGGGTCCTATGGTTAACTAATGTGTGTTTTGCAAGTTAGTCCAAGTACTCATACCTCTATATGGTACTTGGACAGTGGATGTTCTAGGCACATGACTGGAATAAGGAGCATGCTAAAGGATTATGCTCCAGTAAAGAATGGACCAAAGGTTATCTTTTGTGGGTCAGAAAAAGGGGTGACTAGAGGTTATAGTATGATCTCTAATAGCATAGTCACTATCACTATGGTAGCCTATGTTAAAGGGTTGCAACATAACCTGATAAGCATTAACCAACTATATGATCTTGACTATGACATAGTATTCCACAAGGATGAGTGCCAAATTAGGAGGTTAAGTGACCAAGAGGTAATCTTAATAGGCACTAGGAGTGGAAATGTGTACTGTTTAGATTTCCTATATTCTAGCAAAGACTCACTTGTATGCCTTGTTGTAGATGAAAAAGCCTCTTCTTGTGTCTAGTGGCACAAGAGGCTAGCCCATCTAAATTATAGGACCATGGGCAAGCTGTTCAACAATAAGCTGGTTAGGAATGGGCCCTAGTCTATATGAACTAAGGAGGGTATCTGCTCTGCATGCCAAAAGGGCAAACATACTAAGACCTCCTTCAAGAGCATTATCACCAAAGACTCAGTGAGGTTCTTATACCTCCTGCATATGGATCTGTTTGGTCCTATGCCAATTCAAAGTCTTGGTAGGAAAGTCTACACCCTTGTGGTTGTTGATTACTTTTCTAGATTTACTTGGGTGTTTAAGGAAGAAATCTGAAACCCTTGATGTCTTTCAGACATTTGTCAAGCAAATTCCGAATGAATTCAACAGCACTGTGGTCAAGATCAGAAGTGACTATGGCACTGAGTTTCAGTCTGAGTGCATGACAAAGTTCTGTGAAGAGCTAGGAATTCATCAAGAATTTTCCTCTCCTAGAGCACCCCAGCAAAATGGAATTGTTTAGAGGAAAAATAAGACTCTCATAGAGGCTGGTAAAACCTTACTAAGTGACTCATCCCTCCCAGAATACTTCTGGGCTGAGGCTGTTAACACTACATATTATGTGCTTAATAGGTCTTCTATCACCAAGAGCTACAAGAAGACTCCCTATGAGATCTTGAAGGGAAAAAAACCAAATCTGAGCTATTGTAGGATCTTTGGCTGCAAGTTCTATGTGCCCAACAATGGAAAAGTCCATTTAACTAAGTTTGCTGCTAAGTCCCATGAAGGGATCTTTGTTTGGTACATCACTCGTAGTAAGGCACATAGAATCTACAACTTAACTACCCAAGTTGTAGAAGAGTCAATGCATGTTTTTTTTGATGAATCAAACATGGTTAACTGTGAGTTGCCAAGATCCTCCTCTTATAGTATTATAGGTATATAGTGGATGATGGACAAGCTAACCATCAAGGAAGTTACCCCCACAGTCCAAGAAAATGATGATGGACTGCCTACTCCAAGGGAAGGGGACAACATACCTGAAGAAAATAAATACCAGCTAGCTGAAAACCATGAAGATCAGCAAGCTATAGCTAGATAGCCTCCAGCTATTAGGTATTTAAGGGACCATCTAGTACACCAAATAATTGGTGATGCAAATCATGGAGTCCAAAATAGAAGTAGGAGCATGAATACAACTATCTACTCAAGCTTCCTGTCTCAAGAAGAGCCAAAGAAGTTTGAAGAAGCAATCAAGGACCAGTTCTAGATTGGAGAAATGCAACAACTAGACCAATTTAAGAGATGTAAGGTATGGAAGTTGGTCCCTAGACCACAAGTATAAAATGTTATAGGGACTAAGTGGATCTACAGGAAAAAGTTGGATCAAGATGACATTATTGTCAAGAATAAGGCTAGACTGGTGTCTAAAGGCTACAGGCAAGAAGAAGGCATAGACTTTGACCAGACCTTTTCCCCAGTAGCTAGATTGGAATCCATAAGGATCTTTCTTGTATTTTCAGCCCATCAGGGATTTAGAGTCTACCAGATGGATATCAATTCAGTATTCCTGAATGGGGACCTAAAAGAGGAAGTATATGTGGATCAGTTACCATGTTTTGTAGATCCTAACTCTCCTAATTTTGTTTATAAGCTTAGAAAAGCTCTATATGGGCTAAAGAAAGCCCCTAGGGCTTGGTATGAAACCTTCTCCAGCTTCTTAATTGAGAACAAATTCCCAAGAGGGAAGATAAACAAGACCCTATTCATAAGGGAATCAAAGGGCAAGCTTATCCTTGTCTAGATATATGTTGATGGCATTATCTTTGGATCTACTGATGACAACCTTTGCATGAAATTTGCTAAACTTATACAAGGGAAGTTTGAAATGAGCAGCATGGGTGAGCTCCAGTTTTTCTTGGTACTCCAAGTAAGATAGACCGATGATGGCTTGTCCATATCCCAGTCCAAGTTCACTAGGGAGCTAATCAAAAAGTATGGTATGGAGAATGCCTCTACCATGAGAACTCCCATGGGATAAAGTGTGCCAATATGCAAAGATGAGACAGGCATACCTGTTGATGAGTCTTTGTATAGAGTGATAATTAGCTCCCTTCTATACCTGACTACTAGTAGGCCTGACATCATATATGCCACATGTGTCTATGCTAGGTATCAGGCCTGCCCTAAAGAATCTCATTACTCTGCTATAAAGAGAATCTTGAGGTATCTTAAGGGAACACCAGATCTTGGCCTATGATACCCTATAAATAGGGATTTTGATCTAATTGGATTTTCATATGTAGATTTTGTAGGTTGCAAAGAAGGCAGGAAAAGCACTACTGGAACCTGTCAGTTCTTAGGAAGAAGGCTAGTTTCTTAGAGCAGTAAGAAGAAAACTAGTGTGGCTATATCCACTGCTGAGTCAGAATATATATCAGCTGGTAGCTGCTGTGCTCAGCTGTTGTGGATCCAACATCAGCTCCAAGATTAAAACCTTCAGGTAAGTAGAACTCCTCTCTACTGTGATTCTATAAGTGTTATTTTTATTGCTAGGAATCCTGTCTCACATAGCAGGACTAAGCATATAGAAATAAGATATCATTTTATTAGGGAGCATGTGGAGAAGAAAGACATCATTCTTGAGTTTGTCTCCATAGACAAGCAAGTGGCTGATATCTTCAATAAACCATTAGATGAAGCAAAGTTCAACACCCTCAAATTTGAGTTGGGTATACTGAACTTGGAATAGCTTCAGGCACTCCCTTTTGCATTTTTTAGTGCTGGTATTGTTCCTCTTGATGGACATACAGACTCCCAAGTAGTATAAGTTCTCTAATGCTTCTACTGAGGGGGAGTAAGTTACTCTAGAGAGAAGAGAGAAGGTCATCTAATGGAAGGGCCAGCCCTCATCTGCCTATTCTGCAGAAGTTAAAAAGGGTGAGAGAAGAGAGAAGGTCCTAGCAAGGGGGAGTCAGTCATAGCAAGTGGGAGAGATGGAAAAGGAGAAAGAAAGACATGTGGCACTCAAGTAAACCTTGCAGCAAAATAGGGGGAGTAAGTGATGCTCACCATACAGGAAATGAGGTACATTTACTTATAGATTATTAGAATTTCAATTGTTATTTGGTTGTATAGGTTGTGTGTATAATTGATCAAGGAAAGAAATCATTTTTTTATAAGGGTTGATAAGGGTTTGACTTCTTCAAATAGGAGGAGATTGTTGGGTCCATTGTTCCCAATATCCCTGATTTGTGAGAAGTCAAATAGGTCAATGATACACACATCAACTATATTTGATGTGCATTTGAGGTTTTGAGTAGAGGTTGTCCATATCACATTGATTGGACATGTCGACACAATAAGTGGTTGCTAGACATATAAAAAATTGACTAAGTCCACAGGAGTTGAGTGGAGCAAGCTCACTCAATACCACAGGTATGGACTCAATATTATCTAGTAAAAATTTGCCTAAGTACAAAAGCATTGAGTGAGGACAGCTCACTCAACGTCATATAACATATAACATTGAGTTTGTCTCAGCCTAACTGAAAAATAGCCAAAAATGTGGCTAATTCCATAGGCGTTGAGTGTAGTCTACTCACTCAATACCATACAGTAAAAAGGCTGTGAGTCAGGCTGAGTCAGTCTAAACTAGAGAAATTGGCTGAAATAACTCCACAGGTGTTGAGTCTAGCTTACTCACTCAACGCCAGATAATATAAAAATTCGGTTAAGTTGTTTGGCGTTGAGTGGAGCTTACTCTCTCAACGCCAAGACACAGAAATATTTACTAAGGCAAATAGCGTTGAGTAAGGCAAGCTCACTCAACGCTCTCAACGCCTTGAAGCAGAAATTTTGCTAATTCCAAAAGCATGGACTTCTTGACTTTCGTCGAGCTTAGCTTTGTCGAACTAAGATCTACGTTCGTCGAACTGAGCCAAATTACTAAGATTAGCATGGAGTTCGTCGAAGTCAGTTCAACCTTTCGTCAAACTAAGCCCACAGTTCGTCGAACTGAACCTATACTTTCGTCGAACTGAGCACGATGTTCGCCGAACGGAGCACAACTTTCGTCGAGCTCAATACTTAGAATTTTTTCTAAGTGTTGTGGTATTGAGTGATACCTACTCACTCAATGCCTTTGGTTCTGATGATTGAATTTTGTCTAAGTCAAGAGATGCTGAGTCATGCTGATGTCAGCAATGTCAAATTGTCAACAAAAATTCAAATGGTGCGGAATTACTGCCCGAAATGTTGGCGTCCAGCTATCATCATATTCTGCACTTTCCAAGGAATATTTCCATCATAAAGTGTTGGGGCCCACACACAGTAAGGTACCATTAAATCAAGATTAAATGGAAAGCATGCGCTGGATGGCTTAATCCCAGCCATCAATCCTGGTGGTGGAACCCACTGCTCAATTGCCCTTCAGAGTATAAAAGGGAGTAAATCGGCCAGAGTAATTAATCAAATCGATTCCTTGTCTAGGTTTTCTGAAAACGAGAAGAAGGGCGGGCAAACTTCATCTTCTTCCTCGCCATTTTCGTTGAGCCTGAAGAAGTGGTCATGCACAGAGAACCTTGTTGTGAAGGAGATAGCTGGAGTAATTACCATTTGCAACAGCAGGATTAGAATTTATTCTAAGGTCACAGATCTACAAGATTCTGTAGAGGGAAGGTTAACTGTTTGAAGAAAGAATCTACTGCCTACCGGTTGTCTTCAATAGCAATTGGTTGGAATGATATCTACTCAGTCTAGGAAGAAGGAGACACTGAGATCTTGCTCTAATGTCTAATCATCTCATTCTTTATTTCTTCTTTTGTTTAGATTCTTTGTTAATTTGTAGTTGTAAGACTAAATTATAAAAGCTAAGGTCTTTGTGACCTTTGTTTGGCTTTGTGCCTGGTGAAAGTTCTTTGTGACCTGTGGCTTGGCTTAATGACTAATTATTAGGTATGTGACCTGTGTGGTCCTGCAATATATGTGATGTAAATAATTAAGTAGCTGAGTTTTGGAGGGGGAGACGAATCTAACATACTATTAGATAGGCGCAGAGGGACAACGGATGTACCCAAGATTGAGGAACCACTATAAAATTATTGTGTCGTCTGTGAATGTTCTTGAAAGCTGATAATTAACCTAATCACAGGCACAAAAATCAGAAAATAAGTTAGAAAACTTAAATAGAAACAAAAACCTATTCACCCCCCTAGGTGTTTAGCTAACCTTGAAAACAAGACTTTCAGAGTTCAAGTGGAATTCTAGAGTTTCCCATTCCAAAGGGAAAGGCAAAGCTCATGTAGTGCCTCAGGCCACCCTTCATAAGGTAATCCTCCCTTCCAATAGGTATGACCAAGACTGCATGTATGGTCACTGTAAGAATGGGAATTCTCCTTTAAGAGTACAAATGTACCTTATAATGGAAGAAGGAAGGGCATGGGTTTGAGTGCACAGAAGGCTCCCCATGAAGAAGTCCAAATGGCTCATAATGGACCATTTGTATTTGGTGCTCCAGCCCCCATACTTAAGGAGAAGACAGTGGCCTATTCTCAGGTTCTTCCAGCAAAAACCTAGACCAAGGGTAAGTCAGTTAGTAAGGCTGACTTTGCTAGCTCTAAGTACATTAATAGCATATCAACTACAAAGAAGCCTGTTATTTTGAAACTCAGAGTAAGCCAAGTACTACTACTAGCAGACTCACCTTTAGTTAAATTCTTACTGAGAGAAATAAGAAGGCTACAACACTCCCCTATGAACAGGTAGCTAGTTATGGCTTGCACTCTTCAAAGACTGTTTATAAGAGGAGATATAACATCCATGAATGTTGGTGTTGTGGCAAAGTTGACCACTTTGCCAAAGATTGTTGGCACAACCCTAGTGTGCCAAGGGCAAGGGTGAGTCTTCCTGACAGGACTACTGTAGTTAGACATATGCATTTTTATACTAATCAAAACTAGGGCCGAATTCATTTTGGGGTCCTAAGGTATACTAATCTGTGGTTGCAGGATAGTCCAAGTGCCCATACCCCTATGTGGTACTTTGATAGAGGTTGCTCTAGGAATAAGACTAGAATAAGGAGCTATCTTAAGGATCATACTCCAGTGAGGTATGGACCTAAGATCTGTAGTTTGGAAGTTGGAAATGGATATAGACCATCAAGGATACTCCTTCTACTGCCCTGGAGGAAAAGTATGTAATGCGCTTTCCTAAAGAAGGATAAAGTATACCATTCCTTGGTAAAGACCTTCAAGTGGCATCTGACTGGATAATCAAACCAGCAAAATCCAGCCTTTGAAGCTCTATGATGTCTGATTGGTGGGATATAGTGCTGCTACCACCTCAGTAGAATTGTGAGGAGAAGAACAAGCAGGCTTTACTCATCACAGAGTAAAGTACATGATGCATCTCTTCTAAGAGCAGTAAGAAAGAGGCACATGATCCTCAGCTGATGAGTCTTTAAAATGGTATCCTCAGCTGAAATGAATTTCAAGTGGTATCGGTTGTTTGAAGAAATAGGAAGAGAGATGTATGCTCAAGTTTCAGTATCATATGAACCTGCAGCAAAGAATGTCCAAGTCAGTTGCTACCAATCAGAGAACAATTCCGCTAAGGTAGAAGAAATGGTAACTAAAAGTATTGTGAATAGGATTTGTGCAAATATTGAGGGGGAAGACTGACAAGCTAGATGCTCCAGTTGAGGGGGAGCTAGTACAGTCTGGTATACTGGACAAGCTTGAGTCTTACCAATAAAATTGGTGTAAGCAAATCTCCAGCACCAAATAGATCAAAAGAAGACTGCTGCAGATCAGACAGCTGGAGCCAGAGGCAAATCTATTATTGAAGAAGAGGAAAAGATCTGGCTCAGCAAGAAGAGACTTTGTAGGGTGCAAGGAAGTTGCTATACACAGTTGTTGTGGATCCAGTATTAGCTTCAGGTCTACAATATCAAGATAAATAATACCCCTTTATATTGTGAGTCAACTAGTGCAATCTCCATTATTAGGAATCCTATCACTTACAGCTGGACTAAGCATATTGAGATAAGGTGTCATTTTATTATAGAGAAGGTGGAGAAGGAAGACATTAGTCTTAAATTTATGGTCAATAGGAGAAAGGAAGATCCTCTAGTAAGGTAAAAAGTACACCTTAAAATGGGAGGAGAAAGGGCATGAGGTTGAGTGCTTTGAAAACTCCACATGAAGAAATACAAATTGCCTACCATGGGTCAATTGTGTTTTGTGGTCGAACCCACACACTCAAGGGAAAGGAAGTTGCATCCTCCCAAAAACTTTTAGCAAAGATGATAGGAGTCGGCAAGACTGTAAGAAACACTCTGATGTCATCAACACCATGTCAGCTACAAAGAAGACATCTGTTGCTGACAAATAGAAATAGTCAAGTAAGCTTGTTTACCGTCAAGCTTTCCACTAAATTGTAGCTAACAGAAACAATAAAAATGTTGATATCATTTCTGCTCAACAAAAATATTCTGCTACCTCAAAGAATGTTCAGAAGAGAAGCTACAACATCCATGAGTGCTAGTTCTATGGCATGATGGGACACTTTGCCATTGATTGTCGGCACAACCCTAATGTGTCAAATGTAAAGATGAGCTTTCCTGCCAAGATTATTGTTG
The DNA here is from genome assembly GCA_039513925.1 of Platanthera zijinensis. Classification (NCBI taxonomy): domain Eukaryota; kingdom Viridiplantae; phylum Streptophyta; class Magnoliopsida; order Asparagales; family Orchidaceae; genus Platanthera; species Platanthera zijinensis. The sequence goes on along the minus strand of CM077079.1, from coordinate 240,770,509 downwards.
GTAGAAATATTCCTTATTATGATAATAAGAACAAAGATCCAAAATTTCTTTGGGTTCCTGAGGTAAATTAAATCTTTTTTGCAGGTATGTCTAAGCACCAATCAAATGCCTATCTGGTACTTGGGCAGTGGTTGTTCTAGACATATGACTGGAACAAGGAGCCATCTGAAAGAATTCACTCCAGTAAAGAATAGACCCAAAGTTATCTTTGGAGACTCAGATAGAGGAGTGACAAAAGGCTATGGTATGATCACCAATGGCATAGTCACCATCACAAAAGATGCTTTTGTGGAAGGATTACAACATAATTAGATAAACATAAGTCAACTATATAATCTAGGCTATGTCATTGTTTTCCACAAGGATAAGTGTCTAATCAAAAGGCCAACTGACCATTAAATAATTCTGACTGGCACTAGGAGTGGGAATATTTATTTTCTAAAATTTCTTTATTTAGATTCCAAGTCTTCAGTATGCCTTATAGAAAATAAGAAAGACTCTGACTGTGTGCAATGGCACAAGAGTCTTCCTCACTTGAACTATAAGTTTATCAACAAACTCTTCACTAAAGGTTTGGTAGGAAATGGACCTAACTTGAAATGCACCAAAGAGGGAATTTGTCATTCATGCCAAAAGGGAAAGCAAACAAAAACCACCTTCAAGAGAAATGGGTCCAAGGATTCTAAAAGGTGTCTTTACCTTCTTCATATGGACTTATTTGGTCGTATGCCAATTTATAGTCTAGGTAGGAAAGTCTATAATTTTGCGATAGTTGATGATTACTCCAGATTTACTTGGGTATTTTTTAAAAGAGAAAGTTTGAAACCTTGGATAGCTTTGTGACCTTTGTCAAGCAAATTCAAAATAAAAAAGGTTGCACTGTGGTCAAGCTCAGAAGTGACCATGACACAAAATTTTAGTCTGAATGCATGACTAACTGTAACGCCCCCGATTTTCCTGCGTTTATTTGTATTCTCGTTGGCATTACGATGACGCATTTCCGTGGCTTGTGCCATGTGTGGAGTATGGTTTAGCTCCTTAGAACTGAGTGCCCTGTTTGGTAGCCTGTTGGCAAGATCCCCCTAGCAAGCCGAGTCGTTTTGGGTGACCCGGTGTGGCCTCTCGGGGGGATGTTTGAGTTTGGCTTTATTTGGGTATAACTCGGGTTCTGTTCGTCGAAAGTTAATTTCGACTTCGCCGTTGTGTTCGTAGCATGGGTATTTAGCTACGGTGCGAATTTCGTCGAATTCCGAGGTGATTCGGTTTTCGTGTCGTTTGGTGTGTTAATAGTATTTGTGATCAATTAATTAAATTGATTTGGCTGAATATTAAATTCTTGCGGGAGAATTTATTAAGCATTTATTTTCCTTGCTAGGTGGCGGCCGTGTATTGGCTTACCTTTTTTTGGTATTCGCTTATTGTAATTAAGCGATTAGGCGTTTTTAAGCGATTAGGCGTTTTTAGGGTTCGGTTTTTAGGCTGAACCGGTGGGTTAGCTTTAGTATAAAAGCTCTGTTTAAGAAGTGACAACCCACTTCTTCTTCTTTTCCTGAGAGAGAAACCGTCGGCTTGTTCTCGGAAGGACAGAGGAGAAAACTGCCCGTCCTGTACCTCCTTCGGTCAGCGATTCCGGGCTTGTTCGTGAACGGAATTCGATTCCGAAAACGGCGTTGGCTTGCTCTCTCCGAGATCTTCGTTTCGACGGTAAGATATTTGATTTTCATGGAGTTTTGATGAGATTTGGGTTTTCGGTTTTGGAGTTTTCTGCCATTAATGGCCGTGAGATTAATTCTAGGTGCTGCGGTTGTTCGTTCCGTGTGAAGAGGAGGAGAGCCGTCCGTGCTTCGCCGAAAGTTGAGGCAAGTGGTATTCTTGCCCTTGCCAAGTTTCTTTTTTTGAATTATTCTTGCTGTATTTGAAATCCCTGTTAGCCCTAGGGTAGAGGCCTTGTTGTTCTCTTTTTCTTGCTAACTATAGGATTTAGTTCTTCCTATTTGAACCCCCCTACTTGTGCGGTTGGAACCCAACCTTGCCGGCGTGATGCCGTTTATCTTTGCTCAGATCTTTGCTCTGGTTTGGGTGCAGCCGAGAGGAAGTGTTAGGAGAGGGGGGTGATTTCTTTTCCCGAATTTGCTAAGTGTATTACTCGAGTGGTGGCTTTGAGATACTCGAGTAGTGGGTTAAGATACTCGAGTGGTGGCTTTGAGATACTCGAGTAGTGGGTTAAGATACTCGAGTGGTGGCTTTGAGATACTCGAGTAGACGGCATTAACTCGAGTATTAGCCTTTGAGTACCGGAGTAGTAGGTAACTACTCGAGTAGGGGTTTTGGTATACTCGAGTAGTAGGTAACTATTCGAGTAGGGGATTTGAGTTACTCGAGTAGTTGGTAACTACTCGAGTAGGGGTTTTGGGTTACTCGAGTAGTGGACTCGAGATACTCGAGTAAGTGGTTTGGTTTACTCGAGTAGTAGGCATCTACTCGAGTGCAGGTTTGTAGTTACGCGAGTAGTGGTTTTAGCATACTCGAGTAGTAAGCAACTACTTGAGTAGCGGGTTGGGGTACTCGAGTAGTTAGTAATTACTCGAGTGCTGGATATGTTTGTATACTCGAGTAGTAGGTGACTACTCGAGTAGAGGGTTGAGGTACTCGAGTAGTAGGCGACTACTCGAGTAGAGGGTTGAGGTACTCGAGTAGTAGGCGACTACTCGAGTAGAGGGATGAGATACTCGAGTAATAGGCAACTACTCAAGTACTGGAAATTCCCTGCCTTTTTTGTCTTAGAATCGTTCGACTATCGTCGATCTCTGAATGGAGATCGTCGATCTCGGTTTCTGCCTTAGGCCGTTCAACTATCGTCGACCTCCGGTCGACAATCGTCGAGCTCCGTATCACCTTAGTGGGATTGTGGTTAGAGTTTGGTTTTGGCTTTAAGTGAGGCTAGCTCACTCAACGCCAAAGTTTAGGTAGGCACTGAGTGGGTCTCACTCAGCGCCTTGTCGTGTTGATTCTTTTCAACACTCTTCCTTTACCTTGTTTTTCGTTCCCGAGTGGTTTTCTTGCTATATTTCTGGTATTTCCTTGTCGGCCATTTTCTTTACCTTCTTAAAGGCCGAATCGTGGGGCGTGGTTAGTAGTGGTGGTTTATAGCTCTTCAGGGGGGTGAAGTTGTGAGACATAGCCAAGGCCACTCTTGTTTTTCGTGCTCCAGGTACGGGCTGGGCATGTGTGGGTGGAAGGTCCCTTGTGTTTTCACGTGTAGACCCTCGAGCTTGTTGACTTGGACTTGGTGAATGGAGGACTGAGTTTGCCTCCAATCCGGTTCCTCGTTGTTTGTTTTTGCTACTACCACTCTCCATAGTTTAGGGTGTTAGAAGTTCCTTCCTTGGTAGCTTGCAGCACTTTTGGCTCTTGGTAGCCTAGTAGGCCCGACAGGATGTTGCTCCTGAGTTGGGTTGTTGCTGTTTTCTTTGCTCGTTGTGCTTTTCTTGTTGTCCTGTTTTGGACAGTTATGACTCTTTCTACTGCATGTTTTTTAGTTACTTCTTCCTTTTGGTTGACATTTACATGCAGTTGTTTTTACCTTATTGCTTGCTGAGGTATTCTGTTTTCTTTTGGAATACCCCAGGTTCTGAGCCTTAGCCAGTTGGGTGGCTAGTTTGCAGTGGTGGTGTTGGTGGTCTCTTGGACTTTGGAGTTCCGTTTGCCGTGTTGGTGAGGTAGTTTTTCAGTACATTCTTACAGACATACATATGTGTTAGTGGGTTCGTGTCAAGTTGTTGGCGCCCACTGGTAGTTGTTGCCTTTGTACTGGATATATTTACTTATGCTGCTACCATTTTCTGGAGATAGTCTACTTGCTCTGAGAAGGATTTATTCTAGGTGGCTAGTTATTTTCAAACCATAATTATTGTTATAAATAAAGCTCATGATTGGTATGTTTCTATAAAACTTAATCACTATTTTTCAAACAACGTATAAAGACCGTTTTCTTATATATTATATAAATTAAATGTCGGGTCTTGCATAGCATGAGTGGTTCTCTTGGGACCCTTATGCGCTCTTTAGGGTGTAAAACCTAATTAAAGTATTTTTCTTTCTGCAGCGTATAAATATAGTTTTCTTTTGTGGACTATGTGATCCACTGAGCCGAGGGATACGGTCTCTAAAACATAACTGATTTTCTATTCATTAAGCACATGATTTTCTTGCATAGGGATTGTAGTTGGTTTGCCTGAGCGTCAGCAGTTATCCCCTGCTTGACGTGGCATCATGGCGCGTATTTTCTCATACTCTGATGTTTCTAAATTCGGAGAAAAAGCGGGTTGTGACAGTTGGTATCAGAGGGAGGTTGCTTGACAAGTTAGTTGAGCAACCTTCCTTGGTTTGCTTTAGTAGTTCAGCATCATGTCATTCACACATCGATATGTCATCAGCACGTCTTGGCAAAAGCACGAACACTACACTCATGGCATAACATGAAGTATACGAGGCATATTATGTAGTATGGGATGCATAATATGTGTTCGTATATGGATCCACCATAGGGGCTACATGTGAGGGTTATGTAGTATGGGATGCATAACCTCACCACATGACTGCGACTAGCACGTTTCTTTTTCGTTGCATGGGAATGTTATGTAGTATGGGATGCATAACATTTTCATGCGTACGCCGCTCATAACATGCATTTGGGCCTTTTTAGAATGCATAGTACAAACATGCATAGCATATCATTGCATAAGCACAACGTGCCAAGCTAAAGATTTGCAGGATGACATATGTACACACATAAGTTTTCAAAACAAAATAAGTCATGCATTCCCGATCTAGGCACGAGAGTTAGCAAGGTGATGGTTAACTATCCTAGGTTAGGGCATGTCATCAAATTTTTGTTAAAAAGATAAACTCTCAGAGCAAGTTTAGCAGCTTTAAGCCTATATCTATATATGTATGGTCTGTACTTGTGTTTGGGTTCTAGTCGTTGATTGGGGATCTGATTTAGGGTGGTTATGATTTTAGGATGGCTAGGCGACCTGCGACGCGTTCGACTCCCCTGTCTGAAGGTGAGTCATCCGTAGCTCAGAATGGTGCGGTGATCGAGAGTCTGCGTCAGAGTAGCGAAGCTATGGGCAGACAGTTGGAGGAGGTGCGAGCCCAGATTCAGTCTTTGGTGGAAGTTGTGGCAGGGCAGGCTCAGGGTGTGCAAGTTCCTGCTGGGGGGTTAGCTGTTCCTCCTCCCCCTGCACTCGTGAGACCTCCGGTAGTGGTGCCAGTGGAGATGGTCTTCATCTCGCAGTTTCAGAGGCTGAGCCCTCCCACTTATGATGGGAAGGCATATTTCATGGTTATTGATGATTGGCTAATCTCCATGGAGGAGATGTTTTCATATTCAGGGATTGCAGGTGACCAGAGGGTGATGCTAGCCACCTATCAGCTTAAAGGATTGGCTAAGAGTTGGTGGCTAAGAGAGAAGGAGAGCTTAGTAGCTGGATGCTCTTGGGAAATGTTTAAGGAGATGTTGTTGAGGAAGTTCTTGCCTTCGGTCGAGCGTGACCGCCTCATGAATGACTTTCTCTATCTGAAGCAAAGGCAACTCACGGTGGGTGAGTATGAAATAGAATTTAGTAAGTTAAGCCGTTTTGCCCCTGCTTTGGTCAGCGTTGAGGCTGATCGAGTTAAGAGATTTCTTGGTGGTTTGAGGAGCGAAGTGCAGCAGTTGACCAGTGCTTATGGGTCAGTGACTTATGTTGGAGTCGTAGAGGCTGCTCTTAAGGTTGAGGCTATTGAAACGGCAAAGAGCAGAGGCCAGCAGATGAGAAAGGACAAGAGAAAGTCTGTGGAGGGGAAGAATCCCCTGGTACCCAATGCTGTTCCGGGAAAGAGGAGCCGAGTAGTGTGCAGTTTCTGTGGCCGGTCAGGCCATCCTGTCGAGAAATGTTTTAAGAGGTCAGCAGCTTAGAAGAAGGAGCAGGTTCATGCGATCCAGGGTGCTCCTAGGAGAGATGTCTCCTGTTCAGTTTGCAAGCGGTCCGGGCATGATGCGGCCCAGTGTTTGACCAAGGATAGAGTCTGCTTTCAGTGTGGGCAGAAGGGTCATATCAAGTCGAGGTGTCCTCAGGTTCAGACAGCTCTTCCTGCAGTTTCGTTGCAGGCTTTAGCTCCACCTCCGCGTGTGGATAAGGGAAAAGGGAAGCTGAACGTGATTTCTTCTGAGGAGGCTCAGACTTTGACCCAGGTTATTTCATGTTAGCGGTTTGTTGTTTTTCTAGCCTGGTAGTTTTATTTGCTTGTATGTTGCGGTATTACTGTGGTAGTTCCTTAGTTTATGTGTTCCTATAGGGAATTTTAAGGTGAAGAACCGCTGGGCCCGTGTTCTGTTTGACTCCGGCGCTACCCACTCGTTCGTAGCTAGAGCGTTTATAGAGCATCATCGGTTGACTCTAGATCGTGTTCGGGATTCCTTCCGTGTCAAGTTTCCTTCTGGTGAATCTTTGTTGTCAGATTTGGGCATTTTGGATTGCCCGGTTTTGTTGGGGGACTTTCTTGTGAAGGCGGACCTGAAAATGATTGATCTGGAGGACTTCGATGTCATTTTGGGCATGGACTGGCTCTCTCGGTATGATGCGGTCATTCAGTGCAAAGGAAAGCTCTTGGACTTCATCAGGGACGACGGTCAGCCCGACAGCGTGTATGCTGATCTGTGTTTGGACTTTCCTATCATCTCTGCGGTATGTGCTCAGAGTTTGTTTCTTTCTGATTGTTGTGTCTGTTTAGTCTCGGCGGTTGGAGCCGCTGTTAGCGTGCCACGCTTGGATGAGATTCCTATTGTTCGTGGTTTCGCCGATGTTTTTCCTAATGATCTTCCTGGTCTTCCTCCTGATCGGGATGTTGAGTTTGTGATCGATTTAGAGCCGGGTACGCGTCCTACTGCTAAGGCGCCGTACCGGATGGCCCCTCGTGAGTTAGAGGAGTTGCGAGTTCAGTTGGATGAGCTGTTAGCTAAGGGGTTTATTAGGCAGAGTTCGTCGCCTTGGGGTGCTCCTGTTTTGTTTGTAAAGAAGAAAGATGGGTCAATACGGCTCTGCATCGACTATAGAGAGTTGAACAAGGTCACTATCAAGAACAGGTACCCTCTGTCGAGGATCAATGATTTATTTGACCAGTTGCGTGGTAGCACGGTGTTCTCCAAGATCGATCTGCGTTCTGGTTATCATCAACTCAGGATCCATGAGGCGGACATTCCACGGACTGCGTTTAGGTCGAGGCATGGACACTTTGAGTTTCTGGTAATGTCGTTTGGTCTGACCAACGCACCATCAGCCTTCATGGATATGATGAACCGGGTGTTCAAGGATTTCCTCGACAAGTTCGTTGTGGTCTTCATTGACGATGTGTTAGTTTATTCTCGCAGTGCCGAGGAGCATGAGCAGCATTTGCGTTTGGTCCTATCAGAGTTGAGGAATCACAAGTTATTCGCCAAATTGAGCAAGTGCGAATTTTGGTTGCCTCAGGTTTCTTTTCTAGGCCACATGGTGAATAAGGATGGGATCTCGGTCGATCCAGAAAAGATTGCAGCAGTGATGGATTGGAATAGGCCGATTACTCCTAAGGAGATCAGGAGTTTCTTAGGGTTGGCTGGCTATTACAGAAGATTTGTAGAGGGTTTCTCTTCCCTAGCCGCACCTTTGACCAAGTTGACTCAGAAGAATGTGGCATTTGTTTGGAGCGAAAAGTGCGAGGAGGCTTTCCTGGAGCTAAAGGAGAGATTGTGTACTGCTCCCGTTCTGACCCTGCCTACCGAGGGAGTAGATTATGATGTTTATGTGGATGCTTCGCTTGTAGGTCTGGGATACATATTAATGCAAGATGGAAAAGTAATTGCCTATGGGTCAAGGCAACTGAAGACTCATGAGAAGAATTATCCCACGCATGACCTCGAGTTTGCAGCGGTTATTTATGCTTTGAAGTTGTGGAGGCACCTACTTTATGGGGCTCAATGCAAGATCTTCACTGACCATAAGAGCCTAAAGTACGTGTTCACGCAGAAGGAGTTGAATCTGCGTCAGCGGCGGTGGCTGGAGTATGTGGCTGATTATGATGTAGAAATCCAGTATCATCCGGGCAAGGCCAACGTGGTGGCCGACGCCCTGAGCCGAAAGACGGGAAAGATCTTTAACCTCACCGCCGATCGTTTAGTGGAGGAGTTCCTCCTTATGGATATTTCAGTGGGATGCTGTAGTTTGCAGAGTGCCTTGTTAGTGGCGGAGCCGTCCTAGATTTCTTTGACTAGGCTGCACCAGAAGGACGATCCTGATCTTATGCACCTCTTCACCAGGACTGAGGAGGGAGAGTTGCCCGACTTTACTATCGATGATGCGGGTACTTTGAAGTACCGCAGCAGGTTTTACGTTCCCGCTGTCGGGGATATTAGGAGGATGATTTGCAGTGAGGCTCATGGTTCCAGCGTTTCCTACCATCCAGGATCTACGAAGATGTACCGTGACTTAAGGCAAATTGCCTGGTGGTATGGCATGAAAGGAGATATAGCCCGATTTGTTGCTGAGTGTCACACTTGCAAACGTGTGAAGGCCGATCATGGAAGGCCTGGTGGTAAGTTGACTCCGCTAGAGATCCCGACTTGGAAGTGGGAAAGTATATCTATGGATTTCATTACGGGATTACCGAAATCCCCGAGGGGATTTGATTCTGTTTGGGTTATAGTGGATAGATTGACGAAGTGTGCTCACTTCGTGCCTTATAAGATTGATTACCCGATGAAGAAGATAGCGGAGTTATACATGAATGAAGTCATCCGACTCCACGGTGTGCCGGTTAGCATCATTTCCGATCGAGACTCCCGGTTTACTTCTCATTTTTGGCAGAGTCTGCAGGAGGGTTTGGGTACGGATCTGAGGTATTCTACTGCCTACCACCCGCAGACCAATGGGCAGACGGAGAGGGTGAACCAAATTGTTGAGGATATGATTCGGTACTATATTTTAGACCACAGTGGAGCGTGGGATGAGCGATTGCGACTCATGGAATTTGCCTACAACAACAGTTATCAGGAAAGTTTACAGATGGCTCCGTTCGAAGCCTTGTATGGGAGGCGTTGTAGGACTCCGTTGTTTTGGGCTGAGGCTGGTGAGAGGCCTTTGTTGGGTCCCGATGCGCTTGAGGAAATGGAAGTCGTAGTGAAGCTTATTCGGGAGAAGCTTCGTATAGCCCAGGAGAGATATGAAAAGACCGTCAATTGGCGTAGATCTGCTTTGGAGTTTTCCATCGGGGACCTTGTATTCCTCAAAGTTTCCCCGATGGTAGGTGTTAAGAGATTTGGTAAGAATCGGAAGTTAGACCCAAGGTATGTGGGCCCGTTTGAGATTTTGGAACGGATTGGTCTGTCAGCTTATAGATTGGATTTGCCAGCGAACTTCCCAGGTGTGCATAATGTTTTTCATGTTAGCCAATTGCGGAAGTGTGTGCGCGGCAGTGGGCAGCTCTTGGATGTTGTGCCCCAGTTGGAGCCCAACCTCTCTTTTGTTGAGATGCCGGTTCGTATTTTGGATACTCAGGAGCGTGTGCTGCGAAAGAAGTCCATACCGATGGTTAAGGTTCTATGGAAGAATCAGGATTTAGAAAGCGCGACTTGGGAGTTAGAGTCGGCTATGAGGAGGGCTTACCCTCACCTATTTCGTTGATTTAATCGGTATGTTTTCCTTCTTGTAACTCCTATTAGTTGTTTCTCCTTCTTTAGTAGGAGTGTTGTGCGTAAAGTTTCGGGACGAAACTTTCTTTTACGGGGAGTGACTGTAACGCCCCCGATTTTCCTGCGTTTATTTGTATTCTCGTTGGCGTTACGATGACGCGTTTCCGTGGCTTGTGCTGTGGAGTATGGTTTATCTCCTTAGAACTGAGTGCCCTGTTTGGTAGCCTGTTGGCAAGATCCCCCTAGCAAGCCGAGTTGTTTTGGGTGACCCGGTGTGGCCTCTCGGGGGGATGTTTGAGTTTGGATTTATTTAGGTATAACTCGGGTTCTGTTCGTCGAAAGTTAATTTCGACTTCGCCATTGTGTTCGTAGCATGGGTATTTAGCTACGGTGCGAATTTCTTCGAATTCCGAGGTGATTCGGTTTTCGTGTCGTTTGGTGTGTTAATAGTATTTGTGATCAATTAATTAAATTGATTTGGCTGAATTTTAAATTCTTGCGGGAGAATTTATTAAGCATTTATTTTCCTTGCTAGGTGGCGGCCGTGTATTGGCTTACCTTTTTTTTGGTATTCGCTTATTGTAATTAAGCGATTAGGCGTTTTTAAGCGATTAGGCGTTTTTAGGGTTCGGTTTTTAGGCTGAACTGGCGGGTTAGCTTTAGTATAAAAGCTCTGTTTAAGAAGTGACGACCCACTTCTTCTTCTTTTCCTGAGAGAGAAACCGTCGGCTTGTTCTCGGAAGGACAGAGGAGAAAACCTCCCGTCCTGTACCTCCTTCGGTCAGCGATTCCGGGCTTGTTCGTGAACGGAATTCGATTCCGAAAACGGCGTTGGCTTGCTCTCTCCGAGATCTTCATTTCGACGATAAGATATTTGATTTTCATGGAGTTTTGATGAGATTTGGGTTTTCAGTTTTGGAGTTTTCTGCCATTAATGGCCGTGAGATCAATTCTAGGTGCTGCGACTGTTCGTTCCGTGTGAAGAGGAGGAGAGCCGTCCGTGCTTCGCCGAAAGTTGAGGCAAGTGGTATTCTTGCCCTTGCCAAGTTTCTTTTTTTTGAATTATTCTTGCTGTATTTGAAATCCCTGTTAGCCCTAGGGTAGAGGCCTTGTTGTTCTCTTTTTCTTGCTAACTATAGGATTTAGTTCTTCCTATTTGAACCCCCCTACTTGTGCGGTTGGAACCTAACCTTACCGGCGTGATGCCGTTTATCTTTGCTCAGATCTTTGCTCTGGTTTGGGTGCAGCCGAGAGGAAGTGTTAGGAGAGGGGGGTGATTTCTTTTCCCGAATTTGCTAAGTGTATTACTCGAGTGGTGGCTTTGAGATACTCGAGTAGTGGGTTAAGATACTCGAGTGGTGGCTTTGAGATACTCGAGTAGTGGGTTAAGATACTCGAGTGGTGGCTTTGAGATACTCGAGTAGTGGGTTAAGATACTCGAGTGGTGGCTTTGAGATACTCGAGTAGAAGGCATTAACTCGAGTATTAGCCTTGGAGTACCCAAGTAGTAGGTAACTACTCGAGTAGGGGTTTTGGTATACTCGAGTAGTAGGTAACTACTCGAGTAGGGGATTTGAGTTACTCGAGTAGTAGGTAACTACTCGAGTAGGGGTTTTGGGTTACTCGAGTAGTGGTCTCGAGATACTCGAGTAAGTGGTTTGGTTTACTCGAGTAGTAGGCATCTACTCGAGTGCAGGTTTGTAGTTACGCGAGTAGTGGTTTTAGCATACTCGAGTAGTAAGACACTACTCGAGTAGCGGGTTGGGGTACTCGAGTAATTGGTAACTACTTGAGTGCTGGATATGTTTGTATACTCGAGTAGTAGGCGACTACTCGAGTAGAGGGTTGAGGTACTCGAGTAGTAGGCGACTACTCGAGTAGAGGGATGAGGTACTCGAGTAATAGGCAACTACTCGAGTACTGGAAATTCCCTGCCTTTTTTTGTCTTAGAATCGTTCGACTATCGTCGATCTCTGAATGGAGATCGTCGATCTCGGTTTCTGCCTTAGGCCGTTCGACTATCGTTGACCTCCGGTCGACAATCGTCGAGCTCCGTATCACCTTAGTGGGATTGTGGTTAGAGTTTGGTTTTGGCTTTAAGTGAGGCTAGCTCACTCAACGCCAAGGTTTAGGTAGGCACTGAGTGGGTCTCACTCAGCGCCTTGTCGTGTTGATTCTTTTCAACACTCTTCCTTTACCTTGTTTTTCGTTCCCGAGTGGTTTTGTTGTTATATTTCTGGTATTTCCTTGTCGGCCGTTTTCTTTACCTTCTTAAAGGCCGAATCGTGGGTCGTGGTTAGTAGTGGTGGTTTATAGCTCTTCAAGGGGGTGGAGTTGTGTGACATAGCCAAGGCCACTCTTGTTTTTCGTTCTCCAGGTACGGGCTGGGCATGTGTGGGTGGAAGGTCCCTTGTGCTTTCACGTGTAGACCCTCGAGCTTGTTGACTTGGACTTGGTGAATGGAGGACTGAGTTTGCCTCTGATCCGATTCCTCGTTGTTTGTTTTTGCTACTACCACTCTCCACAGTTTAGGGTGTTAGAAGTTCCTTCCTTGGTAGCTTGCAGCACTTTTGGCTCTTGGTAGCCTAGTAGGCCCGACAGGATGTTGTTCCTGAGTTGGGTTGTTGCTGTTTTCTTTGCTCGTTGTGCTTTTCTTGTTGTCCTGTTTTGGACAGTTGTGACTCTTTCTACTGCATGTTTTTCAGTTACTTCTTCCTTTTGGTTGACTCTTACATGCAGTTGTTTTTACCTTATTGCTTGCTGATGTATTCTGTTTTCTTTTGGAATACCCCAGGTTCTGAGCCTTAGCCAGTTGGGTGGCTAGTTTGCAGTGGTGGTGTTGGTGGTCTCTTGGACTTTGGAGTTCCGTTTGCCGTGTTGGTGAGGTAGTTTTTCAGTACTTTCTTACAGACATACATATGTGTCAGTGGGTTCGTGTCAGGTTGTTGGCGCCCACTGGTAGTTGTTGCCTTTGTACTGGATATATTTACTTATGCTGCTACCATTTTCTGGAGATAGTCTACTTGCTCTGAGAAGGATTTATGCTAGGTGGCTAGTTATTTTCAAACCATAATTATTGTTATAAATAAAGCTCATGATTGACATGTTTCTATAAAACTTAATCACTATTTTCCAAACAACGTATAAAGACCGTTTTCTTATATATTATATAAATTAAATGTAGGGTCTTGCATAGCATGAGTGGTTCTCTTGGGACCCTTATGCGCTCTTTAGGGTGTAAAACCTAATTAAAGTATTTTTCTTTCCGCAGCGTATAAATATAGTTTTCTTTTGTGGACTAGGTGATCCACTGAGCCGAGGGATACGGTCTCTAAAACATAACTGATTTTCTATTCATTAAGTACATGATTTTCTTGCATAGGGATTGTAGTTGGTTTGCCTGAGCGTCAGCAGTTATCCCCTTCTTGACGTGGCATCATGGCGCGTATTTTCTCATACTCTGATGTTTCCTAAATTCGGAGAAAATGTGGGTTGTGACACTAACTTCTGCAAAGAACAATGTATCTTTCAAGAATTCTCTACTCCATGAACATCCTAGCAAAATGGTATTGTTGAGAGGAAAAACAAAACTCTCATTGAGGCTGGAAGAACTATGTTGAGTGACACTTCTCTCCTAGAATATTTTTGGGCTAAGGCAATCAACACATCATATCATGTCCAAAATAGAGCCTTTATCAACAAATACCATAAGAAGACTCCCTTTGAGCTAATGAAGGGTAGAAAACAAATTTAGCATATTTCAGAAGTTTTGGAAGCAAATGCTATGTGCTTAATAATGGGAAGTTCTACTTGACCAAATTTGCTAAAAAATCCTATGAAGAGATTTTTGTTGGGTATAGTAATCATAACAAAGCTTATATGATTTTCAACTTGAATACTCAGGTTGTAGAAGATTTTCTTAATGTTATATTTGATAAAACTTCCATAATTCATAATGAGCTATCAAGATCTTCTAGTGCTGCAGGTGCAGAATTGAGAATGGAAAACTAAGATTAGAAGACACCACTCCACCAAAACAAGAAAAGGAAGATGGTGTGCACATCCTAGAAGAAGGACTAGCTAGAATGCAAATAGATGAAGAACTCCAACCCACTAAAGATGAAAATTAAGGAGCGGAGATAGATTACCAGTGGCTGTTAGACATTAAAGAGACTATCCCAAAGACTTGATAATTGGGGATGCAAGCTAAGGTGTGACTACTAGGAGAAGAAATCTAAATGTAGCTATGTACACCAATTTCCTGTCTCAGATAGAGGCAAAGAAGTTTGAAGAAGCCAACATAGACCCATTCTGGATAATGGCCATGCAAGAAGAATTGAACCTGTTCAAAAGGTGCAATGTCTAGAAGCTGGTTCCCAGATCTCAAGGCCATAACATCATAGGGACTAAATGGATATACAGAAATAAGCTAGATGAAAATGGGGTTATAATCAAGAATAAAGCTAGGATGTTTGCAAAAGGATATATGCAAGAAGAAGGTATTAACTTTTATCAAACATTTGCACCAGTAGTTAGACTTGAATCTGTAAGACTATTCCTTGTATATGCAGCCCACAAAGGATTTAAGTTCTACCAAATGGATGTGAAATCAGTCTTCTTAAATGATGACCTAAAATAAGTTGTCTATGTTGAGCATCCATCGAGTTTTATCAATTCAACTTTTCCTAACCATGTGTGTTTTTAAAGAAAAGCATTATATGGGTTAAAATAAGTCCCAAGGCTTGGTATGAAACCCTATCTAGCTTTCTCATTAAGAACAAATTCTCACAGGGAAAGATAGACACAATGTTATTCCTAAGGGAAGTCAAGGATAAGATTATCCCATTATAAATTTATGTTGATGACATAATTTTTGGGTCAACAGATGATTACCTATGTAAAAGGTTTGTTAAACTAATGCAATGGCAGTTTGTGATGAGCAATATGGGTGAACTCAGGTATTTCTTGGGCCTCCAAGTCAAGAAATTTGTGGATGGACTATTGATCTCTCAGTCCAAGTTCACCAAGGAGTTAATCAAGAAATTTGGGATGGAGAATCCTCCACCATAAAAACTCCTACGGGGTCAAGTATATCACTAGATAAGGATGAGAGTGGCAAGCTAGTTGATGAAACATTATATAGAGGAATAATTGGCTCCCTCCTATATTTGACTGCTAGTAGAACAGGCATTATGTTTCTTATATGTGTTTATGATAGGTACCAGGCATGCTCTAAAGAATCTCACTACTCAGCTGCAAAGAGTATTTTGAGATATCTTAAGGGCACACCAAATCTTGGCCAATGGTACCCTAAGAGTGATGATTTTGAACTAACAGGATATTAAGATTTAGATTTTACAGGTTGTAAAGAGGATAAAAAGATAAAATCTGGTACTTATAAGTTTATAGGGAGAAGGCTAGTATCTTGGAGCAGCAAAAAGAAAGCAAGTGTAGCAATCTCCATTACAAAATCTGAATACGTCTCAAAAAAGAGTTATTGTGCATAACTCTTATAGATCCAACATCAACTTCAAGACTATCATACTCAGCTTAGTAAAACTCCAATGTTCTATGACTCTTCAAGTCCCATTTCAATAGCCAAGAACCTTATGTCACACAATAGGACTAAGCATATTTAAATAAGGTATCACTTCATAAGAGAAAATGTTGAGAACAAAGACATCATCCTTGAGTTTGTCCCCACAGACAAACAAGTGGTTGGCATCTTAACTTAGCCTCTTGATGAAGCCAAGTTTAATCTTTTCAAGTTTGAATTAGGAATGTTAAACATGAGTTTATTAGAATATTTTATATACATAGTAAGCAATTCTTAGAATGGGAAATATATATTTCTGTATGTGGTTTTGGAGGCTAACCATTTTGTAGGAGAAATGAGAAAAGAAGGATAAGCTGACTTGGCATCAAGAAAATGACTGTTGGCATCAAGTGAGAAATACTAGCGTTGAGTGAGAAGTCCATGCATCGAGTGGAAACCTTTGGATTCAAATGGACTCGATGCAAATGTTCTGACAAGTCAAAAAGTGTCAAATTTATCAGGTTAAATTTAGGTCGTCCGACAAATTTATCAATCACGCCATGTTACGTGCCTCTCTACCTTCTCGTATAGAGAAAGGTATAAATAGAACATCTGCCTAGAATAAAATCTACACTTTCAGAGACTTTTAAAAATTATGCATCCTGAACCCTAGATTTCTCGTACGACCCTCTACTCCTCGTTCAATTTCTCCGCATCAATGCCTACCAATGGTATTGACTTTTTGTTTGAGGGTTGTAAACTAGTGCATAATGAATTCAAAGATGCTCCGGAAGAGGTTCAATATGTTATACATCTTCTGTCGGCCGCCAAACTGGAATTTCTGTAATCAAAATCTTCTGCCATCTGGAAATGGGAGGTATTTGAACTATTTGCAAATACCAAAGTAGACTCTTCCTCCACCAAAAGTAAGACCTCCACAAATGGAGAAAAGATTAAGATCACTGCAAGGAAGATAAGCAAGGCATTAAAGCTGCCCAAAGTTTAGCTCTAGTGAAGAGGAAGATGAGATGCATGAAGAAGATGTGAAGACAACCCTCAATTGGTGTGGTCTTTCCGAGGACACTTTAGGCACCTTGAAAAGGAAAGACATGAATCAAAAGGGAAAGTTCTTAGCTGATATAATTGAAAAGCTCTGCTATGCAAAACTAGCTCTCATGATAAAGTATCTAGGAAGATGATTGTGCAAATTGTTAGAGTGATTCTTACCAAAAAAACCAATTGGGGTAAGGTTGTGTTTGACAAAGTGATTGAGAGCATCCCTGTGCATAATATAGGAAGAATTTTGTATCTATTCCTCATCAACTTTATACCAGAGATGTTTAACTTGAGGTTCGGTACAAAGATCCACCATATGAGGAGAATGGACATAAAAATGCTTGAGAGAAAGGATACAGTGTTGACCAAACACCCTCTACACCCATAAATAAGAAAGAAAAGGAAAACTGAGTCAGTTGCAGAAGAAAGCTCCAACAGTGGGTCTGCCAACAATAAGAGCACTAAACCTCATAACCCTCACTTGTCCAGTTCAAGTGATTCTAAGAGAAGAAATGTATGTGATCAAGTGTCAATCTCATCTGACTTTGCTATAAAGGATATTGCTAAGGAAATATCTCTTTCTACCTTTGAAGAGAACATTGTTATGTAATATGTTGAAGTTCCCATGCCAACTGATGTGGAATGAATCAGTGTTGATATTGAGGGGGAGGCCTTAGGAGAGGGTGAACATGTTGAGGAGGAGTGCAAAATAGTTAGTGCAACTGTTGAGGGGGAGACTCACCCTGAGCTCCCTGCTCAAGAAGTTGAATCTAGAGTAGAAGAATTTAAAGAAGTGGACAAAGGAGATGATGTCGTGTCCCTTATTAAGGATTATGAGATAGGGGCATTTAGTGAAATGAAGAGATTCATGTTGATGAACATCAATATCACTCCTCAGAATATGAATTGGTTGATTCCCAGATAGGTAGATATATATAGAAAAGAAATGAAGAGATTAACTCTCCTGTACCTGCTCCAATGAATGATGCATTTCCCACATCCTTTTTGGCATAGCTAAGAGGGGTCTTTGATGAGCAAAGGAGAAAAATTGATATGTATGTGGATGACTCAATAAAATACCTAAGGAAGGACCTAACTTTTGAGATCTCTTTTATCATATTTGAAGTAAACTTGATAAAGAAAACACTATCAAATTCTTCATGAGGGTTTCCCCTATTGTATACCACACAACACTTCAACTTGATCAAATTCAAAAGGTATAGGTAGATATCATCCAAAAATAATGCAACACCACTGAAAATATGTAGATGATTCATAATATAACAAAAACTAATGTAGAAGAGCACATGAAAATCATTGAAAGAAGAATGGATGCCTGCACCAAAATTTTAGATGATCATATGTTGAAAGTCAAACATCACATCACAACGGGTATAAAACACCAGGACAAGAAGATAACCTCCTCCATGTAATTCCCGAGTAATCTAATTAGAGAAGAATTCATAAAGGGGGAGACGTTGATGATAAAGGTTTGTGGAGACCATGCTATCTGGACCTCCAATATGATCAGGGAAGTATTGGGCCTAGATGTCATCCAGTATAATGAGCATGTTTCTCCTGAAGCTCAATTTGGAGCTGTGTCTGATATTGAAGCTACATTTCCTGAAGATGAAGATACATTTAGCCCCACCACTCAATATCCATCAAAGGGCAAGGGCAAATAAGTTGCTGATGATGAAGAGGATGGGAGGCTGAGGAAAAAGAGGCACAAAGAAGAGCTGGAAACAAGGCCAGATTATGTACAGTCGAGCCCAACCTCCAAGATCACCATTCTGGCTGCCTAAAATCAAGTCAAAGATAACAAGTCAGATAGAGGCAAGTTATACAGTTACCCAGAATGGGTTAAGTATGAGAATGAGGAAGAGATTAAGAGAAAGCTCAGAAAAGATAAGCTGGCTGGAACTCTACCAGTGAATGCCCTAGAACCCTGCAGATATCATCTAAATCCCTATAGCTACTTTGAAAGGCAAAGAAAAGGAGGTTGAAGATAGGTTGCAAAGAAATCTAGGGGCATTGCAATTAAGGAACCTGGACCTTAGTAATGTTTTAAAGTTATAGGTTTCTAAGGGCTTTTAAATATAAAATATTTATAGTAGGCATGCTCGAAACTTTCTCATTTATCAGATTTAATATGCTCTATCATAGTTATCTGTGAGCCTGTGTTTATTTGGTTGAATCTTGTTATCTATTATGAAATAGTGTATATTATTGACAAGGATTCTGACTTCTTCAAATAGGGAAGATTGTTGGGAACATTGATCATATTATCCTAGATTTGAAGATGCCCTATAAGTCAATAATATACTCAAATTTGTATTTTATATTTCTCTGAGTTAAAATATGCATGTTATTTATACTTGATTGACAAGACAGCTTGGAATTCTCAGAAATTCAATTGGAGATAAGTCAGCATACTCTAGAGCGAAGGATATTTGCTTAAGTTCTAATGTATCGAGTCATCTCACATCACTTGACGTTAAAGGTTTAAATGTGCTGACTTATTGTCATTCACTCAGAGATACCGCTGAGCTGTAGAAAATTTGTCCAAGTATAAATGCGTCGAGTGAAGGTCATTTACTCAACGCCTTAGTTAAGAAGCAAAATTTTTTTTTAAGAACAAATGCGTCGAGTGAAGGTAATTTACTCAATTCCTTAGTGGAGAAGCAGAAATTTTTTCTAAGAACAAATGCGTCATGTGAAGGCCATTCACTCAATCCCTTAGTGGAGAAGCATGAAATCTGTCCAAGTGCAAATGCATTGTGATACAAGACATCACTCAAAGACAAAGCTGAATGTACTGAATCAATTGCAATCAATCCACGTCTCTTCAAAAATTTAAGTATTTGACAAGGTTAAATGGCTTTACGTCAACCTCAATCACTCAACGCCTTTATAGAAGCACAAAAGTTTATTCTAAGTCAAAAGGCGGTAAGAAATTAAACTGACGTCATGCTTAATTCAAATTGATGTCAATTGCGCAATAAAAGGAAACCGCCGCATTCTTCTGACACGTAATCATGGGAAGATACAACAATTAATGTCAGCCATGTCGCATACATAAATATAATTATAATCATTGTTGATGCAGAGATATATAAGCTAAGTGCGTGGGACTTGTTGGGTATTGAATCCACAATGTACCTGATTTGAAGAAGTCCCTGAACATGCTAAGGTGAATAGATAATGTATTTGATGATTTTCTTCAAGATGTGCTTGTAGCTATTCCATGCTAAGTACACACCAATGTCAGGGTGCAGTGGGTCAATATAAACGGGTCTGCGCAACGTAATCCCTCGTTGAGCAGATCAATGTGTTGGATCATGTGTACTCTCTCTATTGGAGTGTACTTATTTTCAAGTACAGGGCTGAGATAGATCAAGAGCAGTAGAGGAGCAAAGATGGGTTAAAGACCAAGTGCAGAGGAAGGAAGAAGAAATCTTCCAAGGAAAATTCGACGGGAATCACCAAGTTATTCTCGCCGATTCTACGGGAATCACTAGTGATTCTCGTCGAATCATCGAGAATCACTCGCTGATTCCCGCCGACTGCTTCCGGCTGACTCAACGCCTTCAAGAATTATGCTAAGGCAGAATCGGCGGGAATCACCAAGTGATTCTTGCCGATTCATCGAGAATCACCGCGCATTCCCGTTGATTCCCTCCGAATGACCAGAATTCCAACTGGAATTCTACCAAGGAAAATTCGACGGGAATCGTAAGTGATTCCCGCCGACTTCGACGGGAATCACCAGCGATTTCCGCCGAATTTGCCTTAGGTATTTTTTTCTGCTCGCTGGACCGGTCCTGTTCGTCACGCGTTGTTCCGTCCCGTGCATAGGGTTGGCCTGGTGGGTCCCCCAATGGCTATCTTGGGATGTCATTGGGTATAAATACTCATGCATTTTGAAACCCTAAACAGAAGAAGAATAGTATATTCATATCTACAAAATTGAGCCGCCGTCGACCTAGCTGATCGCGGAACTCCAATGCTCGCCGTCGCCGCTAGCAATATTGTTGCCGCCGCTGGTCTCGAATTCCTCTTGACCTCCCGGTGATTGAAACGAAGCTAAGCTTAGCGTCTCACGTATCTATTTTGAGATCCTTTGTCTCTTGATTTGTTGAGCGGGAATATCTTTCCCCTCCAAATCGATTGAGACGATCGATCCAAGTAAGATCGTTTGTAGACCTCGCTAGCTTCGTCAATAAGTTTGGATCTACAAAGCATCGCCGCCGCAATCCTTTGCCGCCGCCGATCTCGGGAAGATCCTCTCCAAGAGAGTGCTTCGGTCGTGGACTCTTCGTCTTCTTCAAGAATGCTTCATCGAACGAAAAGGGACACCGAGCTCTCCATACGTAGTTTGTATTTCTATACATTCTATTTTCATTTTGTTGTAAGGGAATTTTGATTCCTAGTTGTAAGGGTTGGGTGCAACCCGTGATGAAGGAGTAGTGACTCCTTTGGGTGGAAGGGTTTCTTCCATAGTGTGAGGATTGGATTTCAATCTGGTTGGTGAAGTGACTGAGTCGTCCCTTGTTGGGAGATAGGTCGAAGGGGGAAGTGGACATACCCAAATCAGGGAACCACTATAACTGCCTGTGTGTTTCTGTGTTGTGCTTGTCTTGTTTCTTATGCATGTTTATTTTTAATTCCGCAAAAAGACTGCAAATCACCTATCCCCCTGCCATAGGTGAAGGTAGTTGACACTAGATTGACTTTCAAGTGGTATCAGAGGGAGGTTACTCGTCAATAAGGTTAACACCTTGAGTAAGTTCCCGCATCTAGTGTCAAGAAGAAAGAAGCTCTCTTAAATGGAAGGACTCAAGTATTCAGGGAAGATCGCAGTGTGCACCAAGCTGAACTTTCCTATCTGGAAGGAAAGGATCAGGTACTACATGGAAGCAGTCGACCCACGACTCTTCATGGTAGTGTAGGAGGGACGTTATATTCCCACTAAGGCCTCCACCATTGATCCAACCAAGAAAGTGCCCAAGAAACTTTCGAAAATGGATAAGGATGAGATGGTGCTTGTTGGACTCGACAAGAAAGCTCAGAACATTCTGGTAAGCGCCGTCGATGATTTCATGATACAGGTTTTCTGCAACTGCAGGACTGCCAAGGACATTTGGCACTGTCTAATCATCTTGATGGAAGGAACTGATGAAGTAAGGGATGATCGAAGATCCCTTCATAACCAGAAGTACGAGGCCTTCAGGCAAGGTACCAAGGAAGAAATCAAAGTGACTTTCGAGAACTTCCTGAAGATCGTCAATGCCCTGAAGGGCTATGGCAGAGTGTTCACCGACGGTGAACTAAATGACAAGTTCCTTAGATCCCTTACTAAGGAATGGGACACCAAGATCTGCGCCATCAGAGAATTTGGCAGGCTGGTAGAAATAAATCCCCAGATTTTGTTTGGGAAACTTCTGTCCTATGAGCTTCAGCTGAACACCAGAAAAGCTGAAGAAGAAGCTGATAAAGCCGCTGCCAGAGAGAAGACTGTGGCCCTAAAAGTCAATCACTCAAGGAAAGGCAAGGGTGCAGCCTCATCCCGCTCTCAGAAAATGGATGAGGAAGAAGAATCTGAGCCATGCTCTTCCGGCTCAGAGCTATCTGAAGAAGACTTCTCCCTCATCACTCGGGAGTTCAAGAAGTTCCTCAAGTTGATGAATCAAAGAAAAAGAGACTGCTCCTCCTCAAGACATCATAAGAAGAATTATTCTTCTGATAGGTATGAATCCAAACAGAACAAACATCGCTCTAATGACATTATTTGCTTTGGATGCAATAAGCAAGGTCACGTCATCGCTGACTGCCACCAAGGCAAGAGAGATAAGGGGAAGGGAGAGGAGCATAAGTCCTATAGAGATAAGAAGAAGGAGAGGAGCTACATCGCCAAAAAGCTAAAGACACTGAGTGAGTCTGATTCATCAGACTCTAGTGATGATAGGAAAGCCTACTTCGGGCTAGTGGGTCGCTCTGACTCAGAAGGAGACTGCACCCAATTTACTGGGAAGGTAAAAGCTCGTACCCCCCTCTCTGACTCTGACTATGAGTCTCCTAATGATGATTTCGAGGACATCCCATCTGCCCGCGAAGCTGAGCTCCTCGAAAAGTATGAGCTTTTTCTCAATACCTTTGAGGAATGTCGTAAGAGGTTGAGGGCTCAGAAAAAGGAAGTAAAATTCCTTAAGGCTGAGGGTATGTCTTTAAGAGAAGAGATCACTAGCTTGATCTCTCTCCGACAGGAACACCTGGGCCTGACTTCTGAGCACTCAGAGTCTCTAAGGTTCCTTGACCTTAAACAGGAAGAAGTCAACAAGTTGGAAGAACAACTTGCGGCAAAAAGGAAGATTGTCAAAAGCTTCTCTATGCCAAAGACTGTTCTTCCACTGGTTGATACCTTCTCTGCTCAGGATAAGGGGGCTGGCTTGGGGCATATGGGTGTGTCTGGTAAATCATCCAGGAGAAAAAGAAAGCAGAGGAAAAATAAGGCTTCTAAGAAGGCCTCTGCTGCAGAAAAGGGAAAGGCTCCACTCAACCCTGTTGAATTCAGGAAGCCTGGCTTTCCCTGTAATGTACAAGACTTTGAGTCAACCTATGGCCACTTCTTCCGGCCCTCGGTTGAAAAGCCCAAGAGCCTGTATGATGGTTGGGCCTTCCCCCGCAACTACGGCGAGAGTGTCTTCAAGGCACCTTATGAGGAAATCCAAGTGGAAAATTATGGCCACTTCTCTAGCGGTCATAATAGGAAGCAGGCACCAAAAGCCAAGCGTGTTATACTGAAGGAACAGGAAGTGAAGAAATCATGTGATTGCTGTCATCATGATGCCTCCACCTCCAGATCCAAGGCCCCAGCTGGACCCACCGTTCCAAGGGTGAAGCTAGAGCCTAGGAAGCGGTACAACAAGTTTGACGGTTGGTGCTGTGGCAAAGTTGGTCACTTTTCCGTGGATTGCTTGTTTAATCCAAGATTCAACGAGACTCCTTATGTTAGCAATGCGAGGCCGACCACTCGTAAGGTTAACCACCCGAGGGGGAGTATGCTAACAAGGAATCTAGGACCAAAGTTCGATTGGGTTCCTAAGGGAAACTGATTCTTTTTTGCAGGTATGTCCAAAGGCCACCAAAACGCGTATCTGGTACTTGGAAAGTGGATGTTCCCGGCATATGACCGGGACAAGAAGCCTGCTGCGTGATTACTCTCCAGTCGAAAATGGACCCAAAGTAATCTTTGGAGGATCAGATCGAGGAGTCACCAGAGGTTACGATATGATTTCCAACGGTATAATCTCTATCACCGACGTGGCCTATGTTGAAGGGTTAAATCATAACCTGATCAGTGTAAGTTAGTTGTGTGATAAAGGTTATAACGTTAAGTTCTGCAAGGATAAATGCTTGATAATATCGTGTGCCTCTTCGGAGACGGTATTAACTTGCATTAGGAGCAGAAATATATTTTGTTTAGATTTTCTTAGCATAGATTCTTCTACCCCCGTGTGCCTAGTAGCAAAAGGCAGTGCATCTCTTTGTGAACAATGAAACAAGAGATTGACACATATTAATTTCAAGACTATTAATATGTTATTTTCTAAAAATTTAGTAAGGGATGCTCCCATTATTAAGTGCATCAAAGATAGCCCCTGTCCTGCGTGCTAGAAGGGCAAATAGACTCGGGCTACCTTTAAAGGCATTGCAGACAAAGACTCTTCCAGATGTCTTTATCTTCTGCATATGGACTTGTTAGGTCCAGTGCAAGTTCATAGATTTGGAGGCAAGTGATATACGCTAGTGATTGTTGATGATCACTCTCGATTTACATGGGTGTTCTTCTTAAAACGAAAGTCAGATACGTTTGACATCTTCACTAGCTTTGTCAAGCAAATTCAGAACGAACTTAACTGCTCAATGGTCAAAATCAAGAGTCACCATGGAACAGAATTCGAATCTGGGGCTATGACAGAATTTTGTGAAGAACATGGTATCTTTCATGAGTTTTCCTCCCTGCGCACTCCTCAGCAAAATGGAGTTGCGAAGAGGAGAAATAGAACGCTCATTGAAGCTTGTACGACAATGTTGAATGACGCTTCTCTCCCAGAATACTTCTGGGCAGAGGCTGTCAATACAGCTTGTCATGTACAAAACCGAGCATTGATCAACAAGAATCATCGTAAGATGCCTTATGAGCTACTGAAAGGCAGGAAACCAACCATGTCCTACTTAAGGATCTTCGGCTGCAGATGCTATGTACTCAATAACGGGAAGTACCCGCGTACTAAATTTGGTGAAAAATGCTTCGAAGGCATATTCATGGGCTATAGTAGCCAAAGTCGGGCATATAGGGTTTTTAATAAGAAAACCCTAGTGGTAGAGGAATCCATTAATGTTGTATTTGATGAAGGAAGCTTGCTTAACAACAATTCTTCCAGTGGCATTATTGAAGATATAGGTGCAAGACTTGAACAGCTAAGTCTCGATGAGACTGCTAAGGATGTAACTTCCAAGTACGTCGAGGTTTCCCCCTCAACGCCAACTGGAGAAGTTGACGATCGGGATGGAGAAAATCTCCTAGAAGAAGGAGGAGCCTGAGAAGATGTCAGAGCTCCAGATGCCAGACTCCTAGATATCCGACACATGAGGGATCATCCTAGAGATCAGATCATCGGAGATCCTCGTGACGGTGTCAGAACTCGAAGAGGTACAATTAACGAGATTTTGCACCTTAGTTTCCTGTCACAGGTTGAGCCAAAGAAGTTCGACGAAGCGAACAAAGATGCAGCATGGATACTGGCCATGTAAGATGAATTGCATTAATTTGAACGATGCAACATCTGGATGCTTATTCCCAGACCAAAGAACCAGAATATGATCGGCACCAAGTGGATCTTCAGAAAAAAAAACTAGATGAACACGATTTCATCATAAAGCACAAGGCCAGGCTGGTGGCTCAAGGTTACAAACAGGAGGAAGGGATTGACTTCGACCAGACCTTTGCACCAGTTGCAAGGCTCGAGGCGATCAGATTGTTCCTGGCGTATGCTTCGCACAAAGGTTTCACTATCTATCAGATGGACGTGAAATCTGCATTCCTCAATGGAAAATTGAAAGAGGAAGTATATGTCGCGCAACCCCCAGGGATGATAGGAAAATCACTTCCGGGACGTGCCAATTCCTCGGAAGAAGGCTTATTTCATGGAACAGTAAAAAAAAGAATTGTGTCGCAACCTCTACGGCTGAATCTGAGTACATCTCAGCAGGCAGTTGTTGCACACAACTTTTATGGATCAGAAATCAGCTCAAGGATTATGACTTGCAATTCAAAGAGGTTCCGATGTATTGCGACTCCTCGAGTGCAATAGCAATTGCGAACAATCCTGTGTCGCATAGCAAAATGAAGCATATTGAAGTGCGTTATCACTTCAATAAGGAGCATGTGGAAAACAAAGATATCTTCATAAAGCCCCTAGACGAGGCCAAGTTCAATCTCTTCAAAACTGAACTCGGCATGCTAAACTATGAAGAGTGAAGACTGTACGGCTCAAGGCTCTTGGATCAAGGGGGAGCATCAGCAAGGAACTCAAGCTCGAGCATGGATGCAAGATCTAAGGGGGAGCATGTGGCTCCAAGTGAAGTACCAGATTTGCAGAAGCCAAAAAGGGGGAGATTACCCTCTCGGCTAAGGCTAAGGTGGCTGCCAACGTTAAGTATGCTCTCAAGAAAATGGTAATGAATCTCACTCTCAACTGAATTCTTCTGTTATGATTTTCATTCCCATATGTTCTATTAACCTTAGCTTGTAGGGTTTAGGCTTCTTCAAATAGGGTGAGATTGTTGGATATTGTACCACAATGTACCTGATTTGAAGAAGTCCCTGAACAAGCTAAGGTGAATAGATAATGTATTTGATGATTTTCTTCAAGATGTGCTTTGAGCTATTCCATGCTAAGTACACACCAATGTAAGGGAGCAGTGGGTCAATATACACGGGTCTGCGCAACGTGTCGTTGAGCAGATCAATGTGTTGGCTCATGTGTACTTTCTCTATTGGAGTGTACTTATTTTCAAGTACAGGGCTGAGATAGATCAAGAGCAATAGAGGAGCAAAGATGGGTCAAAGACCAAGTGCAGAGGAAGGAAGAAGAAATCTTCCAAGGAAAATTCGAAGGGAATCACCAAGTGACTCTCGCCGATTCGACGGGAATCACTAGTGATTCTCGCCGAATCGTCGAGAATCACTCGTCGATTCCCGCCGACTGCTTCCGGCTGACTCAACGCCTTCAAAAATTCTGCTAAGGCAGAATCGGCGGGAATCACCAAGTGATTCTCAACGATTCGTCGAGAATCGCCGCGCATTCCCGTTGATTCCCTCCGGATGACCAGAATTCCAACTGGAATTCTACCAAGGAAAATTCGATGGGAATCGTAAGTGATTCCCGCCGACTTCGACGGGAATCACCAGCGATTCCCGTCGAATTTGCCTTAGGTATTTTTTTTCTGCTCGCTGGACCGGTCCTGGTCGTCACGCGCTATTCCGGCTCGTGCGTAGGGTTGACCTGGTTGGTCCCCCAATGGCTATCTTGGGATGTCTTTGGGTATAAATACTCATGTATTTTGAAACCCTAAACAGAAGAAGAACAGTATATTAATTTCTACAAAATCGAGCCGCCGTCGACCTAGCTGATCGCGAAACTCCACTGCTCGCCGTCGCCGCTCGCAAGATTGTCACCGCCGCTGGTATCGGATTGCTCTTGACCTCCCGGCGACTGAAACGAAGCTAAGCTTAGCGTCTCACGTATCTATCTTGAGATCCTTTGTCTCTTGATTTGTTGAGCGGGAATATCTTTCCCCTCCGAATCAATTGAGACGATCGATCCAAGTAAGATCATTGGTAGACCTCGCTAGCTTCGTCAAGAAGTTTGGATCTACAAAGCATCGCCGCCGCAATCCTTTGCCGCCGCCGATCTCGGGAAGATCCTCTACAAGAGAGTTCTTCGGTCATGGACTCTTCGTCTTCTTCAAGAACGCTTCATCGAACGAAGAGGGACATTGAGCTCTCCATACGTAGTTTGTATTTCTATACATTCTATTTTCATTTTGTTGTAAGGGAATTTTGATTCCTAGTTGTAAGGTTTGGGTGCAACCTGTGGTGAAGGAGTAGTGACTCCTTTGGGTGGAAGCGTTTCTTCCATCATGTGAGGATTGGATTTCAATCCGGTTGGTGAAGTGACCGAGTCGTCCCTTGTTTGGAGATAGGTCGAAGGGGGAAAGTGGACGTACCCAAATCGGGGAACCACTATAACTGCCTGTGTGTTTCTGTGTTGTGCTTGTCTTGTTTCTTGTGCAGGTTTATTTTTAATTCTGCAAAAAGACTGCAAATCACCTATCCCCCCCCATAGGTGAAGGTAGTTGACACTAAATTTACTTTCAGGACTTTTACAAGAACTTTTGGAATACTTTCTGCAAACCCTAATTCCCAAAAGTCGCCACCAGCAAGAAAGATCAAATTCAATTGTCTCGAAGCTCCACAAGTCTTCAAAACAATCTTTCTGAAGCTTGAAGAAGAAGATCTCTGCAAGAATTCAACACATCACAGACTATTCCAAATCTGAAGATTATTTCCTATTGTTATGGGTGAAATAAAGTTATCTAGTGAAACAGTTAGAGAAGAAAGCTCTAGAGTATTTGTTCTTGAGCTTTGTAAAACAAATACTCTCTTAATCTCAATTGTAAGATCTCCTCGAGATCTGAGTGTAGGAATTTTTCCAAATTCTAAGGTAGTATTCTTGTATAGAATCTAAGGTAGGCCCGTATTATAAAGACTGAGGTAGGTCTTGTTTGTGAGCTTGAGGTAGGAGACTTGTTACTATCTCTAAGGTAGGACGTAGAAAAGTCTTGAGTTTTGGGAGTGGAAGCCACTCTGAGGTGTAAGATCCATGGAGGGATCTGAGTTGTAAGATCAGTTTATTTGAATTTTAGAGGAGTTGGTCGATTCTAGTACACTGCTAGATAGGTGAAGGGGGAAAGTGGATGTACCCTAGATAGGGGAACCACTATAAATTACTTGTGTGTTTTATATATTCTGTAAAGCAACAAAAATTACATCAACACACCAAGTAATATATAAAAAAGATTTATAAATCCAATAGAAACCTTTTCACCCACTCTAAGTGTTTAGCTACCCTTAATAAGACTTTCAGTCTCTGAGCTATTGGAGTTGAAGTACTCTGAGGTGGGGCTGGTAAGCTTGAGGTAGGGCTGTAAATACTGAGGTAGGGTATGGAATTATACCTGGGAGATTCTTAGGAATCTGAGTTGTAAGCTTTTGGAGCTGAGTTTTGGAGGAGATTGTTGAGTCTAACACACTACTAAAGAGGCGTAGAGGGACGGAGGATGTACCCATACCCCGGGGAACCACTATAAAACATATGTTTACTGATCTATGGCTTATCTTATGCTTTATAATTTTCTAAATCTGCTGAAATCGAAAAGAAAATCAATTAAGAACAAGACCGACTATTCACCCCTATCTTGGTGATATAGTCTACCAATAACATCAATCTTTCATGTAGAGAGATCAGCCAGCAAAAAGGGATGATACTTATCCAATTCATCACTATCAATCAAAAGAATAAGGGCATTAAGGACCTGGAGGAGAAGCTCCTCAAAGAGAGGATGCTAGTGGACAAATTATCTAAGCCACTAACTGTGCTACCTATTATTGATAGCTTTTTTGCTCCATTCAGGAGTGGAGTAGGTTACAATAGGAGGAATGCTATAGCCAGGGCTAAGGAAAGACAGTTGTTGCTAAGACTCAAACGATTATTCAAAAGGTTCTGCTCCTTCTAATAGGTATGACCATGATAGTATGTATGGTCACTGAAAGAATGGAAATTCCTACAGTATGGGAAATAGTGCACCTAACTGTGGAGATAGAAAGGGCATGAGGTTGAGTGCTTTGAAAGCTCCCTATGAGGACATTCAAATGGGTCATTATGAACCATTTCTTTTTGGTATACCAGCTCCTATACTCAAGGGTAAAGAAGTGGCATCTTCCTAATCATTTCCAGTGAAAAGGCAGGCTGTTAAAAAAAAAATAACTCACTCTCATAAGGTAATAATAGATGTCACAGACACAATGTCAGTTACCAAGCTAACATCTAATTCTGTCAAGCTGATATCACTGAGTAAGAATAGTTATCATCGAGCTCATATCCAGGTGATTGCTGAAAGAAATAAGAAGAATGCATGTTCCTTCTCTGTTGAACATGGACATTCTCATGCTCCATCATCTTCTAAGAATGTTCAAAAGATAAGGTGCAATATTTTTGAGTGCTAGTTTTGATGTAAAGTGGGACACTTTTTCATCGATTGTTAGCACAATCCCTCTGTGCTACGGGCAAAGGAGAGCTTTCCTTCTAG
This sequence comes from Platanthera zijinensis, assembly GCA_039513925.1. Taxonomy (NCBI): domain Eukaryota; kingdom Viridiplantae; phylum Streptophyta; class Magnoliopsida; order Asparagales; family Orchidaceae; genus Platanthera; species Platanthera zijinensis. The sequence continues at coordinate 240,740,771 of CM077079.1, read as the reverse complement.
AGTTTCTCCCAGCAGAAATGTTATTTTTACTGCTAACAAAAACCTTGGACCCAAATTTAGTTAGGCTCCTAAGGTAAAATGAATCTTATCTTACAGGTTAGTTCAAGTACCAACCTAAAGCCAATCTAGTATTTGGATATTAGGTGTTCTAGGCATATGATTGGGACAAGGAGTCTTCTTAAGGATTACACTCTTGTGAAGCATGGACCTAAGGTCATTTTTGGAGGCACTAATAGAGGAGTCAGCAAAGGCAATGGTATGATTTCCAATGTCATAGTCTCAATCACAAAGACAGCATATGTGGAGGGGTTGGAACATAACCTCATTAGCATAAGCCAACTATGAGACTTAGGTTATGTGATTGAGTTTCAGTAGAATAAGTGTCTGATCAAAAAGTCAGTGTACCTAGAGACTATTCTCTCGGGCACTAGGAGTGGTAATGTCTATTATTTAGATTTTATTTATCATAATTCTTCCACAATAGTATGTCTACTAGTTAATGAGAAAGAGTCTTTGTATGTTCAGTAGCACAAGAGACTTGTGTACAACCCCGTGTTCGCTGAGTGGGCCTACGACCCCAGGTGAGATGACCGGGGGATCCCTCCCGCATCAGAACAGCAAACAGGCAGACTCAGAATGACCAACTCGCTCTCGCCAAAGCTAGGTCGACAAGCTACGCAAACTGGTCCGCGCATCTCGCGCCCACCTAGAGTTCATCGAACTCAATCTCCCTTTTGCCCAGCTTGCGCTCGCCTGGAGTTCATCGAACTAAATTTCTTTTCCGTCAAGCTCGCACCTGCCTGGAGTTCATCGAACTCAATTTCTCTTCTGCCCAGCTCGCGCACACCTGGAGTTCGTCAAACTCAACCTCTCTTCTGCCCAGCTCACACTCGTCTAGAGTTCATCGAACTCAACCTCTCTTCCGTCCAGCTCATGCCCGTATAGAGTTCATCAAACTCAATTTCTCTTCTGCCTAGCTCAAGCCAGCCTGGAGTTCGTCGAACTCAACCTCTCTTCCGCCAACCTCGCACCAGACTAAAGTTCGTCGAACTAAATTTCCCTTCCGCCCAGCTCGCGCCCGCCTGGAATTCATCAAACTCAATATCTCTGGGCTTTAGAAGTAACAATCTCAAAGCAGCCTGGCTCATGCTCGCCTATAGAAGGCAGGCGGGGGGAAAACCAGGTCGCGTCCGCCTCGAGCGCCGAGGAATGCCTCGGCATCCACCGTCTCGCACTTGCCCTAGGGAGCTCGGCAGACAATAGGCGAGCTGGACCGGTCAGGCCCATGTCCGCCAAGGCCCGGGGAAGGCGGCGAGTGCCAGCTCTATCGAGTACTACTCGCCCCAAGCGAGTGAAGGTTTTAGAGGGCCACTTGCCCAGTTTTGCTATGATGTATCTTTACTATTTTGCCCCCATTGGCCTATCTATAGCCTGCTAGAACAGCGGAGTTGCGATGTGTGCAGACCCATCTGGGCTACACATAGCTATTTATAACAGCGGAGACTGGCTATATGCAGATCGATTTCAGAATTCTATAAATAGACCCAAGGGGCACCTTAGAAGGAAGGTGTACTGGTCTCCAAATATTCTAGCGCTTTCTGAGGTTGCCTTAGCTCGGTCTTGGCTAGGGAGGGGAAGCGCTCTAAGATCTTTCGGGCATGTGGTGGGACCTCCGCGCCGAGCCCTTGGGTCAGTTCTTTGTTCTTTTTCCTTGTCATTTTTCTTGTAGGAGAGAAGTAGGTGCGCGATCACCCCTTCCCCAAGGGAGAACTCCACAGAGACTAATTTTATGGTGTCAACATTCTTGTGAGGTGAGCGTGGAGCGTGGTCAGCATAGAAAAACTTCAGCAGGCTCGATGACAGGAGGAGAAGGTTAAGGCTCGGATAGGTCCGACTCCCCCCCCCCCCCCCCCCCGCCTCTCACCATAGTGGGGATGTTTGAAGACTTTAGGAGAGAGAAGCTTGGCCTAGTCAGGTTCGCACTCGGCGCGTGTGCCGAGTGCTCGACTCCAGCGGCACCAGTGCTCACAGACCCAGCCCTTGGCGAAGACGCTCCTGGCAGGCAAGCTGGGAAAGAGTTTGTAGAGGAAGGGAGAGGCGGCGAACTCCCTGGGTGAGTACTCTTCCCGGGCTCGGCGAGCAGTGGCAGGTTCGACGATATGGGGGTGCGAGACCCCCTCCCCCCAGCTTGCCCAGTAGGAGAGGCAGCCCCTTCAGCAAGATGTTTCTTCTGCCCCGGTTCTAGAGGGATACAGGGAGCCCGAGATGTCCTACTACGTCGGGAAGGGAGACCCAGTCCAACACGTCCAGTGGTTTTAGAACATGGTCTTGATCTGACACATGTTAGATGGGCTCAAGTGCAGGCTCTTCGCCATCACTCTCAAGGAGAAGGAGAGAGAGTGGTTCCCCAGCTACCGGCCAGCTCCTTTTACTGTTTCGAGAACCTGCACTGGGGGTTCATGTTGAGGTTCACCACCTCCAAGAGGAGGAAGAAAGAGTTGGAGTCCCTGTTCTACATCATGTAGGGGGTGAACGAGACCTTGGGGAGATACGTCGACCAGTTCAAAGAGGAGGTAACCCAGGTCCAAGAGATGTCAGGTCACACCCTGATGATGGCCTTCACCCTAGGGCTGCAATAGGGTTTCTTCAAAATAGAGCTGAAGAGGGTGCCTCCCCTCTACTATGAGGAGCTAATGGAGAGGGAGGCAAGAGAAGTCGACGGGGAGGCATCAAATCTAGAGTTTGCCCGGAAGCTGGCCAAGTGGGCCACTGAGGAAGAGAGGCCAAGCGGTGGCAGAGTTCAGGAGGAGAGAAGGGCTGAACCCCGATAGAGGGAACAACAGCAGCAGCCCAGGTGGGGGCGCCAGGAGCTGAACCATCGGCTAGGTTGGATGCCAGAGTGACAAGACTAGGGGCCACAGAGAGGTTTCTATAGGGGAGACAATCGCTAGGGGGCTAGGGCCAATTTTACCCTCCAGGCGGGAGGCAGGACCAGAGACCACCTCTCCCCGACAAGAACTAGTATATGTTTATAGCTATGGGGAAGAGGAGGAGAGCGGCATGGAGGAGGAGAAGAGAGGTTAGGGTGGAGTTGCCCTACTATGACTTGCATCAAGAGAAGGGGCACGCCATGGCCACATGCCCGGAGTTCCTTGAGATGAGAGGAAACAGGGAGCAGTAGCAAGACCGCCATGAAGTGTGGATCAAAGATGTCCTGCCTCGGGGGAGGAGGATAGGTGTGAAGACCGGTCCCCTGGGGATGGATCGGAGTGATCCACGGGGGGGGGGGGGGGGGGGGGGGGGGGGGGGGGGGGGTCGAGGCTTCCTGCAAGGCAAGTCTCCATACTATGTACTGCCGGAGCATTGGCTCCACATCCCAGACCCCACCCCTGGAGGAGAAAATCACCTTCTTAAGGAAGGATATGCCAGACCATGAGGACCCCTTCTACGATGCGCTGGTCATCCAAACTGCGGTCGAGAATTTCACCGTCTCCCAGATCCTCGTCGACAACGGGAGCTCGGTCAATGTCATCTTCAAGAAGGCGTTCGACGCGATGAAGGTAGAGGCCAAGAGGGTGCTAGCCTCAGATGGACCCTTGTTCGGGTTCTCGGGGGAGAGGAAGGAGGTTGAAGGAGGAGTGGGCCTCCATGTCACTCTAGGGGGGTAGTCCCGCACATGTAGGTTCAATATTGTGGACACACCCAACAGCTATAACGCCATCTTTGGGTGACCCCTCATTAGTGCCTTCCGTTGCATTCCATCATCCTTCCACCAATGCCTAAAGTTCAACATTGAGGGGATCCAGGTCCGGGTTCGTGGTGACCCCAAGGTGGCAAGGGAGTGTTATGTCACGATAGTGAACTCCATTTTATGGCAGTAAGGGGCCGAGGAGATTGAGCGAAGGATGGAGGAGGCAGAGCAAGAGGCAGGAGTGGATATGGAGGTGGAGGAAGACAGCACCCGGGTGGAGGTGGCCGAGGAAGTCTAGGAGTCGGTCGAGGCAATGGCCATGGAGGAGGCAGAGGGGGAGATTCCTGCCCCAGGAGGGGAGGATGCTGGAGAAAGGGGAGAGCAGTCTAATCTGGAGGCTGCAAAAGAGGTGGTGGAGATGGAGGTTCTCACACTCTGAGGTAGGGTGGAGAAGTTCTGCATTAGTGGAGGGCTTACCTCGGTAGATCAGGAGAGGATGCTTGAGTGCATCTAAAAGAACATGGACATCTTCACCTGGAGCACTATGGAGATACCAGGGATCGATGCAGACGTCGCCTGCCACCGCCTCAACTTGGACCCAGAGGCTCTCCCCATCCAGTAGAAGAAGAGGTTCGGGTCGGACAAGTTAGCCAAGCCAATCAGGGAGGAAGTGGCCAAGCTCCTCAAAGATGGCTTTGTATTTGAGATACAATACCCCGACCGTGTCTCCAATGTAGTAATGGTCAAAAAAGGAGACGGCTGGTGGCGTATGTGTATTGATTTTTCTTTACTTAATAAATCGTGTCCTAAGGACTACTATCCTTTTCCTCGGATCGACGCGCTGGTTGACTCAGCCGTTGGTTTTCCTATAATGATTTTTCTAGATACATTTTCAGGTTACCACCAGATCAGGATACATCCCCCCCAGACATCAATAATGTCTCCTTCATCACAGGGGATGGGTGCTACTGCTATAAAATGATGCCCTTTGGGCTAAAAAATATAGGGGCGACGTACCAAAAAATGATGGATAGGGTCTTCCGAGAGTAGAAGGGGAGGAACTTGGAGGTATATGTAGATGACCTCATGATCAAGAGTCGAGACGTGGACTCTCACCTCCGGGACCTGGAGGAGACCTTCACCACCTTACGTAAGTATAAGAGGCGGTTGAACCCCATAAAGTGTCTTCGGGGCAAGCAGAGGTAAGTTCCTAGGTCATCTCCTTACCCCTGTAGGTGTAGACCCCAACCCTGACAAGGTGAGGGCAATCATGGAATTGGGATCACCTCGGAACACTAAGGAGGTGCAACGGTTGACAGGTAAGCTAGCAGGGTTGAGCAGGTTCCCTTCCCGAGCCGGAGAAAAGTGCTCCCCCTTCTTTAAAACATTGAGGGGGGCAAGAAGTTCGAATGGACTAAGGAGTGCGAGGAGGCATTTCAAGCCTTGAAGAGTCAGTTGACTTAGGCCCCCGACTCCAAGGGCCAAAGGAGGGGGAGGACCTGTCTTTGTATCTTGGGGTCGGAATCGAGGCCTTGAGCTCTGTCCTTATTCGAGAAGATGGGAAGAAGCAACTCCCCATATACTATCTAAGTCGGGTCCTAAAGAAGGCAGAGCTTCGATATCCCATATTGGAGAAGCTGGCATTTGCTCTGGTCATCTCAGCTCGGAGACTCCGGCCTTACTTCCAAGGACACTAAATCTAAGTGGTGACTGACCGCCCCCTCTACAACATCTTCGAGGTGGTGGAGCATTCGGGCCGGTTTGCCAAATGGTCGGTGGAACTGAGTGAGTTCAACATCTCCTTTGTTACCTATATCTCGATCAAGGCACAAGCAATGGTCGAATTTCTAGCTGACTATATGGTCGAGGTGGCAGAGACGGAACTCACTCACCCAATTCCCTAGAAAGTGATGGTAGACGGCTCTTCAGGGAGGCATTCCCTGGGGGTGGGGGTGATAGTTTTACTTTCAAGATAACCTAAACACCTAGAGGGGGGGGTGAATAGGTTCTAATTTCTTGTTTATACTTCTAGGCAGAATTCAATTATAAATTAAAACATCTAGCACAGCATTCACAGACAACTAAGCGTCACAGATTGCACAATGTTTTATAGTGGTTCCCCAAGGTCTGGGTACATCCACTTTCCCCCTTCACCTATCTAGCAGTATGCTAGATTCTGCCAAACTTCCACTATTCTCAGATCCTCAGATCCTACAGCTCAGAACCTGGATAGGTTCCTACAACTCAGGCTCAACAGCCCTACCTCAGCCTTGCCTCAAGGCCTACCTCTTAGAGAAGAACCTTCTCCTACACTCAGGCAAATAGCCCTACCACTCAGAGATCACCTCTCCTACACTCAGCCTTTATAACACAGGCTTACAACTCAGATCTGTGTAAACAGATCCTACATAAATTTAGAAAAGATATTTTAATGTCTTGCCTTTGTTGAGAGAGAAGAGGACAAGACACTTCTTGATCAGCTGATGAAATCAACTGAATCTGAGCTTTCTTCAAAGCTTCTTGAATCTGAACTTAGCTGAGTTGATTTTCAAACAGCTTCTTGAGAAACCACTGATGGCTTCCTTCTTCTTCTTCAAGATGACTAGATCCCTCTCTATCCAACACCTTTTCTGATACTTCAGACTTCTTCTTCTTAGATCTTCTGATAAAGATCTTCTTTAGAGCTTAGCACTTTCTTGAATTGAAACTTCAATAGGATCGTAATCCTTTTGTTTCTTCTTCTTAGATCTTCTTCTGTTATTTTTCTTCTTTTGAATATGTCTATTTATAGACTTTCTTCAAGGTAACCGGCTGATCCGGTTTCTAACTGATTTCTAACAGGTCTGACAGCTTCAGTTAAACGGTGGCAACCCATAGCTGTCAAGTCTTCAAACAGTTCCTGTACCTTAGCCTTGGACAGCAAAATGTCGAGACAGTCTGTTAGAAAGTATCGAGACCAATCTGTCTATCTGTGTCGACACAAGTGACTTTGGTGTTGACACAGTCTTTAATGATGTCGACTAAGTTGCCTTTAAGTCGACACAGCTTCTTCAGAAAATAACTTGGTCTAGACTCTGCAGTGTGTCGACACAAGTCCTGTGTGTCGACACAGTTGTTGTAGATTCAGAACTCAGTATGTGTCGACTCAGCCTTCAGGTGTCGACACATCAATCTTCAATTCTGCCAAAATGTGTCGACTCAGTCTTCTGGTGTCGACACAAGCATAGTCGACTTCTGCCAATATGTGTCGACTCAATCTCAAGGTGTCGACACATCCACCCAGTGTCGACACAGTAGAGGTCGACTATCTTCTTCTGTGAGTCGACTATCTTTCTTTGGTCGACTATCTTTCACTAGTCGACTATCTTCCACTAGTCGACTATTTTTCTCTGGTCGACTATCTTCTTCTGTGTCGACAATCTTTCTCTGGTCGACTATCTTTCACTAGTCGACTATCTTCCACTAGTCGACTATTTTTCTCTGGTCGACTATCTTCTTCTGTGTCGACACTGCTTCCCAGTGCTGAGGTCGACGATTTTCTTTATGTGTCGACACTGCTTCCCAGTGTCGACATAAATGTGGTCGACCATCTTTCTCTGTGTCGACACTGATATTCTGAAGTGTCGACACAAATATTCTTAAGTGTCGACACAATTTCTTCAGGTGTCGACATGTGGACTTAGAATATTTTTCTGCATTCTTTAATGCTTCTTCACCTGCACATATCAACTCAAAACAACATCAAATACACCTTGATGTATATCATTGAGCTAAGTTGGGCTTCTTCAAATCAGGTACACATTTTCCAATGTACCCAACAATCTCCCCCTATTTGGAGAAGTCATAACCCTATAGCCAATGATATACACCATTTATAAAAAGTATAAACTGATGATATATGACATAACAGGAATACTTAATATAAACAAAATAAAAACCATCCATCACAGAATGAACATTATATGATACCAAACAACATTTTGTTTATAACTTGATAATGTTTGAATACAGAGATTTACATTTAATGATTTAATCAAAACATTACAAAATACTTTGAAAGAACTAAAAATTAAGACTGATCAGGCTCTTTTATGACAATCCCTTTGCCAGATAGAATTTGAGCCTTCACAGGAGCTTCAGAATCTTCAGCTGGCTTCTTGCCTTTTAGATCAGCCTTCTTCTTTGCTTCTTCCTAGAGCCTTTGCCTTTCAAAATAATGAAAGGGCTTTGGAAAGTACTTGCTCGGCTCCTGAGCATTTGGAGGCAGCCTACCCAGCTTGGCTTTTCTTCTAAACTGTACTATGGCCTCTTGCCTGGCTTCATACTTCTGCCATTCCATCTCATTGAACCACTTGCCTCTTTCATGCACTTGGTCTTTGACAGCCTTCCATGCAGTGAGTATAATATTTCTGGAAGTAGGACTCCACTGCTCAAAGTCTGGCTTAAGTTCAGCCTGCTCTCTAAATCTTTTCTTAGATAGTAGAGCATCTTGCTGGTCTTTCAAAGTAGCCTCAGGCTTATCAACCTTCCCAATAACAACATTGGTAACCTCCTTTGGAGGACTATACATTCCTTGAACTTGCTGATCAATCATATCATAATCTGGAGGAGGGTAAATGACTTGGGCAACCTCAGGTTGATTGCCTTCAAGTAGACTTGTTTGTATTCCGGACTCAGCCACCATAGCATCATCACACAAAGGTGGATATCCCAATGTGGCTCGAATACTATTGGTCACCCATTTGGTGTGCTCTGAGCCTACATGAACTAACATCCTCTCCCCCTTTATGGCTTCTCTAGTAACATGATCTCTTAGATCTTCCTTCTAAAATCTGATTTGGCCATCTAGATAATTCACACCCTCTTTAAAAAATGGTTTTAACTTTAGAAGCTTGTCAGATATTTCCTTTTGAGAGGTAGTGATAGCAGTTTTAACAGAATCAATAGCAGCTTGAAAGTTCTTATCAAATTCTTCCATTTCCTTTGCTCTAGCTGCAGGCAGGCCTGGAACAATCTTTTTCAATTCATTAATGATCTCATGATGAGATTCAGTTAAATTCTCATTCATCCTTATCTGATTTTTCAAGACATAGCTTAGCTTTAAAGCAATATCATCCACCTTAGGGATGATAGACTACTGTTGTTTTGCCAAATATACCACAGCATTACCTCCCTTATGGAAGCAATCTGTCATCTCCTTCTTATGCATATTGACCTCAAACCTAATAGATTTTATATCTTGAGCTAAGTCAAATTGCAGGGACTTGTTGTTCTCATCAACATATTTTTCAATAGCCACTCTGTGTTCATCCAATTTCACTTGTAAATCGACCAAAAACTTGTTATAATCAAAGTCAGAAGGAGTGTGATGTGCTGTAGACTGTAGAGCCTGCTTATAGCTCTTGCTCCTTCTCTGGAAGACCATAAGTTTACTCTTCTTAGCCACCCTGGCTTCTTCATTCTCAGAATCAGAAGTACTATCAATTTGAACTCTTTCTTTGGGAGGAGGAGGAGGAATAGCTGCTTCAGTGCCATGTTGTACAGTCTCCACATGCACAGGCTCCCCCTCAATTTCTTGCTCCACTTCCATTCTATCAGTAATTATTTCATTATCTGGAAATAACTCTTCTAGAGTATATTCCTTTTGGGCTGGAACATCTGCAGTATTCAAATTTTGAGATATATCAATTTGAACATCGTCTTGCACTTGCTCAGACAGCTTCTCCCCCTGTACTTGTTCAGTATTGATGATGTCCTGGGCAGGTGAGGACACTTGCTTTCCCTAGACCTGTGCAGAAATAGAAATATTAGAAATGTCTTTTGTAGGAAAATACACCAGCTCCCCCTGCACCTATACCTGGTCATGAGTAGATACAGTCTGTGTAGGTGAATAAACTTGCTGAGCTGGTATTCTTACTTCTTCTTCTTGAATTGCAGGTATTGTGGCATCCTGAACTTGTGTAGAAGCAGGCTGATCTTCAACCTCTTGTCTTACTTGTTCTTCTTGTGGGTGCTCAGTACTGGTAGCATGACCTGGGGATTTCTCAGGTGAATCCGGCCTTTCCACTTCAGGCATCTCTTTGGTCAGCACCCTATCCCATCTGGAGAACAATCTCATGTCCATCCTTCTCATGTGATTAATTTTTGTTCCAGGTTGTTGTTGCATAACATCAGGAATCTCCTTACTTAGGTATATACTCATTATTCTAGCCAGATTTGGCTTCTTGATTCCTTCCGTAATCTTTTCAAAGATTACAGTTGACCAATCCGTTGGAATTGTAAACACAATCCTGGTCATTAGGCTGAACATATAGGCGGAAATCCTATCATGTCCACCTGGCTTGCACAGAATAACTTTTCCAACCACCTCAGACAGAAACTTGCCCTGTTGATTCATTCCTTTCCTATTGAAAGCAGCTCCAATTTTCATGGTGGAATCCAATCCACAGCATTGAAGAGCCTCCCTTGATTTAGAAGCAGGGACATCCTCTTAATTCTCAATTATAGGTAAGTGTAGAATTGTTCTTAACTTACTTGGTGTAATTTCCACTGGTGACCCATGAACTGTTGATTTTATCTCATGACTTTCAGAGACTACAGATGCAGAAGTATAGAACTCATGCACCTCCTTCTTCCATATCTTAGATGGTTCGGAGACCAGAAATTCTAATCCTGAGTCGGAGAGGAGAGAGATAACCCCGAGAACATCTAGAGGGGCAGCAACAAAGGCCTGGCGCACCAACTCATATCCTTCATTCACATTATCTTCAATCTTTGGCGCCATTGATCAGTCGAGAAAGCTTGAAAGATGAGAGAAAGAGAGAGAGAGACAGAATGTCAGCACAGGGTTTCGAAAACCTTGTAAGCGTGTCGATAGAATGAGTTTTTGACCTATTTATACCTTCTGTTTAAAGAAGATCAAAAGACGCTAAAAACAAACTATAAGTGTCGACACAGATGGAATGTGTCGACATAAGCTTCTATTGTCTCGACATCAAGTCCGTCTATTATGTGTCGACACCAATTTGCAGTTATGTCGACACCAAAGATATATAGAAGAGCATCAGAAATTCTATGTCGACTCTTAGTATAAGTGTCGACACAAAATCTGTAAGTGTCGACACCACTATCCTGGTGAAGTCGACACTACATTCCTGGATAAGTCGACAATAAGATTCTTAAGTGTCGAAACATATTTTCTGTGTCGACACAATATCTCTGACTTGTCGACATTACTACCCTGAGTCGGCACAATATTACTGAATGTGTCGACACCATCTTACTTAGCCAATTTCTGTTTGTTCATCACAACTTATAAGTACTACAGAGTACTTGATACTACTTCAATGTGTCTTTATATCACTTGAATGTCTTGTTACCACTTCAACTTCATTGTTGATGATATTGTGATTACACTAATCAATGGTTAACATACCTAATTCAATTTTGAATTTATTGAATTTGGTCTCATCTAGGGGCTTAGTAAACACATCTGCTATTTGATAATCTGTTTTCACAAATTCCAATGAAATGTCTTCTTTTTCTACATGTTCTCTAAGAAAATGGTATTTTATTTCTATATGCTTAGTTCTACTATGAGAAACAGGATTATTAGTAATAGAAATTGCACTCTTAGAATCACACAAAAGAGGTGTTCTACTTACTTGAATACCATAATCCTTAAGCTGATGCTGCATCCATAATAGCTGTGCACAGCAGCTTCCAGCAGCAACATACTCAGACTCAGCTGTGGAAATTGCCACACTGGTCTGCTTCTTACTACTCCATGATATTAGTCTTCCTCCCAGGAATTGACAAGTACCTGTAGTACTCTTCCTATCCTCTCTACATCCTGCAAAATCTGTATCTGAATAGCCTGTTAGTTGAAAATCTCTATATCTAGGGTACCAAAGACCTAGATTATGTGTGCCCTTAAGATATCTCAGAATCCTTTTGACTGCAGTATAATGAGATTCTTTAGGGCAGGCTTGGTACCTAGCACAGACACATGTAGCATACATAATATCTGGTCTACTAGCAGTGAGATATAGTAGTGAGCCAACTATTCCTCTATACAAAGTCTCATCAACAGGTTTACCTGCATCATCTTTGCATATAGGCATACTTGTTCCCATAGGAGTTCTCATGGTGGAGGATGACTCCATACCATATTTCTTAATCAATTCTTTGGTGAACTTAGACTGGGATATGGACAAGCCATCATCAGTCTGTCTTACTTGGAGTCCCAAGAAGAACTTCAGTTCCCCCATACTGCTCATCTCAAACTTCCCTTGCATAAGTTTGGCAAACTTTTTACAAAGGTTGTTTTCAGTAGATCCAAAGATTATGTCATCAACATAGATCTGAACTAAGATGATCTTGCCTTTGGATTTCCTAAGGAATAGAGTTTTGTCAATTTTTCCTCTTGAGAATTTATTCTCAATAAGGAAAGTAGACAGGGTTTCATACCAAGCCCTTGGAGCTTGCTTTAACCCATACAGAGCTTTCCTAAGCTTATAAACAAAATCAGGTTTAAGAGGATCTACAAAACCTGATGGCTGCTCTACATATACTTCTTCTTTAAGATCACCATTCAGAAATGCTGACTTCACATCCATCTGGTATACTTTGAAGTCTTGATAGGCTGCATAGGCAAGGAATATTCTGATTGCCTCCAGCCTTGCTACTGGAGCAAAGGTTTGATCAAAGTCAATCCCTTCTTCCTGCCTGTATCCTTTTGCAACCAATCTTGCTTTATTCTTTACTATTATTCCACTTTCATCTAGCTTGTTCCTATAGATCCATTTTGTTCCAATTATGTTGTGGCCTCTTGGTTTAGGAACAAGCTCCCAGACATTGCACCTTCTGAATTGATTCAGCTCCTCTTGCATAGCATCAATCCAGTGCTGGTCTTGGATAGCTTCTTCAAACTTCTTAGGCTCCATTTGTGACAGGAAACTTGAATGTAGAACTGTGTTTTGATTTCTGCTTCTAGTTTGCACCCCCTGTCTTGGATCACCTATTATCTGATCAGCTGGATGATCTCTTAAATATCTTGTAGCTGGAGGAAGATTCCCTTCTGGTTGAACATTTCCAGCTCCTTCATTTAGCTGAATCTCTTGGTTTTCATCAGCTTCTATAGTGTCTTGTTCTCCCCCTGGACAGAAGCCTTCATTTTCCAATGCCCCATCTTCCTTTGATACTTCAGTAATGGAGAGCTTGTCCATACTTTTGCTTATACCTGTTGAGTCATTTGATCTACAAGACAACTCACAGTTGATTAATCTTGTTTCATCAAACCCAACATGCACAGATTCTTCAACAACTTGAGTAATCAAGTTGAAGACTCTATAGGCCTTACTATTTGTGCTGTAACCAACAAATATCCCATCCTGGGATTTGGCAGCAAACTTAGTCAAATATGACTTGCCATTGTTAAGTATATAACACTTGCAACCAAAGATCCTAAAGTAAGATAGATTTGGTTTTCTGCCTTTCACAATCTCATAGGGAGTCATTTTGTGGCTTTTGGTGATAGTAGCCCTATTGATTACATGACAAGCAGTGTTAACTGCCTCAGCCCAAAAATATTCTGGGAGAGAGGTGTCACTCAACAGAGTTCTACCTGCTTCAATTAATGTTCTATTCTTTCTTTCAGCAATTCCATTTTGCTGAGGTGTTCTAGGTGAGGAGAACTCTTGGAAAATCCCAAAGTCTTTACACAATTTTGTTATGCTTTCAGATTGAAACTCAGTACCATGGTCACTTCTGATTTTGACCACTGTACTATTTAGTTCATTCTGAATTTGCTTTACAAAATTAAGTAATACACTTGGGGTTTCAGATTTTTGTTTCAGAAAGAACACCCATGTAAATCTTGAATAGTCATCTACAACCACAAAAGTGTAGACTTTCCTACCTAGACTGTGAACTGGCATAGGACCAAAAAGATCCATATGCAAGAGGTATAAGCACCTCACAGAATCCTTGTTTTCAAGGCTTTGAAAGGAGGATTTTGTCTGCTTGCCCTTTTGACAAGCTGAGCATATCCCTTCCTTTATACACTTAACTTGAGGTCCATTCCTCACTAACTCTTTGCTAAAGAGTTGGCCAATTGTCTTGTAGTTTAGATGAGCCAATCTCTTGTGCCACTTAACACAATGAGAAGCATTGTCATCAGCTACAAGACAGATGGGAGAAGCCTTATTCTCACATTCAAAATTAAGATAATATACATTTCTCTTCCTATACCCAGTCAATATGATATTTTGATCACTTGACCTTTTGATATGACATCCATCTTTAACAAATGAAATGTCATATCCTAAATCACTTAGCTGGCTTATGCTTATTAGATTATGTTTCAAACCTTTTACATAAGCCACTTGAGTGATAGTAATTAGGTTAGAAGAAATGTTACCAAACCCTTTGATGACTCCTTTTTCAGATCCACCAAAGATCACTTTAGGTCCTTCTTTGACAGATGAATACTCCTTCAGCAGCCCCTTTGTTCCAGTCATGTGCCTGGAACGACCACTATCCAAGTACCATATAGGGGCATGGTTACTTGGATTCACCTGCAACACAGAATTACTTACCCTTAGAACCCAAGTAAGTCTTGGGTCCTTGGTTCAGGTTAGCATTAATAAAGCTACCATAACCTCTTCTAACAGGTAGACTATTGTTCTTTATAACACTTGGGTTATACCAGCAGTTTAGTGCAAAATGGCCTCTCTTGCCACAGCACCAACATTCAAACTTATTGTATCTAGATCTAGATACCTCCTTGTCAGAAGAATTTCTGTTCATTGCTGGTGCTGCAGCAACTTTACCTACTGATTTCTTAAAACCATTGGGTTTATGACCATGGGTAGGCCTGCTTGCATTTACACCCTTGTTCTTCAGAACATTAGTCTTAATATGACCTTGAATATCTTCATGATCATATTTGTTAGAAGGCACTTCCACCTTACTAAACTTTATGGGGACTGAAAGGTTTAGTGGCTGAACAGGAGCTTTGCCTTTCCTCTTGAATCTGCCAGCCCTGGAGTTACCTTTAAATCCTAATCCAGCCTTACCCTTTTGAGTGACAAATTCATCTATCAAGGGTAAGACAGATTTTGGCTTAGAGTAACTAGCCACTAAATCCCTTTCAATTCTAAGTCTGGCCTCCAGACTCTTCACTTGATCATTAGTATAATTAATTGTGCCCATCTGAATAATAGTTATATTCTTCAGCTTGTCAATTTCATTTAATTTTTGATCAATAACTTTCTCTAACTCAGTTGTAGCAACCCATAGTTCATCAATTTCTTGAGCCTGAGATTTAACCAGGTTCTTGCTTTTCTTAAGGGCCTGCAATAAGTCCCCATACTTGTCTATCAATTGATAGACATCTCCTTCAGATTCAGATGCATCTACATCACTTGATGCAGATGTAGCTGATTCTTCACTTGTACAACAAACAGATGTAATAGAAGGACATTGTACCTTATTAGGACCAGACTGATTCTGGCATATGTCCTCTTCTGATCCTGCCATCAGCCCCATACACTGATGATCCTTTTGTTCATTGATGGAGTCTAGCAATTGCAGAAACTCCTCTTCTTCAGATGCAGCATATAGTCCAATATATGCTTCAGCTTCAGATTCTGACTCTGAAGTTGACTGGTCTGTTAGACTCTTATCTTTCTTTGCAACAAAGGATTTCTCCTTCTTGCCTTTCTGATGAGTCTTCTTCTTGTCTGAAGACTCCTTTCTCTTATCAGGACAGTCAGCCACTACATGTCCAGGCCTATTGCAACAATAGCAGACAATCTTTGAAGTAGTGGCTTTGCTGGGCTTTAATCTGCTCTTCTCTTCCCTTGATGACCTTTTCTTCTGATAATAGTCATCAACTTGCTGTGATGTGGAAGGCCTAGACTTCCATTGCTTCTTTTTCAAGAACCTCTGGAATTTCCTTGTGAATGCAGCAAAGTCTGCATCTGAATCACAGCTTTCTGAACCCTTATCTGAATTTTCAGAACTATCTTCTGCAACTTCCTTAGGAGGAGATGGTGATTTCCTCCTCTTCTTTCTAGTGGCTTCTGCATTGAATGCCACAGTCTTTTCTCTATGCTCTCCTCTTGAATTCTTTTCCTCCTCCTTCCTCACCATAAGTTGCATTTCATAGGATAACAACTTTCCAAACAAGGTGGGAGGAGATATTTCTGCCAATTTAGCCACTTCTCTTGTGGCATAGATCTTTGTGTCCCAATCCTTTGTTAAGGATCTCAAGAATTTGTCATTCAGTTCATAAGTACTGAAGACTCTTCCATAGGACATAAGCTCATTCACAATTCTATAGAATTTCTTGTAGCACTCAGTTATGCTATCAGATTTTCCTTGTCTAAAACTTTCATGCTCCTGATTGAGCATAGATTTCCTGTCCTGCCTTACTTCTTCAGATCCCTCCATGTAGACAATCAATGTGTCCCACATTTCTTTGGAGGTCTTGCAGTGAATCAGATTCTGAAATGTTGAATCATCTATGGCACTAACAATAATGTTCTGAGCTCTTTTATCCATGGTTGCCAAGATGATTTCATCCTTGGTCATTTCTGAATAACTCTTTGGAGTTTGGATATTTGCATCAAGAACTGATACCTTCATTGGTATGAAGGGGCCTTCCTGTACTGTGATGTAAATCCTTGGGTCAGATGCCTCCATAAACAATCTGACTCTTTCTTTCCAAATTCCAAAAATTTCTTTCTTGCATATGGGTAATTTCATAGACCCTAGCTCCTTATGATTCTCACCAGAACCCATCTTTTGGAATCTTGATTCTGCCTTTCAGATCTACCTCAGACTGTTAAGTCCTTTCTGAGGAACCTCCCTCTGATACCACTTGATAGTTTTACTTTCAAGATAACCTAAACACCTAGAGGGGGGGGGGGTGAATAGGTTCTAATTTCTTGTTTATACTTCTAGGCAGAATTCAATTACAAATTAAAACATCTAGCACAGCATTCACAGACAACTAAGCATCACAGATTGCACAATGTTTTATAGTGGTTCCCCAAGGTCTGGGTACATCCACTTTCCCCCTTCACCTATCTAGCAGTATGCTAGATTCGGCCAAACTTCCACTATTCTCAGATCCTCAGATCCTACAGCTCAGAACCTGGATAGGTTCCTACAACTCAGGCTCAACAGCCCTACCTCAGCCTTGCCTCAAGGCCTACCTCTCAGAGAAGAACCTTCTCCTACACTCAGTCAAATAGCCCTACCACTCAGAGATCACCTCTCCTACACTCAGCCTTTATAACACAGGCTTACAACTCAGATCTGTGTAAACAGATCCTATAGAAATTTAGAAAAGATATTTTAATGTCTTGCCTTTGTTGAGAGAGAAGAGGACAAGACACTTCTTGATCAGCTGATGAAATCAACTGAATCTGAGCTTTCTTCAAAGCTTCTTGAATCTGAACTTAGCTGAGTTGATTTCCAAACAGCTTCTTGAGAAACCACTGATGGCTTCCTTCTTCTTCTTCAAGATGACTGGATCCCTCTCTATCCAACACCTTTTCTGATACTTCAGACTTCTTCTTCTTAGATCTTCTGATGAAGATCTTCTTTAGAGCTTAGCACTTTCTTGAATTGAAACTTCAATAGGATCGTAATCCTTTTGTTTCTTCTTCTTAGATCTTCTTCTGTTATTTTTCTTCTTTTGAATATGTCTATTTATAGACTTTCTTCAAGGTAACCGGCTGATCCGGTTTCTAACTGATTTCTGACAGGTCTGACAGCTTCAATTAAACGGTGGCAACCCACAGCTGTCAAGTCTTCAAACGGTTCCTGTACCTTAGCCTTGGACAGCAAAATGTCGAGACAGTCTGTTAGAAAGTATCGAGACCAATCTGTCTATCTGTGTCGACACAAGTGACTTTGGTGTTGACACAGTCTTTGATGATGTCGACTAAGTTGCCTTTAAGTCGACACAGCTTCTTCAGAAAATAACTTGGTCTAGACTCTGTAGTGTGTCGACAAAAGTCCTGTGTGTCGACACAGTTGTTGTAGATTCAGAACTCAGTATGTGTCGACTCAGCCTTCAGGTGTCGACACATCAATCTTCAATTCTGCCAAAATGTGTCGACTCAGTCTTCTGGTGTCGACACAAGCATAGTCGACTTCTGCCAATATGTGTCGACTCAATCTCAAGGTGTCGACACATCCACCCAGTGTAGACACAGTAGAGGTCGACTATCTTCTTCTGTGAGTCGACTATCTTTCTCTGGTCGACTATCTTTCACTAGTCGACTATCTTCCACTAGTTGACTATTTTTCTCTGGTCGACTATCTTCTTCTGTGTCGACAATCTTTCTCTGGTCGACTATCTTTCACTAGTCGACTATCTTCCACTAGTCGACTATTTTTCTCTGGTCGACTATCTTCTTCTGTGTCGACACTGCTTCCCAGTGCTGAGGTCGACGATTTTCTTTATGTGTCGACACTGCTTCCCAGTGTCGACATAAATGTGGTCGACCATCTTTCTCTGTGTCGACACTGATATTCTGAAGTGTCGACACAAATATTCTGAAGTGTCGACACAATTTCTTCAGGTGTCGACATGTGGACTTAGAATATTTTTCTACATTCTTTAATGCTTCTTCACCTGCACATGTCAACTCAAAACAACATCAAATACACCTTGATGTATATCATTGAGCTAAGTTGGGCTTCTTCAAATCAGGTACACATTTTCCAATGTACCCAACAGGGGGTGATCCTAGTAAGCCTCTAGGGGACGAAAATCGAACAAACAGTGGTGGTGCACTTTCCCATCACCAATAACTAGGCCGGGTATGAGGAAATGATCATAGGGCTGCTCCTGGCTAGAGAGTTGGGAGTACTTGATGTGGAGGTCCTCACTAACTCCATGGTGGTCGCTTCCCAGATCAACGGAGAGTTCGAGTCAAGGGAGCCTACCCTCCAGTTATACTTAGCAAAAGTAAAGGGGGTCATTGGCACATTCCAAAACTTTTCCATCTGGTACGTGCCCTGGGAGGCGAGAGAGCAGGTGGATCGACTCGTAAAGCATGGTACCCGGGTGGGGGGCACCATTTCCGACCTATTCCGCCCTTCCATTGAAGAAGGAGAGCTGATGGAGGTGGATTAAAACCCTTTGTGGATGGACTCATTCACGACCTTCCTTTCCACGGGAGAGTATCTAGGAGGGATGGACAAGAAGAAATTCAAGTACAATTTGGCATACTATCTCATGAGCGATGGGAAGTTGTACCGAAAGACCCTCTCAGGGATGTTGGTGTGTTGCCTGCCCGAGAGGGAGGTCTAGAGGATCTTGGAGGAGGTCCACTTCGAGGAGTGTGGGAGCCACTCTGGGAGGCGGACCCTGGAGGGAAGTATTGTTCGGCAAGGGTATTTCTGGCCCACATTGGTCCACGACGCGGCGGAGTTTACCAAAAAGTGCCATAAGTGCTAGTTATATGCCCCCTCCAGTTGCAACCGGCCCAGCATCTCAGAAGTATTACGGCTCCATAGTCCTTCTCCATCTGGGGAATAGACCTGGTGGGGCCTTTCCCCCAGGCCAGCAGGTAGAGGAGGTTCTTACTCATCATGATAGATTATTTTTCTAAGTGGTTGGAGGTGAAGGAGATGGCTAAGGTAACCTCCCAGGTAATCAAGAATTTTGTTTGGGGGGAGATCATCTGCCGGTATGGGTTGCCGCAAGCTATCATCACGGATAACGGACCACAGTTTGCTAGCGCCGAGTTCATCAACATCTGCGGGTAGCTCGAGATTGATCTCAGATTTGCCTCGGTCCATCACCCTAGGATCAACGGGCAGGTTGAGGCGGCAACCAAAATCATAGTGAACCTCCTGAAGAAAAAAATTGAGAACTTGAAGTGTAGCTGGGTGGAACAACTCCCCTCGGTCCTTTGGGCCCTTTGAACCTCCCCCAACACTGCCACGGGAGAAACCCCCTTTCAAGCTCTCCCATGGATGCGAGGCACCACTCCTAGTAGAGTTCGAGGTCCGGATTCCTCGGGTGGTTGAGGGGGAGGAAGGAAGGGAAGAATGGAGAGCCAAAAATGAAGACGAACTACGGCTCTCTCTGGATATAGTGGAGGAGCTATGTGACCTCTCCTCCATCCAGCAAGAAGAAGTGAAGATAAGAATGGCTAAGTACTTTGACAAGCACGTCAGGGTAAAACAGTTCGTGGACTGGGACTTGGTTCTGGGAAAGGTGGATGCCACGGGGAGATCGGCCGCTGTGGGAAGCTCAACCCCAACTTTGAAGGTCCATACATTGTACAGGAAGAATTGAAATCGGGAGGGTACCGCCTCCGGAATGTGGAAGACAAGACCCAAAGTCTCACCTGGAGCGGTGACGACTTGAAACGTTTATACCCTTGAGTCCTGTAAGTGGTGTTACATTTTCTAATAAAATCTTCTTGATATGCATGTGCTCCTGCCATGATTTTTGCAAGTAGAAGTGTTCATTTCCCAGACCCCGAGCAGATCCCGTTGTTAGGCTCTCACCTAGCTGGCAGGGTTGGATGTCACTCGGTGGAGTCTTCCCATACCCCAAGCAGATCCCGCTGCCAGGCTCTCACCTAGCTGGCAGGGCTAGATGTCACTCGATGGAGTCTACACAAACCCCAAACAGATCCCGCTACCAGGCTCTCACCTAATTGGCAGGGCTGGATGTCACTCGGTGGAGTCTACCGTGACCCAGAGCAGATCCCGTTGCTAGGCTCTCACCTAGCTGGCAGGGTGGGATGTCAGTTGGAGGAGTCTACCAAGACCCCGAGCAGATCCTGTTGCAAGGCTCTCACCTAACTAGCAGGGCTGGATGTCACTTGGTGGAGTCTACCCAGACCCCGAGCAGATCCCCTGCCAGGCTCTCACCTAGCTGACAGGTCTGGATGTCACTCGGAGGAGTCTACCCAGACCCCAAGAAGATCCCATTTCCAGGCTCTCACCTAGCTGGCAGGGCTGGATGTCACTCGGTGGAGTCTACTTGGACCCCGAGTAGATCCCGCGTCCAAGCTTTCACCTAGCTATCAGGGCTGGATGTCACTCAGAGGAGTCTACCCAGACCCCGAGCAGATCCCGCTGCCAGGCTCTCACCTAGTTGGCAGGGCTAGATGTCACTTAGTGGAGTCTACCAAGACCCCCAGCAGATCCCATTTCTAGGCTCTCACCTAGCTGGCAGGGATGGATGTCACTCGGTGGAGTCTACCCAGATCCCGAGCAGATCTCGCTGCTAGGTTCTCACCTACCTGGCAGGACTGGATGTCACTTGGTGGAGTCTACCCGAACCCCGAGTAGATCCCGCTACCAGGCTCTCACCTAGCTGGCAGGGCTGGATGTCACTCGGAGGAGTCTACCCAGACCCCAAACAGATCTCGCTGCAAGGCTCTCACTCAGCTGGCAGGGCTGGATGTCACTCGGTAGAGTCTACCCGGACCCCGAGCAAATCCTGTTGTTAGGCTCTCACCTAGCTGGCAGGGCTGGATGTCACTCGAAGGAGTCTACCCAGACCCCAAGCAGATCCCACTATCAGGCTCTCACCTAGCAGGTAGGGCTAGATATCACTCGTGGAAATCAACTTAGGCCCCCAACTAGCCAGCATGAGAGAAAGTCTTTGATGAATGTGGCGTCTAAAGCTGGGACCAAACACTCGAACTACAGAAGCAAAAATCGCAGGGTGGCCAGGATGACCTTAGCAGGTCGGCGAGCCAGAAGTGCCGACTCGAGCCTATAAATTGGCGAGCACTCGGAAAAGGACCATGGCGGTGAGAGCTCAGACCACATCGCGACCTCATGGATCCCAGCCCGCATGGAGTTAGGTGGCTCGGGCGCGAGCCGAGTTGGCTCGCCTCCTCTATCTCGTGAACGGTGCAAAGAATCCGGACAAAAAACTTCGATCGCCATTCGCGGTTCGGTTAACTGACGCTCCTATATTTCCTAAGTTAAGTCCTAAACAAACACGCGACCTAGCTCGTAAGATTCGGGAAAGGGGACAGCGAATAAAAGAATCAAAATAGGTCGCGAACACAAAAAAGGAAAAGACGGATTTGCATTACAGAGAAATAACATTAGAGAATAATTTCATAAAGTACACATTATTGATTAACGAAATTACAAGTTCTAGGGCTTGGCCCGCGCTCATATTACAGCAAGACAATAATGAGGTTAGCGAGGCGAGGCTTGGGTATTCAGCGAGGCAAACCCACGAGCGACGTGTCCTCCTAGATGGGTTGGTAGGACACGTCGCCCGACTTCGGTACCGGAAGGAATAAGGACAGTACCACGTTGCTTGTGGAAAAGCCCTCGCCCTCGCTCTTAATAAGGTCATCTCGCTGCAACATCTGGAGGGTGTAATTCGCTGCACTAGCAGCATTCTTCTGCATCATGACCTCTAGCTCATACTCGGTGTAGTGAGCGAGCTGGCAGTCGATACTAGAGGGTGGCGGGGAGCCATTGCGGCCTCCAATCTGCACACCCATGCCTGTAATGCCTCCCTTTCCTTTTTAAGGGAGGAGATTTGGATGCCCACGCAGCTGGCCATTTCCGCGTCTTGTGAAAAGGGGCAGGATAGGGATGAGCTTGAGAAGGGTAAAAGGCAACCTGAAGGCAATAAGTGCGAGTCGAGAGACGTACCACTCCTCCCAGGTACTGTGCAAGGGCGGCATCGGCCGCGTCTGCCCACTTTCTCTGGAAATCCGCCTCCTCCTGGGCGAGATGGAGAGCTTCCTCCTTCTCTTCGACCAGCTTTTTAAGCGACAGGGCATTCTTCTCCAGCTGGGTTAGCCGCCTGCCCGTCATGGGGGCCAGCTCCAGGCCGCAGAGCTGGGCCCACACGCTTTCATGCACAAGGACCCGCATGGCCTCCTCGTCATAGACCGCAGCATCCTCCCATGCGTAAAGGCCGAAAGAGAAGTTGTAGGCCTCCCCGCTGATGGTGTTCTACTCCAGCCAGCTCGGCAGCAGGGTGGAGATGATGGCCCTATTCGACTCCCTGTCCATTTGGAGGAGGGGGTTCCTGAGATCATCGAGAGGTTACTTGCCAAGGACAAAGTTGCGATCTGACCTTGGCACCGACTTCACGGCTGGTTGCGTCTCTTTCTGAGGCTCGTAAGTACCGGCCGCCCCGCCAGGGGAGCCGCTGCTCGGGGCAATTGCGGGAGCAAGATCCCCAGCTGGTTGACCTGTCGGGGCCTTACCCTTCTCCTGACTCATGGGGGCGTGCTGCCCGAGATTTTCGGATTCTTGGGCAGCGGCGGTAAAGGCTGTTCACAGCTAGGCGACTTCTAGACGGCGGGGTCCGTGGTCTCACAATGCGCAGTGGCCAAAACCTCGGCATGGGCGAGCTCACTGGAAGTGAGTCATGCACTCTCATAAGGAGGGTGCAAGGGGATGTCCCGCTCGCCTGCAGTAAATAAATATTAAAGCAGAAGAATGGTGGTAAAGAAAAGGGGGAAAACGCAAATCGCTTACCTTCCCTGGGCAGGACGGGGGCGAGATTGTCCAGGTTTCTACGCAGAAAGGCGACTTCGAAGTTCTTCCCGACAAAGAACCCGCATAGCTCTGCTTCGTGGCCCCCCAGGCTGGGGGGGGGGGGGTAGCTCGCCTCGCTGAGCTGAATCGGCGAGAAGGGGACGTTGCCGAAGTCCCATTTGACAAAAACAAACTTCTTTAGCCAGTTATGGCTCTTTTTGTAACGACCCCATCCGTTAAATGACGTATAGTAGAAGGTCCGGCCGGGGCCCCACACTATATGCCACAAACAGACGGTGAGGTCACAGGATAATACCAAATCAAATACGAATCCTAACTCAGAGCATTCTAGCGGAAGCTTTAAGTTACAACTTTGAACTCTAAACAGGAATGTCCAATATATAAACCACCTTTATATATATACCACGGAATGTACATAAATCCAAGAGTTTGGCCTTAAGGCCTTACAGTTCCTCTTTACATACAACATGTTTTACAAACCTCGGCGCGCAGGCCGGCCATACATGAGTACAAGAGAAAACAAAATAAAGCCATTCGCTTAGCCTTCAAGGGCTAGCCGCAGCAGCAGCAGCAACAGCAGTAGGGCTTCAGCCCATCATTTACCACTTGGCTCTCCAGCACCTGCACGGGAACAACCCACCCAACCGGTGGCAAACAATGCAACGGTCAGCTTTCAGCTGACCCAATTATAACAATCCTACCCCTTTCTCGGGGCATGAGCATTCTTTCCCTGCAAAGCATCACATCATCAAATAGCAACTATGTGCGCGCAGGCACATTCAAGCCATCACAACTATCGGCCACACGGCCCGACAGTCCGTGCACTCAGGGCACATTTTCGGTGTACCGGAATACCAGGGTCAACACCACCGTCTACACGGTATTTGAGCATTCTAGTCTTTCCGGCGCGCGGGCCTAAGACTCTCATTAGGCGCTCCAACAAAACCTATAACCAGGCTTCCAAGTCGGACGGACCTAACGCAGGTACGGATCAGCCACCCCCCGTTGCTCAAGTCGTCGTGCCACCTCGAATACGGAAGTATCCATGGCTATTTATAGGCGCGGGTCGGTTTCACCTTTCCTGTTCGGCAATCTGCCTTTTTATCGAGTTGCAGCTCAACTGCTCAACCACTCACAAAGTGGCAACACACGGCCACAAGAGTTGCATCCAACCCTCTTCATTTCCTGGACATCGTCCAGTACTTCCTGCCGCACCAAGCAACAGGTAGGAACAAGGCATCACAAGCCATAGGCATCACAAGCCATAATCACGGAGCCTTCTCCGATATGCAAACAAGCATCACCAATCTAGACCACGTCCAGATGGGCTTCACACAGCATGCCTAGAGCCGTACTCCAATTCCGGCCTCTAACAAGGGGGACTTCACATATCTACCCCAAGGGACACGACAACCCACCGCACACTCGCGGGGAAGGTTTTTCCCTATGCAATGCAGAAAAGAAGGACTTCACATGTCCAAGAAGGGAGATCGTTACCCTTGTCGATCTCTTCGGAGCCATCAAAAACGAGCCGGTTAGAAAGAACCGCAGCAGCCTTGCCTTCACAACGCCGGCTTCGGATCACGAATCGGACCACGGGAACTCCGCCGGTGGCTTGCTCTCCTCCTCCTTCTTTCTCTCTTCCTCTCTCTTTCTCTCTTCCTTAAGCACAAATGAAGAATGACTTCTTCATTCTTCCATCACGACTTAATCCAGCCAGGAAACCACCTGAGCCCTTGGATCAAAAGAGAGAAAACTGAACGGCCACGATTTGCCCAAAAAACTCTATTTTTAGCTGACACGGCCTGTGACACGCCCGTGTCACAGGTCGTGTACCCTTAAGCGGCACACACAGTTTGAACCGACTGAACAACACGGGCATCGACATGCCCGTGTCGAACCTGACACGCCCGTGTCATTCTTGAGACACGCCCGTGTCTCCTGCTACACGGTACTCACCGATTTCCAAAACCAGTACACGGGTCGGAACACGGCAACGAACACGCCCGTGTCCAGCCTGACACGCCCGTGTTCCCGGCCGTGTTCAAGGCCGTGTGCGGCTCTGACTTGAATAGGCCAATTTCGAAAAATAATTCGAACACGCCCTGGGACACGCCCGTGTCGAAGGCCGTGTCCCAGGCTCGACGCTCGTCGACTATCAATCGTCGACTAGCCTGAACACGCCCTGGGACACGCCCGTGTCCCAGGCCGTGTACACCCGACACGCCCTGGGACACGCCCGTGTCCCAGGCCGTGTCAAACAGCCTGCTACTCAAACTTCATGTTGAGTCTTTTTGGGGCCTTTTTGGGGTGTTACAACCCTCCCCCCCTTAACAAAATTTCGTCCCGAAATTTGCACGATAAGGAAACAAAACCAGCAATGCTATAACCATGTTATAACAAAAAAATACACGGTCTACAGTTTATACAAATAACTCGGGAAACTCAGCTCGCATGGTCTGCTCTCGCTCCCATGTTAGCTCTTCACGGCCACAATTGTCCCATCGGACCTTGACCATCCCGATCACTTTGTTCCGCAACTGTTTCTCGGCTCGATCCTCGATCCGAATGGGTCTAACCCTCGTCGTTAGCCCATACTCGACCGGTACCCGATCATTCTCCACTACTTGTGCTGGATCCTTTACCGCCTTACGAAGGACTGAGATGTGAAATACATCATGTAATCCACCCAAGTCCGCTGAAAGTGCTAGTCGATAAGCAGCTTCCCCAACTCGCTCCACCACCTCAAATGGACCAAGATACCTCGGACTTAGCTTTTTCAAACGCCGAATCCTGGACACACCTTTGAAGGGTTTGATCTTCAAATATACCTAATCACCCACCGCAAACTCCACGTTCCGGTGCTTGGCATTGTAGTACTTTGCTTGACGATCTTGGGCTATCAATAGCCTCTCCCGAATAGAGTGTATGAGCTAAGTAGCTTCTTCGACTTCCTTTTTTCCACTCAGCTTCGATTCGCCTGCTTCTGCCCAAGCTAACGGTGTACGGCATTTCCGACCATATAAAGCTTCAAATGGTGCCATACCAATACTCGCTTGGTAACTATTATTATAGGCAAATTCGACAAGGAATATATAATCTTCCCAAAGTCTAGGGCGCACATGCGGAGCATGTCCTCCATCGTCCTGTTGGTTCGTTCAGTCTGGCCATCCGTTTGGGGATGAAAGGCTGTACTAAATGCCAATTTTGTACCCAACATTTGATGAACGAGCCGCCAATCGTTCGATGTGAACCTCCCATCACGGTCACTAACGATGCTCCGGGGAACACCGTGCAGTCGAACAACCTGCTCCACATAAAGCTTGGCCAATGTTTCCACTGAATCGTCTCTTCTGTTTGGAAGGAAGTGCGCCACTTTTGTCAACCGGTCCACAATCACCCAGATTGAATCATGACCGCGTTGAGATCTCGGCAAGCCATGCACGAAATCCATCGAAATGTCATCGAACTTCCACTCCGGAATAGGTAACGACTTCAGGAAACCGCCCGGCTTCTGGCATTCTGCTTTCACCAACGCACAGGTGTTGCATTTAGCCACATAACGTGCCACATCTTTCTTTAGTCCGGGCCACCAGAACAGCTTTTTCATATCTCGGTACATCTTTGTGCTCCCTGGGTGAACTGAGTACTTTGCAAAGTGAGCTTCGTACATCAACTCTTCCCTCAATTTACCCACACTCGGGACGCACACTCGACCATTTCTTCTTAACAAACCGTTGTCCCAAGAGAATTGGTCATCCGGCCCATCTTTTGTATAGCGCTGGAGGCTTTCATCAAGCTCCGTTGCTCGCCGAACTCGGTCCGCAAGGTCATATTGCACCTCCGTCCAGTTCAAACATGCATTGGTTGACGCACCCTTGTCAACACACGATATCTCCATTGCTTCCAATTCCTGGATCAAACGCTGATCATGCCTCTGCAACCAGCTTGCCCGTACCGGAGTCTTTCGACTCAAAGCATCAGCGACCACATTTCCCTTCCCGGGGGTATAGTGAATCTCGAAGGTGTAGTCCCCAAGGAACTCCATCCATCTTCGTTGTCGCATATTCAGATCCTTCTGATCCAACAAATACTTTAGGCTCTTGTGATCCGTATAGATATCCACTTTTACGCCATATAGATAGTGCCGCCACAACTTGAGCGCAAAGATTACCGCCGCCAACTCCAAATCATGGACGGGGTAATTCTGCTCATGCACTTTCAACTGACGCGAGCCATAAGCAATCGCTTTACCAAACTGCAGAAGGACGCAGCCTAAGCCGCTCCCTGATGCATCACTATAGATCTCATACCCATCGGTACCACATGGCGATGTCAACACAGGCGCCGTGGTCAAACGACTCTTCAAGTCTTCAAAAGCTCGCGTGCACTCCGGCGTCCAAATGAACTTTTGATCTTTTCTCGTCAGCGTGGTCAGAGGTAAAGCAATCCGTGAGAAGTTTTCCACAAACCGTCTATAGTAGCCCGTAAGTCCAAGGAAGCTCCTGACCTCGGCCACTGAAGACATCACTGGCCAATCTCGGATGGCACTTATCTTCAACGGATCCACCGCGATACCCTCTCCGCTTACCACATGGCCTAAAAAGGCTACTGAAGAGAGCCAGAACTCACACTTTGAGAACTTGGCAAAAAGCTTATTCCTCCGCAGGGTATGCAAGACCAACCGCAAATGGTTTGCGTGATCCTCTTCCGACTGAGAGTATACCAAGATGTCATCGATAAACACAATAACAAACAAATCCAAATACTCTCGGAACGTTCGATGCATTAGGTCCATAAATATCGAACGCGCATTACATAGGCCGAACGGCATTACCGTGAACTCATAATGCCCGTAGCGTGTTCCAAACGCCGTCTTGGGAATGTCACCTTCCCTAATCCTTAGCTGATAATATCCCGATTTCAAATCCAACTTGGAATAGACCGTTGATCCTACCAGCTGATCAAAGAGGTCATCAATCCGCGGAATCGGATATTTGTTTTTCTCCGTCAGCTTATTCAACTCGTGGTAGTCAATACACAACCGTAAGCTACCGTCTTTCTTCTTCACAAAGAGAACAGGCGTGCTCCAAGGTGACATACTTGGGCGTATATAACCCTGCTCCAACAACTCTTGCAATTGGACTTTCAACTCAGCCATCTCCTTTGGCGCGACGCGATATGGAGAGCGGGCCACAGGTTTCGCACCTGGCACCAACTCAATAGAGAAGTCAATCTCCCGCTGGGGTGGTAACCCAGGAAGATCTTTAGGAAACACATCGGCAAACTCTGACACAACTGGCACTTCACCGACACTGGCCTTAGGCTCAACCGCCTGAATTAGCGTGAAGAATAACTCCGCGCCCTTCCGAACAGCATTGACGACTTGGAGTGCAGACAACAGAGTCCCGCCAACTCCTCGCATACCAGCGAACTTCGTCACAAGTCCGGTATTCTGGCCCAGTGTAATCTCTTTGGAGTCGCAATCAATAAAGGCACGCTGCTCCGAGAGCCAGTCCATACCAAAGATCACATCAAACTCCGATAACGGTAGCACAGCTGCACTCAAACCGAAATCCCGACTTCCTATTTGCACATCCACATCGCAAGCCCTATCCGCAAGCATCACACAGCCATTCGGCAATAGCACCCTTGTACTATCCACCGTCACATGACTTGGTTCCCCAATGCGAGATGTGAAATCCTCAGACAGAAAAGAATGCGAAGCACCCGTATCAAACAGGGCTCTCGCCAAATTATTCCGAATCAGGACAAAGCCTGCATCACACACAACATGCACAAGCTATACATAACCAAAACCAAAAGCACCAGCAAGTAAACTAAATCAACTCGTACCTGTGACGACGTCACTTTGCTTAATCGCTTCCTGTTGGCCAAGTTGATAGATTCGGGGCTGTGCCTGAGAAGCAGAGGAATCCACCACCGCTTTGCCCTTCTCAGCATAAGACGCACCCGTCTTCTTTTCCCCTTTGGGCTGAACCACCCGATAGTCACGGGCTATATGCCCCACCCGGCCACAGTTATAGCATGTACGAGAATCCGGCCTTGATGTCGCTCCCGACACAACGGTCGTAGTCACTTGCCCAGATGGCTTGGACCTCTTGCCCCCTTTCTTCTGGTAAAACGACTTGCTCGGGCGAGGTGCTTGAAACTCTGGCTTCGACACAACCAAGCCCTTATTCCCTTGCACTCGCCTCATGTCCTTCTCCAACGCGCACGCAGTATCAACCAACGCCTGAAACCCTTGGCTCACAGAACTCGAAAGCAGAAATCTCAACTCATCTCGCAGTCCTTCATAGAACCGATTCGTTTTCCTTTGGTCATCCGCGAAGATTGTTCCCGCATATCGTCCCAACCTGGTAAACTCGTGCAAGTAGATATCCACACTATCTTCCCCTTGCTTTAACCGTTGGAACTCATTTTCCATAGCGATGCGTTGCGCCGCTGGGACATGTTTCGCCAGAAATAGTCGAGAGAACTCCTCAATCGACACTTGTGTTAATTGCCTGCCCGCCAACAGGTGTAGCTCAACCTCGTCCCACCACAACCGCGCCTCCCCTTCAAGCATGAAGGTGGCCAAGGTGACCTTGAGAGTTTCCTCCGCCCTGATCGCTGTCATTATCCTCTTGACACGCGATAACCAATCTTCCGCCTGCGTTGGGGATCCCATTCCCGCAAACGTAGGAGGACTGAAGCTCATGAATTGCTTCAACTGTCGGTCAGCTGCTCGTGGATCTACAGCCTCAACCGGCTCGGGTCTTACATCAACACGAACTGGCACTACTGCCGGCTGCGCTTGCCCGGTCGGCTGAATCATGGCAAATAGCGCCTCAGCAACTAAGCGAACAGTTTCCGCAGATGGAGGAGGTGTTGGCACCTCAGCTGGTGCCGCACTCTCATCAGAACGCTGGGGCTCAGACTGCCCAGCACCACTACGTGTCACCTATAGGTGGACAAGACACACATTAGCGAACGTATGCAAGCAAAACAACACAAAAAGGAACGCGCAGATTCCTCAAACAAGAGTTTGTACATTCCTTCATGGACATTCCAGAGTTCATTAGCGTTACAGCAGGTCGCACAAACACGTGCTCGCCACCCCACAAAAGAATTCGACCACGAATTCGAAAGAGGAAGACCAACAAAAGCTGATACCAAAATGTAACGACCCCATCCGTTAAATGACGTATAGTAGAAGGTCCGGCCGGGGCCCCACACTATATGCCACAAACAGACGGTGAGGTCACAGGATAATACCAAATCAAATACGAATCCTAACTCAGAGCATTCTAGCGGAAGCTTTAAGTTACAACTTTGAACTCTAAACAGGAATGTCCAATATATAAACCACCTTTATATATATACCACGGAATGTACATAAATCCAAGAGTTTGGCCTTAAGGCCTTACAGTTCCTCTTTACATACAACATGTTTTACAAACCTCGGCGCGCAGGCCGGCCATACATGAGTACAAGAGAAAACAAAACAAAGCCATTCGCTTAGCCTTCAAGGGCTAGCCGCAGCAGCAGCAGCAACAGCAGTAGGGCTTCAGCCCATCATTTACCACTTGGCTCTCCAGCACCTGCACGGGAACAACCCACCCAACCGGTGGCAAACAATGCAACGGTCAGCTTTAAGCTGACCCAATTATAACAATCCTACCCCTTTCTCGGGGAATGAGCATTCTTTCCCTGCAAAGCATGGCATCATCAAATAGCAACTATGTGCGCGCAGGCACATTCAAGCCATCACAACTATCGGCCACACGGCCCGACAGTCCGTGCACTCAGGGCACATTTTCGGTGTACCGGAATACCAGGGTCAACACCACCGTCTACACGGTATTTGAGCATTCTAGTCTTTCCGGCGCGCGGGCCTAAGACTCTCATTAGGCGCTCCAACAAAACCTATAACCAGGCTTCCAAGTCGGACGGACCTAACGCAGGTACGGATCAGCCACCCCCCGTTGCTCAAGTTGCCGTGCCACCTCGAATACGGAAGTATCCATGGCTATTTATAGGCGCGGGTCGGTTTCACCTTTCCTGTTCGGCAATCTGCCTTTTTATCGAGTTGCAGCCCAACGGCTCAACCACTCACAAAGTGGCAACACACGGCCACAAGAGTTGCATCCAACCCTCTTCATTTCCTAGACATCGTCCAGTACTTCCTGCCGCACCAAGCAACAGGTAGGAACAAGGCATCACAAGCCATAGGCATCACAAGCCATAATCACGGAGCCTTCTCCGATATGCAAACAAGCATCACCAATCCAGACCACGTCCAGATGGGCTTCACATAGCATGCCTAGAGCCGTACTCCAATTCTGGCCTCTAACAAGGGGGACTTCACATATCTACCCCAAGGGACACCACAACCCACCGCACACTCGCGGGGAAGGGTTTTCCCTATGCAATGCAGAAAAGAAGGACTTCACATGTCCAAGAAGGGAGATCGTTACCCTTGTCGATCTCTTCGGAGCCATCGAAAACGAGCCAGTTAGAAAGAGCCGCAGCAGCCTTGCCTTCACAACGCCGGTTTCGGATCACGAATCGGACCACGGGAACTCCGCCGGTGGCTTGCTCTCCTCCTCCTTCTTTCTCTCTTCCTCTCTCTTTCTCTCTTCCTTAAGCACAAATGAAGAATGACTTCTTCATTCTTCCATCACGACTTAATCCAGCCAGGAAACCACCTGAGCCCTTGGATCAAAAGAGAGAAAACTGAACGGCCACGATTTGCCCAAAAAACTCTATTTTTAGCTGACACGGCCTGTGACACGCCCGTGTCACAGGCCGTGTACCCTTAAGAGGCACACACAGTTTGAACCGACTGAACAACACGGGCATCGACACGCCCGTGTCGAACCTGACACGCCCGTGTCATTCTTGAGACACGCCCGTGTCTCCTGCTACACAGTACTCACCGATTTCCAAAACCAGTACACGGGTCGGAACACGGTAACGAACACGCCCGTGTCCAGCCTGACACGCCCGTGTTCCCGGCCGTGTTCAAGGCCGTGTGCGGCTCTGACTTGAATAGGCCAATTTCGAAAAATAATTCGAACACGCCCTGGGACACGCCCGTGTCGAAGGCCGTGTCCCAGGCTCGACGCTCGTCGACTATCAATCGTCGACTAGCCTGAACACGCCCTGGGACACGCCCGTGTCCCAGGCCGTGTACACCCGACACGCCCTGGGACACGCCCGTGTCCCAGGCCGTGTCAAACAGCCTGCTACTCAAACTTCATGTTGAGTCTTTTTGGGGCCTTTTTGGGGTGTTACACTTTTTGACAGTCTCTTGCACCTTGACGTGGTTGCTGGAGAAGTAGGCGGTCCCTTCCTTGTTCTCCCAGAAGTAGAACAACTTGCGGATGACCGCAAGGCTGAACTTGATCCGCTCTTCCCACAGGAAGTGGGTGAACTCGAACACCACCGCAATGGAATTGGGGGTCATCTGCCTGGGGACGAACCCGAAGTATTTCAGTGTTTTGCGGACCTCCGGCCATAGAAGAAGTATGAGACCTGCCTCAAAATGCGCCATGGGGATGGCGAGCTCCTCTCCTAAGTGGTCGTGATCTTCTCCCCCTTCCCAGGCCGCCTTGCCATGAATCCTGGTGGTACGAAGTTGCCTATGGCATCAAGGAACTCGCGTTCAGTGATGGCAGCATGGAAAAAATTATGCTCGGAGAAAGTCTAAGCGCACTTGCTCCGCCCATCCGCATCGCCTCTACCACTACCCATCTCATGGGGAAATTGCCGAGCGGGACGAGGAAGTTCTCGCAAGAATCTGGCGAGTCAGGAGTCGCAGGAAGTAGAAAGGAGTGGAAGTCTTAAATGCGGTAGGTGAGAAGGGGTCGGCAGGGCCTATTTATAGAATGGAAAAGGGTGGGAAAATGTTTCGTCGGCGGTAAAAATGCGAATAGCAAAATACGCCCCAATATTTCGACTTCTAGACCCGCCTCGGACTTCTATCAGCTCGTCGATGTGTCGTGAAGACTAAACGGCCGAGAGCTGCTCTCATCTGCGTTCACACGAGAGACGGTCGAGTCGCGACCCGATCCAGCCCAGAATAGTGGGAGAGTCGCTCAGGCTCGCGATCTGCGGGCGATCGGCTTGCTCCTACCTGAACTGAATAGGCAGGCTGGGCGAGCCGGCTCAATAATGTCACACCCGCTTGAAGAAGGAATAGACGAGCCAGAGCGCCCCATCCACTCCCCAAAGAAACTAAGCATCAACGCAGTAAAAGTAACACGCAGCGAACAATCGCCCATTGGTGGGTGGACAAGGTCTCAAATTATTACAAACATATTAAATGTCCCGAATAAAGACGTTTCACAACCCTACTCCGCGAACTGACGCAAGATGCGGATGCGACCCGGGCCAGGCAACCAATAGCAGGGAAGGGTCAGGCGGCTCAATACTGGATCCACTTCCACCTGCCTCGCCCCCACATGCCAGATCGGGGTGGCACGGGAGGGTTATGGTACTCGCAAATCGCCAATAGCTCTCGCTGGGCCAGATCGACCTGCTCCGAGGCATTTCTAAGCCGATCCTCAGCTCGCGTGATTTGTACCCCCTGAGAGGTAACTCCATCCCTATCAGCTGGACGCCTCGCCCCCTCTAGAACCGCAAACCGCTCCTCCGCCTCAGCCTTGTCTATGTCCACCCTGTTGAAAACCTCCTGTAGCAGTAACGTGTGTTTTTGAAATAGCTGCATCACCTACTTCTTAGACTTCTCAGCATTTAGCGGGTCACCTAGGTACTCCGAAATATGATCTGTCTCCGGGGGAGGCGAATACCCCTCGCTCATCTCAATATTGGAGGAGGAGATCGCGTTAAAACCTGTAGGGAGGAATTAGAGGGAGCGAGCAGTGGTAAACGGGGAAAATTGTAAAGCTCACCTGGGGTCGGTACGTCGCCCGCATCGATAGCAAGTTGGGAGGTACCCGGCTGCCCCTAGAAGGGTTCTCCTCCAAGAGCAGCAAAGGTTTTCCCTAGGCAAGCAGGCATTGGCGATGGAGACATCGCAGGAGGGACATGCTCCTGGTCTACGGGGCTAGCAACCCGCTCAATTGTCAACCGAGGAAAATGCCCAAGTTCTCCCCTATCCTCTCCATCATCGCGAACTGATTCCTACAAAAAAGAAAAATCATAAGAAGGGTCATGAGTTGGACAGATGGGTCTGCATACCTCATGGAGCGACCTCGTCACCGGCCGCCGAACTCGACGCAGGGGGATCGTTCGAGGGGGACCACCTGCCCCTTTTTTCCTTTTTTTGGGCTAAAGAGGGGGCCAGGCGATCCACGCGCCAGCCATGGGGCGGCACCAAGGGCCAGATCCCGAGTCCCCTCCCTCGCGGCTTTTGGGCGAGCCCGCATCTCCTCGGATATAGGCATCGCTTAGCTATAGTTCGTGGAGAAGGGTGAAAGGAGGGGGAATTTTTCCAAAGAACCGATGCCATATTTATAGCATGAAGGTGGGGCCCCTCAAAAGATTCTCTCTAGCTTAACAAAGCACTCACCGAATATATGGGTTGGATGATTCTTTCCGAGCTTGGCCAAGCTCAAAAAAAGCGGGGATTATGTACAACCCCGTGTTCTTCGAGTGGGCCCAAGACCATAGGTGAGCAGACCAGGGGAGCCCGCCCGCGTCAGAACAACAAACAGGCGGACTTAGAATGGCCAACTCGCTCTCTTCAAAGCTAGGCCGACAAGCTGCGCGAACTGGTCCGCGCAGCTCGCACTCCCCTGGAGTTTGTTGAACTCAATCTCTCTTCCGCCCAGCTCGCGTCGACCTGGAGTTCGTCGAACTCAATTTCTTTTCCGCCTAGCTCGCGCCTGCCTGGAGTTTGTTGAACTCAATTTCTCTTCCGCTCAGCTCAAGCCCTCCTAGAGTTCATCGAACTCAACCTCTCTTCCGCCCAGCTCGCACCCGCCTAGAGTTCATCAAACTCAACCTCTCTTCCGCCTAGATCGTACCCGCCAGGAGTTTGTCGAACTTAATTTCTCTTCTGCCCAGCTTGCGCCTGCCTGGAGTTTGTCAAAATCAACCTCTCTTTTTTCCAGCTCGCACCCTCCTAGAGTTCATCGAACTCAATTTCTCTTCCGCCCAGCTCGCGCCTGCCTGGAGTTCGTCAAACTCAATATCTTTGGGCTTCGGAAGTGACAATCTTAGAGCGGTCAAGCTCACGCTCCCCTACAGAAGGAAGGCGGGGGGAAAACCAGGTCACGTCCGCCTCGGGTGCCGAGGAATGACTCAGCATCCGCCATTTCTCACTCGCCCCAGGGAGCTCGGCACACAATAGGCGAGCTGGACCAGTCGGGCCCGCGTCCGCCAAGGTTTGGGGAAGGTAGCGAGTGCCAACTCTATCTAGCACTACTCTCCCCAAGCGAGTTGAGGTTTTAGAGGGCCACTCGCCCAGTTTTTCTATGATGTATCTTTACTATTTTGCCCCCGTTGGCCTGCCTATAGCCTGCTAAAACAACGGAGTTACGCTGTTGGTAGACCTAGTTGGGCTGCACATAGCTGTTTGGAATAGCGGAGATTAGCTATTTGCAGATCAATTTCATAATTCTATAAATAGAACCAAGGGGCACCTCAGAAGGAAGGCTTACTGGTCTCCCAATATTTTAGCGCTTTCTGAGGTTGCCTTAGCTCGACTCTTAGCTAGGGAGGGGAAGCACTTTAAGATCTTCCGGTTGTGTGGTGGGACCTCCGCGCCGAGCCCTTGGTTCAGTTCTTTATTCTTTTTCCTTGTCATTTTGCTTGAAGTAGAGAAGTAGGTGCGCGATCACCCCTTCCACAAGGGCGAACTCCATAGAGACCGATTTTTCAGTTTCAACAACTTGCTCACATTAACTTCAAGACATCAAGCAAACTATTTTTTGAAAACTTAGTTAGGGATAGTCCTAATCTAAAATGTGTTAAAGAGGGTCCCTGTCATAATGTTAAATGAGCAAGCAAACTAGGGCCACCTTTAAGAGCATTGGCTTCAAAGACTCTATAAGATGTCTTTATCTATTGCATGTGGATCTATTTTGACCTATGCCTATTCAGAGTTTAGGAGGGAAGTTGTACACCTTTGTGATTATAGATGATCACTCAAGGTTTACATGGGTCTTTTTCCTTGGGAAGAAGTCATATACCCTTGTTGTCTTCATGAATTTTATCAAGTCCATTAAGAATGAACTAGACTATATTTTGTTCAAATTAAGAAGTGACCATAACATATAATTTCAATCTGGGTCTATGAAAAAATTATGTCAAGAGCAAGGTATCCCCCAGGAGTTCTCCTTTCCCAGGACTCCACATGAGAAAAAGAATGGGGCTTTAATAGAGGCTGCCAAAACATTGCTTAGTGATTTCTCACTGCTAGAGAATTTTTGGGCTAAGGCAATCAATACAGCTTGTTTTGTTCTAAATAGAGCCTCTATCAACAAGTTTTATGGGAAAACTCTTTATGAACTTCTGAAGGGAAAAAAACTAAATATTTTATATTTTAGGATCTTTGGTTGTAAATGTTACATTTTAAATAATGGAAGATCTCAGCTGACTAAGTTTGTCAAGAAGCATTGTGAGGGTATTCTTGTTGGCCACATCTCACAAAGCAGAGCCTATAAAGTATTCAACAAGAAAAACCATGTTGTAGAAGAATTTATGAATGTTGTTTTTAATGAGACTAACCTTATATACATGGGCTGGTCTAGTGTTCCTAACACTGTAGGTATAGAACAAAGATTGCAAGAGTCATCTATCCAAGGCAAACCCATGCCAAGCAAAGTCTCTCCTCCTGATAAATATTTCAGTGGAGATATACAACTAACTAAAGAAGAACAAGTTGTTTAAGATGCAGTAGTTATTTATGGAATATAGCAAGTTACTAGCAGGCTGCCTACAACAACAAGGCACCTGAGAGATCACCCCAATAATCTCATTATTTGGGATGCTAGTCAAGGAGTCACCACCTGGAGCAGGATCTGCAATGAAGAACTTTTTTTGAGCTTCCTGTCTCAGTTAGAGCTTAATTAGTTTGAAGATGCAAACACTGGCCCCTTCTGGATCAATGTCATGCAAGAAGAGCTACACTATTTTAAGAGATGCAAGGTCTGGAAGCTAGTGCCAAAATCACAAGGACATAACATTATTGGCACCAAATGGATCTTTAGAAACAAATTGGATGAGAATGGTGTGATAGCGAAGAACAAAGAAAGGTTGGTAGCCAAAGGATATAGGCAAGAGGAGGGCATAGACTTTGACCAAACAGTTTCCCTAGTTGCACGACTAGAGGAAATAAGGATGTTCCTTTCCTATGCTACCTTCAAAGGATTTAAGGTCTACCAAATTGATGTCAAATCAACATTCCTGAATGGTAATATCAAGGAAGAGGTATATGTGGAGCAACCCTCATGTTTTGTAAATCCAACCCTAAATGATTATGTTTATTTACTTAAAAAAGTTTTATATGGGTCAAAACAAGCCCTAGGAGCTTGGTATGAAATCCCATCGACCTTTCTCATTAAGAACAAGTTCTTAAGGGGAAAGATAGTTAACACTTTGTACCTAAGGAAAATAATGGGCAGGTGTCTCTTAGTACAAATATATGTTGATGATATTATATTTGGGTATATTGATGATAACCTTTACAAAATGTTTGCCAACCTTATGCAAGGGGAGTTTGAGATGAGCAGTATGTGAGAGCTAAAGTACTTTTTAGGTCTCCAAGTGAAATAGTCTGATGAGGGAATCTTCATCTCTCAGACTAAGTATATTTTAGAGCTAACTAGGAAATTTGGGATTGATTCATCGTCCACCATAAAAACTCCCATGGGATCAAATATATCCCTAGATAAGGATGAAAAGGGGAAACCTTTTGATGAATCCATTTATAGGTGTTTTATTGGGTCCCTACTCTACTTGACTGATAGTAGACCTGATATCAGGTATGCTACATATGTTTATACTAGGTACCAGGTCTGCCCTAAGGAATCTCATTACTAAGATACAAAGAGGATTTTGAGATATTTTAAGAGCAGTCAATAGTTTGGCCTGTGGTACCCTAGGAACAATGATTTTGAACTAATTAGATATTTAGATGCAGACTTTGCAGGTTGCAAAGAGGGTAGAAAGAACACCTATGAAACATGCCAGTTCCTTGGGAGGATACAAGTGCCATAGAGTAGCAAGAAGCAAACTAGTGTTGTAATTTTTATAGTTGAGTCAGAATATATTTCAGTAGGGAGTTCCTGTGCACAACTTTTGTGGATTCAACATCAATTGCAGGATATCAACCTACAAATAAGTAATACTCCCATATTTTGTTATTAATACAGTGCAATATATATAGCTAAGTATCCTATGTTACACAGCAGGACTAAGTATATAGAGATTAAATATCATTTTTTTAGAGAGCATGTTGAGAAGAAGGATATCTACCATGAGTTTGTCCCCACAGACAAACAAGTAGCTGATATCTTTACCAAGCCACTAGATGAGCCTAAGTTGAATTCTTTTAACATTGAATTAAGTATACTAAATTTAGAAAAATTTTACTACATATTATTTCATCTTTGTAGTCGTATTCAATCTTTCATGTGTTATCTGCACATTATTACTGACTCTATATGTATCATCAGATAATTACGAGATAGTATATTCTGGTAGTATATTAGGATACAAATCATGGATGCAAGTATATTTGAGTTTGAGTTAATAGACTCAATTTCAAGAGTTACTCTATCGTTTTGATCGATAGATAGGCTAGAAGGGCAGGGGATCTCAACTATATCATTGAGATCGTTAAGAAGATGCTTAATGATACCTCTTTGTGTCAACAACATCATCATGAAGGTCTACATTCTTCAATATAAAATCAATTTTAACTATTAGATCATTTATACATGATCATCCAAGGTGTGTGACGCTTCACTTTCTTTTCAACAATAGATATATTAAAATATATATACATAAACCAAGGGTTTAGTTAAGGACATAAAACCTCTAACCCTAAAGACTATCAAAATCACTCTGTCTCTCTCTGTGTTCTATACGACTAAGTTTTCAGTCTAATGGCACTAAAACCTGTGAAACTCTTGTATGAAGGCTATTAAATAGTGAGATTTGGATTCAACAATTCTCTAAAAGAGACTAAAGAAGTGATAAGAATGTTGGACGCCACCAGATTAAAATTTCTTCTATCTGAACCAAGCCCAATTTTGAAGGAAGAGGTGTTCGAATTATACTCTCATATCAAGGTATCATCATCTGGAAAGTCCATTAAAAGTAAGATATGGGATGTAAAGGTTAAGATTAGTCCTCAAAGGATTGCACAGACATTGCACTTTCCATCTACTAATATAGAAGAGGACCAAAAGATTTCACCACAATAAATAGTTGATTCCTTGGACTGGTGTGAGTTTTTTGGAGATAGATATGGATCTCTAAAAAGGAAGCATTTTAACCAAAGAGGCAAACTACTAGCAGATATTATTGGGAAGTCCATTCTCTACAATACTAGATTCGATGATAGAATCTCAAAGTCCATGTTTGAATTGGTTATAAGAGTCATTCTACAGAAGGAAAATAGATGGGCCTTTGTGATATTCCAAAAACTCGTGAGTAGTCTTCAAGTACCTGTCTTGGGTAGAATTCTTTTGTTATACCCAATCAATGCCTATCCTGGACACTTCAACAAGAAACAAGGAATAAAAATTCATTATATGAAAAGAATTGATATCAAGACCTTGGAAAGATATATCAGGGTGATGCCCAAAGGTCAAAATAAGAAGAAGGGGCAGAGCAAAAAGAAAGGAAAGAAGGTGGTTGTAGAAAATTATTCGTAGTATGATTCAGGGAGCAAAGATGCTGGTGACTAAGTGAATAATGAACCTATTCATGAACCTAATCTGTCAACTTCCAGTAGAGATAAGGAAATCTTTAGGATATAAGCATTCAAGTGAATCTCGATATAGAAGATACAAGTTCTCCTCTGAAAGTAGTTGAGGGGAGTCAGTTGTTCAAGACAAGTATAGTGCCCCAGCTGAGGGGGAGTTTGCTAGAGAAGTGTTGATTAGTTCTTTAGAAGATTTCAAAAGTGGGAATGATGTAGTGAGGATGAGCCTCAATTAGAGGTTCCTGCTCTGGGAAAAAGCTTCCCAATGTTCCCAGAGACTGAGACAATAGCTCATATTGAGTTGGCTGGTCAAGAGGTTCCAGGGACATGCTTGAACCAAGTTATTGCTGAAGTTCCGCCTCAAGTAAAATAAGCTCAGCCATCCAAAAGTACTACTGACAGTTCCATCCTCTACTCTATGAAAACTCTACTGGACTAGCAAGCTACATCTTTGAAATCATACATTAATGTTAAAGTAAAAGGAATGAAAGATGAAATTTTATCAGAAGTCCAAAAGGTCAAAGCTGAAATCTTGGATGATCTAGATTTTCTAAAAGGTGATACTGCACATATAAATGCACAAATCACAAAGTGGTTTGATAAAATAGCTAGCACAGTGCACCGAAGTGTTAAGATCCTAACCTCAATGGATAAAAGCATGAGCCTATCTACACAGGATATTACTAGCATGAAGCAGTATGTTAGCCAAACTGATGAGGTTATCAGGCAAGTTGTGGATCATATTGAAGGATATGTGTATTCCACTCAAGTTTAGGCTATGCAATTAGCTAAAGAATCTAGAGATGATATTCTGAGAGACAATGAAAACATATTTCAGACTTTGTTAAGCAGATTTGAGGCCAACACTTCTCATCTGGATAACATATTTTTTTAAGAAGTCAGAAAAGGTGAGAATATTAATACAGAGCAAGCTCTAAGGGTTCTGCAAGGAATAAGGATTGCTCTCCACTTTCCTCTGCTATATGCTAACAGGCCCACTAACTTTGATTTTAGTGATTAGGATGTCCAGCTAGCCAAGAGAAGTAAGAGAGAATGACTCATGCTGCATGCAGAGTTCATGACCATGAAGAGAGCTGAACAAGAAAAAGATACAGACTTTGAATATTGGAGCGATGATTCTTAATCAATCATCATCAATGCTTTGATTAATCATGGACAGATCTTAAAGAACATTGATAATATATATACTTCAGAGGAATGGATAAAGCATCTAGAGAGGAACACTCTAAGGAAAAGGATTCTTGAGGAGAACTTGGAAGGAGAAATAATCCAAAGAGGATGTCTTCCAAGTATATATCCAAAACCCTTTTTATACTTCAAGAGACAAGAGAACAAGGCCAAGAATGCTAAGAGAAGGGCAGCTGAACAAGTTGAAAGTTCTCAAACTTCTGTACTCAAGAGGAAAAGTCTAGATTTTGATGATGTGATTAGCAATTCAATTGACAAGCATCCAGTTCCATGAAGAAAGTGAACAATTGCTTGATTTCTTGAGATTGTTTGTAATGAGTTGTAAATGGACTTATGTTTCAAATAATTAAACCCTCTAACTGTATATATATATATATATATATATCCTTATTATATTAAACAATATATATATCTTGGAGCACACCAACCAATCACTCTCAGTCGTTTGATCTCCAAAATATTAATTCTCAGCCCTTGGATCTCATCCTTTCCGATATATCCCTCTCCTCGCTATCGCGCTTCTCCTCTAAGTCCCGATACTTTTCCATCCCTAAAAAGATCCTGTGATGGCTGCTCCTGCGGATCATCATTTCTCCCAAGTCCTCCCCTATGTAAAACCTCCATGGGCACATCTCTTGGCTTCGATGATGATGGGGCTGATATCGCTAAACACGATCTAATATTTGTCACTTGACTCTAATCCATCGCTC
Organism: Platanthera zijinensis; assembly: GCA_039513925.1. Classification (NCBI taxonomy): domain Eukaryota; kingdom Viridiplantae; phylum Streptophyta; class Magnoliopsida; order Asparagales; family Orchidaceae; genus Platanthera; species Platanthera zijinensis. The sequence goes on along the minus strand of CM077079.1, from coordinate 240,698,728 downwards.
GATAACCCTACTCCCGCCCTCATGAAGTTTTCCATCACTTTTCCATCCCGCGCTAGATCAAGAGAATAAAAACGCACACTGGCATCCTTCCTCTCGCACATCCATCTGGAATGTCGATGATGACCAAAGATTTTAACGTAAACCAATTTAAGGTTTCGTGGCTTGCTCCGCCCTCTTCCAAGGTACCAACTGAAGGCAACAAAATCTTCTCACGCAAACCTAATCCTGCTCAAAGGAATCGCCAATAACTTTAAATGAAAGGCAACAAAGGTTCTGTTGGGTATTGTATCCACAATGTACCTGATTTGAAGAAGCCCCTGAACAAGCTAAGGTGAATTGACAATATATTTGATCACTTGTCTTCAAGTTGTGCTTGTAGTTATTCCTCGCTAAGTACACACCAATGTCAGGGTGCAGTAGGTCAATATACACGGGTCTGTGCAACGTAATCCCACGTTGAACAGATCAGTGTGTTGGCTTACGTGTACTCTCTCTATTGGAGTGTACTTACTTTCAAGCATAGGGTTAAGAAAGATTAAGAGAAGACAAGGAGCAAGGATGGGCCAAAGACCAGCTCAAGGGAAGAAAGGCGAAAATCGTCTAAGTAGAAATCGTCGAGAATCACTAAGTGATTCTCGCCGATTCGACTAGTGATTCTCGCCGAATCGACGAGAATCACTCGCTGACTCTCGCCGAATGCTGTCGGCTGTCTCGACGCCGCCCTGAATTCTACTAAGGCAAAATCGTCGAGAATCACGAAGTGATTCTCGCCGATTCGTCAAGAATGACTCTGTATTCTCGACGATTCGGCGAGAATCAATTGTGATTCTCGCCGATTCTCTCCGGCTTGCTATTTCAATGAAGCTAGAATTTTGCTAAATGGAATTCGGCGAGAATCGTCGGTGATTCTCGCCGATTCGTCGAGAATCACCTTCGATTCTCGCCGAATTTGACTTAGGCAAATTTCTGCTTTTCTCTGGACCGGTCCAAGTTAACTCGTGTTGTTTGGAGCCGAACTTAGGGCTTCTTTTTGGTGGGGCCCACAACTGTCACTTTGGATGACCTAATGTATAAATACATCGGTATTGTTGAGCAGCAGAAGAACGAATACACGGATTTAAAAAGACGAGCCGCCGACGTGACCTAGATCGTGAATCTTGTTCCGTCGCCGTCACCGCTCGTGCCAGTTGATTGTCGTCGCTGATCGAGGTTTCTTCCAGATCTCCCGGCTATAGAAGCTCAGCCAAGCATAGTGTCTCACGCGTCTAACCAGAGATCCTTTGTCTCTTGATTCGTAGATCGGGAAAACCTTCCCCTTCCGGATCGATCGAGACGATCGATCCTAGTGTGACCGTTGGTAGACCTTGCCGGCTTTGCTACGAAGTTTGAATCTCCAAAGAACAGCCGCAGCACTCCATTGTTGCCGCCAATCCTGAGAACCAAGCCGCCGCCCTTCTTTCCGCCGCCGGTTTCGGGTAGATTCACTCCAAGTGAGATCTAGGGTCGTGGACTCTTCGTCGACTTCAAGAACACGTTGTCGAACGAAGAGGGACACCCTATTCTCCATAAGTAGTTTGTATTTCTAATACACTCAATTTTCATGTTTGTTGTAAAGAAACGTTGGTTCCTAGTTATAAGGGTTGGGTGCAACCCGTGGTGTAGGAGTGGTGACTCCTTCATTTGGAAGGTTTCCTTCCGTTAATGTGAGGATTGGATTTCAATCCTGTTGGTGAAGTGACCGAGTCGTCCCTGGTTGGGAGATAGGTCGAAGGGGGAGAGTGGCGTACCCAAATCGGGGAACCACTATAATTTGCCTGTGTCTTTCTGTGCAGTGTTGTTTGATTTATTTGTGCAGGTACAATTCTAATTCCGCAAAAACGCTGCAAGACACCTATCCCCCCCATAGATGAATGTAGTTGGCACTAGGTGGACTTTCAAGTGGTATCAAAGGGAGGTTGCTCATCAAAAAGGTTCACACCTTGAGTTTATTCCTGCCACAAGTGCCAAGAAGAAGACAGATATCTGCCATGGACAGACTCAAGTACTCCGGCAAAATCCCAGTGTGCACCAGACTAAACTTTCCTATCTGGAAGGAAAGAATTAGATTTTACATGGAAGCTGTCGACCCTCGACTCTTCATGGTCGTGGAGGAGGGACCTTATATTCCCACTAAGGCCTCCACCATTGATCCTACCAAAATGGTGCCAAAGAAGCTTTCTGAAATGGATAAGGACGAGATGGTGCTGGTCGGACTTGACAAGAAGGCACATAACATACTGATCAGCGCAGTCAATGACTACATGATGCAGAACTTCTGCAACTACAGGACAACCAAGGATATCTGGCACAGCTTGATTATCCTGATGGAGGGCACAGATGAAGTGAGAGATGATCAGAGATCCCTCCTGAATCAGAAATATGAGGCCTTCAGGCAGGGGCCCAAGGAAGAGATCGGAGTTACCTTCGAAAACTTCCTCAAGAACGTCAATGCTCTTAAGGAATACGGAAGAGTGTTCACTAATGGTGAACTTAATGATAAATTCCTTAGGTCCCTTACTAAGGAATGGGACACGAAGATCTGCGCCATCCGAGAGTTTGGCAGATTAGCTGAAACTGATCCTCAGATACTCTTTGGGAAGCTCATGTCCTATGAGCTCCAGTTGAACACGAGGAAAGCTGAAGAAGAAGTAGAGAAGGCTGCAGCCAAGGAAAAGACTGTGGCCCTAAAAGCCATTCACTCCAGGAAGGGCAAGGGTACGGCTTCATCCCGTGCTGGGAAAAAGGATGAGGAGGAAGACTCCGAGCCATGCTCCTCCGGCTTAGAGCTGTCTGAAGAAGACTTCTCCCTCATCACCCGAGAATTCAAGAAGTTCCTCAAGATGAGGAATCAAAGAAAGAGAGACGGCTCCTCCTCCTGAAATCAGAAGAAGAATTATTCTTCTGACAGGTATGAATCAAAACCGAACAAATAACATAATACTGACATCATTTGTTTTGGATTCAATAAGCCAGGGCACGTCGTGGCCGACTGTCATCAAGGCAAGAGAGAGAAGGGGAAGGGAGAAGAGCATAGGACCTCTCGAGATAAGAAGAAGGAGAGGAGCTACATCACCAAAAAGTCAAAGACACTGAGTGAGTCTGATTCCTCAGACTCCAGTGATGATGAGGAAGCCTACTTCGGGCTGGTGGGTCGCTCTGACTAAGAAGGAGAATGCCCCCCATTCACTGGGAAGGTAAAAGCTCGTACCCCCCTATCTGACTCTGACTATGAGTCTCCTGATGATGATCTCGAGGACAGCCCATCTGCCCGAGAAGCTGAGCTCCTCGAAAAGTATGAGCTTTTGCTCAACACCTTCGAGGAATGCCGCAAGAGATTGAGGGCTCAGAAAAAGGAAGTCAAATTCCTTAAGGTCGAGGGTGTCTCCCTAAGGGAAGAGATCACTAGCTTGATTTCTCTCCGATAGGAGCACCTGGACCTTATCTCTAAGCACTCAGAGTCTCTAAGTCTCCTTGACCTTAAACAGGAAGAAATCAATAAGTTGGAAGAACAACTTATGGCAGAGAAGAAGATTGTCCAAAGCTTCTCTATGCCAAAGACTGTTCTTCCACTGGTTGATACCTTCTCTGCTCAGGCTAAGGGGGCTGGCTTGGGGCATGTGGGTGTGCCTGGTAAATCATCCAGGAGAAACAAAAAGCAGAGAAGAAATAAGGCTGCTAAGAAGGCCTCTACTGCAGAAAAGGGAAAGGCCCCACTCAACCCTGTTGTATTCAGGAAGCCTCTCTATCCCTATAATGAACAGGACTTTGAGTCAACTTATGGCCACTTCTTCCGGCCCTCGGTTGAAAAGCCCAAGAGCCGGTATGAGGGGTGGGCCTTCCCCTACAACTTTGGCGAGAGTGTCTTCAAGGCACCTTATGAGGAAGTTCAGATGGAGGATTATGGCCACTTCTCTAGCGGCAATAATAGGAAGCTGGCACCCAAGGCCAAGCTGGTTACACTGAAAAACCAGGAGGTGAAAAAATCATGCGACTATTGTCATCATGATGCCTCCACCTCCAGGTCTGAGGCCCCGGCTGAACCTTACGTTCCAAGGGTGAAGCAAGTGTCTAGGAGAAAGTATAACAGTTTTGACTGCTGGTGCTGTGGCAAAGTTGGTCACTTTGCCGTGGATTGCTGGTTTAATCCGAGGAATAACGAGACTCCTCATGTTGGCAATGCGAGGCAGACCACTCGTAGGGCTAACCATTCGAGGGGGAGCATGCTAACGAGGAATCTAGGACCCAAGTTCGATTGTGTTCCTAAGGGAAATTAATTCTGTTTTGCAGAAATGTCCAAAGGCCACCAAGACTCCTATATGGTATTTGGACAGTGGATGCTCCTGACATATGACTGGGACAAGAAGCCTGCTGCGGGAGTACTCTCCAGTTGAGAATGGACCCAAAGTCATCTTTGGGGGATCTGATCGGGGAGTCACCAGAGGTTACGGTATGATTTCCAACGGTATACTCTCTATCACTGATGTGGCTTATGTTTAAGGGTTAAATCATAACCTGATCAGTGTAAGCCAGTTATGTGATAAAGGGTATGATGTTAAGTTCTGCAAGGATAAATGCCTGATAATATCATGTGCCTCTTCGGAGATGGTATTAACCAGCATTAGAAGCAGAAACATTTTCTGTTTAGATTTTCTTAGTCTAGATTCTTCTACCCCTGTATGCCTAATAGCAAAAGGCAGTGCATCTCTTTGTGAATAGTGGCATAAGAGATTGGCATATATTAATTTCAATACAATTAGTATGTTGTTTTCTAAAGATTTAGTAAGGGATGCTCCCATTATTAAGTGCATCAAAGATAGCCCCTGTCCTGCATGCTAGAAGGGCAAACAGACTCGGGCTACCTTTAAGGGCATCTCAGACAAAGACTCCTCCAGATGTCTTTATCTTCTGCACATGGACTTGTTTGGTCCAATGCAAGTTCATAGCTTAGGAGGCAAGTCTTATACGCTAGTGATTGTAGATGATCACTCTCGATTTACTTTGGTGTTCTTTTTAAAATGCAAGTCTGATACGTTTGACATCTTCACCAGTTTTGTCAAGCAGATTCAGAACGAGCTTAACTGCTCAGTGGTCAAAATCAGAAGTGACCATGGAACAGAGTTCAAGTCTGGTGCTATGACAGAGTTCTGTGAAGAACTTTGTCTCTTTCATGAGTTCTCCTCCCCGCGCACTCCTCAACAGAATGGAGTTGTGGAGAGGAGGAATAGAACACTCATTGAAGCATGCACGATAATGTTGAATGACGCCTCTCTCCCAGAATACTTCTGGGCTGAGGCTGTCAATACGGCTTGTCATGTGCAAAATCGGGCGTTGATCAACAAGAACCATCATAAGATGCCTTATGAGCTACTGAAAGGCAAGAAACCAACCATGTCCTATTTGAGGATCTTCGGTTGCAGATGTGATGTACTGAATAATGGGAATTACCCGCGTACTAAGTTTGGTGAAAAATGCTTCGAAGGCATATTCATGGGCTATAGTAGCCATAGCCGGGCTTATAGAGTTTTCAACAAGAAAACCCTAGTGGTAGAGGAATCAATAAATGTTGTATTTGATGAAGGAAGTTTGCTTAATTACAATTCTTCCAGTGGTCCTCTTGAAGATGCAGGTGCAAGACTCGAAAAGCTACACCTGGATGTGCCCGAGAAAGATGCAACTCCAAAGTACATCAAGGTCTCCACCTCAACACCGATCGGGGAGGATGACAGTCAGGATGGAGTAGTCCTCCCTGAAGAGGAAGGTGCCCCAGAAATTGCCAGAGCTCCTGATGCAAGACTACTAGAGCTCCGACACGTGAGGGATCATCCCAGAAATCAAATCATCGGAGATCCCCGAGACGGTGTCAGAACTCGCCGAGGTACTCTTAACGAGATTCTACACTTTAGCTTCCTGTTGCAGGTTGAGCTAAAGAAGTTCGACGAAGCGAACAAAGATGCGTCATGGATATTGGCCATGCAAGATGAGCTGCATCAATTCGAAAGATGCAATGTCTGGACGCTGGTTCCCAGACCTAAGACGCAAAACGTGATTGGCACCAAGTGGATTTTCAGAAACAAGCTGGATGAACACGGGGTCATCATCAAGAACAAAACCAGACTGGTGGCTCAAGGATACAGATAAGAGGAGGGGGTTGACATCGACCAGACGTTTGCCCCAGTTGCTCGGCTCGAGGCAATCCGACTGTTCTTAGCCTATGCCTCTCACAAAGGATTCACAGTCTATCAGATGGACGCGAAATCAGCATTTTTGAATGGAGACTTGAAAGAGGAAGTATATGTCGCTCAACCCCCAGGTTTTGTCAATCCTACTTATGCTAATCATGTATACTTTCTTAATAAATCTCTATATGGGTTAAAACAAGCTCCTCGAGCTTGGTATGAAATCTTGTCTAGATTTCTTCTTGAGAACAAGTTCTCTAGAGGAAAAATAGACAAGACATTGTTTCTCAGGGAAGTCAAAGGCAAGATCTTGCTGGTGCAAATCTATGTCGATGACATTATATTCGGCTCAACGGACAATAATCTTTGCAAAAAGTTTTCTAAACTTATGCAAGGAAAATTTGAAATGAGCAGTATGGGAGAGCTAAAGTATTTCTTGGGACTTCAAGTGAAATAGTCTGAGGAGAGAATTTTCATTTCTTAGAAGAAGTTCACAAATGAACTCCTCAAGAAATTCGGAATGGAGAATGCAACCTCTATGAGGACTCCAATGGTATCCACCATGTCTCTGGACAAGGATGAGAAAGGGAAACCTTTTGATGAAACCAAATACAGATGAATTATTGGATCCCTGCTCTACCTTCCTGCAAGTAGACCAGACATTATGTTCTCCACATGCGTTTGTGCCAGATATCAGGTGAACACTAAGGAATCTCACTATGTCGCTGCAAAGCGAATTCTTAGATACCTTAAGGGTACACCTAATCTTGGCTTGTGGTACTCGAGAAACAATGGTGTCGAGCTAATAGGCTTTTCAGATGCTGATTTTGTAGGAAGCAGGGATGATCGGAAAAGCACTTCCGGGACGTGTCAATTCCTCGGAAGAAGGCTTATATCATGGAATAGTAAGAAACAAAATTATGTAGCAACCTCCACAGCTGAATCTGAGTATATCTCAGCAGGCAGCTGTTGCGCACAACTCCTATGGATCAGAAACCAGTTAGAAGACTATGACCTTCAGTTCAAGGAAGTACCAATGTACTGCGACTCCTCCTGTGCAATTGCTATTGCTAACAATCCGGTATCGCACAGCAGAACGAAGCATATTGAAGTGCGCTACCACTTCATTCGGGAGCACGTGGAGAACAAGGACATCTCTCTCTGCTATGTCCCCACAGATAAGCAGATTGCAGATATTTTCACAAAGCCCCTAGACGAGGCCAAGTTCAGTCTCTTCAAAACTGAACTAGGGATGCTAAACTATGAGGAATGAAAACTTCAGAAGCCCTAGGCTCGTGCTTCTAGGGGGAGCATCTTCTACGAACTTAAGTGTAAGCACACGTGCAAGAACTGAGGGGGAGCATGGTCTCAAGTGCAACAGTCCCAGATTTGCAGAAGCCGAAAATGGAGAGATTACCCACTCGGCTAAGGTGCTAAGGTGTATGCTCCAATTGCTCTAAAGATAATGGTATGGAACCTCTATTCTCATCTTTCAAAGTTATGTTTCTTCCAGCCGTTATTTTCACCTTAGCTTGTAGGGTTTAGGCTTCTTCAAATAGGGGGAGATTGTTGGGTATTGTATCCATAATGTACCTGATTTGAAGAAGCCCCTGAACAAGCTAAGGTGAATTGACAATGTATTTGATCACTTGTCTTCAAGTTGTGCTTGCAGTTATTCCTCGCTAAGTACACACCAATATCAGGGTGCAGTAGGTCAATATACACGGTTCTGTGCAACGTAATCCCTCGTTGAGCAGATCAGTGTGTTGGCTTACGTGTACTCTCTCTATTGGAGTGTACTTACTTTCAAGCACAGGGTTAAGAAAGATCAATAGTAGATAAGGAGCAAGGATGGGCCAAAGACCAGCTCAAGGGAAGAAAGGCGAAAATCGTCTAAGTAGAAATCGTCGAGAATCACTAAGTGATTCTCGCCGATTCGACGAGAATTCTCGCCGATTCGACGAGAATCACTCGCTGACTCTCGCCGAATGCTGCCGGCTGTCTCGACGACGCCCTGAATTCTACTAAGGCAAAATCGTCGAGAATCACGAAGTGATTCTCGTCGATTCGTCGAGAATGACTCTGCATTCTCGACGATTCGGCGAGAATCAATTGTGATTCTCTCCGATTCTCTCCGGCTTGCTATTTCAATGAAGCTAGAATTCGGCAAGAATCGTAGGTGATTCTCGCCGATTCGTCGAGAATCACCTTCGATTCTCGTCGAATTTGACTTAGGCAAATTTCTGCTATTCTCTGGACCGGTCCAAGTTAACTCGTTCTGTTTGGAGCTGAACTTAGGGTTTCTTTTTGGTGGGGCCCACAATGGTCACTTTGGATGACCTAATGTATAAATACATCAGTATTGTTGAGCAGCAGAAGAACGAATACACGGATTCAAAAAGACGAGCCGCCGACGTGACCTAGATCGTGAATCTTGCTCCGCCGCCGCCGCCGCTCGTGCCAGTTGATTGCCATCGCTGATCGAGGTTTCTTCCAAATCTCCTGGCTATAGAAGCTCAGCCAAGCACAGCGTCTCACGCATCTAACCAGAGATCCTTTGTCTCTTGATTCGTAGATCGAGAAAACCTTCCCCTTCCGGATCGATCGAGACGATTGATCCTAGTGTGACCGTTGGTATACCTTGGCGGCTTTGCTACGAAGTTTGAATCTCCAAAGAACATCCGTAGCACTCCGTTATCGCCGCCAATCCCGAGAACCAAGCCGCCGCCCTTCTTGCCGCCGCCAGTTTCGGGTAGATTCACTCCAAGTGAGATCTAGGGTCGTGGACTCTTCGTCGACTTCAAGAACACGTTGTCGAACGAAGAGGGACACCCTATTCTCCATAAGTAGTTTGTATTTCTAATACACTCCATTTTCAATTTTATTGTAAAGGAACGTTGGTTCCTAGTTGTAAGGGTTGGGTGCAACCCGTGGTGTAGGAGTGGTGACTCCTTCGTTTGGAAGGGTTCCTTTCGTTAGTGTGAGGATTGGATTTCAATCCTATTGGTGAAGTGACCGAGTCGTACCTAGTTGGGAGATAGGTCGAAGGGGGAGAGTGGACGTACCCAAATCGGGGAACCACTATAATTTGCCTGTGTCTTTCTATGCTGTGTTGTTTGATTTATTTGTGCAGGTACAATTCTAATTCTGCAAAAACGCTGCAAGACACCTATCCCCCCCCCCATAGGTGAAGGTAGTTTGCACTAGGTGGACTTTCAGGTTCGCATCACTTTCCTCATCTGATTTCATCTCTTCCTTCTTTCCCCCACCCCACATTTCTCTCCTTTGATGGATCTATAAATTTGTAATTTTACTATGCGATTCGATTTCCAGCGTCTCTCCATTTATGTTTTGTTTTTTTTTTATTTATGTTCTTATAATTTATCTTCTGCTTGAGAGATCCAGTGCGATAATGGGCCGGATTCATTACTCCAAGAAGTATTTCGATGATAGCTTCGAATACAGGTATATCCATCTCCTCCTTCTTTATTCTTGAACCTAATGTCCATTGCGAGCAAAGATTTTGGATGTGATTTATCTTGATTAAGTGATGTGAAATGGTTAATTTCTGATGCATGCAGACACGTTGTCCTCCCTCTAGAAGTGGTGATGCTGCTTCCGAAGAATCGCCTCCACTCAAAGGTGTTACTTTCTCTTTCTCACAATCTATCTCTCTTATGTCATGCCATTTTTAGATTTATGTTTTGTTTGGTCGTTTCTCAGCTACTCACACTCTCATTGTATTGTTCGTTTCAACCTTTCTTAGCTACCCATCATGTGTTATCCAACTGTTTTTTGAAATGATTGGCAGTCTTTTTGTTAAATTGTAATGTTTGATGTTGATCCTCTGCCATCCTAATGAACAACGCCATAAGTGAAATTTCTCTATTTCTTTTTGCTCAAATGAAGCTCCAAGAATTCCTCATATGGAGTGCTTAATAGAGAAATTAATCATACAAGTTCCTCTTTATGTCTCTTTTATAGTATTTTTCATAAGTGGTTGTAGGGAAAAAAATGAAGTTGCAACATCGATTTCATTTAATTTGCTTGCTGAATGGAATCTTCAAACATTTCAATGGGTTTTTATGGGTGCTCAAATTTAAATCAAATTTCATGATGACTGGATCGTACATGGGAAAAAAATCCTTATTAAGCTTGAGTACTTCTTACAATTGTATGTTATGTCTAGGAAGGTTGGAAATAAACAAAACCTAATGGAGAAGTTAGAACAATCTCTCATAACCAAAGTGGATGGAATGAAAAATTATGCATCTATATATCAGAAGAAAAGAATTCCTGATTGAGCACGAGTTTTTCTTCTTAATTATTTAGGGTTATAATTATGTTTGTAAGAGGTTTTAAGTTTTGAAAAACTTCTTTAAGTCACCCCAAATAAGAAAAACTACTTATGTCACACCATTTAAATTGTACTATTCAATGTCATGTTGGCAGACGCGGTCGCTTCCAGCGCTCAAAGCTACGTCCACCACATGCACTCGATCGATAGCGCTACCGTAGCTGTAACATCCCATTTTCAAATTAGACCCCCCTTAGGAGTGACTTGAACATGCCTAGGTCATAACAAGTCCTAGGTTGAACCTAGGAGGTCAAGTGACCCAACTAGTTAGTTGAGACTCACTTGGGCTGCAAATAGTAAAATCTTAAAACCCTGATTTTTGGTGGCCTAGTGGGTTCAATCTGACTCCAAGGCATTCCTAGACCTAATATGAGAGCAATAGGTCACCAAGGACCCATTGGGTGCAAACCTAGTGGCTAAGTTGACCCAAGTCAACTTAAGCCCTAGTTAGGCCAAATTAACCCTGCCTTGGGTCAACTCACCCTCTTTATGCCAAGTCTACCCCACCTAACCATAACTAGGCCTTAGGGGAGGTCAATGGGTCCCTGGGGGTCCATTGATGTTGACTCCGAAGGTAAAATTGACCAAGTCAACCCTAAACCCTAGGCTAGCCAACATGTAAATATAGGAGAGAGAAAGTGAGAATAAGGGGTATTTTCATGGTAGAATGGTGAGCCCCCCTCTCATATGGCATTTAAGGATTTAATATTCATTTTATGGGCTGCCTTTAGGCTTTTAGGGGAAGATAAATCGTGAGGGTGACTAGGAGAGAGAAAGAAGGGAGAAAAATGCTAAATATAGGAGAGAGAAAAGGTGGTGGAAGTGAAGGGGTGGTTTTAGAGAGTGAGGAGGCATGGGGCTCGGCCAAGGAGGGGCCCACAACCACCTAGTGGCTGGCACCTCTTCCCCCCAACCCTTTCCCGGCCACCAAGATGTGGCTCCACCCCTCCTCACTTCTAACCGACCCCACCCCATCAAGAGGTGCCTTGCCTCTTGAAGAAAACTGCCCCTCTCCCCCTCTCCTCTTTATATACTCACTTAGGAGAGAGGGGCGACCCATTTCGAAATCAGAGAAGGAGGAAAGAACCCTTGCCGGGGCCACCAAGGAGAGAAATGCCGCCACCGCCGCCACTATGGCATCCCGCCGTTCAACCCGCATTTGTGCCCAAACTTAGGTCCTCCATCACTCCCTTTTTCTCGTGCTTAGATCCTAGTCATGTTAGGAGTAAGCCCGGACTCAAACAAGCCGGTCGGAGGGAACCAAAACCAGGAATTTTTGCCATTTTCATGGCTTTTTGGTGGGCTCGGGTAGGGCGGCGCCGCCACCTCCGGCCGCCCTAGCCGCCGGCAAGGCTAGCCCCCACCACCGTGAACATGTAGGAGTCGATTCCTGGTGGTGGCGCCGCCCCTAGTGGCCTGGAAAAGGCCCGTGATATCACCTCCCATGGGTTCTGGTTCAGGCCACTTGGAGAAGATGAAGTACAACAGCCCTACGATTGCTTCAAGATGCGTGCAGACTTAAAATACACAAACCTGTGTATTTTAAGTCTGCACGCATCTAGAAGTAATCGTAGGGCTGCTGTACTTCATCTTCTCCAAGTGGCTTGAACCAAAACCCGTGGGAGGTGATATCACGGGCCTTTTCCCGGCCACTAGGGGCGGCGCCACCATCGGGAATCAACTCCTACATGTTCCTGGTGGTGGGGGCTAGCCTTGTCGGTGGCTAGGTAGGCTGGAGGTGGCGGCGCCGCCCTACTCGAGCCCACCAAAAAGCCATGAAAATGGCAAAAATTCCTGGTTTTGGTTCCCTCCGACCGGCTTGTTTGAGTCCGGGCTTACTCCTAACATGACTAGGATCTAAGCACGAGAAAAAGGGAGTGAGGGAGGACCTGAGTTCGGGCACGAATGTGGGTTGAACGGCAGGATGCCATGGTGGCGGCGGTGGCGGCGTTTCTCTCCTTGGTGGCTCCGGCAAGGGTTCTATCCTCCTTCTCTGATTTCGAAATGGGTCGCCCCTCTCTCCTAAGTGAGTATATAAAGAGGAGAGGGGGAGAGGGGGCGGTTTTCTTCAAGAGACAAGGCACCTCTTCATGGGGTGGGGTCGGTTAGAGGTGAGGAGGGGTGGAGCCACCTCTTGGTGGCCGGGAAAGGGTTGGGGGGAAGAGGTGCCATCCACTAGGTGGTTGTAGGCCCCTCCTTGGCCGAGCCCTATGCCTCCTCACTCTCTAAAACCACCCCTTCACTTCCACCACCTTTTCTCTCTCCTATATTTAGCATTTTTCTCCCTTCTTTCTCTCTCCTAGTCACCCTCACGATTTCTCTTCCCCTAAAAGCCTAAAGGCAGCCCATAAAATGAATATTAAATCCTTAAATGCCATATGAGAGGGGGCTCACCATTCTACCATGAAAATACCCCTTATTCTCACTTTCTCTCTCCTATATTTACATGTTGGCTAGCCCAGGGTTTAGGGTTGACTTGGTCAATTTTACCTTCGGAGTCAACATCAATGGACCCCCAGGGACCCATTGACCTGCCCTAAGGCCTAGGTATGGTTAGGTAGGATAGACTTGGCATAAAGAGGGTGAGTTGACCCAAGGCAGGGTTAATTTGGCCTAACTAGGGCTTAAGTTGACTTGGGTCAACTTAGCCACTAGGTTTGCACCCAATGAGTCCTTGGTGACCCATTGCTCTCATATTAGGTCTAGGAATGCCTTGGAGTCAGATTGAACCCACTAGGCCACCAAAAATCAGGGTTTTAAGATTTTACTATTTGCAGCCCAAGTGAGTCTCAACTAACTAGTTGGGTCACTTGACCTCCTAGGTTCAACCTAGGACTTGTTATGACCTAGGCATGTTCAAGTCACTCCTAAGGGGGTCTAATTTGAAAATGGGATGTTACAAATCCCAATAAACAAAACAAAAATTTCGTCCTCGAAATTAAGGTTAAGTCTATGGGAGCTTTTCTACCGGGTTATCTTAAGCTTGTAACATCCCACGAGGGTTGAATTACTTAACCAAGGTTAATAAACAAGGGCTAGCCCCAATAAACTAAGGATTAGCTTTTAATCTTAGGTGATACTCCGATGTAAAACAAGTAGGGAAAAAAATAATTTCAAGCATCTTGAGAAGTTAGAAGATATTACCTGGCTAAACAACTCCGGGTACTTCTCTTGCATCAAGTCCTCGGGTTCCCAAGTATGCTCCTCTTGCCCATGATTCTTCCACAAGACTTTGATTAGCGGAATCTTCTTGCGCCACAAGATCCGTATCCCCTGGTCATCAATCCGTATCGGCTCCACCTGAACGGACCGATCTGTAGCTACCGGCCCATCAGTGGTGGTAATCTATAGCTCCGGGCGTAGTAGAGCCCTCCTGAGTGAAGATACGTGGAACACATCGTGTAGGCCGGACAGCTCCTGCGATAGCTCTAGTCTGTAAGCTAATGGACCGATCCACTCTAGGATCCTGAAAGGCCCCATGTATCTCGGACTGAGCTTCTTCCGCCGACCACGTACTCGTGAAACCCCGTGCATCAGCCGGATCTTCAAGAACACCCGGTCCCCAACCTGAAACTCTACTAGACGATGCCGAGCGTCATAATACTTTGCCTGTTTGCTTTGTGCCTCTAGCATCCTCTCTCGAATCCACCACACCTGAGCCTCGGTGTCTTCAACAAACTCCGAATCTAGCATCTTCAGATCCACATCATGTATCCAAGACAAGGGAGTCCGGCATCTCTTCCCATACAATGCCTCATACAGAGCCATCCGTATATTGGACTGATGGCTGTTATTGTATGAAAACACCACTAGGGGCAACATCCGCTCCTAGGGCTCTCCATGATCCACAATACACAGCCTCAGTAAGTCTTACAGCGTCCTGTTGGTACGCTCCATTTGCACATCAGTCTGGGGATGGAAGGCCGTACTGAAGGTCAGTCGTGTGCCAAGGTAAGACTGCACTGATCTCCACTCTATGGATGTGAACCGACCATCTCGATCAGATACAATCATCCTGGGCACTCCATGGTAACGAATAAACTGCTCCACGAACTTCCGAACCAAAACTCCAACAGAGTCATCCTTCCTGATCGGGATGAACCTAGCCACCTTCGTCAGCTGGTCAATGATTACCCAGATAAAATCGTTTCCCGTGCGTGAACGAGGGAGGCCATGGATGAATTCCATCGCGATATCATCAAACTTCCACTCCGGCACTGGGAGTGGCTACAGCAGAGCAGCGGGGTGTCTGCACTCTTCCTTCAGTAACTGGCACGCCTCGCAGTGGGTCACGAAAAAAGTGATGTATTTCTTCATGCCCGGCCAGTAGAGTGTCTTCTTCAAATCCGTCGTCATCTTCGTAATCCCGGGATGGATAGAGTATCGGCTATGATGAGCCTCTGTCATAATGTCCTCCCGAATTTGCCCTCCATCCGGTATGTAAGTCCGACCCTTGAAGCATACCATATCACCTCGCATCGAATAGTCCCCAGCTGAGCCTGCCTCTATGGCCCTTAAAATCGGCTCCAATTTGGCATCCTGCCTCTGCCAATCTCTAACTCTGTCATGAATAGTGTCGGTGGCGCTCGTCGTAGCTAAATACTCCTCATACAGATCGGTGTCTTCGGACGATACCAAGGTGATGTGCATATCTTCAAAGCTCCGCAATATCTCTAAAGACATGACCTGGGGTCCGGCTTCGGAAGTGCCACATTCCCTAAACTAGGTCTGAGGGAACCCAAGCCAATACTAATTTGCCCAATAAACAAAAGTTTAGCCCCCAATAAACAAAAGATAAGCCCGTACCTACCTTGGGCTAAGCATCTTTGATATTACCATGTTATCTCCGTCCCAGCTGGGTGCACAATCCCTAGGGCATCAATCTTCGACTTAGGGTTCCAACCTGAAACTTGTTGATATACTTCATACATAAAACTCTCTGAGCCACATTTATGACAACCTTATCCCGGTCAAAATGTTCCTAATCCCAAATGGGTATCTTCCGAACTTGAATTCCTATTCGACCCTCGGTGTTTGTCTTGGTGGTTGTCTCCGAGTAATCTTATTACCGGTACGAGGGTTAAGACTACTTGTCTTCTACCATTCTTCTAAAGTATTATTGATCTCAATTCTCCTTAAAGAAGTCTACTGATTTGAGTAATTCTTGATAGGGGTCATAGGGTCACCTAAGTTTATATATCAGGTTGTCATTCTCATGTTAAACTCCTCCTTTTATTCCGTTTGGGTATCTCCTTACCTTAAACAAGTTCATACCCAGGGTCTATTTCGAACTAGGGCATGTTATAAGTCGTCATGGTTTGTCATGTGTCCTAATGGGTTGAGTCTAACTTATTGACTAAAGAATTATAAGATGAGGTCTTTACAGCCGGAGGTGCTCCCTGCTGGGGGCAGGGTTTGCCTCAAGCTATAAAGAACAATTTCATTTGTTAAAGAAGTGGACAATTTATATGTGATCACCATATGGGCACACAACTGCTTCCGCTGCTTAGTTTGTCCCCAAACTAAACTCGCGCGGGGGTGACCCAGGGTTTGTGGACTGCTACTTTTTTTTCGATCGATGTTATCCTCTGATACCAGTTTGTAAGACCCCTTTTTTTCGATTCAAAACTCGGGGTCTTATGCCCAAAACCGCCGCTTTACGGTGACACCTTCGCACCCGGGAAGATCGTCACCACAACGCGCCGATTTCTATCGGCTTTGTCGATCACAATCAAGTAGTAAGTACTAAAGAAAGAGAAATACAGTCCACAATAATAAAGCATAGATAAATAAACTCCACGAAGGGAGAGTCCATAATAATAATAATCAGAGTACAAAAGGAGGGCTTGTGCCCCGTACATGTAATCCTCACTACAAGTCACTCGCGGAAGCAAAACTAAAACTAAGAGTCACCGTAACTGTCACTGAACCGAGAGCACCCAAGCTTGACTGGCCCATCTCCACCGACCCCATACTCTGTTGGTGCTGTATCTCTGGGTGCTTCCTCCTTTTCGACCTGCAGTAGCCGCCTCGCAATCCACGTCTACGTCTACGTCTTCGGCCTCCTGACTGCTGAGCTGGTGGGATCCCACCCATCAAGGGGCATTTGACCCGTGTATTTCCCGGCTGGTGACAATGGTAACATGGTCGCGGGGTCAACTCCGTCAGAAACTGCAAAACCCGTGACCCTTCCATATGGTACACCTAAAATGTTGTGGTCCGAAAACCGTTAGTCTAGAAGACTAAGCCCTATAATCCCCCACCCCTTCCCCCATGCCCTAAGGCACCGAGCGGAGAGGAAGAAAGGGAAGGACATGAAGGTGGATAGTAGTCAAAAGCAGATGACGGTGGACCTAACTAGCAAGTTATAACAGACGAACAATATAAGTGTTGTAATAGGTAAAACAAGAAGGTAAGTAAGTAAGAAATTAAACCTTCACTTATGTGAGTACACATAAGCCAAGGGATCTTTTACAAGGCTCCCATCGTATAAATGTCCCATTACACTTATACGTTGGGGTGTCAGTTATCACAAGCATTCTTTAAATATTAAAAATGACCTTAATCTATAAAACTTGCCCACAAAAGCTTATAGAACAAGGGGTCGTTTTGCAGGTCCTAATGTATAAGCGTCCCATTCCACTTATACATTAGGTGTCAAGGTTCTTATGAATGGTTATGTATGCAATTATATAGTGGGTTAATGATGTTCATGCAGTGCAACTCACACACCCAACTTTGTGTACACAAACCTTAGTTCCCCCTTTCAGAGCCGTTACCTCCTAGGATACCTCCGTAGTGGCAGACGGAAGCGGTGGGTTGGGCCTCGCCCACCTCAAAAACCAGTATTTGCACTACCGGTCTGACCTATCGTATGCCTCAGCGCTTGGTGCACTAAGCGGAGTCCTGCGTACTATTGCCGACTGGACCGCCGGACTTAAGGTTGGCGAAGTGCTAGTCACCTTGCCGAGTCAATGATATTGGTGTCGGTGCAACGAACTCCCCAATATCGAAGACCCACCACCTTAAAGTTTCCTATTTATGCACATGCAACCTTTAATATAAGAAGTCAAGAGTAAAGCTCCCGGACCAAACCGTCCGTCTCAACCACAAACCGTGACTAAGCTCCCCGGACTAAACCGTCCGGCTCAATTCCAAACCCCATCCCTTTGAGCACCGCGGGATGGCGCCCCTTTGAACACCTAGGGACGACTTAGCCTTTTCCAAATGCCTATCTAACTAGTGTGTGAAGTGTAAACCTATTTCAACTAATTACTCTTTTGATTTATTTAAGATTTACGTTAGCCCAGGACTGCCTCCGGATTATGCCCCGTGAAGGGTTCTCAATAGGCACTAGGAACCAAGACGGCGGCATTACGGCCCGAAGCTCCCTTTCGCAAGGCACTTATTATTATTGGTTGTTTTTCCCTTACCCGTTCCCTTTATAAATTGCTTCAAACTAAACCTAGGGTGAATTTGACTCTTCACTCTTACGGGGACGACGATCTTTCATCGGTCCCGCGCACCTTCTAGAGCGCATCAACTCATTCCTCACCACACTTGAAACCTCCTATGGTGATCCATCCACTTTCTTTAAATCCACCCAACACAACTTGTCCTTACGCTAACCCAAATCCTATCCTGTTACACATTTCCCAAAATCACTAATTACAGACCACCCTATACTATATGATGTCTATGATAGGATGTCCTTTGTGTTTTCATCCGAATGACCTAAGTTATTTACTGGGGGCCTATCACGACATAATTGAATCAATTCCCAGTTATAACAATTTTCTCAATTAATCCATTAATTAATTAATTATCCTAAGATCAAAGGTCTACCAAATTTGAACAGGGAGTAGATTTTTCAGTCATGGGTAATTCATAATAAATTTAAGATAAATACTACTATATCTAAAAATAATATATCCAAGGTTTGGCAATTATCACTAAGGTCTAAGGGGCCTAAACATATTTTAGCAATAATTCATTTCTTTCTTGTCTAATGAATAAACTACATCAAATCTCCATCCAAATAATTTGGATTAATTACAGGGTACTAATAACACCATGAAAATAGTACCAGATAAGTTTCATAATTTTCCTACTGTAAATTAATTTACAATAAATCATTTACTAAATTCTTAATCTAGCATGCTTGTGAATCAAGTACTATATTAATAACTCCAAAAATCCTGAATAAATTCCCACTGGTACATATTAGTTTAAGAACCCTATTTACCAAATTTCATAATTTTATAGAAAACATTTAAGCCAAAATATATTTTAAAACCATAAAGCCCTTTTATAATACTTGAGAAAGAACTACTAGATTTCTTCAACATAAAATTAAACTAAAAATTCAGAAGCATTCCTACTAGCCATCAACATCTAATTCCAGAGTTTCATGGGGTCTTATTTGACTTAAAAATCTTTAATAAATAAAATATCAAATAGTGCTATACCCACATTTATAAGTGAAGTACTAGAAATAATTATCCAAAAATTCTAGTAAACTCATCCAAGGGTCCTAACTACCCTATAAACACTCTACCCAAGTTTCATAGCTTTTAAATGAATTTACGTTACTGTTTTGACCTAAAAGCTCTTCTACCCAAAAATAGGGTTTAGGTTTTGAGGTACCTACCTACCTCTAAATTCTCTAATATTTCAACCAGAGGGTTAAATACCCATTAACAACCTTTCCACCAAATCTCAAGACCATACAAGGGCATTTGCCCCTATGTCCTTCACAAGCCCCCAAAATCCTCATTTAGGGTTTGAACTTGGGCCCTAGGGTAAACTCACCCTAATCCATCCCATTTTCCCCAAGGGGGTTCTTAGGATCATTTTAAACCAGTGGTCAAAATCTCAACCTCTATTGAGGTGAGTGACCACTCAATTGCCAAAAGTTCCCTTTTTCCCAAATTTTCCCTTCCCTAGGTCCAAACTAGGGTTTAGTGAACTCCTATTCAAAACTCAACCAAATGAGTTGAAATTTAAACCAGACCTAGATACCTATACCAGGGATAGCTCACCAAATTTTGGGAGGGTATGGAGGTCAATTGACCCATTAATTCCCTAACTCTAGCTTTTATAGGTTTAGGGCAAAAACGTAGGTTAAAATACTCTAAATGCCCTCCAATTTTTACGGGAGCTAGTTTTAGATGATAGTAAGCTCCTGTCCAAAATTCAAAGCATTTGAACCAAGGGTTAGGTGTGGGGAATTATTTGAAAATCTGTCCTACATATAGGACCTACCCTAGTAAAATGACCCTACAGGTCTAGGTTCTCAACCTATTTTTCACCACAACATATCAAACTGTAGTTATTCCAAGGGCCTACAACTTTTATATTATAAACTTTTTAATGAGATGCCCAGAAGGGGCCTAAAAATAAACATGTAGTAACCTGTTAAAACAAAACAAAAAAAACAGAAAAATGAATTAATAAAACACAGGTTTGTGTATTTTAAGTCTGCACGCATCTTGAAGCAATTGTAGGGATGTTGTACTTCATCTTCTCCAAGTGGCCTGAGCCAGAACCCGTGGGAGGTGATATCACAGGCCTTTTCCCGGCCACTAGGGGCGGCGCCACCACCGGGAATCAACTCCTACATGTTCCCGGTGGTGGGGGCTAGCCTTGCCGGCGGCTAGGGCGGCCGGAGGTGGTGGCGCCGCCCTACCCGAGACCACCAAAAAGCCATGAAAATGGCAAAAATTCCTGGTTTTGGTTCCCTCCGACCGGCTTGTTTGAGTCCGGGCTTACTCCTAACATGACTACGATCTAAGCACGAGAAAAACGGAGTGAGGGACGACCTGAGTTCGGGCACGAATGTGAGTTGAACGGCAGGATGCCATGGTGGTGGCGGTGGCGGTGTTTCTCTCCTTGGTGGCTCCGGCAAGGGTTCTATCCTCCTTCTCTGATTTCGAAATGGGTGGCCCCTCTCTCCTAAGTGAGTATATAAAGAGGAGAGGGGGAGAGGGGGCAGTTTTCTTCAAGAGGCAAGGCACCTCTTCATGGGGTGGGGTCGGTTAGAGGTGAGGAGGGGTGGAGCCACCTCTTGTTGGCCGGGAAAGGGTTGGGGGGAAGAGGTGCCAGCAACCTGTGTTTTATTAATTCATTTTTTTGTTTTTTTTGTTTTAATAGGTTACTACATGTTTATTTTTAGGCCCCTTGTGGGAATCTCATAAAAAAGTTTATAATATAAATGTTGTAGGCCTTTGGAATACCTACAGTTTGATATGTTGTGGTGAAAAATTGGTTGAGAACCTAGACCTGTAGGGTCATTTTACTAGGGTAGGTCCTATATGTAGGACAGATTTTCAAATAATTCCCCACACCTAACCCTTGGTCCAAATTCTTTGAATTTTTGACAGGAGCTTAATGTCATCAAAAACTAGCTCCTGTAAAAATTGGAGGGCATTTAGAGTATTTTAACTTAGGGTTTTGCCCTAAACCTAGAAAAGCTAGGGTTAGGGAATTATGGGTTCAAATGACCTCCATACCTTCCCAAATTTTGGTTAGGTGTCCCTGGTATAGGTATCTAGGTCTGGTTCAAATTTCAACTCATTTGGTTGAGTTTTGTATAGGAGTTCACTAAACCCTAGTTTTGACCTAGGGAAGGGTAATTTTGGAAAAAGGGAACTTTTGGCAATTCAGTGGTAACTCACCTCAATAGAGGTTGAGATTTTGACCACTGGTTTAAAATGATCCTAAGAACCCCCTTGGGGAAAATGGGATGGATTAGGGTGAGTTTACCCTAGGGCCCAGGTTCAAACCCTAAATGAGGATTTTTGGGGCTTGTGAAGGACATAGGGGCAAATGCCCTTGTATGGTCTTGAGATTTTATGGAGAGGTTTTTAATGGGTATTTAACCCTCTGGTTGAAATATTAGAGAATTTAGAGGTAGGTAGGTACCTCAAAACCTAAACCCTAGTTTTAGGGTAGAAGAGCTTTTAGGTCAAAACAGTAACTTAAATTCATTTAAACGTTATGAAACTTGGGTAGAGTGTTTATAGGTTAGTTACGACCCTTGGATGAGTTTACTAGAATTTTTGGATAATTATTTCTAGTACTTCACTTATGAATGTGGGTATAGCCCTATTTGATATTTAATTTATTAAAGATTTTTAAGTCAAATAAGACCCCATTAAACTCTGGAATTAGATGTTGTTGGCCAGTAGGAATGCTCCTGAATTTTTATTTTTATTTTATGTTGAAGAAATATAGTAGTTCTTTCTCAAGTGTTATAAAAGGGCTTTATGGTTTTAAAATATATTTTGGTTTAAATATTTTCTGGAAAATTTTGAAATTTGGTAAATAGGGTTCTTAAACCAATATGTACCAGTGGGAATTTATTCAAGACTTTTGGAGTTATTAATATAGTACTTGATTCACAAGTATGCTAGATTAAGAATTTAGTAAATGATTTATTGTAAATTAATTTACAGTAGGAAAATTATGAAACTTATCTGGTACTATTTTCATGGTGTTATTAGTACCCTGTAATTAATTCAAATTATTTGGATGAAGATTTGATGTAGTTTATTCATTAGACAAGAAAGAAATGAATTATTGCTAAAATATGTTTAGGCCCCTTAGACCTTAGTGATAATTGCCAAACCTTCGATATATCATTTTTAGATATATTAGTATTTATCTTAAATTTATTATGAATTACCCATGACTGAAAAGTATACTCCCTGTTCAAATTTGGTAGACCTTGGATCTTAGGAAAATTAATTAATGAATGGATTAATTGAGAAAATTGTTATAACCGGGAATTGATTCAATTATGTCGTGATAGGCCCCCAGTAAATAACTTAGGTCATTCGGATGAAAATACAAAGGACATCCTATCATAGACATCATATAGTATAGGGTGGTCTGTAATTAGTGATTTTGGGAAATGTGTAACAGGATAGGGTTTGGGTTAGCGTAAGGACAGGTTGTGTTGGGTGGATTTAAAGAAAGTGGATGGATCACCATAGGAGGTTTCAAGTGTGGTGAGGAATGAGTTGATGCGCTCTAGAAGGTGCGCGGGACCGACGAAAGATCGTCGTCCCCGTAAGAGTGAAGAGTCAAATTCACCCTAGGTTTAGTTTGATGCAATTTATAAAGGGAACGAGTAAGGGAAAAACAACCAATAACAATAAGTGCCTTGCGAAAGGGAGCTTCAGGCCGTAATGCCGTCGTCTTGGTTCCTAGTGCCTATTGAGAACCCTTCACGGGGCATAATCCGGAGGCAGTCCTGGGCTAACGTAAATCTTAAATAAATCAAAGATTAATTAGTTAAAATAGGTTTACACTTCACACACTAGTTAGATAGGCATTTGGAAAAGGCTAAGTCGTCCCTAGTTGTTCAAAGGGGCGCCATCCCGCGGTGCTCAAAGGGATGGGGTTTGGAATTGAGCCGGACGGTTTAGTTCGGGGAGCTTAGTCTTTGTTTGTGGTTGAGACGGACGGTTTGGTCCGGGAGCTTTACTCTGTACTTCTTATATTAAAGGTTGCATGTGCATAAATAGGAAACTTTAAGGTGGTGGGTCTTCGATATTGGGGAGTTCGTTGCACCGACACCAATATCGTTGACTCGACAAGGTGGCTAGCACTTCGCCAACCTTAAGTCTGGCGGTCCAGTCGGCAATAGTACGCAGCAGTCCGCTTAGTGCACCAAGCATTGAGGCGTACGATAGGTCAGACCGGTAGTGCAAATACTGGTTTTTGAGGTGGGCGAGGCCCAACCCACCGCTTCCGTCTGCCACTACGGAGGTATCCTGGGAGGTAACGGCTCTAAAAGGGGGAACTAAGGTTTGTGTACACAAAGTTGGGTGTGTGAGTTGCACTGCATGAATATCATTAACCCACCATATAGTTGCATACATAATCATTCATAAGAACCTTGACACCTAATGTATAAGTGGAATGGAACGCTTATACATTATGACCTGCAAAATGACCCCTTGGTCTATAAGCATGTGTGGGCAAGTTTTATAGATTAAGGTCATATTTAATATTTAAATAATGCTTGTGATAACCGACACCCCAACGTATAAGTGTAATGGGACATTTATACAATTGGAGCCTTGTAAAAGATCCCTTGGCTTATGTGTACTCACATAAGTGAAGGTTTAATTTCTTACTTACTTACCTTCTTGTTTTACCTATTACAACACTTATATTGTTCGCCTTATATAACTTGCTAGTTAGGTCCACCATCATCTGCTTTTGAGTACTCTCCACCTTCATGTCCTTCCCTTTCTTCCTCTCTGCTCGGTGCCTTATGGCATGGGGGAAGGGGTGGGGGATGATAGGGCTTAGTCTTATATACTAACAGTTTTCGGACCACAACATTTTAGGCGTACCATATGGAAGGGTCACGGGTTTTGCAGTTTTTGATGGAGTTGACCCCGCGACCATGTTACCATTGTCACCAGCTGGGACATACACGGGTCAAATGCCCCTTGATGGGTGGGATCCCACCAGCTCAGCAGTCAGGAGGCTGAAGACGTAGACGCAGACGTGGATTGTGAGGCGGCGACTGCAGGCCGAAAAGGAGGAAGCACCCAGAGATGCAGCACCAGCAGAGTATGGGGTCGGTGGAGATGGGCCAGTCAAGCTTGGGTGCTCTCGGTTCAGTGACAGTTACGGTGACTCTTAGTTTTAGTTTTGCTTCCGCGAGTGACTTATAGTGAGGATTACATGTACGGGGCACAAGCCCTCCTTTTGTACTCTGAATATTATTATTGTGGACTCTCCCTTCGTGGAGTTTATTTATATATGTTTTATTATTGTGGACTGCATTTCTCTTTCTTTACTACTTGCTACTTGATTGTGATCGACAAGGCCGGCAGAAATCGGCACGTTGTGGTGACGATCTTCCCGGGTGCGAAGGTGTCACCGCAAAGCGGCAGTTCTGGGCATAAGACCCCGAGTTTTGAATCGAAAAAAAGG
The DNA here is from genome assembly GCA_039513925.1 of Platanthera zijinensis. Classification (NCBI taxonomy): domain Eukaryota; kingdom Viridiplantae; phylum Streptophyta; class Magnoliopsida; order Asparagales; family Orchidaceae; genus Platanthera; species Platanthera zijinensis. The sequence goes on along the minus strand of CM077079.1, from coordinate 240,674,200 downwards.
GGTCTTACAGCAGCCTACACTAGAAAATATGGTCGTCTCCTCCACTCGAAAATGTGGTCGCCGCCTGCAATTGAAATCCACTTGACATGCTTTGATTTCTGTTATGATTAATATCTGTTCAAGATAATCTCTCCTTTTGCACGCCATTAGGTTTCTTCTACAATACTTGAATTTATTATTTTAAATTTATTCTAATGTGTTGATTAAACTTTCCACCACAAAATTAATTGTGATTACAGTTATCTTTGTCAATTTGTTAGCTTTATGGTTTTCTCTCACTACAGAACTATGTACTAAAATTGAGCATTCACTATAAAGGAGGTAAGAAAAAGTCAAGAAACTACTTCTGAAGTTATTAAAATTGAGCATTTACTAAACTTTATGGATATCTCTCACTATAATTTGTTAGCTTTTCATGATTTCAAATGACATATTTCACAAATGTGGGTAAGTCAACTTTAACTTTTATTCTAATTAATGCAGATGAATCATTGAGCAAGAAGGATCTAATTTTATTGAGTTAATTACATTTTCCAATATATTTGTTTGCTCCTAAGAAAATGATTTGAAATGAAATTTTATATTCCATAATCCATCGTACAGCAAAAAAAACTCTGGTTGTAAACATGCTTGAGTTTGTATGCATTTGAATGGGTATTTTTTTTGTAAAGATACCATGTTATCCATTTTCAGCATCCAAGTATTGTTGGTAGAAATATATAGCAACAATACTTGAACACTGAATACATTTACATGAGATTTTTCAATAACTATATCCTTGATTATAAATTTTTTGGTGTGTCAAAATCAAGGTTGCTTAGATTAGTGAAGAAGTAGTTTTGTGGTTTTACATTCTTCAATTCCTTCCAAATGATAATCAATTGCCGAGGTTTGCTATGTAATTTCATATTTCGTGAACTTGCAAGATCAAAGACATAGCTGGTGTTGAAGGGCTATGACATTGAAAAAATCAGAGAGCAGCTATGCATGAAAAAATGATAAAAATAATTGACAAATAATTCACATGTACCATATATGAACTCAGGTACTAATTCCAATTATAATTTCTTTTACATTCGTTATTTTTATGTGTGCTTTAAGGTATTAGTCAATTAGTGGCTAAGCAGAGAACATTAGCCTCTGTGTTGCATGCATATAGGGCTACTTCGTAGTATTAGCATGTAGAGGGTCAAGCTGAGCAGATAGATTATATATATATATTTTTTTTACAGGTACATGTATTATCTTTGTTTGTTTTTATATTTTTGTTATATTTGTGTGCTTTGATTTATTTATCAATTAGTCACTATGAAAACACAATAGTATATGTGATGAATGCTTATAGGGTTGCTCCATAGTATTGGTCGTTAGAGAGTTAAGTAAAGCAAATAAATTTTCATGTTCATCATGTTCATGTATTTGTTTATTGGTCAGTAGAGAGCCAAGCGGAATTGATCCTAGGCTTTAGCTAACCCAAGACAACCCACAGGTTAGAAAAGTCCATCCGCACAATGATCATTCGGCAAGGGCAATGAAGATGCGGAATAGAGCAAATGTATGTAAACCCCGACCAATTCCACATTGAGTGCGAACAAGGAAAGCCCGTACACATTCCAAGCAACCCAAGGATGGGCAAATGGAGTTCGTATGGGGAGCATCAAGCAAGGGCAATAGTGTACGCACACCCACTCAGATGCAGGTACAGTCCACTCAGAGTCACATTCTATTGCGCTCGATCAATGTCTTTTCTCACGAATAATGTCGCCATCCATGAGCAATGTCGACACCCACGAATAATGTCACCTCCCACGAACAATGTTGCCACCCAAGATCAATATCACTGCCATGACCAATATCGCCGCGCACGACCAATGACGTTGGTTTGCGGGCGAAGCCCGCTTGGTTGTACGAGAATGTTGCCACCCACGAACAATATCGCCAACCACGACCAATATCGCCATCCATGATAAATGTCGCCACCCACGACAAATTTAGCCCACACGACCAATATCTCCACATACGACACATGTTGTCTCCCACTACTAATGTCGTTGCCAAGCGGACGAAGCCCGCTTGGTTGTGGGTGAATCCCGCTTGGTTGCGGGCGAAGCCTGCTTGGTTGCGGGCGAAGCCCGCAGTGCCGCATCGAGAACGGGCGAAGCCCGTTTGAAGATGCTAATATATATATATATGATGTTTGTGTTAAATGTTGTTCTTATACAGTTTAACATTCATTGCTAATATCTGTGATAATATAGTTTTATTGGTAATGCATCTTACCAATAATTAAGTGTTCTGCCTTCTTCAAATAGGAGGAGATTGTTGGAAATATTGCCCCCAATATTTCGGGATTTAAAGATGTATCACTTGCAATATTAAGTGCATACTGTATTTGATGTAATAATTATTTTATATCTATGCAAAAATTATCTTTTATCTCTAAACAGATTTAGAGAAGAGTTAGTTCAAATGGAGCAGTATCATTAAGATACATAAAGGATTCTCGGCAGTATCGTCTTGAATGTGGAGTGCTTCAAGACAACATCGTCTCAAAGCAACTGAAGAAGCAACTTTAAGCACTAAGGAGAATACTATTGCTTTGAGTCGGTATCTTGGAAAAGGCGCAGAAAGTTGCAATATTCTGCGCTAAGGAAGATACCATTGAGAAAGAAGTATTTTCTAAACAATATCGTGTTGTTAGGATTTTATTACCATTGAGCACGCGTAGTGGCGAGTTTTCAAAATGGGTGGTTGCGCAGAAAGTCCTATCAGATCATTCTATTTTTGTCCTTTAATTGACAAGACATATTCTAGTCGTTCGACCATTGAAGATTGGCGATGATATAAAGGTCAACTTAGGGCAATCGCACAATAAGAAGTACCACCGCTACCATTGTAAAATTTGAATCATGAATCTCAAGCAGCGGCACCTTTTGAAAAAGGAAGCAAGCTTTCTCTGAAGAGAAACAGAAAGCAAAGAGGTGTCAAGCTTCATGACTCTAGTTAGATCTTCTTACTGATGTAGAAGAAGATCATGTAGAAGAGCCCTAAATCTATTCTACCTGAAGACTTCATCTTTTAGGGGTTTCTTCAAGATATTGCTTCCACGGCAAAGGAAACTGAATACACTGGAATATAAAGGTCAAATTTAAAGAGTCTTTAGTTTTAATCTTTATAGACTCTCATTTGTAGGGCTATTGCTTGAGTTGTAGGGTTGTTGCTTGAGTTGTAGGGTTGTTGCCTGATTGGTAAGGTTGTTGCCTGAGTTATAGGGCTTTTGTATAAGGTAGGATTGTTATGCCTGAGGTAGGATCTTTGTTATGATCTGAGGTAGGATACCAGTTGAGTATTTGAGCTGAGGAGTGGAAAACTCTGAGTTGTAGGGCTATTGCCTAAGGTAGGGTTGTTGAGCCTGAGGTAGGGTCTTGAAGTAGGCTCACGAGATTCTGAGGAATCTGTGATGTAAATTCTTGGAGTTGAGATTTGGAGGAGATTGCTGAGTCTAGCACACTACTAGATAGGCACAGAGGGACAGTTGATGTACCCATACCCTGGGGAACTACTATTAATTTCTATGTGCTTATTCTGGTTGTATTTATATTTGCTTATATCTATTAAAACTGAAAAGCGACCATCAAATAGCAAGTCCACATATTCACCCCCTCTTGAAGATTTAGTCAACATGCAATAACAATCTTTCATATATGATATTGAGCTTACCAATTTTGATTAGTTCATTCTAGATCAAGAAACTAGGATAGAATAATTATGAGGGTGACGTGATCTATGCCTCTAGTTCAATCCGAATGTAAAGGATAAAAATACTATAAATTTTCTAAAAGCTTGGCTAGCAATGATGCATTTCTAGAAGCTGCTCATTGCTTGTGAGACTTTTGTTGAAATTTTCTGGATTAAGTGGGAGATTGTTGGCGTTTCAAGGTGATCCGGAAGTTATCAAGCAGTTAGTCTCACTACCAGTGTAATTTGAGCCAACAGGGTAGAACATAAAAGCATTTGGAGAAATTAGAGGAAGGATTGTGTTGTCCTTAGTCATATTGGATGAGAGTGAAGGACCAATCCTATGACTCATTAGAGCTAGACTTATCAGACTGCACAATGTCATGTTGACTTGACAAGCATCATGTTGACTTAATGCTTGATGACTAAGCATCATGTACATCGTGTTCATATAACACATCCCTTTATTGTGATTATTAAATCGACGCTTGGTGTATAAGCATCGAGTTCATCGTGTTAATATGGCGCTTCTTGGCAGTTTGCTCCAATTAAGTCTCAGGTCTATAGATATCAGAGGCGCGTGACTGATTTATATCCTTGGGTATAAATAGAAAAGTGATTAGATTTTCTATTGGCTTTGACAGCACTTTTAGAAAAGTGTTTAACCGGCCCTAAAACCTAACAACCCACTGTTTCTACTGATGCGAGACCCATCCCGACACTAGCTGTTATCTTTCTCCCTTGATCAAACTTAGCAGTTTACAAAAGACGATAAGCAAAATCCTTCTCTGACCCAGGTCTTGTGGGACAAGACCTTTGGGTTCTTTATTGCATGTGTGGACTTCTATAGAGGTGCAGATCTAGTTTTGTGTGAACTAAAAATAATTAGATGCAAGTGTCGATTCTGTCAAAGTACATTCTAGAGATTTTACCGGAGCATCTTGATCAAGTGAGAATTTTATTATGCACAGGTAATTTTACACTTGTTGTAATAAAAACAATGGTTGCTATATTTTTTGATTCATGGAGATTGCAAGATCATATTTCTCTTTTGGGTTTTCTTGTATGTTTTATTCTGCTGTGTGCATATGATGTACTAATTTCACCTAATAGTGAAAATCCAAGATTATCAACTAAGCAGATGCTCATAAGAATTATTAGGTGGTTCCTAAACTCTCCCATAATGCATCTTAAAGAACTAGGTGGGAGAAAATATAATAGATCTGCAATAATTAGCTTAAACATAAGAGATGTATACATGTAGAGTAGGTACTGAGAACTACAAGAAATACCATAGAACTAGTAAAACAAAATTTAGTTGCAAGCTTGTACTGTAAGGTAAAAAAAATAAAGTAACCAAATATAAAAGAGTGCCCATACAAACCGATATATTAGGGATCAAGTGAAAGTGTCTAGTGTCTACCTAAATCATCTAGAGGGGGGTAAATATGTGATGTTTGTGTCTTTTTGCGGAATAAAAACCACTTAAATATCAATCACACAAATACAAAGATTTATAGTTGTTCCCTGAGTTAGGAACGTCCACTTTCCCGCCTCACCTATCTACCACAAAGGGCTAGATTTGGCTACTTCACCAAACTCAAATTTCATCAAATCTTACACCTCAGAGCCACAACTCATACCACTCGGAGACGATGCTCCTACTACTCGAAGAAAAACCTCTCTTATAACTCGATCAATAAACCGGATCTACTTACTCGATCCACAACTGGATCTACTCACTCGATCAACAAACGGATCTACAAACTCAGAGAAAAATCTCCTACAATACGTAAAAGAATATTACAACAACAACAATGATTACAAGTCTTTGCTCCGACGTTCTTCGTAAAAGTAGATCTTGAAGCTTGAAGAACTCGGAAGGTTGAAATCTTGAAGAACTTGAATCTTGAGTCCTCACCCATCTAGATCTGGAGGAATAGAAGTCTTTAGAAGGTAGCAATCCAGATGTAGAGGCCGAGGAAGAAGAGATCTTATTGTGCTTGTGGGTATCGTTCGATCTGAAATCGATTGCGAACAAGAGGTAGACGATTGCTAATTTTGAAAAGTATTTCTCTTTTGAATCGGAGAGCAAATTAGCACAATAAAAATATTAGCAAAAAAGAGAAATATCCCTAGGTATTTATAGATATAAATCCTCCAATGGTATAAAGAATAATTCCAAAAATGAAATCTAAAAAGCACTGTACATGGCCGACCGAACCCGTGACATGAGGAAGAAATTTTCGGAAAAAATGACCTAAGTCAAATTCGTCGAGTATCATAGTGATATTCGTCGAATACATCTTGATATACGACGTAAAGGACTTAGCCAAAACATCCTCGGCCAGATGGTCACTCAATGTTATAGCGAGGAGTCATACTCTAAGAATTCATCGAGTATCACCTGGCATACTCGACGAATTCGTCGAGTATCGGTCAACAGACTCGATGCTCTCAACGTTGTTATACTCAACACTTTTTGCTCACTCAACGCTATAAGCGGCATTCGAGGAATATCGTTGAGTTAACTTAACACACTCAACGCTTTGATATTCGACGAATTATACTTGAAAAATATATAGAAGTAGCGTCGTCTGGACTCGACAAATTCGGCGTGTATCACTTAGCATATTTGACGAATTCGGCGAGTATCGTTAGATACATTCGACGAATTCGATGAGTATGCACAACGATACTCGGTGAATTTTACTTAATAGATTTTCACTTCTCCAATGAATTTACCCTAAGTATATACGACGAATTCGACGGGTATTGGTAAGTATATTCGACGAATTTGGCGTGTATCAATGACGATACTCGATGAATTCGATGTGTATGCTTAACCATACACACCGAATTTTACTTAGGTAAAATTCCTATTTTTCTTGGGTCTAACCCTTGACCATCCGTGAGCCTTCTCTTGTACTTGGGATATAAGTACACCCTAATAGAGAGATTACACGTGAGGCAACACATTGGCCTACACAATGTGGAATAACATTGTATAGTCCTATGTTTACTGACCCATTGTAACCTGACATTGGTGTGTACTTAGTAATGAAAACTTGTAAGTACACAACTCAAAAGCAACATCAAATACAGACACAATTCATCTTAGCTTAACTTGGCCCTTCTTCAAATCCAGGTTATTGTGGATACAATACCCAACAATCTCCCCCTACTTGAAGAAGTCAAGACCCTATAAGCTAAGGTGAATTGCACATGAAAATAATAAAACATTTTGACTTGAAAGGATAACAAAAATTAAACACAACACGCATTCCAAGACAATTGTGAAAATCATATATATATATATATATATATATATATATATATCAGAAATTATTAACAGATTTTAACAGGGGGCAACACACAACTCAACAGAAAATATAACTACTACTCCTGCCTGCTCTGACTCTTCTGCCTTTGTCTATCAAAATAAGCCTTTGGCTTTTGAAAGTACTTTGGAGGAGGTGCAGGTATCGAATCAATGTCTCTATGATTTCTAAAATGAATCCTCCTTTTGGTGCAGGACAGCTTGTACTTGTTCAATTCTTCCTGATCATAGTGGTGCTGATATTTTTCACCACTAATATCAACCAAGGAGAATGTGTCCAATATAATACCTCTAGATATTGGACTCCATACTTCTTCCATCTCTCTGATTGGTTCTGACCTGACAACAAATGGGCCTTCCCCATATCTTTTTCACTTGTGAGACGGAGGGGGGAAGTCTTCAGCAAACTCTACCTCTGGAGCCTCAACAGCAGTAGCAGCAATAGTATCAGGCTGAGAAAAATCCTGTGTGACTAACTAGACCTGAGAGTAATCCTTGGCAGGATGAGTCTCGTCATGTGTTGGTACAGGCAAAACAGGTACTTGAGATCCTATCAACTGACTATGTAGCCAGATGCAATTGTTATAGTTGTAGTAAGTAGACTTGTTGAAGTGTTCTACCATAGCAACTTCAACAGCAATCAACTTAGCTTTCATAGCTTCCTCCCCCTTTCTGATTTCAGCAATAACAGTGTTAGAATAAGAAGGAATAGTGCTGTCAAAGTGAGCCATAGATCTTTTGTGGGCATCGATCATAGTCTTTACATTCGTGTCCACATTATCAACAGTTTCTTTTGTATGATGGAGGCCATCCATGTTCAGCTTTATTGCTTTTCAACCCTCAATTAACAGTAAGTCAAAATTTATATCAAGTGTAGTAACCTGAATTTTGACTTTAGCAAGGCCTTTGTTAATGTCTTGCTCAGTCTCTTTTACCTTATTTAGAACTTTCTTCATTGTCGCTTCAAATTAGGCTTATTGTCTTGCCAACATGACCTCTATTGTCTTTAGAATTGAACTATCAGCACTTGAGGTGGCAACTGTCTCAGAAGCAATAGGTGGGAGGGAAGGTATATCTTCACTAAGAGACTTATATATCGGAGATTATCTTGATTTAGAAGTCAGCAAAGGCACTTCAGTAGCTTGGACAGGAGGATGCTCCTCTGTATCTCCTTCCTCATCACAAATCTCAACTACCTCCTCAGAAAGAACTCGAGGTATTCCTATTGTATTGGCAACTCTCTTCTGAAGGTTGTGGATAAACCTGTCAACCTCAGTAGCAACCGATGCCAAAGTATTAGTCACCTCCCCCTCAGTGAATGGCGTGGGAACAATTTCAGGGAGAGGGACAATCAGATTCTCTATAGAAACTATCTCAGACCCATCATAAGCATTATCAGCATCTTTGGGCTGATCAGCAACAGTCATTTTCTCATCAGCATCTATCTCATAGTAATCCACATTCAAATCATCAGCAGCAGCATCATTATCCTCAACCTCATCAGGCACTAACTCCTCAACAGTAGTCTGAGCAATCTGAGCTACCTCTGTAAGCAGATTATCTTGCTCTGGGACTGGATCTGGACTTTCTACAACTGAATAATAGCTAGCCCCCCTCATCTAATGCACACAATCAATCAGGGGCTTCACTGTGGTGTGGAGTAGGAATCATGTCCTCAAGAGACTGATCTTCCTCCTCCATAGACACATCTGGGGCTCCCCCTTGCCTAATTGTAATGACTCCACCCGTTAAATAACATATAATAGAAGGTCTGGCCGTGGCCCCACACTATATGCCACAAACAGAAGGCGAGGCCACAAGTTAATACCAAAACACCATCACACCCTAACTCAGAGCATGCTAGCAGAAGATTTTAACAAAAAAGACGAACTCAATCAAGGAATGTCCACTATATATATATAAACCACAGTTATATACAACCTCTTAAAGGAAGGTGTAGCAAATACAAACAAGTTGTCCTTAAGGCCTTACAGTTCCTCTTTTCAAATTGTGGATTTCAAACATTGGCGCGCAGGCCGGACACACATGAACAAAACATAATAGAAAGCATAGCCTTCAAGGGCTAGCAGCGGCAACAGCAGCAACAGCAGGGACTTCAGCCCTTACTTCCTGCTCGGCACTCCAGCACCTGCATAGGGACAGCCCAACTAGAAGGTGTCAAACAAGGCAACGGTCAGCATTCAACTAACTAATTTATAACAATCCTACCCCTTTCCCGGGGCAGTGATATTCTTTCCCTGCAGGCATAGCAATGCATAGACAGATATAGCATATATTGTGCTCTCACGCACAATAAATCCATCACAACCGTCGGCCACATGGCCCGATAATCCGTGCACTTAGGGCACATTCTTGGTGAACCGGCGAACCAGGGTCAACACTACTGTTTACACTGTATTGAGCATTTAGTCTTAATGGCGCGCAGGCCTAAGACTCTCATTATGCCACTGAAGAAAGCTCAATGCCTTGACGTTCTCCTGTACAGTCGACATAACGCAGGTACGGATCAACCACCCCTGTTGCTCAAGTCACCTTGCCATCACCAAGTACAGTGTACTCGAGGCTATATCTGAAGGCACGGGTCAGTTTCACCTTTCCTGTTCGGTAAGAAGCCTTTTTCAGAGTTCGTAGCTCACACTAGCCATAATGTCCACCCAGGACTGGCTTCATAATAGCCACGCTATCCACCAAGGACTGGCTACACTTTCCACAATAGACTGGCTACATTGTAGCCACAGCACAAGAAGTACAAGGGTATTTTCCTGGAATTCCTCATTCCAGTACTTCCTACTACTCCCCTTCACAGGTACAACCCATTGACTCTACAAACTACACGTTTATACGTGGAGTCTTCTCCGGTGCTCAATATACAACATCACCAATCCAGACCAACCTGTCCAGATGGGCTTCACACAGCATGCATATCCCGTATTATACATTTTTGGGTCTAGATGGAGACTCAACTGGGGATAGCAACTATTAACCCACGGGGATCACTTACTCTTCCACCTTTTGGTGGAGTATAACATGCTCATGCATAAAGGAGGACTTCACTTGTCTAATGAAGGAAGATCGTTACCCTTGACGATCTCTTGGGATCCATAGAAATTCTAGCCGGTTGAAAAGAACCGCAGCGGCCTTGCCTCCATAGATCTGACCTCGGATCTCGAATCGGAACTCTAAAGCTCCAGCGGTGGCCGGATCTTCTCCTCTTCCTCCTCCTTGCTCCTCTCCCTTCTCTCTTCTCTTTAGAATGAGAATATCCAAGTGAAGAATGAAATCTTCACTCAAATCCGGAGTTAACCCAGCAGGAACTAACCTGGGCCATAAGATCCAGGATGAAGGAAATGAGCGGCCACAAATCGCCCTCAAAATCTATTTTTTGGGCTGACAAAGCCTGTGACACGCTCGTGTCACAGGCCGTGTACTACAAAAGGTACACGAACCGACTCATCCAGCATAGGATATGGGCTTCAACATGCCCGTGTCAACTCCGGACACGCCCGTGTCACGAGATACACGCCCGTGTTTTGGGGCATGTCCCTCAATCGGCACAGGATCAACACTCCCGAAAAGGACACGGCTAAGGCATATGCCTGTGTCCTTAGCCATGTGCCAAACACGCCCCTGTGACACACCCGTGTCACAAGCCGTGTGCCACACTCACTACAGCTCGGTTATAAACTCGAGCAGGACATGGCCTCGGACACACCCGTGTCCCTGGCTATATCACCTTGACACGCCCGTGTCCCAAGCCGTGTGCCTCACTCAAGACACACTCGAGACCCGCTTGAGTACCCAGATCTTGACACGCCCTGGGACACGCCCATGTCCCAGGCCGTGTCACCCAGCCTGAACTCCAAATTGGAATTTGGGGTGTTACAACCCTCCCCTCCTTACAATAAATTTCGTCCCGAAATTTTCTCACAACAAGGAAATCCAGCAAGCACAATATTATAACTTCAAAATGACTGCTACAACAAAAGACGCACTTTATAACAGTACAAACAAATAACTCGGGAAAATAAGCTCGCATGGTCTGCTCCCGCTCCCATGTTAGCTCCTCACGGCCACAATTGTCCCACCGGACTTTGACCATCCCTATTATTTTGTTCCGCAACTGTTTATCGGATCTATCTTCGATCTGAATGGGTCTAACCTTTATCGTTATCTCATATTCGACCGGTACGCGATCATTCTCAATCACTTGAGCTGGATCCTTGACGGTTTTTTAAAGCACTGAGATGTGGAACACATCATGCAATCCATTCAATTCTGTCGAAAGAGCTAGTCGATAGGAAGCTTCCCCAACTCGTTCCACCACTTCAAACGGACCAAGATATCTCAGACTTAGCTTTTTCAACCTCTGAATCCTGGACATGCCTTTAAAGGGTTTGATCTTCAAATATACCCAATCTCACACCGTAAACTCCAAGTTTCGGTGCATGGCAATGTAGTACTTTGCTTATCGATCCTAGGCTATCAGTAGTCTCTCCCGAATAGAGCGTATTGTCGAGTTAGCCTCTTCTACTTCCTTACGCTAATACAGCTTGGATTTGCCTGCTTTTGCCCAAGCAAACGGTGTATGGAATTTACGACCATACAAAGCTTCAAACAGTGGCATACCGATGCTCGCTTGGTAGCTATTATTATAGGAAAACTCCACCATATAGAGATGTCTTCCCATCTCTTACCAAAATCCAGGGCGCACATTTGGAGCATATCCTCCATCGTCCAGTTTGTCCGCTCAGTCTGGCCATCCGTTTGGGGATGAAAGGCCGTACTGAATGCTAACTTTGTTCCCAACAATTGATGAATTAGCCGTCAATCATTCGATGTGAATCGCCCATCACGATCACTTATGATGCTCCGAGGAACACCGTGCAATAAGACTATCTGCTCCACATAATGTTTTGCAAGGTTTCCACTGAATCGTCCCTCTCATTCGGTTAGAAGTGAGCCACTTTTGTTAACCAGTCTACAATCACCCAGATTGAATCATTCCCGCATTGAGATCTCGGTAATCCGTGCACGAAATCCATTGAGATATCATCAAACTTCCACTCCGGAATAGGTAATGACTTCGGAAAAACACCAGGCTTCTGACATTCCGATTTGACCAACGCACAAGTTTGACACTTAGCCACATAATGTGTCATGTCTCTCTTTAGTCCTGGCCACCAGAATAACTTCTTCATATCCTTCTGCTCCCAGGGTGAATTGAGTACTTTATAAAGTGAGCTTCATACATCAACTCTTCTCTCAACTTACCCATACTTGGGACGCACAACCGACCATCTTTCCGTAACAAGCCGTCATCCCAGGAGAATTGGTCATCTGACCCATCCTTTACATAGCGTTGGAGACTTTCATCAAGCTCCGTTGCTCGCCAAACCCTGTCCGCAAGATCATACTATACCTCCGTCCAGTTAAAGCATGCATTTGCTATGGAATTTTTGTCAACATAAGAAATCTCTAACGCTTCCAACTCCTGGATAAGGCGCTCATCATGCATCTGCAACCAACTTGCCCGTACCGGAGTCCTACGACTCAACGCATCAGCGACCACATTTCTCTTCCCGGGAGTATAGTGAATATCAAAGGTGTAGTCCCTAAGGAACTCTATCCACCTTCGTTGTCGCATATTCAAATCCTTCTGGTCCAACAGATACTTTAGGCTATTATGATCGGTATAGATATCCACTTTAACGCCATATAGATAGTGCCGCCACAATTTCAGCACAAAGATCACCACTGCCAACTCCAAGTCGTGGACGGGATAATTCCGTTCATGCACTTTCAACTGGCATTAGATAAAAGTAATTAACTTACCAAACTTAAGAAGAACGCATCCTAAGCCGCTCCCTGAAGCATCACTGTAGATCTCATAGACGTCTATACCACATGGCGATGTCAGAACAGGCGTCATGGTCAAACAACTCTTCAGGCCTTCAAAAGCTCGTGCGCACTCTGGCGTCCAAACGAACTTCTGATCCTTTCTCGTCAACGTGGTAAGAGGCAATGCAATCCGTGAGAAGTTTTCCACAAATCGTCTGTAGTAGCCTGCCAGTCCAAGGAAACTCCTGACCTTGGGGATTGAAGACATCACTGGCCACTCTCGGATGGAACTTAATTTTTGACGGATCCACTGCTATGCCCTCTCCACTTACCACGTGGCTAAGAAAAGCCATCGACGACAGCCAAAACTCACACTTTGAGAACTTGGCATAGAGCTTATTCCTTCGCAAGGTATACAACACCAACCACAAATGGTTTGCATGATCGGCTTCCGACTGCGAGTATACAAAGATATCATCGATGAAGACAATCACAAACAGATCCAAGTACTCTCGGAACATTCGGTGCATGAGATCCATGAATACCAAAGGCGCATTAAATAAGCCAAACGGCATTACGGTGAACTCATAATGCCCGTAGCGTGTTCTAAATGTTGTCTTGGTAATGTCACCTTCCTGAATCCTTAGCTGGTAATATCCAGATTTTAAATCCAATTTGGAATAGATGGTTGATCCCACTAGCTGCTCGAATAAGTCATCAATCCATTGAATCGGATACTTATTTTTCTCCGTCAGCTTATTCAACTCACGATAGTCAATACATAACCGTAAACTATCGTCCTTCTTTTTCACAAACAGAACAGGCGTGCTCCAAGGTGACATACTTGGGCGTATGTATCACTGTTCCAGCAACTCTTGTAGTTGGACTTTCAATTCAGCCATTTCCTTTGGCACTATGCGATATGGAGAGCAGGCCACAGGTTTTGCACCTGGCACCAACTCAATCGTGAAGTCGATCTCTCGTTGGGGTGGTAACCCAGGAAGATCCTTAGGAAATACATCAACAAACTCCGACACAATCGTAACATCGCTAACACTGGCCATTAGCTCAACAACGTGAAGAATAACTCCGCGCCCTTCCGAACAGCATTGACGACTTGGAGAGCAGACACCAAGATTCTGCCTACTCCTCGCATACCAGCAAACTTAGTCTCAAGCTCGGTATTCTGGCCCAGTGTGATCTCCTTTGAATTGCAATCAATAAAGGCACGCTCTCTGAGAGCCAGTCCATGTCAAAGATCACGTCAAACTCTGATATCGGTAGCACAGATGCACTCAAACCGAAATCCCGACTTATTATTTGAACTTCCACTTCGCAAGCTCTATCTGCAAGCATCACACAACCATTCGGTAATAACACCTTTATACTATCTATCATCACATGAGTCGGTACTCCAATTCGAGCTACGAAGTCCTTAGACAGAAATGAATGTGAAGCACCCGTATCAAACAGGGCTCTCGCTGGGTTGTTCCGAATTAGGACAAAGCCTATAACACATACATCATGCACAAGCGACATAGAAAGTAAACAAGATAAACAAAGCAAGCAATATCTTAAATCGTACCTGTGACGATGTCAGTTTGCTTTATAGCCTCCTGCTGACCAAGATTATAAACTTTGGGATGCGCCTGGGATGCAATGGACTCTACCACTGCTTTGCCCTTCTCAGCATAAGATGCGCCCGTCTTCTTTTCCCCCTTTGGCTGAGTAACCCGACAATCACAGGCTATATGCCCCACTCTGCTACAGGTAAAGCAGGTATGGGACTCCTGTGTTTGTTATACTGGAAACTATGTACCAGATTTGGAGAAGCCTCCCCTTACTCAATGATATACATAAATTTGTATTTGATGGGATGTTTGAGTTTCAGTGTGCAGGTTTAAGAAATGCAGGAAAAATTTCTAAGTACAAGTGTCGACACTTGTAAGGAATTGTGTGGACACCTGAAGCAGGAGCTGTGTAGACACCCAGGAATTGTGTTGACACCTGAAGCAGGAGCTATGTCGACACCCAGGAATTGTGTCAACACCTGAAGTAGGAGCTATGTCGACACCAAATAATTATGTCGACACCAAAATAAAGTCATGTGTCGACACCCAAGAATTGTGTCGACACCTGAAGAAGGCTTGTGTCGACACACAGGACTTGTGTCGACACACAGGACTTGTGTCGACACACATTCAACGCCGTCTATAAACAACAGCTATACTGAGTCTAAAAGGCTTGTGTCGACACACAGGACTTGTGTCGATACACACTCAATGACGTCTGGACATACACTCAATGCCATCTGTCAGTATCAGTTATGTCGAGACTAGGAGCACTTGTGTTGACACACACTCAACGATGTCTGGACATACACTCAATGCCATCTGTCAGTATCAGCTATGTTGAGACCAGAAGCACTTGTGTCGACACACACTCAACGACGTCTGGATATACACTCAATGCCATCTATCAGCATCAGCTATGTCGAGACAAGGAGCAGTTGTGTCGACACACAGGACTTGTGTCAACACATACAATAGAAGCTGTATCCAGAAGCAGAAGAATGACTGTGTCGACACATTGAGTACTGTATCGACATCATCAAGACTTGTGTCGACACTCAGTCTATTTGTGTCGACACATGTGAAGTAGTTTGCTGAGTGTTTCCTGCTGAAATATAAAGTCATTGCAGAATAAGTTGTCATGGCTGAAGACTTGACAGCTGTCATAAACAACAAGTCTGACACCTTTATCAGAACTGTCAGAAGGTTGTTATAAACCGTATCAGCCGGTAATCATTGAGAAACTCTATATAAAGGACTGATCCATGATAACCAAGATAAGCAATTAAAGAGGAACAAAACAACACAGAACCAGAGAGAGAATTCAACAACAAGAAAGGTGGAACCCTTTAGAAGGCAGATCCTGAAAAGTCTGCAAGAAAGATTATGATCTAATTCTGAATCTCATAAGGGAGCTGTCTGAAGATCAACTTCTACACCAATTCAAGATCAACCTCATTTTGTTCAATCAAGAAACTTTGAAAAGCTAAGTCAGGTTGGATCTGAAGTATACAGTTTATTCAAGAACTGATCAAGAAGCTCACACCAATTGAGAGTTCTATCTGGGTGAAATTTCTGTACAATTAAATATTGTTTTTCTTGTAAGATCTTTTATAGATCTGAGTTGTAAGCCTGTGTTTATAAAGCTTGAGATAGGGCTGAGATCCTGAGGTGTAGGACTTGTGAAAGTCTGAGTTATAAGCCTGGTGATAAAGGCTGAGGTAGGGTTGTTGCCTGAGGTAGGATTCTTGGGAAGAATCTGAGGTAGGACTTGTATAAGTCTAAGCTGTAGGACCCTATCAGGTTCTTAGTTATAAGATTTGTGGATCTGAGTTAGTTGAAGGATGTTGGGCTGAATCAAGTTCTCTACTAGATAGGCGAAGGGGGAAAGTGGATATACCCATAACTTGGGGAACCACTATAAATCTGGTGTACTGTGTTGTGCTGTGAATGTTATGTTGTGGATTGTATATTCTATGTTATGATAGATCTAGTTACTTGCCTAAAATTATTAAAGAAAATTAGAACCTATTCACCCCCCCCCTCTAGGTGTCTAGGCTCTTGAAATCAAGTCTTTCAAGTGGTATCAGAGGGAGGTTGCTCAAAGATAGACCTAATAGTCTGAGTGAATCTCCAAGGCAATTAATAGATAGCAAGAATGGGTTCAAATGAGAATCAGAAGGAATTTGGATCCATGAAACTGCCCATCTGCAGGAAAGAAAGTTTTGGGATATGGAAGGAAAGGGTCGGGTTATTAATGGAAGAATCTGATCCAAGAATCTATATCAGAGTACAAGAAGGTCCTTTCATTCCAATGCAGGTATCAGCTCTTGATGCAAATCTAAAAACCCCAAAGAGCTTTTCTGAAATGACTAAGGATGATATCATCCTGGCAACATTAGACAAAGAGCACAAAACATTATTGTGAGTGTTATAGATGATGCCATATTTCAAAACTTGGTACATTACAAAACCTCTAAGGAGATGTTGGACACCTTGATTGTCTACATGGAGGGAACTGAAAAAGTTAGAGAGGATAGGAAATCTATGCTGAATCAAGAATATGAAAGCTTTAGACAAGCTAAGTCTGACAGCATAGCAGAATGTTACAAGAAGTTCTTCAGAATAGTAAATGAGCTAATGACCTATGGAAGAGTCTTCAGCACATATGAATTGAATGACAAGTTTCTCAGGTCACTAACCAAGGACTGGGATACAAAGATATGTGCCATCAGAGAGGTGGCCAGGCTTGCTGATACACCTCCACCCATAATGTTTGGAAAGCTACTATCTTATGAAATGCAGCTCACTGCCAGAAAGGAGGAAGAGAAAATCAGCAGGTTTGAGTATAAAGATAAGTCAGTAGCCTTCAAGGCTGAAGGCACAAGAAAGGGTAGGAGAAAGTCTCCTTCTCCACCCAAAAGAAGTGCTGAGGCAAAAGTAGAAAATCCTGACATCAGTACTTCAGATAGACACACCTCTGATGAGGACTTTGTTGCCTTTACAAGACAGTTTCAGAGGTTTATGAAAAAGAAGAAATGGAGAACCAAGCTTTCAACATCCTTTTCCAAGGATGATTATTACAAGAAAAAGAAGACTTCCAAGGAGGACAGGTATGCCTCAAATCCTAGTAAACAAACTAATTCTAAGATTGTTTATTATTACTGCAATAGGTTTGGACATGTCATAGCTGACTGTCCTGATAAGAGGAAGGAGTCTAAGGATAAGAAGAAGCATCAAGTAAAAGGCAAGAAGGAGAAATCCTTTGTTGCTCAGAAGCAGAAGAGTTGGACAGACTCTTCATCCTCAGAATCTGGAGAAGAAGATGATGCAGAAGCATATGTTGGGTTGTTCTCTATAGAAGAGGATCTTAGGGAATCAGAATTCTTGCAAATGTTGGACTCCATAAATGGAGTTGAATACTATTGCTGTAAAGGGCTGATGGCTTTATCAGAAGATGATCAGTGTCAGGATCAGCCTGGTCTAAGTAAGGTATACAGTTCTCCCTTAGCTTCTGATTATTTTACTGGATCAGAATCAGTAGCATCAACTTCAAGAGAAGTGGATGGTTCTGAATCTGAGGGGGATGTACATCAATTAATTGATGAGTATGGTGGTTTGTTGCAAGCACTTAAGAGGAGAAAATTTCTTGTCATGAAACAGGCCAAGGAAATTGAATCTCTCAAACAGGCTACAACAGATTCAGCCAATCTGATAGATTTTAAATTGAAGGAGTTTGCCAAACTGAAAAACATAACTGTTATTCAGATGGTCACAATCTCCTTCAAAGAAAATCACATCAAAAATCTGGAAGCAAGACTCCAGAAAGAAAGGGATCTATTGGCTAAATTTTCAAAGCCAAAGTTTTTCTTGCCTTTAATAGATAACTTCATATCTCAGAAAGGAAACACGGGATTAGGCTTCAAGGAAAGAACAAGGGCCACTAATTCTCATTGAAAAGGCAAAGCCCCAGTTTAGCCACTAGCCACAAAACCCCCCTATCTTCTTTAGGAAAGTGATGCAACCTACAAACAGGTATGATCATGATATTACTCATGGTCACTATGAGTATGGAGATATCATTGGAAAGGGTGTATATGCTAATAAGCAACTCTATAAGCAAACTCATCAGGTTCTTAAGGAATCCTTGGGGTTTGCTGCTCCAGCACCTACACTTAAAAGGACTGCTGGCAACAAAGTTGTGAAGTCTGTACCTAAGAGAAGATACAACAGATTTGAGTATTGGTGTTGTGGCAAGGTGGGCCACTTTGTCATGGATTGTTGGTTTAACACAAGTGTTAAAAACAAGAATAGCTTACCTGTCAGAAAAGCTGCAGGTAAGCATGATAGATTTCAAACTAACAAGAACCTAGAACCCAATAATAATTTGGGTTCTGAGGATAGGTAAATCTTTATTTGATGCAGGTGAATCCAAGTGGCCATACCCCTATATGGTACTTGGATAATGGATATTCCAAGCACATGACTGGAACAAGAAGAATGTTGAAGGACTATACACGCACAGAGAATGGACCCAAAATAATCTTTGGTGGATCTAAAAAAGGAATCATCAAAGGATTTGGTAACATTTCTAGTAATTCTATTACTATCACTCAAGTGGCTTATATGAAGGGTTTGAAACATAACCTGATTAGCATAAGTCAACTTAGTGATCTAGGTTATGACATCTCTTCCTCAAAGGGGAGTGCCAAATAAGGAGGTTAAGTGATCAAGAGATCATTCTGACTGGCACTAGGAAAGGGAATTTATATTGTCTTTACCTTGATTGTGAGTATAACATCTCACCCATTTGTCTAGTTGTAGGTGATAAAGCATCACAGTGTGTCCAATGGCACAAGAGGCTGGCTCATCTGAACAATAAGTCAATAAGACAGCTATTTAGTATGGGGTTAGTGAGGAATGGTCCTCAGGTCAAGTGCATTAAAGAGGGTGTTTGTTCAGCTTACCAAAAGGGCAAACAGACTAAGTCCTCTTTCCAAGTACTTGATACTAAAGATTCAATGAGATGTCTATATCTCTTGCATATGGATTTGTTTGGTCCTATGCCAGTTCATAGTCTAGATAGGAAAGTATACACATTAGTTATTGTGAATGACTATTCTAGATTCACATGGGTTTTCTTCTTGAGGCCAAAATCTGAAATCCCTACTATCTTCCATACTTTTGTGAGACAAATTCAGAATGAGTTTAACATTTCAGTGGTCAAAATCAAAAGTGACCATGGAACTGAATTTTAGTCTGAGTATATGACAAAGTTCTGTGAAGAACTTGGGATTCATCAGGAGTTCTCCTCACCTAGAACTCCCCAGTAAAATGGAGTTACTGAAAGAAAGAATAGGACTCTAATTAAGGCAAGTAGAACCCTACTTAGTGACACTAATCTCCCTGAGTACTTCTGGGCTGAGGCAGTAAATACTGCATGTCATGTACTCAATAGAGCTTCCATCAATATGAAACATAAGAAGACTCCCTATGAGATTTTGAAAGGTAGAAAATCAAACATTTCCTACTTCAAAATCTTTGGTAGCAAGTGTTATGTCCTAGTTAATGGTAAGCACTACCAAACTAAGTTTGCTGCCAAATCCCTAGAAGGGATATTTGTTGGGTACAGCAATAATAGTAGGGCATACAGAATCTACAACTTGACTACCCAAGTTATAGAAGATTCTATCCATGTAGTATTTGATGAGTCTAAGTTGATTAACAGTGAATTGTCTAGCTCTTCAGGTAGTTCTACAGGTTTAAAGGACAGGCTGGACAAGCTGACTATTAATGAAGAAACACCTGCTAGGCTGGATGAAGAAAAGTATGCATGTTGTCTAGGGGAGAACAAGATTCACTGGATGAAGAAGAAAACAGTGAAGTGCATCAGGATGAAGAAAATGAACAAGGCCAAGAGGTTGGCAGATTTCCTCCAACAAGAAGACACTTGAAGGATCATCCAGCTCACCAAATCATTGGTGATGCAAGTCAAGGTATTCTAACTAGGAGCAAGAGCATGAACAATGTTCTATGTTCAAGCTTCTTGTCACAGATAGAACCCAAGAAGCTTGAAGAAGCCATTCTAGACACAAACTGGATTGATGCTATGCAATAAGAGCTGAATCAATTCAAAAGATGTAAAGTTTGGGAACTGGTTCCTAAACCAAAGGATCACAATGTTATAGGAACCAAGTGGATCTACAGAAATAAACTTGATGAGAATGGAACCATAATCAAGAACAAGGCAAGGCTGGTAGCAAAAGGCTACAGGCAAGAAGAAGGGATTGACTTTGATCAAACCTTTGCCCCAGTGGCAAGGCTGGAAGCTATAAGGTTGTTCTTGGCCTATGATGCCTATCAAGGTTTCAAGGTATATCAGATGGATGTAAATTCAGCATTTTTGAATGGTGACTTAAAAGAGGAAGTCTATGTTGAATAACCCTCAGGTTTTGTAGACTCTTACTATCCTAACTATATATATAGGCTTAGGAAAGCTCAATATGGTTTGAAACAAGCCCCTAGGGCTTGGTATAAAACCTTGCCTGCTTTTCTTATTGAGAATAAATTCTCTAGAGGAAAGATAGGCAAAACTCTATTCTTTAGGGAATCTAAAGGCAAGATCATCCTAGTCCAGATATATGTTGATAACATTATCTTTGGATCTACTGAAAATAACCTTTGTAGAAAGTTTGTCAAACTTATGCAAGGGAAGTTTGAAATGAGCAGTATGGGTGAGCTGAAGTTCTTCTTGGGACTTCAAGTTAGACAGACTGATGATGGATTTTCTATATCTCAGTTTAAGTTCACCAAGGAGTTGATTAATAAATATAGAATGGACTCATCCTCCACCATGAAAACTCCAATGGGAACAAGTATTCCTATAGGCAAAGATGAGGCAGGGAAACCTGTTGATGAGTCTTTGTATAGAGGAATAATTGGCTCTCTACTCTACTTGACTACTAGTATACCAGACATCATGTATGCTACATGTGTCTATGCTAGGTACCAAGCATGCCCAAAGGAATCTCATTACACTGCTGTCAAGAATATTTTGCGATATCTTAAGGGCACACCTATGCTAGGTCTTTGGTACCCTAAGAACAGAGATTTCTTACTAACAGGCTTCTAAGATACAGAATTTGCAGGGTGCAAAGAAGACGGGAAGAGTACCACAGGAACTTGTAAATTCCTTGGTGGAAGGCTGGTATCATGGAGCAGCAAGAAGTAAACAAGTGTAGTTATCTCAACTGCTGAGTATGAATATATAGCTGCAGGCAGCTGCTGTGCACAGTTGATGTGAATAAAGCATCAACTTGAAGACTATGACATCAAGGTAAGTAGAATTCCACTATTTTGTGATTCTACTAGTGTTATTTCTATTGCTAAAAACTCTGTTTCACACAGTAGAACTAAACATATAGAAATTAAGTTTCATTTCATCAGAGAACATGTGGAAAAGAAAGATATTAGTTTAGAATTTGTGAACACAAATAATCAAATTGCTGATATTTTTACAAAACTTCTGGATGAAATTAAATTCAATTATTTTAAAATTGAATTAGGTTCCTAGAATAGGTCAGCACAAGCTTTCCTAAGTAGAATATGTAAGCACAAAATTTCTCAAGAAATTTGGTTAAGTAAGAAAGTTTGTGTCGACACAAGCAAATTATGTCAACACTCTCAGTATGATGTGTCAACACAGAAACAGTATTTGTGTCTACACAAGAATTGGTGTAGACACACTCTGTCGAGACTTGACTAGCCCGTGTCGACACTGACATAAGTATGTCGACACATAGACGTGTCGACTAAAAATAAGTTTTGTCGAGATCTATGTCTTTTATGTCGACACATGTAAAACTATGTCAACTAGTATTACTACTAAGTAAGGCGTGTCTTTTGACCTACCCTTTACCAGTACTCTATAAATAGAAGAAGACAAAATCTGGTCGACAACGCTTTCAGAATTCTTGACCCTAGACCTTGTGTCGACAAAGAAATTCTCCTGTTGACTCTCTTCTCTTCTCTCTCTCGTCAATGACACTACACCAGGACGACAAGGTGAATAAAGGATACGAGCTGGTTCGCGGGGGATTCGAGATAGCTTCACAGGACATCAAGGGTGTGATTACCCTAATTTTCGAAAATGGCTTGGAGTTTTTGGTCTCTGAACCTACAAGAATTTGGAAGAAGGAAGTGCTTGAATTCTACTCGTCTATAACTGTGGATTATGAAGGAAAGAAGATGAAAGCCACAGTTTAGGATTCAAGAGTGAAACTCACACTTAAGACGATCAGGAAGTCGCTTCAACTTCCCCGGGTTAAAGAAGATGATAATGTACTTCCATCTATGATAAAGGATGCACTAAATTGGTGTGGATTGAATCCAAATACCAAGGTATGATCGTCAATTACCAGGAAGGGGATGAATTCCCAAGGTAAGTTTCTTTCAGAAATCATAGGCAAGGTAATTCTCTGCAAGACTAGTGGACATGAAAGGATATATACCTACATGTTCAACCTAATGACCCGAGTCATATTCAATGTAAAAACAGACTGGTCATTAGTAGTGTTTGACAAGATCCAAGAAGGAATTAAAAAACCAAATCTAGGTAGAATCCTCAGCTTATGTCTAGCTTTAACTATCCCAGATATTATGAATCAACTGCCAAGATCCAATATCAATCATATGAGTAGGATGGACATGAGAATTCTATCCAGATGGGATAGAGTCTTGACCCAAGAGGTTTCTACTCCACAGAAACAGGTCAAGAAGAATAGGAAGAAGAAAGCAATTGTTCAGGAAGCAGAATCCTCCAGTGATTCTGAAGATGAAGTAGTCTTCAGCTCAGATGAAGACCAACAGGAAAAAGAAGCCCAAGCTTAAGTGGAGAGCAGTCAACAATAAGAGCATCAGATGGCCTCCACTCAAGGGGGAGAGCACCCTAAAATAGCAGTACAAGACACTGAATAATCATAGCTGCCTGCCCAAGGGGGAGGTATTGTTGAAGCTGCTCTAAAAAGTGAGTATGTTGCTGATACTATCATGGATGTTGTATCAGAAATAAACAAGGAAGCACAAGTCAATACTGAGAATGAAGCACAAGATGTGCAAATGATATATCAAGCTCAAGATGAGAAAGTCCACTTCTCTAGTGTTGAGAAGACCCTAGACAAAGATCTAGATGTCCAGGGAGAACCTTTTGCTTCACAAGCCAACCTTGTTCCTCCTATTCAAATACAGCAGGAGGTAACTTTGGAGGAACTGTTCCCTGATTTATCTACAGCAAGGACTGAGGGGGAGCAGCAAAAAGTAGAAAAGGAACTACCAAGAATTGAGGGGGAGGAGCTATTGGATGCCCCAGTTAATAAAGCAACTATAGATATAGAAAGCTCATCTCAATCTTCAGATAATGATGAAGCCTCCATGGCTAAAAAGAGAAAGCTTGTTGCTCTGAGGAAAAGGAGTACATGCTATAAAAAAGCCTTATAAATAGTCTCCAAACCATCAAACATGCAAATGGACTTCAATTCCCTGATGGTGAAACTACAAGTAAAATTTGATGAGCAAAGACAATCTTTGGAGAAATATGTGGATGAGTCACATAAAGAACTGCAGTTCCAGCTGGCTCAAGACATTAAATCCATCAGATTTGAAATCAATTTGAATAAGAAAGAGTTGATAGATTGCTTCCATAAGGGAGGTAATGTTGTAGTATATTTGGCCAAGCAACAACAACTGATAAAGACTGAAGTTGAGGACATTGTAGTCAAGCAAGGGTATATTTTATAAAATCAATTCAAATCAAATGAAAATCTCAAGGACTCACATGATGAAATACTAAAAAAACTGGGAAGTATTGCTACTGATTTGAAAACTGAAGTATCCAAGCAAATTCAAGCAGATCTAGCTGCTGTCCAAATAGCTATTGAAGCTTTTAAAAAGACTATTTCTGATCACCTGACTAAATTCAAAGCCTACTACAAAGAAGGTACAGAATATCTGGCTGATCAAGTAAGGTTTCAAAAGAATGATCTGAGAGATCATATAGCCAGAGAAGTCATAAATGGGGAGAGGATATTAGTCAAAGCCAGCTCTGATCATGTTAAATGGGTTTCTAATACCATCAGAGCTACACTTGGATTTCCACCCCTATGTGATGATGATAATACTTCTGAGTATGGTGTTCAACCTACCTACATTGAAGAGGATCAGCTAGAGGTTACACCGGTCATTTATACTCCAGCTGATTTTGACATAGTCTAGCAAGAAGTTCAGCAAATTTATAGCCCTCCACAGGAGGCACAAAATATTATTATTGAAAAGGTAGAAATGTCAGAGGATGCAAAGGAAGCTTAGAGGGAGGCACAACTTTCCAAGAAAAGGTTTAGAGAACATGCAAAATGGAAGCCTGATTTTTGGCAGTGGAGTCCTACCACCAGGAACATTATTTTAACTGTCTGGAAAGCTGTGAAGGACGAGACACATGATAGAGGCAAATGGTACTCTGAGCAAGAGTGGAATAAGTATCAGGCAAGGCAAGAGGCTATACTTTAGTATAGGAGGAGTGCTAAAGTTGGGAAGTTACCTGTTAATGCTCTGGATCCTAACAAGTACTTCCCAAAGCCTTTTCACTATTTTAAAAGGCAAAGGATCAAGGCTGAAGAACTGAAGAAGAAAGACCTGAAAGGAAAGAAACCAGTTGATGATACTGAACCTAATGTGCAGGCTAAGATCAGATCTGGAAAAGGAATAGTAATCAAGGATCCTAGTCAATCTTAGGATAGATAGGCTAATATGTAGAACAATGTAATCTTTTGATTTTTGTTCTTTAAAGAAACATGTAAACCTAAATAATTTTCTGATTAATGAATGACATCATTTTCAGTATAAAGTTTAGCTATTATCTATGTTTATATGTTATCCTGCAGAGAAATGTATGAACATATATTTTTCTTTGATTTATTATGTGTGGTGTATATCTTTGACTAAGGGTTATGACTTCTCCAAATAGGGGGCAATTGTTGGGTACACTGGAAACTATGTACCAGATTTAGAGAAGCCTCCCCTTACTCAATGATATACATCAATTTGTATTTTATGGGATGTTTGAGTTTCAGTGTGCAGGTTTAAGAAATGTAGGAAAAGTATCTAAGTTCAAGTGTCGACACTTGTAAGGAATTGTGTCGACACCAGAAGCAAGAGCAGTGTCGACACCCAGGAATTGTGTTGACACCTGAAGCAGGAGATGTGTCGACACCCATGAATTTTGTCGACACCTGAATCTGGAGCTATGACGACACCCAAGAATTGTGTCGACACCAGAAGAAAGGCATGTATGGACACCTAAGAATTGTGTCGACACCTGAAGAAGGCTTGTGTCGACACACAGGACTTGTGTCGACACACATTCAATGCCATTTATCAACAACAGCTATACTGAGTCTAAAAGGCTTGTGTCAACACACAGGACTTGTGTCGACACAAACTCAATGACGTCTGGACATACACTCAATGCCATCTGTCAGCATCAGCTATGTCGAGACTAGGAGCACTTTGGACGACACACACTCAACGACGTCTAGACATATACTCAACGCCATCTGTTAGCATCAGCTATGTCGAGACCAGGAGCACTTGTATCAACACACACTCAACGACGTCTGGACATACACTCAACGCCATCTGTCAGCATCAGCTATGTTGAGGCCAGGAGCAGTTGTGTCTACACACATGACTTGTGTCGACACATACAACAGAAGTTGTGTCGAGAAGTAGAAGAATGACTGTGTCGACACATTGAGTGTTGTGTCGACATCATCAAGACTTGTGTCGACATCAATAAGACTTGTGTCGACACTTAGTCTATTTGTGTCGACACATGTGAAGTATTTTGCTGAGTGCTTCCTACTGAGATATAAAGTCATTGCAGAATCAGCTGTCACGGTTGAAGACTTTACAGCTTCATAAACAATAAGTCTGATATCTTTGTCAGAACTATCATAAGGTTATTACAAACTAGATCAGCTGGTAATCATTGAGAAACTCTATATAAAGGACTGGTCCATCACAACCAAGACAAGAAATTAAAGGGGAACAAACCAACACAGAACTAGTGAGATAATTATACAACAAGAAAGGGGGAACCCTTAAGAAGGCAGATCCTAAATAGTCTGCAAGAAAGATTCAGATCTAATTCTAAATCTAAGAAGGGAGCTGTCTGAAGATTAACTTCTACACCAAGTCAAGATCAACCTCATTTTGTTAAATCAAGAAGCTTTGAAAAAGCTAAGTAAGGTTGGATCTGAAGTATACAGTTTATTCAAGAACTGATCAAGAAGCTCACACCAATTGAGAGTTCTATCTGGGTGAAATTTTTTTACAATTAAATTTTTTTTTTCTTGTAAGATCTTTTATAGATCTGAGTTGTAAGCCTGTGTTTATAAAGCCTGAGGTAGGGCTGAGAGCCTAAGTTGTAGGACTTATGAAAGTCTGAGTTGTAAGCCTGGTGATAAAGGATGAGGTAGGGCTCTTGCCTGAGGTAGAGTTCTTGGGAAGAATCTGAGGTAGGACTTATATAATTCTGAGCTGTAGTAACCTATCAGGTTCTAAGTTGTAAGATCTAAGTTAGTGGAAGGAAGTTGGGCTGAATCCAGTTCTATACTTGATAGGCGAAGGGGGAAAGTGGATATACCCATAACTTGGGGAACCACTATAAATCTGGTGTACTGTGCTGTACTGTGAATGTTATGTTGTGGATTGTATATTCTATGATGTGATAGATCTAGTTACTTGCCTAAAATTATTAAAGAAAATTAGAACCTATTCACCCCCCCCCCCTCTAGGTGTCTAGGCTCTTGAAATCAAGTCTTTCATCCTGCTTTGAAGTTGCTCCCGACACAACTATTGCAGAAGCTTACCCAGAAGGCTTGGACCACTTGCCCCACTTCTTCTTATAGTACGATTTTCCAGGGCGGGGTGCTTTGAACTCTGGCTTTGTCACAGCCAAGTCCTTTTGGCCTTGCACTCGCTTCATGTCCTTTTCCAGCGCACACGCAGTATCAACCAATACCTGAAATCCTTGGTTCATCGAACTCGAAATCAGGAACCTCAACTCATCCCGCAATCCTTCGTAGAACCGATTAGTTTTTGTTGGGTATCGCATCCACAATTACTCAGATTTGTACAAAGTAACCCTTGAACTAAGATGAATTAAGTTGTATTTGATGCCTTGCTTGAGTTATGTGTTTGCAAGACTATATTTCCAAGTATAGACCAATGTCAGTCTACAATGGGTCATCAAAAACAGGACCTTACAATGTAATCCCTCATTGTGTGATCCATGGTGTTGACCCATGTGTATCTTCTCTATTGGGATACACTTCTTATTACAAGCACTTGGATTGATTGGACATTGAAGTGTTGCTGAACCTCATTGAAGAAAAGAATTTCAATGAAGAAAAATTCTCTAAGTCATTTACTCGAGTAGATGTATTTATACTCGAGTAAGTGAAATGGTACTCGAGTAGTTGAATTCTTATACTCGAGTCACCAGTTTCTCCTCTCAGAATTTTTCTAAGTTAAATACTCAAGTAGTCAGTTTTTATACTCGAGTAGTTAAGTCCTTTGTCTCGAGTACCAGAAATCAGAGACTCGTGTAAATTCTCTCCACTTTAGTAGTCTATATACTACTCGAGTAGTCCAGAGTTTATACTCGAGTAATTATTTTCTCTCTATCTCAGAAATACTCTAAGTACTTTACTGGAGTAGTTTATCTTCATACTTAAGTAGGTCCTTTTCGCTCGAGTAGTTCATTTTCAGTACTCGAGTATCTAGTTTTCCCTTCTCAGAAATTTCTGTAAGTATCTTACTCGAGTACATCTTCATTCACTCGAGTAGTTGAATTCTTATACTCGAGTAACCCATCTTATACTCGAGTAGTCCAATTCTTTGACTCGTGTAATCAGCCTTGCACTTGAGTATGTCTTTATCTACTCGAGTATCTCCTCTTCAATTCTGGATGTTTTTCTAAGTAAAATACTCAGGTAGTCTCTATCTCCACTCACTCGAGTAATGACTTCAAGTACTCGAGTAGGTATATGATGACTCGAGTATATCAGTCAGTTTTTCAGAAATTTCTCTAAGTCAAAATTTGACGGGATTTTCAAATCCTTTGACGTGACTGGTCCACGTGTACGTCATTAAGAATATTTATGACCGTTAGAGAGATCTTATAAATAAGTCTTGTCAAAACCGACTAACCCTAATTAACATCAAGCCGTCATAATATTATGTATTTTGAATCATGTTCCTCTCTCCAAAAACGAAAGCCGTCGCCGCCGCCGATCTTCTTCGCGCCAGGGCTAGGGTTTCGACTTCAAGATTCAGATCAAGTTTGATTTCCAGATCGAGATATTCTGTTCGTTCTTCATCATCTCTCTCCGATCGGGTGAAGTCAAGAGAAATTTTCAGATCTAGTTTTCGTTGAGATTTCTTCTTCAACTTTTCTGATAAAGCCTCAACATCTACAAGAAGAAGATCCAGGCAAATCATTTCAAGATTTGAAGATTATTGTTTGTATTTTTATTTCTCTCAACTTATTTCTTGTAGGAGAATTTTCTCCGAGTTTTAGGAAGTTTTACCTTCCAAGTGTATATCTGTTTAGATCGAGTTTGTAGGAACATTGTTCCGAGACGTAAGATCCATTTTTTTAATTCGAGATAGTGGAGTAGCCGAGTCTAGTGGTTTGCTAGATCGGTGAGGTAAAGTGGACGTACCCAAGGTTGGGGAACCACTATAAATCGTTTATCGTCTGTGAATGCCTGATTGATCTGTGTGCCTAGTCGCTAAATTTTTATTCCGCAATAAGATGCACAACTCACCTATTCACCCCTCCCCCCCCCCCTCTAGGTGATTTAGGTAGACAACTGAACTTTTTCAATTGGTATCAGAGGGAGGTTGATCGCTAAAAGGTTAACACCTTGATCGAATTCATCCCTAGTTGTCTCTTGAGGTTTTTCAAGCATGAACAAGACTAAAGATTTTGCCAAGCTTTCAGTATGCACAAAGAACAATTTTGCCATGTAGAAAGAAAGAATTAAGTTTTTCATGGAAGCTGTGGATCCCAGAATCTTCATGACTATTGAAGAAGGTCCTCACATTCCTATGAATACCTCCACTATAGATCCAACAAAGCAAGTTCCAAAGAAATTGATGGATCTGGATAAAGACGAGATTGCACTTGTCTCCTTGGATAAGAAAGCTATAAATATAATAGCAAGTGCAGTTGATGACTCAATGCTACAGAACCTGATCCACTGCCAGTCTGCTAAGGAGATGTGGCAGTCCCTCGTCACCTTGATGGAAGGAATAGAAGAAGTTATGGATGACAAAAGATCCATTTTGAATTAGAAATATGAAGCCTTTCGACAAGGGCACAAAGATACCATTGCTGACACATTTGAGAACTTTTTGAAGATAGTCAATGACCTAAGAGTATATGGCCGAGTCTTCACTAATGGGGAGCTAAATGACAAGTTCTTGAGATCCCTAACCAAGGATTGGGATAACAAGGCGTGTGATATCCGGGAGTTTGGAAAGATAGCTAAGATAGACCCTCAGAATCTCTTCGGAAAGCTAATGTCATATGAGCTTCAACTCAACTCAAGGAAAGCTGAAGAAGAGAAGAGCAGGTCTGCATCAAAGGAGAAACCTATTGCTCTAAAGGCAGACACCTCCAGGAAGTTAAAGGTTACTTCTCTGTAGGGTACATTGGAAAATGTGTACCTGATTTGAAGAAGCCTAACTTAGCTCAATGATATACATCAAGGTGTATTTGATGTTATTTTAAGTTTATATGTGCAGGTTAAGAATGTACTAGAATGCAGGAAAAATATTCTAAGTCCATGTGTCGACACCAGATGAAATTGTGTCGACACTTCCGAAAGTTTGTGTCGACACTTGAAGAAGGCTGTGCCGACACAGAGAAAAAGAGTCGACAACAATTCTGTCGACACCTGGAGGCAGTGTCGACACACAGAATTGATAGTCGACAACATTTGTGTCGACACCTGAAGACAGTGTCGACACACAGAAGTTTAGTCGACAACATTTTTGTCGACACCAGAAGACTGAGTCGACACACAAAGGCAGAGTCGATAACAGCTGTGTCGACACCTGGAGGCTGTGTCATCACACACTATATTCTGAGTCTACATCAACTGTGTCGACACACAGGACTTGTGTCAGCACATAGCAAAGTATAGACTAAGTTAGTTATTGGTGAATGGTGAAGTGTTTGTGTCGACACAAATACTCAGTGTCGACACATTCTCAAGATGCAGTATCAAGAAGCTGAGTCGACATAAAGGCAGACATGTCAACATCATCAAAGGCTGTGTAGACACCTAAGTCACTTATGTCGACACATATTAACAGATGGTCTCGACACTTTCTAACAGACAGTCTCGACACTTTGCTGACAAAGACAAAGGCACAAGATCTGTTTGAAGACATGATAGCTGTGAGTTATAACAGGTCGACTGAAGCTGTCAGACTTGTCAGAAGTTTGTTAGAAACCGGATCAGCCGGTTACCAAGGATGAAGTCTATAAATAGACAGATTCAGAAGAAGAAAATATACATAGAAACTGATTGATTGATCATTGTTGTGAGATAAGATCTCTAATCAAGAATGTGCAAGGCACAGAAGAAGATCTTCGAGAGAAGATCTAAGAAGACTTTCTGAAGTGAACATCCACTCAGATTCAGTCTAAGTTGAATTCATTCAAGAATTCAGAAGTATTATCAAGGGTTGTGGATAGAGATAGATCCAGCCATTTGAAGATAAGAAGGAAGCTATCACAGGTTTCTTAAGAAGCAGTATATTCCAAAGGAAATCAACTCTAACTAAGTTCAGATTCAAGAAGCTTTGAAGAAAGCTAAGATCCAGTTGATTTCATCCATCAGCCTTTTTAAGAAGCTGATCAAGAACAGTCTTATCCCTTCTCTCTCAACAGGGGTAAGATATTATATAACTTCATTTTCAAATTCTATAGGATCTATTTATAGATCTGAGTTGTAAGCCTATTTTATAAAGGCTGAGTGTAGGAGAAGGTGTTCTCTGAGTTGTAAGCCTATTTTATAAAGGCTGAGTGTAGGAGAAGTATTCTCTGAGTGATAGGGTTGTTTATGCCTGAGTTGTATGAGAAGGTGTTCTCTGAGTTGTAGGCCTTGTGGCAAGGCTGAGGTAGGGCTGGTTAGCCTGAGCTGTAGGAACCTTATAGGGTTTTGAGTTGTAAGAACCTTTCAGGGTTCTGAGTTGTAGGATCTTAGGATCTGAGATAAAGGAGGAAGTTAGGCCGAATCTAGCACACTGCTAGATAGGTGAAGGGGGAAAGTGGATGTACCCAGACCTTGGGGAACCACTATAAATCTGTGTGCAATCTGTGATGTGTACATGTTTGTGATTGCTGTGTTGTGTTAGCTGTAGAGTTTTCTAAATTTTATTATAACCTGAAGTTATATTCTGCCTTGGGTTAAAACAAGTATTAGAACCTATTCACCCCCCCCCCCCCCCCTCTAGGTGTTTAGGTGGTCTTGAAAGTAAAACTATCAAGTGGTATATGAGGGAGGTTACTCAAAGAAGGACTTAATAGTCTGAGTTAGATCCCTATAGGCAGAATCAAGAATCAAGAAAATGGGTTCTGGAGAGAATCACAAGGAACTAGGGTCAATGAAATTACCCATCTGCAGAAAAGAGATTTTTGAAATCTGGAAAGAAAGGGTTAGGTTGTTTATGGAGGCTTCTAATCCAAGGATCTATATTACAGTAAAAGAAGGTCCATATATCCCAATGAATGTGTCTGCTCTAGATGCAAATGAAAAAACTCCTAAAGATTTCTCTGAAATGACTAAGGATGAGATTATATTGGCAACTATGGATAAGAGAGCTCAGAATATCATAGTGAGTGCCATAGATGATTCTACTTTCCAAAATTTGATTCACTGCAAAACCTCCAAGGAAATGTGGGACACTTTGATTGTCTACATGGAGGGTTCTGAAGAAGTTAGACAAGACAGAAAATCTATGCTTAATCAAGAATATGAGAGTTTCAGACAAGGGAAGTCTGATAGCATAACTGAATGCTATAAGAAATTCTACAGGATAGTGAATGAACTGATGTCCTATGGAAGGGTCTTCAGTACATATGAGCTGAATGACAAATTTCTAAGATCCTTGACAAAGGATTGGGATACCAAGATTTGTGCCATAAGAGAAGTGGCCAAACTAGCAGACATTTCTCCTCCAACCTTATTTGGAAAATTACTCTCATATGAAATGCAACTAATGGCTAGGAAGGAGGAAGAAAAAATTACAAAAGGAGAGCATAGAGAGAAGTCAGTGGCCTTCAAGGTTGAAGCCACTAGAAAGAGCAGGAGAATGTCTCCATCACCTCCTAAGGAAGTTGCTGAAGATAACTCAGAAAATTCAGACAATCAGAACTCAGAAAGCAGTGATTCATATGTAGATTTTGCTGCCTTTACAAGGCAGTTTCAGAGGTTCTTGAAGAAGAAGCAGTGGAAGTCAAGGCCCTCCACATCACAGCCAGTTGATGATTACTATCAGAAGGGAAAATCATCAAGAAAGGAAAGGAGCAGATCAAAGCCCAACAAAGCTACAACATCAAAGATTGTTTGCTATTGCTGCAATTGGCCAGGACATGTTGTGGCTGAATGTCCAGATAAGAGGAAGGAGTCAACAGACAGAAAGAAGACTCAACAAAAGGGCAAGAAGGAGAAATCCTTTGTTACTAAGAAGGAGAAGAGTCTTACAGATCAATCTTCCTCTGAGTCAGAATCTAAAGCTGAAGCTTACATTGGACTGTATACAGCTAATGAAGAAGAGGAGTTTATGCAATTGCTAAACTCCATCTATGATTAAGAAGACCATTAGTGTATGGGACTGATGGTTGATTCAGAAGACAACAAGTGACAGGATCAGTCTGGTCCTAATAAGGTAGAAAGTAATTCTGGAATTTCAGATTACAGTACCAGTTCAGAGTCAGATTCATCTGCATCAAGTAATGAGGATGGATCTGAATCTGAAGGAGATATTCATCAGTTGATAGATAAGTATGGAGACTTATTGCAGGCTCTTAAGAAAAGCAAGAACCTAGCCAAAACTCAGGCTCAGGAGATTGCAGATCTTAAGGTGGTTGCATCTGAGTTTGAAAAAGTATTGGATCAAAAGTTAAATGAGATTGCCAAACTGAAAAATAAAACTATTATTCAGATGGGCACAATCACATATTACAAAGATCAAGTTAAAAGTCTGGAGGCCAGACTGAGAGTAGAGAAAGATTTAGTGGCTAGCTACTCTAAGCCAAAATCAGTCTTACCTTTAATATATGAGTTTGTGGCTCAAAAGGGTAAGGCAGGATTAGGCTTTAAGGGTAACACCAGGGCTGCGCAATTCAAGAGAAAAGGCAAAGCTCCAGTCCAGCCACTAAACCTTAAAGTCCCTGTTATGTTTAGAAAGGTACAAGTGCCTTCTAATAAATATGATCTTTAAAATATTCATGGTCATATTAAGACTGATGTTCTGAAGAACAAGAATGTTTATGCCAATAAGTCAATCCATGTTCATAAACCCCATGATTATAAGAAATCAGTGGGTGTAGCTGCAGCAGCACCAGCTCAGAACAGAAATTTTTCTGCCAAAAATGTATCTAGACCTAGATATAATAGGTATGAATGTTGGTGCTGTGGAAAGATAGGCCATTTGGCCTTAGACTGCTGGCATAACATAAGTGTCAGGAAGAACAACAGTCTACCAGTTAGAAGAGCTGCTGGTATGTTTGATATGAATGATGCTAACCTGAACCAAGGACTCAAGACTTACTTGGGTTCTAAGGGAAAGTAATTTTGTATTGCAGGGAAGTCCAAGTTGTCATGCCCCTATATGGTACTTGGACAGTGGTTATTCCAGGCACATGACTGGAATAAAGGGGCTGCTGAAGGAGTACATACCTATCAAGAATGGACCTAAAGTAATCTTTGGTGGGTCTGAAAGAGGAATCATCAAAGGATTTGGTAACATCTCTTCAAACAAAATTACCATCACTCAAGTGGCTTATGTAAAAGGTTTGAAACACAACCTGATAAGCATAAGTCAGCTGAGTGATCTTGGATATGATATTTCATTTGTTAAGAATGGATGTCATATCAAGAGGTCAAGTGATCAAAAGGTCATATTGACTGGATACAGAAAAAGAAATGTTTATTTTCTTGACTTTGTATGTGAGAACAAGGTTTCTCCTATTTGTCTTGTAGCTGTTGATAATGCATCTCATTGTGTCAAATGGCACAAGAGTCTGGCCCATCTTAACTACAAGACAATTGGCCAACTCTTTAGTAAAGAATTAGTGAGAAATGGTCCTCATGTTAAGTGTATAAAGGAAGGGATATGTTCAACTTATCAAAAGGGCAAGCAGACAAAATCCTCCTTTCATAGCCTTGAAAACAAGGATTCAGTAAGGTGTTTATTGTTGAAGCCAAAAATGACCGAGGCCAAAGTTGGCTTCTGTGGAGTTCGGGGTCCCCAAAAAAGGGGTGACCTCACACCTACTACACTCGGAGGAACGTTATGGACCGAAGACTTAGGAAGCTATGAACCGACCCTTGGCTCTAGCACGGAGGTCCCACCTCACACCCAGAAGACCTTTGAGGTCTCCCCCTCCCTAGCCAATGCTTGAGCTAGGTGCCTTGGAGGAAAGCCAAAGAGAAAATAGTGGCTAAGGAAAGAATGACAAGATACTCTCCAAGGCACCCCTAAGGGTCTATTTATAGTTTTTCCAAGTCTTGGAGGTAAAATGACCAAAATACCCTTGGGGCAAAAATGCCTCCAGCCAATAGAAAACCTCCACACCGGGGGGCAAAAAGGGGAAAAACCACCTCGGGGGAGCGCCCGCCGGTCTCGCCCGGCCTGACCGCGAGACCGCGAGGCAGGGGCGAGAACCCGGCCCCAGGCCGGTCTCGCCTCACCTGCTCTCGCCTAACCGCGAGGCAGGGGCGAGAACCCGGCCTCAGGCCGGTCTCGCCTCACCTGCTCTCGCCTAACCGCGAGGCAGGGGCGAGAACCCGGCCCCAGGCCGGTCTCGCCTCACCTGCCCTCGCCTAACCGTGAGGCAGGGGCGAGAACCCGGCCTCGGGCCGGTCTCGCCTCACCTGCCCTCGCCCAACCGCGAGGCAGGGGCGAGAACCCGGCCCCAGGCCGGTCTCGCCTCACCTGCTCTCGCCTAACCGCGAGGCAGGGGCGAGAACCCGGCCCCGGGCCGGTCTCGCCTCACCTGGCCTCGCCCAACCGCGAGGAAGGGGCGTGAACCCGGCCCCAGGCCAGTCTCGCCTCACCTGCCCTCGCCCAACCGTGAGGCAGGGGCGATAACCCGGCCCCAGGCCGGTCTCGCCTCACCTGCTCTCGCCTAACCGCGAGGCAGGGGCGAGAACCCGGCCCCGGGCCAGTCTCGCCTCACCTGCCCTCGCCCAACCGCGAGGCAGGGGCGTGAACCCGGCCCTAGGCCAGTCTCGCCTAACCTGCTCTCGCCTAACCGCGAGGCAGGGGCGAGAACCCGGCCCCAGGCCGGTCTCGCCTCACCTGCCCTCGCCCAACCGCGAGGCAGGGACGTGAACCCGGCCCCAGGCCGGTCTTGCCTCACCTGCCCTCGCCTAGCCGCGAGGCAGGTGCGTGAACCCGGCCCCAGGCCGGTCTCGCCTAGCCTGCCCTCGCCTAGCCGCGAGGCAGGGGCGTGAACCCGGCCCCGGGCCGGTCTCGCCTCACCTGCCCTCGCGCAACCGCGAGGCAGGGGCTAGAACCCGGCCCCAGGCCGGTCTCGCCTCACCTGCTCTCGCCTAACCGCGAGGCAGGGGCGAGAACCCGGCCTCGGGCCGGTCTCGCCTCACCTGCCCTCGCCCAACCGCGAGGCAGGGGCGAGAACCCGGCCCCAGGCCGGTCTCGCCTCACCTGCTCTCGCCTAACCGTGAGGCAGGGGCGAGAACCCGGCCCCGGGCCGGTCTCGCCTCACCTGCCCTCGCCCAACCGCGAGGCAGGGGCGTGAACCCGGCCCCAAGCCGGTCTTGCCTCACCTGCTCTCGCCTAACCGCGAGGCAGGGGCGAGAACCCGGCCCCAGGCCGGTCTCGCCTCACCTACCCTCGCCCAACCGCGAGGGAGGGGCGTGAACCCGGCCCCAGGCCGGTCTCGCCTCACCTGCCCTCGCCTAGCCGCGAGGCAGGGGTATGAACCCGGCCCCAGGCCGGTCTCGCCTCACCTGCCCTCGCCTAGCCGCGAGGCAGGGGCGTGAACCCGGCCCCGGGACGGTCTCGCCTCACCTGCCCTAGCCTAGCCGCGCCGGACGGGTGTCTGCCTACTCGCCGCACCCGCCCCTCAAAGGAGCTCTAAAGCTCAAAACTTACTAGCATGCCTTAAGCCTTGCTTGGGGTCCTCGCCTCGCGAATACGGGGTTGTACACAATCCCCGCTC
Source organism: Platanthera zijinensis (assembly GCA_039513925.1). Taxonomy (NCBI): domain Eukaryota; kingdom Viridiplantae; phylum Streptophyta; class Magnoliopsida; order Asparagales; family Orchidaceae; genus Platanthera; species Platanthera zijinensis. Next base: position 240,637,152 of record CM077079.1, on the reverse strand, counting down.
TTTTCGAGGTTGTCTAAGCTCGAAAAGAAACATCCAACCCAACGTATTCGCTGAGGGTAGCTTGCTCTCGCGGGTGGATCTAACCTCCTAGGGGAGTCAACCTTCCATGCTAGCTGTGAGAGCCTGGGTGGCGAGACCCCCTCAGGGTAAAAGGACTTAACCTCCTGGGGGGTCAACCTGCCATGCCAGCTGTGAGAGCCTGGGTGGCGAGACCCCCTCAGGGTAAAAGGACTTAACCTCCTGGGGGGTCAACCTGCCATACCAGCTGTGAGAGCCTGGGTGGCGAGACCCCCTCAGGGCAAAAGGACTTAACCTCCTGGGGGGTCAACCTGCCATGCCAGCTGTGAGAGCCTGGGTGGCGAGACCCCCTCAGGGCAAAAGGACTTAACCTCCTGGGTGGTCAACCCGCCATACCATCTATGAGAGCCTGGGTGGCGAGACCCTCTCAGGGCAAAAGGACTTAACCTCCTGGGGAGTCAACCTGCCATGCCAGCTGTGAGAGCCTGGGTGGCGAGACCCCCTCAGGGTAAAAGGACTTAACCTCCTGAGGGGTCAACCTGTCATGCTAGCTATGAGAGCCTGGGTGGCGAGACCCCCTCAGGGTAAAAGGACTTAACCTCCTGGGGAGTCAACCTGCCATGCCAGCTGTGAGAGCCTGGGTGGCGAGACCCCCTCAGGGTAAAAGGACTTAACCTCCTGGGGAGTCAACCTGCCATGCCAGCTGTGAGAGCCTGAGTGGCGAGACCCCCTCAGGGCAAAAGGACTTAACCTCCTGGGGGGTCAACCTGCCATGCCAGCTGTGAGATCCTGGGTGGCGAGACCCCCTCAGGGCAAAAGGACTTAACCTCCTGGGGAGTCAACCTGCCATGCCAGCTGTGAGAGCCTGGGTGGCGAGACCCCCTCAGGGTAAAAGGACTTAACCTCCTGGGGAGTCAACCTGTCATGCCAGGTGTGAGAGCCTGGGTGGCGAGACCCCCTTTGGGTAAAAGGACTTAACCTCCTGGGGAGTCAACCTGCCATGCCAGCTGTGAGAGCCTGGGTGGCGAGACCCCCTCAGGGTAAAAGGACTTAACCTCCTGGGGAGTCAACCTACCATGCCAGCTGTGAGAGCCTGGGTGGCGAGACCCCCTCAGGGTAAAAGGACTTAACCTCCAGGGGGGTCAACCTGCCATGCCAGCTGTGAGAGCTTGGGTGGCGAGACCCCCTCAGGGCAAAAGGACTTAACCTCCTGGGGAGTCAACCTGCCATGCCAGCTGTGAGAGCCTGGGTGGCGAGACCCCCTCAGGGTAAAAGGACTTAACCTCCTGGGGAGTCAACCTGCCATGCCAACTGTAAGAGCCTGGGTGGCGAGACCCCCTCAGGGTAAAAGGACTTAACCTCCTGGGGAGTCAACCTGCCATGCCAGCTGTGAGAGCCTGGGTGGCGAGACCCCCTCAGGGTAAAAGGACTTAGCCTCCTGGGGGGTCAACCCGCCATACCAGCTGTGAGAGCCTGGGTGGCGAGACCCCCTCAGGGCAAAAGGACTTAACCTCCTGGGGGGTCAACCTGCCATGCCAGCTGTGAGAGCCTGGGTGGCAAGAATCATCTCGGAGCTAAGGGACTTGGCTCCCACGAGAGATCAACCTGAACCCACCAGCTAGTGAGAGCCTGACAGCGGAATCATCTCGGATCTAAGGACTTGGGCTTCCACGAGAGATCAACCGGCCTTGTCAGCTAGTGAAAGCCTGACAGCGGAATCATCATCGGAGCTAAGGACTTGGGCTTCCACGAGAGATCAACCGGCCTTGTCAGCTAGTGAGAGCCTGACAGCGGAATCATCATCGGAGCTAAGGGACTTGGCTCCCACGAGAGATCAACCTGAACCCACCAGCTAGTGAGAGCCTGGCAGCGGAATCATCTCGGAGCTAAGGACTTGGGCTTCCACGAGAGATCAACCAGCCTTGTCAGCTAGTGGGAGCCTGACAGCGGAATCATCATCGGAGCTAAGGACTTGGGCTTCCACGAGAGATCAACCGGCCTTGTCATCTAGTGGGAGCCTGACAGCGGAATCATCATCGGAGCTAAGGACTTGGGCTTCCACGAGAGATCATCCGGCCTTGTCAGCTAGTGGGAGCCTGACAGCGGAATCATCATCTGAGCTAAGGACTTGGGCTTCCACGAGAGATCAACCGGCCTTGTTAGCTAGTGAGAGCCTGACAGCGGAATCATCATCGGAGCTAAGGACTTGGGCTTCCACGAGAGATCAATCGGCCTTGTCAGCTAGTGAAAGCCTGACAGCGGAATCATCATCGGAGCTAAGGACTTGGGCTTCCACGAGAGATCAACCGGCCTTGTCAGGTAGTGGGAGCCTGACAGCGGAATCATCATCGGAGCTAAGGACTTGGGCTTCCACGAGAGATCAACCGGCCTTGTCAGCTAGTGAGAGCCTGACAGCGGAATCATCATCGGAGCTAAGGACTTGGGCTTCCACGAGAGATCAACCGGCCTTGTCAGCTATTGAAAGCCTGACAGCGGAATCATCATCGGAGCTAAGGACTTGGGCTTCCACGAGAGATCAACCGGCCTTGTCAGCTAGTGAGAGCCTGACAGCGGAATCATCATCGGAGCTAAGGACTTAGTTTTTTCGAGGTCCCCTCAACCCACCCAGCTAGTGAGAGCCTGGTATGGGGAGGATTTTTTTTTTGGGAGGGGGACTAGACATCTCAACCGAACCTTACCAAATCCAACATCCTCCAAAGGGGAAAATATGATAGGTTACATAACTCCCTCGACTTAGTAGGTCGGGGACCAGACTCCTTGCATCATAAGAAAAGTACATGACACTACTGGGGCGAAGCTCCTCTGGAGGACCCGGGCACGATCTCCACTTCACCGTGAGTCGCTCATATGTTCCCTTGGGTTCCAACATCGACCCGATCCTCGCACCTGCCCTCCTCGCCTACTCGGGGTGGAACTTCATTCTGCGCCGGCGGCGGAGGCTGGGCAGGACCTCTCGCCCCCCTCACCTCCAGGAACTCGGGGCAGGTAGCCGTGGCATGACCCTCCGACTGATGGAAGTCACAATACAGTAGTGCCCTTTCTCCCCTCCTTCGACGGGCTGGGCGATCTCTCCTGTTACCTCTTCCTCCTCCGCCGATTGCCAAGGCTTGCTGGGGTGGGGGCAGGAGCTGCCTAGGTGCTTGCCTCTGAAAGTTGAACCTGCCTTGGCCCCCGTGGAAGTTCTCTCCACCTGGGGCTAGAGCTCTTCCTGGACCTTGGGTCGGTCTTCCCTGCTGCCTCCAGCCTAGTTCCGGACCCTCCTGTCCTTGGAACCCCTGGGCTCTCTGCTCCTCTCTCCTTCTCCCTTCATGATGCCTTGAGCCACCCTGCTCCTTCGACTCCACCTCTGTCAACCTTGCCAACTTCTTTACGAAGGCCGGGTTGGCTGCCTCCATGGCTATCTCCTCCGCCGCTCTCTCCATCAGCTCCTCGAAAGAAAGGGGGGCCTTCCGAGTCAAGCTCATCTTGAAGAACCCTTCGCGCAACCCCACCGTGAACGCCATCTGGAGGGCATACCCTGGCACTTCTTGGATGTCAAGGACCTCCTCCTGGAACCTGTCAACATAGTGGGCCAGCGACTCCTCGGCCCTTTGCTTTATCAGGAAGAGGGACTCGGGACCTTTCTTCCTCTTATTGGAGGTGGAGAAGCGAAGCTGAAAGCTCCGGCTCAAGTCTTCGAACCCGAAGATGGACCTTGGAGGGAGTTGATGAAACCAGTCCCTTGCCTTCTCCTTCAATGTGATCGCAAAGAGGCGACACTTGAAGGCATCCATCATCGACTTGATGGAGACGGCATCCTCAAACCATTGAAGGTGCTGGATGGGGTCATCCTTCCCGGAATAGTAAACCATGTCAGGCTCTCTGAACCCCTCGGGAACGGGAGCTGAGATGATCAACTCATTGAAGGGTGACCCCCTAAGGGGAGCTCTCGCCACCTCCACTCGCGCGACCTGCTCGCCTGGGGGGCTAGCTCTCGCCGGGCTGGGGAACAGCTCCCGGCCTGGGAGGTCTCGCTCAACCCCTTCTACCATCCTCTCCTTCCCAGGCCTCCTATCCGGCATGCTCACTTCCCCCCCCCCCCCTGCTGGGGTGATCTCGCCTTGCCCCCTAGGAGCCAGCTCGCCGAGAACACTCTGGGTTAGCTCACCGAGACCCCTGGGAGCTAGTCCCTGGGGGGTGGGGGGTGAGCTGTCAGCCCGAGGGGCAATGCTTCTAAGCATCCCCATGATGCCTTCGATGGAAGCCATGAACTCCTCCCTTCCTACGAAGGGTCCTGAGTTGGGGAGACTACCGAGGTCATCACTACCTCCCTGATCTCCAGCCATGACACTCTCCCGAGATTTTCTGTGCTGGTCACTCTCCACGCTCACCGCACCAAAAGTGTTGAAGCCAAAAATGACCGAGGCCAAAGTTGGCTTCTGTGGAGTTCGGGGTCCCCAAAAAAGGGGTGACCTCACACCTACTACACTCGGAGGAATGTTATGGACCGAAGACTTAGGAAGCTATGAATCGACCCTTGGCTCTAGCGCGGAGGTCCCGCCTCACACCCAGAAGACCTTTGAGGTCTCCCCCTCCCTAGCCAATGCTTGAGCTAGGTGCCTTGGAGGAAAGCCAAAGAGAAAATAGTGGCTAAGGAAAGAATGACAAGATACTCTCCAAGGCACCCCTAAGGGTCTATTTATAGTTTTTCCAAGTCTTGGGGGTAAAATGACCAAAATACCCCTGGGGCAAAAATGCCTCCAGCCAATAGAAAACCTCCACACCGGGGGGCAAAAAGGGGAAAAACCACCTCGGGCGAGCGCCCGCCGGTCTCGCCCGACCTGACCACGAGACCGCGAGGCAGGGGCGAGAACCCGGCCCCAGGCCGGTCTCGCCTCACCTGCTCTCACCTAACCGCGAGGCAGGGGCGAGAACCCGGCCCCAGGCCGGTCTCGCCTCACCTCCTCTCGCCTAACCGCGAGGCAGGGGCGAGAACCCGGCCCCGGGCCGGTCTCGCCTCACCTTCCCTCGCCCAACCGCGAGGCAGGGGCGAGAACCCGGCCCCAGGCCGGTCTCGCCTCACCTGCTCTCGCCTAACCGCGAGGCAGGGGCGAGAACCCGCCCCCGGGCCGGTCTCGCCTCACCTGCCCTCGCCCAACCGCGAGGCAGGGGCGTGAACTCGGCCCCAGGCCGGTCTCGCCTCACCTGCCCTCGCCCAACCGCGAGGCAGGGGCGAGAACCCGGCCCCAGGCCGGTCTCGCCTCACCTGCTCTCGCCTAACCGCGAGGCAGGGGCGAGAACCCGGCCCCGGGCCAGTCTCGCCTCACCTGCCCTCGCCCAACCGCGAGGCAGGGGCGTGAACCCGGCCCCAGGCCGGTCTCGCCTCACCTGCTCTCGCCTAACCGCGAGGCAGGGGCGAGAACCCGGCCCCAGGCCGGTCTCGCCTCACCTGCCCTCGCCCAACCGCGAGGCAGGGGCGTGAACCCGGCCCCAGGCCGGTCTCGCCTCACCTGCCCTCGCCTAGCCGCGAGGCAGGGGCGTGAACCTGGCCCCAGGCCGGTCTCGCCTATCCTGCCCTCGCCTAGCCGCGAGGCAGGGGCGTGAACCCGGCCCCGGGCCGGTCTCGCCTCACCTGCCCTCGCCCAACCGCGAGGCAGGGGCGAGAACCCGTCCCCAGGCCGGTCTCGCCTCACCTGCTCTCGCCTAACCGCGAGGCAGGGGCGAGAACCCGGCCCCGGGCCGGTCTCGCCTCACCTGCCCTCGCCCAACCACGAGGCAGGGGCGAGAACCCGGCCCAAGGCCGGTCTCGGCTCACCTTCTCTCGCCTAACCGCGAGGCAGGGGCGAGAACCCGGCCCCGGGCCGGTCTTGCCTCACCTGCCCTCGCCCAACCGCGAGGCAGGGGCGTGAACCCGGCCCCAGGCCGGTCTCGCCTCACCTGCTCTCGCCTAATCGCGAGGCAGGGGCGAGAACTCGGCCCCAGGCCGGTCTCGCCTCACCTGCCCTCGCCCAACCGCGAGGCAGGGGCGTGAACCCGGCCCCAGGCCGGTCTCGCCTCACCTGCCCTCGCCTAGCCACGAGGCAGGGGCGTGAACCCGGCCCCAGGCCGGTCTCGCCTCACCTGCCCTCGCCTAGCCGCGAGGCAGGGGCGTGAACCCGGCCCCGGGCCGGTCTCGCCTCACTTGCCCTCGCCTAGCCGCGCCGGACGGGTGTCTGCCTACTCGCCGCACCCGCCCCTCAAAGGAGCTCTAAAGCTCAAAACTTACTAGCATGCCTTAAGCCTTGCTTGGGGTCCTCGCCTCGCGAATACGGGGTTGTACATTTATACCTCTTACATATGGATCTTTTTGGTCCTATGCCAGTTCATAGTCTAGGTAGGAAGGTCTATATTTTTGTGGTTATAGATGACTATTCTAGATATACATGGGTGTTCTTTATGAGACAAAAATCAGAAACCCCAAGTGTTTTACATAGTTTTGTTAAACAAATTCAGAATGAACTGAACAGTACAGTGGTCAAAATCAGAAATGACCATGGCACTGAATTTCAATCTGAAAGTATGACAAGATTGTGTGAAGAATTTGGGATTTTCCAAGAATTCTCCTCACCTAGAACACCATAGCAAAATGACATTGCTGAAAGAAAGAATAGGATATTGATTGAAGCTGGTAGAACTCTATTGAGTGACAATTCTCTTCCAGAATATTTCAGGGCTGAGGCAGTAAACACTGCATGTCATGTAATCAATAGGGCTTCTATCACCAAGATCCACAAAAAGACTCCCTATGAAATTATGAAAGGTAGAAAACCAAATCTATCCTACTTTAGGATCTTTGGCTGCAAGTGCTATATACTTAACAATGACAAGTCTTATCTAACTATGTTTGCTGCCAAATCCCAAGATGGGATATTTGTTTGGTACAGCATCAATAGTAAGGCTTATAGAGTCTACAACTTGACTACTCAAGTGGTAGAAGAATCTGTACATGTTGTATTTGATGAAACAAGATTAATCAACAGTGAGTTGCCTTGTAGATCATTCAGTCCAACAAGTATAAGCAATAGGATGGACAAGCTTTCCATTACAGAAGGCACAACTGCAGATGAAGTATTGGAAAATGATGGCTACTGTCCAGGGGGAGTACAAGACTCTATAGAAGCTGATGACAACCAAGAGGTGCAGCATAATGAAGGAACTAGAGATATTGAACCTGAAGAAAATCTACCTCCAGCTATAAGACATCTAAAAGACCATTCAACAAATCAAATAGTAGGTGATCCAAGACAAGGAGTGCGGACTAGAAGCAGAAATCTGAGCACAGTCCTGCACTCAAGTTTTCTATCTCAACTGAAGCCTAAGAAATTTGAAGAAGCCATCCAAGACCAACACTGGATTAATGCTATGCAAGAGGAGCTTAATCAATTCAGAAGGTTCAAAGTCTGGGAGTTAGTTCTTAAACCAAGAGACCACAACATCATTAGCACAAAGTGGATCTTTAGGAACAAGTTGGATGAGAGTGGAGTAATTGTAAAGAATAAAACAAGATTGGTTGCTAAAGGATACAGGCAGGAAGAAGGAATAGACTTTGATCAAACATTTGCCCCAGTAGCAAGACTGGAGGCAATCAGAATGTTCCTTGCCTATGCAGCATATCAAGGCTTCAAAGTATACCAAATGGATGTGAAATCAGCATTCCTGAATGATGATCTAAAAGAAGAAGTCAATGTAGAGCAGCCATCAGGTTTTGTAGATTCTCTTAAACCTAGTTATGTCTATAGACTTAGGAAAGCATTGTATGGGTTAAAGCAAGCCCTAAGGGCTTGGTATGAAACTCTGTATACTTTTCTTATTGAGAACAAATTCTCAAGAGGTAAAATAGACAAAACTCTATTCCTAAGGGAATCTAAAGGTAAGATAATCTTAGTACAGATCTATGTAGATGACATAATTTTTGGGTCTACAGAGAACAACCTTTGCAAAAAGTTTGCCAAACTTATGCAAGGGAAGTTTGAAATGAGCAATATGGGGGAACTTAAGTTCTTCTTGGGACTCCAAGTAAGACAGACTGAAGATGGCTTGTCCATATCCCAATCTAAGTTCACCAAGGAATTAATTAAGAAGTATGGTATGGAATCATCCTCCACCATGAGAACTCCTATGGGAATAAATATGCCAATATGCAAAGATGATGCAGGTAAGCCTGTAGATGAGTCTTTGTATAAAGGAATAATTGGCTCTCTATTATATCTCACTTCTAGTAGACCAGACATTATGTACGCTGCATGTGTCTGTGCTAGGTATCAAGCTTGCCCTAAAGAATCACATTATACTGTAGTCAAAAGGATTTTGAGATATATTAAGGGCACACCTAATCTAGGCCTTTGGTACCCTAGGAATATAGATTTTCTACTAATAGGTTATTCAGATGCAGATTTTGTAGGATGTAGAGAAGATAGAAAGAGTACTACAGGTACATGCCAATTCTTGAGAGGAAGATTAATATCCTGGAGCAGTAAGAAGCAGACTAGTGTGGCAATATCTACTGTTGAGTCTGAATATGTGGCAGCAGGAAGTTGCTGTGCACAGCTATTGTGGATTCAGCATATGCTAAAGGACTATGGTATTCAAGTAAGTAGAACACCTTTATTGTGTGATTCTAAGAGTGCTATTTCTATTGCAAACAATCCTGTTTCACATAGTAGAACTAAGCATATAGAGATAAAATACCATTTTCTTAGAGAAGATGTATAAAAAGAAGACATCTCATTAGAATTTGTTAAAACTAATTATCAAATTGCAGATGTATTTACTAAGCCTCTGGATGAAACTAAATTCAATAGATTTAAAATTGAATTAGGAATGTTGGTCATAGGTTAGTTTATTAAAAAAAAATATTTGGCTAAGTAAAATGGTGTCGACACATTCAGTGATAATGAGTCGACACAGAGTAGTCATGTCGACTAGTCAGGGAAAATGTGTCGACACATGAGAATCTGTGTCGACACTTTAGGGTCAAAGAGTCGACTCATCCAGAAATGTAGTGTCGACACAACCAGAGTAATGGTGTCGACACTTACAGATTTTGTGTCGACTCTTATACTAAGAGTCGACACATAATTTCGGCTAAACTATTCAGTATCTCCTGTGTCAACATATCATCAATTGGTGTCGACACATGGTAGTCTGCGCCGTGGTCGAGACTATAGAAGTATGTGTCGACACTTATCAACAGTGTTGACACTTTTCGATAATTTTTTGTTCGCCTCTTGACCTTCTGTGTTTTGAAAAGGTATATATAGGTCGAGAACATATTCTGTCGACACGCTCACAAGGTTTTCGAGACTAAAACCCTGTGTCGACAATCTCTCATCTCTCCTCTCAAGCTTTCTCATCATTCCAATGGCGCCAAAGGTTGAAGACAACATCAATGAGGGATATGAGTTGGTTAGGGCTGCCTTCGACAAAGCCGCGCCAGAAATCAAACAAGTGATTTCTCTTCTTGCAGACAATGGATTGGAATACCTTGTCTCTGAACCTTCTAAGATTTGGAAGAAAGAAGTTTTCGAGTTCTATACTACTGCAACTTTGGACTCCACTGGTCTCAAGATCAAATCTATAGTTCATGGGACTAAGGTTAAACTTACTCTAAAAAGTATAAGAAAGATTCTTCACCTACCCAGCATTTAAGATGAAGAAGAGGTCCCAGCCTCAAAGACAAGGGAGGCTCTATAGTGGTGTGGTTTGGATTCAACCATAAAGATTGGAGCAGCCATAAACCGAAAGGGAATGAATCCACAAGGAAAGTTTCTATCTGAAATAGTAGGCAAAGTGATCTTATGCAAGCCAGGTGGACATGATAGGATCTCAGCCTATATGTTCAGCCTGTTGACAAGAATTGTCTTTACAATTCCAACTCGTTGGTCAGCAGTTCTATTTGAAAAAATCAAAGAAGGCATCAAGAAGCCAAACTTAGCTAGAATTTTGAGTCTATACCTGGCTGGAATCATTCCAAAGGTAATGCAACAGATTCCTGGGTCCAAGATCAATCATATGAGGAAAATGGACATGAGGTTATTTTCAAGATGGGATAGAGTTCTGTCAAAAGAGTTGCCTGATGTGGACAGGCAGGAAACAGCTAAAAAATCACCAGAACATGATCATGGCAATGCACAAGTTCAAGAAGAACAAGTTAGAGAGCAGGCTGAGGACCAGACTGGGTCTACTCAAGTCCAAGAGGAATCCATACCTGCACAGATGTAGGGGGAGATAGATCTTACTCCTGCTCAGAACATTACTGATCCTACACAGTTGCAGGGGGAGCCCTTTACTGAACAAGTATAAGAGGAAGAAAGACTAAACTTATCAGAAGATTTGAACACTGATACAATTGATGTTTCATCACCTGCTCAAGCACAAAAGGAATACACTCTAGAAGAGTTGTTTCCTAACTTTGGAAAGGCAGCTGAAAAGGATAACACCCTAAGAGTTGAGAAGGAGCAAGGTGTTGTTGAGGGGGAGAAAGTGCATGTTGAGGAAGTGCAACATGAAACTGAGAAAGAAATTCCTACAACTCCTCCAGAAAGAGTTCAGATTGAAAGTTCTTCAGAATCTGAGACAGAAGAAGCCAGGGAGGGTAAAAAAAGGAAGCTAATGGTCTTCAAGAGAAGAAGTCATAGCTATAAGTCAGCTCTCCAGACCACAACTCACCAATCTCCTACTGAGTTTGATTACAATAAGTTCATGGTCAATTTACAGGTGAAGATGGATGAGCAGAGAAAAGCCTTGGAGAAATTTGTAGATGAGAGTCATAAGACACTTCAGTTTGATCTAGCCCAAGACATAAAGTCAATCAGATTTGAGGTCAATCAGAATAAAAAAGAAATGACAGATTGCTTTCATAAGGGAGGTAATGCTGTGGTATATCTAGCTAAACAACAACAAACTATCCTTGCTAAAGTGGATGGCATTGCATTGAAACAAGGATATGTTCTTGAAAATCAGCTAAGAATGAATGCCAATCTTACTGAATCTTACCATGAGATTCTCACTAAGTTCAAAGATACTGCTACAAGGCTGACTACTGCAAGGGCTATAGACATGGAAGCTTATGATCAGAAGCTCAAGGCTGCCCTAAATTCAATTCAAAATGCTATAACCACCTCACAGAAAGAAATGTCTAAGAAGCTTCAAAATTAAAACCATTCTTTAAAGAGGGTGTGAATTTTCTCGACGGCCAAATAAGGTTTCAGAAGAATGATCTTAGGGATCATGTTGCCAGAAAAGTCCTAAAGGGGGAGAGGATACTCATCCATGCTGGCTCAGAACATGCCAAGTGGGTGACCAACTGTGTCAGAGCCACATTAGGATATCCACCATTATGTGAAGATGATACCATTGCTGAGTCAGGGATACAACAAGGTCTACTTGAAGGTAATCAACTTGAGGTTGCCCAAGTAATATACCCTCCTGCTTATTTTGAAATGATTCATCAGCAAGTGCAGGCAATGTAAAGTCCTCCAAAGGAGGTTACAAATGTTATTGTTGAAAAGGTAGATAAGCTAGAAGCTGATTTGAAGGCTCAACAAGATGCTCAATTATCAAAGAAGAGATTCAGAGAGCAAGCAGAACAAAAACCTAATTTTGAGCAATGGAGCCCCACCTCAAGGAACATTATATTAACTGCCTGGAAGGCTGTGAAGGATCAGGTGCATGAAAGAGGCAAATGGTATAATGAATTAGAATGGCAAAAGTATGAGGCCAGGCAGGAGGCCATAGTTGAATTCAGAAGAAAGGCTAAGGGTGGAAAGCTACCTCCTGATGCTTAGGAGCCTAGCAAGTATTTTCCCAAGCCATTTCATTATTTTGAGAGGTAAAGGATCAAGGCTGAGGCTCAGAAGAAAGCTGATTTGAAAGGCAAAAAGCCTGCTGATGATGCAGAACCTCCTGTGATGGCTCAAGTTCAACCAGGAAAAGGAATTGTTATCAAGGAGCCTGACCAGCCTTTATTTTAGTTCTACTAGTTTTTGTCCTAGAACTATGTTATTGTTAGTATGTTAAAACAATCAATGTAAACAAGCTGTAACAAACATTTCTGAATTTATAAACAACACTTTGTTCTATAATCGTTTCTTTTACATCTTTATTATGTGATGTATCTGTGTTTAATGTTTTGTTTATAAAGTTCCCTGTGATATTATGCTTTTATACATCATCATATTGAATTTTCATAAATGGTGTATATCATTAGCTAAAAGGGTTATGACTTCTCCAAATAGGGGGAGATTGTTGGGTACATTGGAAAATGTGTACATCAAGGTGTATTTGATGTTATTTTAAGTTTATATGTGCAGGTTAAGAATGTACTAGAATGCAGGAAAAATATTCTAAGTCCATGTGTCGACACCAGACGAAATTGTGTCGACACTTCAGAAAGTTTGTGTCAACACTTGAAGAAGGCTGTGTCGACACAGAGAGAAAGAGTCGACAACAATTGTGTCGACACCTGGAGGCAGTGTCGACACACAGAATTGATAGTCGATAACATTTGTGTCAACACCTGGAGGCAGTGTCGATACACAGAAGTTTAGTCGATAACATTTGTGTCGACACCAGAAGACTGAGTCGACACATAAAGGCAGAGTCGACAACAGCTGTGTCGACACCTGGAGGCTGTGTCATCACACACTATATTCTGAGTCTACATCAACTGTGTCGACACACAGGACTTGTGTCGACACATAGCAAAGTCTAGACTAAGTTAGTTGCTGGTGAATGGTGAAGTGTTTGTGTCGACACAAATACTCAGTGTCGACACATTCTCAAGATACAGTATCAAGAAGCTGAGTCGACATAAAGGCAGACATGTCGACATCATCAAAGGCTGTGTCGACACCTAAGTCACTTATGTCGACACATATTGACAGATCGTCTCGACATTTTCTAACAGACAGTCTCGACACTTTACTGACAAAGACAAAGGCACAAGATCTGTTTGAAGACTTGACAGCTGTGAGTTACAACAGGTCGACTGAAGCTGTCAGACTTGTCAGAAGTTTATTAGAAACCGGATCAGCCGGTTACCAAGGATGAAGTCTATAAATAGACAGATTCAGAAGAAGAAAATATATATAGAAACTGATTGATTGATCATTGTTGTGAGATAAGATCTCTAATCAAGAAAGTGCAAGGCACAGAAGAAGATCTTCGAGAGAAGATCTAAGAAGACTTTCTGAAGTAAACATCCACTCAGATTCAGTCTAAGTTGAATTCATTCAAGAATTCAGAAGTATTATCAAGGGTTGTGGATAGAGAGAGATCCAGCCATTTGAAGACAAGAAGGAAGCTATCACAGGTTTCTTAAGAAGCAGTATATTCCAAAGGAAATCAACTCTAACTAAGTTCAGATTTAAGAAGCTTTGAAGAAAGCTAAGATCCAGTTGATTTCATCCATCAGCCTTTTCAAGAAGCTGATCAAGAACAGTCTTATCCCTTCTCTCTCAATAGGGGTAAGATATTATATAACTTCATTTTCAAATTCTGTAGGATTTATTTATAGATCTGAGTTGTAAGCCTATTTTATGAAGGCTAAGTGTAGGAGAAGGTGTTCTCTAAGTTGTAAGCCTATTTTATAAAGGCTGAGTGTAGGAGAGGTATTCTCTGAGTGGTAGGGCTGTTTATGCCCGAGTTGTAGGAGAAGGTGTTCTCTGAGTTGTAGGCCTTGTGGCAAGGCTGAGGTAGGGCTGGTTAGCCTGAGCTGTAGGAACCTTATAGGGTTCTGAGTTTTAAGAACCTTTCAGTGTTCTGAGTTGTAGGATCTGAGGATCTGAGATAAAGGAGGAAGTTAGGCTGAATCTAGCACACTGCTAGATAGGTGAAGGGGGAAAGTGGATGTATCCAGACCTTGGGAAACCACTATAAATCTGTGTGCAATCTATGATGTGTACATGTTTGTGATTGCTGTGTTGTGTTAGCTGCAGAGTTTTCTGAATTTTATTATAACCTGAAGTTATATTCTGCCTTGGGTTAAAACAAGCATTAGAACCTTTTCACCCCCCCCCCCCTCTAGGTGTTTAGGTGGTCTTGAAAGTAAAACTATCATTCTCCTACCCCCAGCATAAGAAGGAAGTGAAGAATAATCATCTGAGTCAAGCACTTCATGCTCATAGCTATTTAAAGGAGAGTTCTCTCTACTCTCGTGACAGTTCAAAATATTCTTGAACAAGAACAAGCAATGGAAAGGCAAGGATGCCTCCTAAATATGATCACGACAAGGTGGTGATCGTCACAAAAAAGACTCAAGCAGTCATGACAGGTATGGTTCTAAACCGAACAAACACATTTCGACTTACATCGTTTGCTACTGTTGTAATAAGCCAGGCCATGTCATTACTGATTGCCCCCATAAAAAGAATGAGGGTGGAAAGAGAGAAGAAAATAAGTCCTCATACAATAAGAAGAGGACAAAGAAGAGCCTGATAGCCAAGAAGGGCAAAACTCTTAGTGACTCCGACTCATCTGAGTCGAGTGAAGAAGAAGAAGAAGCCTACTTCGGGCTTATGGCTCAGTCAGATGATGAACAAGAGCCCCAGTTCACTGGGAAGGTAAACTCTCACACTCCTTTTTCAGAATCTGAATCTTCTGAGCATGATAATGAGGACAGCTCTTCTGACGATGAGTCTGAACTCATGGTCCTGTACAAGGAGTTAATCAAGGCTTACGACAAATGTCGACGAGTCGTGAAAACTCAAGCTAAAGAGATAAAGTCTCTAAAAGCTGAATAGAGCACCTTAAGAGAGGAAGTCGCTAAGACTGACTCACTCAAGAAAGACTTCAATAATTCTATTGAAGAATATAATAAGGCTATAGAGCAGCTTGACTTGAAAGATAAAATCATCAAGGAGTTGGAAGAACAACTCGCAGCTGAAAAGAAACTGGTTGAAAGTTTCTCGAAGCCTAAGACTGTCCTTCCTCTCGTTGCTGAATTCTAAGCTAAGGCCAAGGGTGCTGGACTAGGCCATGTAGAATCTCCTAGTAAATCATCTAGGAGGAATAAGGCTAAGAGAAAGAATAAGGCCGCCAAGAAGGCCTCAGCCGAAGAGAAGGGGAAAGCCCCTCAAGATCAGACTATCTTAAAGAAAGTCATATTTCCAACTAATGAGTTTGATCTTGACTCATCCTACGACCACTTGACTAGGCCTACTTATGTAGAGCCAAAGTCTCATTACCAAGGATGGACTCACCCTAGAAACTTTGGTGTGAGTGTCTTTAAGGCACCTTATGAAGAAGTCATTCTTCAAGGCTATGGACCTTATGATCATGGTCAGAACTTCAAGAAAGCACCAAAAGTTAAATCCATTGTGGAATTGACTGTGAAGGAGAAGAAATCATGTGATTGTCATCATCATGAAGCTTCTTCCTCCAAGAATGCTACCCTTGCTAGGCCATTATCCAAGAAGGTCAAGCAGGAGAACATGATGCAAAGATACACCAGGTTCGACTATTAGTGTTGTGGCAGAATTGGTCGTTTTGCCATCGATTGCTAGTTTAATCCAAGAAGTTTTGCAACTCCCCAAATTGGCAACATTAGAATGACCACTCAAAATGTTAACCCTCATAGGGGTAGTGTTCTAACACGAGACCAAGGACCCAAACGTGTTTGGGTTCCTAAGGCAAACTGATTATGATTGCACGTATGTCCAAAGTCCACCAAAATGCCTATCTGGTATTTGGACAGCGGATGCTCTCGGCACATGACAAGGACAAGAAGCCTACTTCAGAACTTCTCTCCAGTCTTGAATGGACCAAAGGTCATCTTTGGAGTTTCAGACCGAGGAATCACTAAAGGCTACGATATGATCACTAACGGTAGTGTGTCCTTTTTTGGATGTAGCTTATGTTGAAGGTTTGGAACACAATCTCATAAGCATAAGACAACTATGTGATAAACGATACATTATTGAATTCCATGCTGACAAGTGCTTGATAAAGTCCGTTGACAATATGGAAACGATTCTATTAGGCACTCGAAGCAGAAATATATTCTGTTTAAATTTCATTTGTATAGACTCTTCTACACCAGTGTGCTTTTTAGCAATAAATAGTGCATCCCTTGGTGACCAATGACACAAAAGATTAGCACATATTAATTTTAAAACTATTAATAAATTATTTTCTCTGAACTTAGTACGTGATGCCCCGAATGTCAAGTACGTCAAAGATAGACCTTATTATGCTTGTGTAAAAGACAAGCAAACAAGGGCTACTTTTAAAAGCATTATAGGCAAAGACTCCAATAGATGTCTACATCTACTTCATATGGACTTGTTCGGTCCACTCCAAGTTAGAAGTTTTAGAGGTAAGGAGTATACGTTGGGAATTGTTGATGACTGCTTGTGCTTTGCGTGGGTGTTCTTTCTGAAACACAAGTCAGATACCTTCGATGTCTTTACAAATTTTGTCAGGCAGGTACAGAATGAATACAACTATTCCGTAGTCAAAATCAAAAGTGATAATGGAACAGAATTCAAGTCTAGGGCCATGACAAAATTCTGTGAAAGCCTAGGTATCTTTCATGAGTTTTCATCTCCTCATACTCCACAGCAAAATGGAGTAGCTGAGAGAAGGAACAGAACACTCATAGAGGCCTGCAGGACTATGTTGAGTGATGCCTCACTACCGGAGTATTTATGGGCTGAAGCCGTTAACACTACATGCCACGTGCAAAATTGTGCACTCATAAACAAGAATCATGATAAGACACCTTACGAACTTTTAAAAGGCAGGAAACCGACTGTCTCATATCTTAGAATTTTTGGTTGTAAATGCTTCGTGCTTAACAATGGTAAGTATCACACTACCAAGTTTAGCGAAAAGAGTTTTGGAGGTATTTTTGTAGGATATAGTAGCCATAGTAAGGCATATAGAGTTTTCAATAGAAAAACTCTGGTTGTAGAAGAATCAATACATGTTGTATTTGATGAGACGAGCTTGCTGCAGAGCAACTCTTCTAGTGTGTTCATTGAAGATGCAGGTACAAAGTTAAAAGAAGTTACCTTGGATGAACTGACTGAAGATAAAGGTGAGCAGTTCATCAAGATCACGACTCCAACCCCTATTGGAGAGGTAGATGATCAAGATGAAGAAATCGTCCAAGTTAATGAAGTAACTCCAGTGATTGAAGATGTTCTAGATGCAAGGACTCTAGAGCTCAGACATCTGAAGGATCACCCCATGGACCAAATCATAGGAGATCCCTGGGATGGTGTAAGAACTCGTAGAGGTACAACTAATGAGAATTTATACTTAAGTTTTCTCTCTCAGGTTGAACCAAAGAAGTTTGAGGAAGCAAGCTCAGATGCGTCATGGATCCTGGCTATGGAAGAAGAACTGAATCAATTCAAGCGCTGCAAAGTCTAGACACTTGTTCCAAGACCCAAAGGCAAGAACGTCATCGGAACGAAGTGGGTCTACAGGAACAAGATGGACGAAGATGGAACAATCATAAAGAACAAAGCTAGACTCGTATCCAAAGTATATCGCCAAGAAGAAGGAATCGACTTCGACCAAACATATGCTCTAGTGGCAAGACTGGAGGCAATCAGGCAGTTGTTGCACACAGCTGCTATGGATAAAGAATCAATTTGAAGACTATAACATGAAGTTCCAGAACATTCCATTATTTTGCGACTCTTCCAGCGCAATTGCAATAGCCAACAGCCCAGTCTCACACAGGCAGACAAAGCACATAGAGCAGTGATACCACTTCATCTGGGAGTATGTGGAGAATGAAGATATAGATCTACAGTATGTCTCTACAGGCAGGCAGATTGAAGATATTTTCACGAAGCCGCTGAACGAGACCAAGTTCTCGTTCTTCAAAACAGAGCTTGGTATGCTCAACAAAGAAGATTAGAGATGGTGGACTCATACAAAGGCTCAGAGATGAAGAAATCAGTCAAAAGTTGGAATTTCCCATAATTCTAAGTCCATGACTCGAGTAAGATAAGACCTACTCGAGTACCTAATGTCATACTCGAGTACTTCCTAGACATACTCGAGTACTCCATAGACATACTCGAGTACTCCATAGACTTATTCGAGTATCTCTAGACCTACTCGAGTACTTCTCGTCACTCGAGTACATGGAAGTCCAGTTGCAGAGCATTCGTCTTCCCCGCTCCAGTTTCTCCTGATTTATGGATGATGGCTCCTCCATCTACCACACTATCACTAGTGTTGGTGAAGTAATGAATCAGTCCTTAACTGTGGCAAAATATCAGCTAGAATTGGAAAAGAAAGCAAAGGAACTTGTTATGAAAGTATGTAAAGAGGTTGGCACATTCAAAACTGAAACCATTGACAAGGTATCTGTAGAATTCAGAAAGGGGGGAGGGCCTTGTGAAAGTACAAATTGAAATATTTGACACTTCTGTTAGGACTCTCTGGGATGAAAGAATGAAAGAAATCAACAAAGATGTTTTAGCTCAAATTCACTCAGTAGTTTACTGCATTTTAATTTATGCTCAATATTTTTTAATTGTACTTTCTACTTTTATATAATTCACCTTAGTGTAGAGGGTTCTGACTTCTACAAATAGGGGGAGATTGTTGGGTATTGCATCCATAATTACTCAGATTTGTACAAAGTCACCCTTGAACTAAGATGAATTAAGTTGTATTTGATGCCTTGCTTGAGTTATGTGTTTGCAGGACTATATTGTCAAGTGTAGAACAATATCAGTCAACAATGGGTCATCAAACACAGGACCATACAATGTAATCCCTCATTGTGTGATCCATGGTGTTAATCCATGTGTAGCCTCTCTATTGGGATACACTTCTTATTATAAGCACTTGGATTGATTGGACATTGAAGTGTTGCTGACCCTCATTGAAGAAAAGAATTTCAATGAAGAAAAATTCTCTAAGTCATTTACTCGAGTAGATGTATTTATACTTGAGTAAGTGAAATGGTACTCGAGTAGTTGAATTCTTATACTCGAGTCACCAGTTTCTCCTCTCAGAATTTTTCTAAGTTAAATACTCGAGTAGTCAGTTTTTACACTCGAGTAGTTAAGTCCTTTGTCTCGAGTACCAGAAATCAGAGACTCGTGTAAATTCTCTCCACTCGAGTAGTCTATATACTACTCGAGTAGTCAGAAGTCTATACTCGAGTAATTATTTTCTCTCTATCTCATAAATCCTCTAAGTACTTTACTCGAGTAGTTTATCTTCATACTCGAGAAGGTCCTTTTCACTCAAGTAGTTCATTATCAGTACTCAAGTATCTCATTTTCCCTTCTCAGAAATTTCTCTAAGTATCTTACTCGAGTACATCTTCATTCACTCGAGTAGTTGAATTCTTATACTCAAGTAACCCGTCTTATACTCAAGTAGTCCAATTCTTTGACTCGTGTAATCAGCCTAGCACATGAGTATGTCTTTATCTACTCGAGTATCTCCTCTTCAATTCTGGATGTTTATATAAGTAAAATACTCGAGTAGTCTCTATCTCCACTCACTCGAGTAATGAATTCAAGTACTCGAGTAGGTATATGATGACTCGAGTATGTCAGTCAGTTTTTCAGAAATTTCTCTAAGTCCAGATTTGACGGGATTTTAAAATCCTTTGATGTGACTGGTCCACATGTACGTCATTAAGAATATTTATGACTATTAGAGAGATCTTATAAATAGGTCTTGTCAAAACTGACTAACCTTAATCAACATCAAGCCGTCATAATATTCTGTATTCTGAATCGCGTTCCTCTCTCCAAAAACAAAATCCGCCGCCGCCGCCAATCATCTTCGTGCCAGGGCTAGGGTTTCGACTTCAAGATTCAGATCAAGTTTGATTTCCAGATCGAGATATTCTATTCGTTCTTCATCATCTCTCTCCGATCGGGTGAAGTTAAGAGAAATTTTCAGATCTAATTTTTGCCGAGATTTCTTCTTCAACTTTTCTAATAAAGCCTCAACATCTACAAGAAGAAGATCCAGGTAAATCATTTCAAGATTTGAAGATTATTGTTTGTATTTTTATTTCTCTCAACTTATTTCTTGTAGGAGAATTTTTTCCGAGTTGCAGGAAGTTTTACCTTTCGAGTGTAGATCTGTTTGGATTGAGTTTGTAGGAACATTGTTCCGAGACGTAGGATTGGTTTTTCAATCTGAGATAGTGGAGTAGCCGAGTCTAGTGGTTTGCTAGATCGGTGAGGGAAAGTGGTCTTACCCAAGGTTGGGGAACCACTATAAATCTTTTGTCATCTGTGAATGCTTGATTGATCTGTGTGCCTAGTCGCACAACTCACCTTTTAACCCCCCCCCCCCCCCTCTAGGTGATTTAGGTAGACAACTAAACTTTTTCAGTTTTCCTTTGTTCATCCGCGAATATTGACCCCGCATACTGTCCCAACCTTGTAAATTCATGCAAGTACGTATCAACGCTACTTTCTCCTTGTGTTAACCATTGGAACTCGTTCTCCATGGCAATGCATTGTGCCGCTGGTAAGTGCTTTACCAAAAACATTCGAGAGAACTCCTCAATCGAAAGTTATGTTAACTGCCTGCCCACTAAATGGTGTAACTCAACCTCGTCCCACCATAACCGCGCCTCTCCTTCCAACATGAAGGTGGCCAAGGTGACTTTCTAACTTTCCTCTGTCCTGAACGCCGTCAATATACGCTTTACTCGCGATAACCAATCCTCTGTCTGTGTTGGGGATCCCATACCCGTGAACGTAGGCGGATTGAAGCTCATGAATTGCTTCAACTGTCGTTCAGCTGCTCGTGGATCCACTGCCTCAACCGGTTCGGGTCTTATATCAACACGATCAGGCACCAATGCCGGCTGTGCCTGCCCGGTCGGCTGAACTAAAGCTGGTTGTGCCTACCCAGACGGCTGGATCATGGAAAATAGTGCCTCAGCAACTAAGCGAACTGTTTTCGCAGATGGAGGAGGTGTAGGCACCTCAGCTGGTGTTGCACTCTCATAAGAATGTTTGGCTCAAACTGCCCAGCACCACTACAAGTAACCTATAGGTGAACAAGACAAACATTAGCAACCTTACGCAAGCAAAAAGAACAATATAGGAACGCGCAGGTTCCTCAAAAAAGTGTATTTTCATTCCTTAGTGGAGATTCAAGAGTTCATTAGTGTTAAAGCAGTTCGCACTTACACGTGCTCGCCACCCCACAAAAGAATTCAACCACGACTTCGAAAGAGGAAGACCGAGACAAGCTGATACCAAACTGTAACGACACCACCCGTTAAATAACATATAATAGAAGGTCCGGCCGGGGCCCCACACTATATGCCACAAACAGACGGCGAGGTCACAGGTTAATACCAAGACACCATCGCACCCTAACTCAGAGCATACTAGCGGAATATTTTAACAATAAAGGCAAACTCAACCCAGGAATGTCCACTATATATATATATAAATCACAGTTATATACAACTTCTTAAAGGAAGGTACAGTAAATACAAATAAGTTGACCTTAAGGCCTTACAGTCCCTCTTTTCATAGTTTGGATTGCAAACATCGGCGCTTAGGCCGGCTACACATGAACAAAACATAATAGAAAGCTTAGCCTTCAAGGGATAGCAGCAGTAGCAACAGTAGGGAATTCATCCCTTACTTCCCGCTCGGCTCTCCAGCACCTGCATAGGGACAGTCCACCCAGAAGGTGGCAAACAAGGCAACGGTCAGCATTCAGCTGACCAATTTATAACAATCCTACCCCTTTCTCGAGGCAGTAACATTCCTTCCCTGCAGGCATAACAATGCATAGACAGATATATCATATATTGTGCTCTCACGCACAATCAATCCATCACAACCGTCAGCAACACGGCCCGACGATCCGTGCACTCAGGGCACATTCTTGGTGCACCGGCGAACCAGGGTCAACACCACCATTTATACGGTATTGAGCATTTAGTATTAATGGCACGCAGGCCTAAGACTCTCATTATGTCATTGACGAAAGCTCAATGCCTTGACGCTCTCCTGTACAAGCGACATAACGCAGGTACAGATCAACCCCCCCCCCCCCCATTGCTCAAGTCGCCTTGCCATCACCGAGTACAGCATACTCGAGGCTATATCTGAAGGCGTGGGTTGGTTTCACCTTTCCTGTTCGACAAGAAGCCTTTTTCAGAGCTCGCAGCTCACATTAGCCATAATGTCCACCAAGTACTGTCTTCATAATAGCCACGCTGTCCACCAAGGACTGGATACACTGTCCACAACAGACTGGCTATATTGTAGCCACAGCACAAGCAGTACAAGGGTATTTTCCTGGAATTCCTCATTCCAGTACTTCCTGCTACTCCCCATCACAGGTTCAACCCATTGATTCCACAAACTACATGTTTATACACGGAGTCTTCTCCGGTGCGCAATATGCAACATCACCAATCCAGACCAACCTATCCAAATGGGCTTCACACAGCATGCTTATCCCGTACTACACATTTCTGGGTCTAGATGCAGACTCAACTGAGGATAGAAACTATCAACCCACGGGGATCACTTACTCGCCCACCGTTTGGTAAAGGATCCCATGCTCATGCATAAAGGAGGACTTCACTTGTCTAATGAAGGAAGATCGTTACCCTTGACGATCTCTTGGGATCCATAGAAATTCTAGCCGGTTGAAAAGAACTGCAGCGGCCTTGCCTCCACAAATCTGGCATCGGATCTCAAATCGGAACTCTAAAGCTCCAATGGTGGACAGATCTTCTCCTCTTCCTCCTCCTTGCTCCTCTCCCTTCTCTCTTCACTTTAGAGAGAGAATATCTAAGTGAAGAATGAAATATTAACTCAAATCCGGAGTTAACCCAGCAGGAAATTACCTAGGCTACAGGATCCAGGATGAAGGAAATGAACGGCCACAAATCGCCCTCAAAATCTATTTTTTGGGCTGACACGGCCTGTGGCATGCCTGTATTACAGGTCGTGTACTGCAAGCGGTACACGAACCGACTCATCTAGCACAGGACACGGGCTTCGAAACACCCGTGTTAACTCCTAACACGCCCGTGTCATAAGGTTAACGCCCGTGTTGGGGCGAGTGTCCCTCAATCAGCACAGGATCAACACTCCCGAAAAGGACACGGCTAAGGCACATGCCTGTGTCCTTAGTTGTGTTCCAAACATGCCCCTGTGACACGCCCATGTCACAGGCCGTGTGCCACACTCACTATAGCCCGGTTACCAACCCAGGTAGGACACGGCCTCAGACACGCCCGTGTCCCTGACCGTGTCACCTTGACTCGCCCTGGGACACGCCCGTGTCCCAGGCCATGTGCCTCACTCAAGACACACTCGAGACCTGCTCGAGTACCCAGAGCTCGACACGCCTATGTCCCAGGCCATATCACCCAGCCTGAACTCCAAATTGGAATTTTGGGTGTTACACTAACAATCCTCCTAACCCATCGAGTGAATATTGTGGAGTCGATTTTATTGAGATGATGGATAGGTACTCCTTTGGTGAAAACCGAACCTGTCACCATCCATGTGATTCAGGTACAGGCTAGTAATCCTTCCAAAGTTGGGAGTGCAGATGCTATCCTTGATCTTGTCAAACATTAAAGCACCCAAGTCCAACCTCTTCCTGTAGATAATTGCAACTAGAAACTTGACCATTTTTATAGAAAGGTAGTCATGTGATCCAATTTTGCAGAGCAATACTTTGCCAACGATGTCTGAATGAAGTTTTCCTTCATCGTTCATCCCCTTGCACCTAACTGCTTTTGATCCTCTAGGCAGTCCACAAAACAACAGGGCTCTAGAGAAATCATCTTCGTCTAGGTAATCGTCCTCTTCACAGACCGGAAGCCGCAAATACCTGGATAGAAGAGAGGCTTTCACCTTTACCCTGTACTTCTAAATCTTTCTCTTAATAACTATGTCTTCATGTCTGAGCTTCGCGTGCTGGAAGAACTCAAGAACATCCTTGTCAATAACTTTGCAAGGGTGTTCTAGGACAAAGGACATTCCTGCAGTCTCCAGCAAGAGAATGACATTTCTCAACTCATCTGATGTGTCAGAAAAGACAGTGCGGACCAACTCACCTCCCCCTAGCAAGCCACTTGTGCTTCTGGAAGCCATGGAGAAAACTGAATCTGCATAGAACTGGATTTCTGAACAGCTTCAAACTAGACTTCGGTCATTATAGTAATCGGCGACAGCAGAAGCTCGGCGGCAACACGATTTTGGGGAAACTGATCCCTGTCTATTAGCTAGGGTTTGGAATGGGTTCACGGCCCTAATCGAAGACGAACGAATCCTTGGCCATGGGAGGAAGACGACAAAGGTGTCGCGAGAGCCAAATCATTGGGTTTCTATTTTCGGCGAATCGGCGAATGGTTTTCGGCGAAATGCAACAGTGCGGCTGCCCCCCTTGACCTATATATATATATATCTGTGTGTGTGTGTGTGTGTGTGTGTGTGTGTGTGTGTGTGTGTGTAAATAAATTTCAAATTTGCCTAGAAGGCGCGTACCTTATTTGTCGTTCGTTCTTCGAATCCAATATAGTAAGAAATAATTTCTTTACAAGTTAAATTTGGCGAGATTAACTGAATGCAAAATAGACACATTCTCCTTCCGATATTCGCCGAATTTTCCATAGAAAATTCTTTTGTCGTCCTGAATTATTTCCCGAGTGAATTCCTGCTTGCTTAGCCTTCTTCACGAGTCCATCTTTAGCATGCCTAGTTCTATTTTGAAGAACGAAAACTTGGTCTCGTCCCGTGGCTTCGTGAAAATATCTGCAACCTATCTGTCCATCGAGACATAGCTGAGGTCTATGTCCTTGTTCTCCACGTACTCCCAAATGAAGTGATAGCGCCACTCGATGAGTTTTGTTCAGCTGTGGGAGACTTGATTGTTTGCGATCACAATTGCACTAGATAAGTCGCAATACATTGGAATCTCTCTAAACTTCAAATTATAGTCTTCTAGCTGATTCCGAATCCATTGAAGATGTGCGCAACAATTATCCACATCGATATACTCTGACTCGGCGGTAGAATTTTCCACGCAATTCTGCTTCTTACTGCTCCATGAGATAAGCTGTCTTTCGAGGAATTGGCATGTCCTGAAACTTCTTTTCCTATCATCCCTTCTTCCTGCTAAATTGTCATCTGAAAAACCAATTAGCTCGACATCATTATTTCTCGGGTACCATAAGCCAAGATTAGGTGTACTCTTAAGGTATCTTAAAATCCTCTTTGCAGCAACGTAATTAGATTCCTTAGAGTTCACCTGGAATCTAGCGCAGACGCATGTTGAAAACATTATATCTGGTCTACTAGCAGTGAGGTAGAGCAATGATCCAATTATGCTTCTATACTTGGTTTCATCAAAAGGTTTCCCTTTCTCATCCTTGTCCAGAGACACAGTTGAACCCATTGGAGTCCTCATCCAAATTTCTTAAGAAGCTCCTGGGTGAACTTCGTCTGAGAGATGAAAATTCCATCTTCAGATTACTTCACCTGAAGTCCTAAGAAATACTTCAGCTCTCCCATACTGCTCATTTCAAACTTCCTTTGCAAAAGTTTAGAAAACTTTTTGCAAAGGTTGCCTTCCGTAGAGCCAAATATGATGTCGTCGACATAGATTTGCACTAGCAAAATCTTTCCTTTAACTTTCCTAAGAAATAATGTCTTGTCTATCTTTCCCCTTGTGAACTTACTCTCAAGAAGAAATCTAGACATCATCTCATACCAAGCTCGGGGAGCTTGCTTTAAGCCATATAATGCTTTATTCAAAAAGTAAATATAATCAGGGAATTGAGAATTTATAAAACCTGGGGGTTGTGCTACGTATACTTGCTCTTTCATATTCCCATTGAGGAATGCTAACTTCACGTCCATTTGGTAGATGGTGAAGCCTTTGAGGGTAGCATACACAAGAAATAACCTGATCGCCTCGAGCCTGGCCACTAGAGCAAAGGTCTGGTCAAAGTCGATCACCTCTTCTTGTATGTATCCTTGTGCTACAAGTCTAGCCTTATTCATGATGATTACTCCATGTTCTTCTAGCTTGTTCCTTAATGTCCACTTTGTGTCGATCACGTTCTGTCCCATTGGCTTGGGTACCAGCTCCCAGACTTTGTACTGTTCAAATTGATTGAGCTCCTCTTGCATTTCCAATATCCAAGAAGCGTCCTTGTTTGATTCTTTGAACTTCTTGACTCAACCTAAGACAAAAAACTAAGATGCATAACCTCATTAATTGTACCACTTCTGGTTCTCACACCGTCACCTGGCTCTCCTATTTTTTGATCAGTTGGGTTATCTCTTAGGTGTTTGAACCCTTTATTCCTTACTCTCCCTCCAGCATGCTCTACAATATCTAGTGCATCCTATGTAGGTTATAGCAATTCTTCTTCTAGTGGTTCTTCATCCACCAAGCCTGGATCGACGATCTTGACTGAGCTTGGAGCTTCTTCCTTAACAGCTTCATCCAATCATTGCTCTTTAAACCTGGTACCTGCATTTGCACCAATAACACTAGACGAGCTGCTTTAGAGTATAGTTGTCTCATTAAATACAACATTTCTTGACTCTTCTACCACAAGAGTTTTCTTATTGAAAATCCTATGTCTTATTCTGGCTACTATATCCTACGAAAATACCTTCAAAACATTTTTTACTAAACTTAGTGCGGCGGTACTTCCCATTATTAAGAACGAAACATTACTTCCGAAGATTCTAAAGTAGGCCACAGTCGGTTTTCTACCCTTTAACAGTTTGTAGGGGGTCTTACGATATCTTTTGTTGATTAGTGTTTTGTTTTGCACATGACAAGCGGTGTTGACTACTTCAGTCTAGAAGTACTCCGAAAGTGAAGCATCATCCAATATCGTTGTACATGCTTCAATTAGGGTTCTATTCCTTCTCTCAGCAACTCCATTTTGTTGTGGAGTGCACGGGGGGGGAGGGGGGGAACTCATGAAAGATTCATTAACTTTCACAGAATTCTGTCATGGCAATAGACTCAAACTCTATTCTGTGGTCACTTCTGATTTTGACCACTGAGCAGTTCAGTTCGTTCTGAATTTGCCGGACAAAATTGGTGAAAGACTCGAAGGTGTCCGCCTTGTGTTTCGGAAAGAACACCCAAGTTAAACGCAAGTAGTCATCAACAATTACTAACGTATAGACCTTACCTCCTAAGCTGTGAATTGGCATAGGACCGAATAAGTCCATATGAAGTAAGTATAAACTTCTTAAAGAATCCTTTTCAGCAATGCCCTTGAAGGTAGTCATTGTCTGCTTACCCATTTGATAGGAGTGATATGGACTCTCTTTAAGGCACTTAATGCTGGGGGCATCACGCACTAAGTTGTGAGAAAATAGCATATTTATAGTTTTGAAATTAATATGTGCTGATCTCTTGTGCCATTGGTAATAGAGAGACGCACTACTTTTAGGCATAAAACACACTGGGGTAGAATTGTCTAAACAAAGAAAATTTAAACAGAAAATATTTCTACTCCGTGTGTCTGTTAAGACCGTCTCCATATTTGTAGACAATTTTATCAAACACTAATCCTTGCAAAACTCTATGATGTAGTGTTTGTCACATAGCTAACTTATGCTTATAAGATTATGGTGTAATCCTTCAACATAAGCTATGTCTGTGAAAGAGACTATGTTATTGGAAATCATACCATAGACTTTTGTAGTTCCCCGGTCTGACCCTCCAAAGATCACTTTTGGTGCATCTTCGACTGGGGTATACTCAAGTAAAAGGCTTCTTGTCCCGGTCATGTGTCGAGAGCATCCACTGTCCAAATTCTAGATCGGATTTTTGGTGGCCTTTGGACATACCTGCAAAAACAAATCATTTTACCTTAGGAACCCAAACATATTTGGGTCCTTGGTTCCTGGTCAACTGAACACCACTATAAACATTAACCTTGCAAGTGGTCAGTCTCGCATTGCTAACTCATGGGGTTACATAATTAGCAGGATTGTACCAGCAATCTGTGCAAAAATGACCAATCTTGCTGCAACACTTACAGTCAAACATTCTCTTATACTTCTGCTTTACCTTTTGGAGCTGAGGTCTAGCAAGGGCAGCATTCTCAGAGGTGGAGGCCTCCTAGTTGCAGCATATACAGGAGCTCCCTATCTATTTATCCTTAGGCACAATAGTTTTGGCTTTTTGTGTCTTCTTATTATTATGACCATGTACATACAGACCATAACTCTTCATCTGAATTTCTTCATAAGGTGCTTAAAAATGCTGGCACAAAATTCACAGGGACCAGTCCATCCCTGGTATCTATTTTTGGGCTCTTCATAACTAGGCCTAGCATAATGACCATAGGATGACTCTAGGTCACACTTGTTTGTCGGGAAGAATACCTTACTAAACTAGGGTTGACCCATGGGTTCCTTCCCCTTTTCCCTGGCGCTAGCCTTCCTGGTAGCCTTACCATTTCCAGTTATGTGACCAAGGCCACTACCCTTCTTAGAAGCTGAGAACTCATCAATAAGAGGGAAAACAGCCTTCGGCTCGGAGTAACTCTCAATGAGTTTTCTCTCCACCGTGAGCATTTCTTCTAGCTCATCAAGATATTTTTCTTTTAGACTCAATGTCTCAGTGGAGCCCTTGAGTTCCTCTTTCAAGGAGTGGACTTCATCTCTGAGAGGAAGTAATTTTGCAATTTATACCTTCATATTAGTTTCCACTGCCTTGAGGGAGGCAATCTCTTTTAACTGCTTTTGGACTACCTTACGACATTTGTCGAAAGCCTTTAATAGGTGCTCGTACTGAGCTATTAATTATTATTCGTCCTCATCAGAAGAATAGCCTTCATGACCATTAGTGGACGTATTAGACTCAAAGAGTATTGTGTACGAATATATCTTCACATGGTACTCGGAGTCACCCACTTCCTCATCTAATTGTGTCATAAGCCCGAAGTAGGCTTCCTCATTTTCTGAGCTTGACTCACTCAAGTCACTGTCACTGAGATTCATCGACTTCTTGGCGAC
Source organism: Platanthera zijinensis (assembly GCA_039513925.1). Lineage (NCBI taxonomy): Eukaryota > Viridiplantae > Streptophyta > Magnoliopsida > Asparagales > Orchidaceae > Platanthera > Platanthera zijinensis. The sequence goes on along the minus strand of CM077079.1, from coordinate 240,608,110 downwards.
GGAGCTCTTTTCTTCTTTTCTTTTTCCCTTAAAGGATCTCTTTTCTTCCTTCTTGGAACCATCCTTCTTCTTATAGGGACACTCCGCAATCACATGTCCTAACTTATTACAACAGTAGAAAATAATGCCAGAGGAAAAATGTTTATTCGGTTTCGATTTATACATGTCGTCTTTATTGTAGCTTTTCTTAGAGCGATCTCCATCTCTATGAGATTTTCGGTAGTCAGATGAGGATGACTGAATCTTCATCTGTCTCCTCTTGCTGAGCATTTTCTTAAACATCTTAGAGATAAGAGAAAATTTTCCATCAGATAGCTCGGAGCCTGACGTGCTTGGCTCAGAGTCTTCTGGAGTATCAGGAGCTCGTATCCTTATGGGTGACACGACTTTAGACATCCTCGAACCTTCAGCCTTCAGATCCAATGACTTGTCTCTGCTATAAGTTCTATTGCTTTGCTCCTCCTTCTTCCTAGTATTCATCTAGAGTCTGTAGGAGAGCAATTTGCCAAACGGGTTCTGAGGGTCAATCTCTGACAGCTTCCCAAATTCTCTAATGGCCACTTCCTTTGTGTCCTAGTCCTTTGTCAGGGATCTGAGGAACTTGTCGTTTAGCTCACCATTAGTGAATGTGCGACCATAGTTCATGAGGTTGTTGACGATCTTAAAAAAAATTCGAAGCTATCAGCAATAGTGTCACTTGATCCTTGCTTAAATGCCTCGTACTCTTGATTCAATAAAGATATTCGATCGTCTCGAACTCCCTCGGTCCCTTCCATCAGAACTATTAAGCAATCCCACATTTCCTTGCCAGACTTGCAGTGGAACAAGTTTTGGATCATAGAGTCATCCACTGTGCTTGCAATGATGTTATTTGCTTTCTTATCCAAGGATACTAGGGCAATCTCATCTTTAGTGAGATCTATCATTTTCTTGGGAATCATGATGGCCGAATTTAGAGCTGAGGCCTGTTTCAGAATATGCGGTCCTTCATCTACAATCTGGAATATTCTGGGATCAGCAGTTTCCATAAAGAACCGTACTCTTTCTTTCCACATGGGAAAATTCTCTTTAGTGTATACATGCAACTTCATAGATGACATGTCTTTGCTTCTGTCCATGGTGACTATGCGAAATATCTTAACGCTAAATCAAAGATCTTGATCAAGGTGTTAACCTTATTGACCAAAATACCCCTCTAATACCAATTGAAAGTGTCTAGCATCTATCTAAATCACCTGGAGGGGGTGAATAGGTGATGTTTGTGTCTTTTTGCGGAATAAAAATCACTTAAATATCAAGCACACAAACATAGAGATTTATAGTGGTTCCTCGAGTTGGGTACGTCCACTTTCCCGCCTCGCCTATCTACCACGAAGGGCTAGATTAGGCTACTTCACTAAACTCATATTTTGTCAAATCTTACACCTCGGAGCCGCAACTCCTACCACTCAGAGATGACGCTCCTAATACTCGGAGAACAACCTCTCCTACAACTTGATCCACAAACCGGATCTACTTACTCGATCCACAACCGGATCTACTCACTCGATCCACAAACAGATCTACAAACTCGGAGAAAAATCTCTTACAATATGTAAAAGAATATTATAACAAAAACAACGATTACAAGTCTTCGCTCCGACATTCTTCGTAAAAGTAGATCTTGAAGCTTGGAGAACTCGTAAGGTTGAAATCTTGAAGAACTTGAATCTTGAGTCTTCAACCATCTAGATCTAGAGGAATAGAAGTCTTTAGAAGGTAGCAATCCAGATGTAGAGCCTGACGAAGATGAGATCTTGTTATGCTTGCGGGTATCGGCAAATCAGAAAGTGCGTGCGAACAGGAGGCCGATGATCGCTGATTTTGGAAAGTTTTTCTCATTTGAATCGGAGAGCAAATTAGCATAATAGCAAGATTAGCAAAAGAGTAATATCCCTAGGTATTTATAGAGATAGATCCTCCAATGGTATAAAGAATATTTTCAAAAATGAAAGCTAAAAAGCAATGTACATGGCTGATTAAACCCGTGACAGGAGGAAGAAATTTTCTGAAAAAATGACCTAAGTCCAATTCGTCGAGTATCATAGTGATACTCGTCGAATACAACTTGATATAAGACGAAAAGGACTTAGCCAAAACATCCCAGGCCGCTAGTCACTCAACGCTATAGCCAAAACATCCCAGGCCGCTAGTAATATACTCGACGCTTTTTGCTCACTCAACGCCAAAAGCGCCATTCGATGAATATCATCGAGTTAAATCAATGCACTCAACGCTTTGATATTCGATGAATTAGATTTTAAAATCTAAAGAAGTAGCGTCGACTGGACTCAACGAATTCGGCGTGTATCACTTAGCATATTCAACGAATTGGACGAGTATCGTTAGATACATTCGACGAATTCGATTAGTATGCACAATGATACTCAACGAATTTTTCGTAATAGATTTTTCACTTATCCATTGAATTTACCCTAAATATATACGATGAATTCGACAGGTATTGGTAAGTATATTTGACGAATTCGGCGTGTATCAATGACGATACTCGACGAATTCGACGTGTATGCTTAACCATACTCGCCGAATTTTACTTGGGTAAAATTCCTATTTTTCTTGGGTCTAACCCTTGACCATCCTTGAGCCTTCTCTTGTACTTGGGATATAAGTACACCCCAATAGAGTGATTATACGTGAGTCAACACATTGGCCTACACAATGAGGAATTACATTGTATAGTCCTATGTTTACTGACCAACTGTAACCTAACATTGGTGTGTACTTGGCATTGTAGACCTACAAGTACATAACTCAAAAGTAACATCAAATACAGTCACAATTCATCTTAGCTTAACTGGGCCCTTCTTCAAATCCGGCTTATTGTGGATACAATACCCAATATTAGGTGTCTTAAAATAATTTAACTAATGATTACTCATACAAAATTATAAGTTATGGATATGTTTGTTTGACGTAATGTAATGTGATGTATCAGGCAAAATTCAAACACATTTCTATCTCGTTATAAACATGTCCAAATTGTTAAGCGGGCAATTAACATCAAAGAACTCATTTATGCGGTAAGATGATAACATCCTATCATTCTCCTCTGCTTCTAGGAATCCTTAAGATTCACATAAACCTAGGTCTCTAGGTAATACTATAGTATATACTCATTTGGTGTGAAGGTTGCTTAATAGAGATATACTCTAGTTTAGCTAACTGGTGTAGTCTATGGAGGTAGTGCACTAGGGAGCTACTACGGTTCACCAACCAATCACCCTCACCCTTACCCTAGGGTCTAACTCAAAAACTCTATGCTAGTGAGCAATATACGAAATAGCGGATAGACCCGCTACTAACCACATAGCACTTCACTATAAAGCACTAATTGGAGCTCACACATGCATATGAACAAGTACAGACGTGAAACTACTCAACACCCCCATCATTAAACCAATGAGTGGAGATACGCTGCTACAACCTCCTATTGAGAGGTGAGCTACTAGCTCTAAATACGGACATGCTCGTCACCGAAGTCAAAACCTCACCCACTCCAAACATATACTCCCAGACTTCCTCACTCAATGGCTCATTATAAAAAAAACAAATACTCAAAGATTAGTCCTAAGGGAAGTGGGTCTTGTTAGAGAATATGGGGGAAAACGATGTAAAAGTTCATGTATAAGGCCCATCCATAGGCCCGCTTCTTCTTTCTTTTATTAGTCCCACATCTCTTGTAAAGGATTCTCTCTCTCTCTCTCTCTCTCTTCTCCTATATATTTGTAATTACTCTTGTATTTTTATCATGAAGAAGTATATACAAGGTTTGGCTCTACTTTTCTACCGGTCTAATTAGTTGAGACTATGTTTTGGAGAAACTCGCGGTCATATCCCTACTCTGAAACTTTGTCGAGAGGAGAAAACAGGTAGGAAGAGAGCCTGGTTCACACATAAAAACCACAAGACTTGTTCTTTGCAATTTATTATTTAACAAGTCAGGTAACAAAAAAATTTGTGATGCTATTAGCGCAGGCACGCTCTCTTCATTGCTCTCTTGTTGGTACAATCTCTGGGTCTTGCCGCTTCTTGCTCCTCTTTAACCACTCGGACAATTTTTCTAGTCGCCGGGCTTGGCATTATCCACATGGCTTCTTAGTTGCCTACTGCTTATGATTCAACTACTCTTCCCGAATGTCCTCGTGTTGCTCCTCTTGTGCTTCGCGATGAATTATGAATTACCACCATTTCTCTTCATGGCAAAACAAATTTTGTTGAATGGGTTCGCTCAGTTCACCGTGTGCTGCATACGAAGGGTCTCCTTCATCACCTGACATGGCCTCCTCCCAATTAACCTACTGATGAGTGGATCCGAGACAATGTGTGTGTCCAATCTTGGCTTCTCAATTCTCTGGACACTGAGCCATATCGGATGGCCATATAGCACGAGACAGCTCACACTTTGTGGACGGACCTTCATTCTCTCTACTCGGAGAAGGACAATCTTCAACACTTATTCGACATTCTTACCGAATTTCAGTCCCTTGACCCTAGAGCTACTAGTGACTTGACGTCTTTTGTTGCTCGGGATAAAACTCTTATGGAGGCCTGAATCTAGCATCAGCCCCCTGTCACGGACTTTGTTACTCAACAACAATCGAAAGAAGTAGTTGGGATTGCTATGATGATGGACCGTGTTCCTCCACATCTTCATAGTATCTACGCTCATATCCTATCTTTCGTGTTACTCTGTCCCTCTCGGACATTTGCTCAATGATTCTGAAAGTTACGCCTCCTCCGGATGCTCTGCCTCTCTCTCTAGCTCTCCTTCAACAACCAGTGGCTACTCTCGTACCATCTACTCGTAGTTACCTCGCTCGTAGAGGTCACTAGTCTCGGTGATGGGGTAGTGGTGGTCGTACTCTCTTTTAGTGCTTCACTATGGCAGGGATGGTCATCTAGTGGCCACCTGCCACCGCAAGCATGGTCTTACCGCTTACCTTATTGCTTTAGCTACTACCACACCTCCCTCTGCCACTAATGAGGATATTTCTTCTCTACGTGCTAAACTCCATCAGCTTTAAGGGGTAGTTAGGCGCTCATATGGTTCAGTGAACTCGATCTCCAATAAAGGTATATCTTGTCTCTCACACAACTCTTCTTAGATTGTGGACTCGGGTTCTACACATCATATCTCTCTACAGAAGCCATCATAATACTTAGATTTTGCTTTCCCTAAATCAATCACTATGGTTAACAGTGACACGATCCTGATTTCTAACACTATTCATCTGCCTCTTACACCTTCCCTCTCCTTATCCTCGGTTCTCCATATTCCAGGATCCCCTTTTAATTTACTTTCTATTATCCTCTTTACACAAGACCTTGATTTTTGTGTAACTTTCTCACGCTCTTTCTTTGTTGTGCAAGATTGACTAACACATAATATACTTGGTAGGGGGCGACTGTCTAATGGGTTGTATCTTCTCGATGTTCCTCATATTGCTCTCACCACTGTATCCTCTACTGATTGACATCGTCGTCGTGGGCATTCTCCTCTTCTAATTCTCAAGAAAGCTCTTCCAATTGTTCCTCTTCAGGAGTTCTTTTGTGAATCCTGTATTTTTGGAAAACAACACCATGCATATTTTACTTCTCCTTGTACTCGGAGCAATGCTCCTTTATCATTAGTGCATTCTGGTATTTGGGGACCATATAAGATCACTAGTATTTTTGGTTATAGCTACTTTGTAACTTTTATTAATGATTACTCGCGGGTTACTTTGTTGTACTTACTTCGTGAACATACCGAACTCACCTCCACATTCCGTATGTTTCTTACGAAAACTCACACTAAGCTTTCAACGTGTGTAAAAATTTTTCATACTGATAATGCTCGTGGGTATACTAGTCGCACCTTCTCCAATATGTGTGCCTTATTTGGTATTATTCATCAGCCTTTGTATGCATATACCCCTCAACAGAATGGTGTAGCAGAACGGAAAATTTCCCACCTCCTTGATGTTATCAGATCTATCATGATCCAAATATAGGTTCTTCATCTCTATTGGAACTTTGCGATTTCCACTGCTTTCCACCTCATCAATCGCATGCCCTCATCTATCCTTCACTTTATGACTCCCGTCACTCTCCTTTACCCATCCAAGACTCTTTTCTCTCTCACACCTCGTGTGTTTGAATGTACATATTATGTCCATCACTTTGGTCCTTCAAACGACAAGTTAGCCCCTTGTCCTACCAAAGCTATGTTTGTTGGGTACTCTCGCACACAAAAGTGGTATGTCTGTTATTAACCTATCACTGGTAAAATGGTTATTTATGTTGATGTCTTCTTTTATAAAGACCAACCATATCACACCAGTTCTACTGATCCTCTTCTTCTTCCTCCGCTTCCTCAGCCCATAATTCCAATTATATCCTCACTTCTACCTCTTCTACCTACTCCTCCTCTGCCTCCCGCGCCTAACCCTCCGCTAGTTTCCCCCAAAGCACCTATCATTCAGTTTTACACTTGTCGTCCTCCACGTCAATATGCCCTGCAGTATCTTCCCTCTACCGGTATGTCCTCGCAGCTTGTTGATTCGGCATCACCCTCGACGTCTCATCCCTTGGCCATTTATGTATCTTTACATCGGCTCTCTCCACCTCTTCTTACATTTGCTCTCTCTTTGTTCTCTATACCTAACTCTGTGCAGGAATCTCTCCAGTATCTGGGGTGGCATGCATCCATGGATGAAGAAATGACTGCTTTGTTGGGTAATCAGACTTGGGATCTTGTCCCTTTTCCTCCTGGCCATAGTTGTGTTAGCTACAAATGGATTTTAATAATCAAATATGCGGCGGATGGGACAGTTGATCACTTGAAAGCTCTGCTTGTGGCACGAGATTTTACTCAACAATACAGTCTTGATTATGATGAAACCTTCTCCCCTGTCGCAAAATTAAATTCTGTTTGGTTCAGCTCTCCTTAGCTGTTCATTGCTAATGGCCCCTCCATCAGCTGGACGTCAAAAATGCCTTTTTGAATGGTGATCTTCTTGAAACTATTTACATGCATCAACCATCCGGGGTAGGGACCACGGTGGAGTCTCATGTATGTCTGCTTTGAAAATCTATCTATGGTCTCAAATAGTCTCCTCGGGCGTGGTTTGAGAAATTAAGCAAGGCTGTTTATGAGGTTGGTTTCAAACAAAGCTCGACTAATTTCTCTCTCTTTATTCGTCATCAATCAACCAGGACTGTAATACTTCTGGTTTATGTTGACAACATTTTGATCACTGGTGATGACTCCGCTGGGATACAACATGTTAAGCAACATTTGAATTTTGTCTTTCAAATAAAAAATCTGGGAAACCTTCGGTATTTTCTTGCACTAGAGATAACACGACGACCTGATGGTCTTGTCTTATCCCTGCGCAAGTATTGCATTGACCTTCTATCAGATGTTGACCTCTCAGGGTGCAAACCTGCGGAGACCCCGTTGGAAGTTAACCACAAGTTGTGTGCTCAGGGATATGAGTCAGACTCTCTACTTTCAAATCTGAAATACTATCGACGTCTTGTGGGAAAACTGATATACCTAACAATTACAAGACCAGATATCTCATTTGCGGTTGGAGTGGTAAGTCGCTTTATGCATGCTCTAAAAGTTTCTCATCTTCAAGAAGTGGAATACATTCTCAGATATATTAAGACTGCTCCTGGACAAGGACTTGTTTATAAACCATCTTCCTTTCTCATATTGCTTACTCTGATGTGGATTATTCGGGCTCGCTAGACGGTCGGTGAACTACTACTGGTTTCTGTACTTACTTTGGAGAAAATCTTATCACATAGCAGAGTAAGAAGTAGTCGGTGGTTGCTCGCTGATCGACTGAGGCCGAGTACTGTGTGATGACGGTTGTTGTATCAGAACTCACCTGGCTTGAAAGTCTCCTTATGAATTTGGGAGTTCAATTATCCTCACCATCAACTTTGTTTTGTAATAGTCAGGCTGCAATCCATATTGCAAAGAACCATGTGTTCCATGAGCGGACCAAACATATTGAAGTTGACTGTCACTTCATTCGAGAAAAGGTCCAATCGAAGATGCTAAAGTTTGAGCATGTTTCTGTTTCTGGGCAAGTTGCTGACGTCCTTACCAAGGCATTACCTCTAAAATTGTACCATCAGTTCCTATCCAAGCTTGGTGCCCACGATTTGTACGCTCCAACTTGCGGGGGAGTGTTAGAAAATATGGGAGAAAACAATGTAAAAGCTCATGTATAAGGCTCATCCATAGTCCCGCTTCTTCTTTCTTCTATTAGACCCACATCTCTTGTATAAGATTCTTTCTCCCTCCTCCTATATATTTGTTCTTGCTTTTGTATTTTTATCATGAAGAAATATATACAAATTTTGACTCTACTTTTCTACAGGTCTAATCAGTTGAGACTATGTTTTGGAGAAACTCGCAGTCACATCCCTACTCTACAACGTTGTTGCGAAGAGAAAACTAGTAGGAAAAGAGCCCGGTTCACACACAAAAATCACAAGGCGTGTTCTTAGCAATTTATTATTTAACAAGTCAGATAACAAAAAACTTTTGTGATGCTATTAGCAGCAAATATGTATATTTTCTGATTATACAATATAGATGTATGCTTATGTACGGCTACTGTGAGGTTATATATAACAATACGGAATTTAATTTAACCGGGTGAGACAATGTTGTGGATAAACTAAAAATCTCTGCAATTTTGTCAAGAAGAGAAAACTGGTAGGAAGAGAACCAGGTTCACACACAAAAAACACAGGCGGGTTCTTTGCAATATATTATTTAACATGTTGGACGGCAAACAAATTTTGTGATGTTATTAGCAGTAATTATCTATATTTTCTGATTATAAAATATAGATCTATGCTTATATTTAGTGGTGCACAAAAAAACTGGTCCAGTTGAGATCGGACCGGCTAGGGACCGGTCCCGGTTAGGATCTGTCCGGTTCCGGATCGGTCCTAGGGGTCCCTAAAGGTCCCCCCCTTTTCCACCAAAGACCGGTTCCGGACCGGGACCGGTAAAAGACTGGGAACGGCGAAAGTCCGTTAATTAGACCGGTTATGCACTCGTATTCATATGTTTTGAACTATAATTTTCTTCATTTTCATCAACCTAGATGAGATTAGAGCCAAAACTTGATTCTAGACAACATTCATACAAAATCTAATAAAAAAGAGGACTGCAATCAATTCAGAATAGCAGAGTACCAATAAAAAAATCAGTCAGGGACCAGTGAGGACCGGTCTTGGACCGGTCCCAACCAGTCTTCAAGAAGAGGAAAACCGGACCCGAACCAAGACTGGTTTGAGCGGAACCGGTCCGGGACCGGTCGACCAAAAGATCGGTCTTTTAAAAGACCGGTCCTGGACCGGAGCGGCAGTCTTTTTGTGCAGGACAGCTTATGTACAACTATTGTGAGGTCAAACATGACAATATGGTAATTAAGGTCATGTTCATGCGGTCGTAACCGCTTGACCAGTGAAAATAAGTCTCCCCAAAACGGAGCCTTAATTTGATTGAGTCCTCTCCCTGTCCATTAATACCTCTCATTACACTTTGAGTTGTTCCGGTTCGGATTCTATTAAAACTGCAAATTGAACCATCAAGATAACAGTTCTTCAAAAAAAATCAAAAATCTAATTTGATTTGAATGGTTAGATTCCGATTCCAACATTATTTGTAGAACCGTCGCACCTACAGTTCCGGTTCAATATGAACCAAAACCAAATTATTGGCTAGTGGTTTAGTCTAATCCTATGCGGTTCTCATTGGATTCCGATCCGATTGCATAAATTTTGTAATATAAAATATGTATAATAAACAATTTGATGAACATACAACATTGAAAGCATCTATCCCACATCAAATTAAATGAATGATTTGATGGTTCATATTTCTTAGGAAAACATATATTTCTGTTTTTCAGATTTGACAAAAACCGATTTTCTTTGACACTATTGGTCAAACTAGATAACCCAATGTACAAGTAAAAAAAGAAGCTTCAACAAACAATAAATTTTCTTTCAATAAAATCAAACTACACACATCCTTCCTCCTAATCAATTCAGGCAGGATGGGCAAAGGGGTTTATTATTTATTAGGGTACCGTATAGGCGTATACTATAATATTATATAATAATTTAATAAATTCTGGAGATTGACTTCAATAATAATAATAATAATATAATTATATTATGTTAAAAATACTATTATTATAAAATAAAAATATATCTTTATGTTATAATAAAATAATAATAATCAACGGGCTACCGTTCGATTCTACTTCAGTATAGTTTGGATCGGATCTAAATATTTTGAAATAATTCGAAACTTGTAAATTGTGATTTTGATTCCGGATAATAAAATGAAGGAATTGAAGGGCATCCGGGTTCATGATTTAAAAATTCACACATGAATAAATAACTGACGAATGATTCCCTGATGTTCAAATTTGATTTAACTCACTCTACTTATACTACACAGTAATAATTTTTATATAAAAAATGAATCGGGCTCTGGTAAGACCGTGTCAACTGGCTCCTAGTTATTCTGCCTCGGTCCGGAATAACAGCAGTTGGGAGCACAACTTATGCATTTGTTGACACGGCTACAGGTTGAACATGATGGGGATGGCTTGCACATTTGGGAAAAAACTACACCAAACAGATATTTATTAGTTTATAATGCCAGACACAGAATTGTAGGCCAGTTTCAGTTATTATATTGGAAGACGTTGACGTGCTGTTTTTTCCTTCTCAAAATTAGTCGTCATATAGGAGAGTTTGCGTTGTTCAGGAATGGAGGGCTCTCTCCAAAATTTCCCTCGGAAGCCAAAATAAGCGACAAAGCTTGGCATCGAGAGAAGATTATGCGGTACATATATTAATGGACAAAGCATGGCATCGAGAGTTCGTCTTCAGCCACGCTCTGTATATTCAAAAATTTAACTTGTACTGTACTTGCTGTTTCCCTTTCACTTTTACTTTCATTAATTTAGGTTCATTTAGGGGACTTATTTTCGCCGGTCAAGCGGTTACGATCGCATGAACAAGACCTATCCCAAAGGGAACCTTAGTTGATTTACTTTCAGTTTCAGCTTTAAAATTATTTATTTAAAGATGTCTTTTTGGCTCATGTAATCCCCTATAAACTGGTCGATTTTGTCAGCACTGTATGAATCCCATGTTTTTTTTCTTTTTGATCAGTTTATTTTTTTCCGTAATACGTCTCGTTATTTTGGTTTTTGTTTTTCCTTTTGATTATTTGCGTGTTTGGCTCACTCTCGAGATATGGCGGTCCAAATCATCCGATTCGAGTGAGCGCTAAGCGATCCGTAAAAGCTTGGTGTGGTCTGTCTTTGAAGTTTTTTTGAAGACAGTGTTTGGTCTATGCAAGCTCTCCCGATTGACATCATCGGTAAGGAGAAGTACACGTGCCACTAAGGGCAACTCCGAAGGAGCGTGCTGATTCGGCACTGGCCAACTCTTTGTACAAACAAAGATCTACTTTTTGGAGAAGCTGTTGTTGAAATTTTTTATTCATTTAAAGAAAAAAATCTCGAAATAATCATATGAGCATTCTAATATTTCATGTATGATAAAATATATATTATTTAATATATTTATCAATAAAAGTTATTTTTTTCAATATAAGAATTAAAAATATAAAACTAAATTTAAATATATAATAAATACTATATTAATTATAAAGTTAACAATAACATATATATAATATTATATATTATATCATCAAAAAATGAAACGTTTGATATTACAAACATTAATAATAATAATAATAATATGTAATTAATATTTATTATTAATTATCATAATTTAATACATTTAATATTTTTGTAATTTATGAGATTGATCTTTTAGCTTATAAATAGCTCTCAAATTATGATACCGATATACATAATATCTTCTCATCTTTCTCTCTAAATTCTTATACCTCCCACTATATTTTTTTCTTGTTTTGCGTTTGCTTCATCCAGTGTTAGTTCGGGTGTTCAGTGCTTTCTCGGTGTCCGCGCACATCGGAGTTTTGGTATCTAGCCGGATGTTGTACTTTGGAGAAGTGAGCATCGATTGAAAGCCCTGCTGAAGGATGGTGCAACTTATTTAGGACGGTGATCACACGCCTTACCTATACTCGATTCCTTAACTTTTTTTTGTATTTTATTTCATATCTTTCTAATCTAGCAATCTAAAGATGTTACACCACCCTTCGACAGAGCTCTCAACCGATGCTCACTTCTCCAAGGTACAACACCCGGCTAGATACTAAACCTCCAATGTGCACGAACACCGAAAAGCACAGAGCACCGGAACTTCCACTGGATGAAGCAAATATTAAACATCTATTACTAATCTATTATTTAATATTGTTTGATATTTTTTCATTTGAGGGTAATTGCTGGAATTTTTATTCATTTAAAGGAGAAAAACTCAAAATAATCATATGAGCATCCTAATTTTTCATATATAATAAAATATGTATTTTCTAATATATTTATCAATAAAAAATATTTATTTTATTTATGATATAAAAATTAAAAACATAAATATGTATCATTATTTTATAACTTTGATATATTACATTCACTTAATCTTGTAAATATATAATATTATTTATGTTAAATATATAATAAATATTATATTAATTATAAAATTAACTATAACATATATATACTATTATATATTATATCATTTAAGAATGAAAGTTTGATGTTACAAACATTAATAATAAAGATAATAATACATAATTAATATTTATTATTAATTATCATAATTTAATATATTTAATATTTAGTAACTTATGAGATTGATCGTTTAGCTTATAAATAGCTCTCAAAATATGATACCGATATACTTAATATCTTCTCATTTTTCTCTCTAAACTCTTATAGCTCTGACTATATTTTCTTGTTATTTTGCATTTGCTTCATCCAGTGCAAGTTTGGGTGCTCCGTGCATCTTCGGTGTCCGCGTACATCGTAGTTTCAGTATTTAGTCGGGTGGTGTACATTGGAGAAGTGAGCATCGGTTGAAATCCCTGTCGGAGGGTGTTGCAACTTCTTTGGAGCAGTGATTACCCGCCTTACCCAGACTCGATTCCTTAACTTTTTATTGTATTTTATTTCATGTCTTTCTAAATTATTGCTCCTCATTTTGGAAAAAATACTATTAATATATGATATTTATTTTCAATGGAAAATTGTAAATAATTATGATTATAAAAGTAAACTTTCTAACAGCCATAGCTGCGCGCGCCGTCAACATTTGTGGAGGAGCGCATGCGTCTGATGGAGAAGCGTCAAGCCGTACTCACCCTTCAAGGAGATTTGGGAGCCTATAATCCTCCCAATCGGGTCAACGACCCAGGTGGACGACTGCCGCAGGCCCCAAATTTTGTTATGCCTAAAGGCACAGCCTTCCTTGATGATCCCACCAAAGAAGTGCTGATCGACAATGCCAGCTCCATGCATCACACATTACCTGATTAGCTTCCCGATAGAGCATGCACAACGAAACTACCATCTGACAGAAAAAGTTCTCGTTCTGACCTATAGAAGGGTCACTCAGGAGGAGGTAAGGATTATGATAGAAGAGGGCTATGAGCGCAACGAACGCCGAACAACACAAGTGTGGCACCGTGCTTACTACGGCTCTTTGCTCAACCCCAAGTCCTAGCGCACCCCGTGCCAATCGTTTTGAAGATGCCCAACTTCAAAACCATCGATGGAATAGGAAATCCATTGAAGCGCGTCAACCACTACACAATGATCATGAGGATCTATGGCACCCCTGATCAGCTTCTGTGCCAAATGTTCCCGACAACTCTAAAGGGACAGGCTCATATTTGATTCCATTCCCTAAAATAGGAAGAATTTAATAACTTTGTAGAATTAATCCAACTATTCATTAACTAGATAATTACCAACCACCAGATCATACGGGACCCACCTCACCTCTCAAGGATCCAAAAAAAATATAGGGGAATCGCTTAAAGATTTCTTCTGCCACTCCACTACAAAGACGCGACAGATTTTTTGGGTCGACCACGAGCTCTAGTAAAGCATTTTCCTTACGGGGATCCACCCATATAGATTCTACTCAATGATTACGAGGGAGACATTGTCCAACTACCTTAACCTTATCCACCGAATTGAAGCTCAAATCGCGGCAAATGAAGAAATCACTGTGCATTGACAATAGTTTGAAGGTAACCTAAGAAAGGAACAAGATCCACCACCGTACCCAAAAAAATTGAGGGCAACATGACGACACCCATCTAGATGGGGGAGGGGAACTGGCAACATCAGAACTTCACCCTCCTTAATACCTCTAGGAAAAAATGTGCTTCTTGGTATCAACAATAACGATGCTCTTCGGAGGCCTAGGTTGCCCCCCCCCCCCAAGCATGGGCAACTAGTTGCAATATTGTTAATTCCATCATGGACATGGGAACAAGACTTAATATTGCACTCCGTTGAGGGAGGAAATCTAACGTCTTGTCCACCAAAGACTCCTTGGTGGGTTTTTAAAAACATAAGTGTTGGGATGGTCAGCCCAAAACAAGCTCGAGGGAAAACCCCGAGAATGATCAAACCAGTTGGGTGGATTCTTTCCCACACCTAGGACATGAAGAATCTGCGCCACTTCAATTCTATTAGTATCTACAATTTCCCTTTCTTATGCTTTCCTTGGTTTCAAGATAATTAGTCGAAATTTGAAACTTGCACGCACATTTTGTAAAATCTCTCCTCCCAGTAATTGGGCACGGCCGAAGAGAGATTTTATGCCCAGGATCGTCGCCTTACAATAATGCCAACTTACGAGTTAGCTACCAGTGCAAGAAGGCAACCCTGCGGGCAGGTACGATCATACACATGGCCAACGAGAAAAGAAGTAATTAAAACTAGTGCACAATATCACAATATAGATATATAAATATCAAATAAAAGGAAAAGTTCACAATGAGATAACAAACATGGAGAGTAATAGGGCTTATGCCCAGTACATAACCATAACACAAATTTCTCTCTCTCTCTCTCTCTCACAACTACATGCAGAATCTAAACAAAATACTCATCAACCTGTCACCGGGTAGTAGTAGTAGTGATGCACAACAACTGCTCCTCTGATCCTGATAGCTCAATCTCTGGCTCCACCTAGTCAAACTGGTGTGACGTCTCCACGCATCCCTAAATGATATGGTTCACCGACCGTTAGTCAAAAGACTAAGCCATTATCATCATCGCCTCACCACCCCCCCCCCCCCAGAATCCTAGGCATCGCGTGGGAGGAAGAAAGCGGAGGACCAATAGTAGCAGAATGCACAAATAGGTGACAGTGGTATTTACATATAATTCTAGCAGTTCCATACCATTATGAGTAGTAACAAAAGCTGTAGTAATGAGCAATAACAAAGTACAGTATAAAAGAATTAAGGAAGAGCTGTATAAATCTAGGAAAGTAAAAGCAGCTACTTTACCATCACAGAAGCGTATCTTAACTTATATGAATGCCCATACAAACATATAAGTTAAGGTTTTCAGGTAACACATCATATAAAAGAGCTCATACTAATTTATATGATGAGGATCTAGAAACATAAGCGAAACTATACTATCTACATATGCCATGTTATGTAGTGCAATACAATTATTATAATGCAACTCACCCACCCAACTCTGTGCCCAAAAACTTTTTAAACATTCCACACTTTTTGAAGGTAGCTAGTCTCTCAGTACCAATTGTCGTGACTGACGGTGGTAGTGGTGCGGGTATCTCCACTCCTAGGCGGGTAGGCACACTACCAGGCCTAGACCTTGTGTACGCCTCAATGCTAAAAACACAAAAGCGGAGCCCTTGCGTACTATTACTGGCAACTACCAGACTTTATGGACGGGTATGCGTTTAGGGGATAGTCTTCAAGACCTCAGTATAAAAACCCTACTGGTCTCCCATAAAACATGCACTCCTCACCGGAGCCCTTGCATACAGCTCGCAGGACCAACCCGTCCTCAAATCTTATGCCTCATCGAGCCTTCCACTCGCAGGCAAATTAGTTCGTAATATCACCACACCAAGTCTCCAGTTCCAGGACTAACAAGTCCTGAATCACTCCAACCCGTACACGGGTGAGATTGCTAAGTTATTCCTTCAACCTATTAGACTACTTTTGTCTAACTTTTAGTTGTACATTGCAATTTAATGTTGATCTTGAACTTCATGAGGTCTACCCGGTGAAGGGCTCGCAGCGGCACTAGGAACTATGATGGGATTAACCCCATTGTTCCCTTTCTCAAGAAATTTAGTTTTGTTAGTGACTACCCTTTACTAAATCCTCTCACATAGTTACTCTTAGAAAATCTATAATGATTTGTGCTTCATATAGGGTAACGACGATCTTTCGTTGATCCCTAACTTAACGTCCCTTAGGGTCCATGTACATTAACTCACACCACCTCTAGGTAAATCCCATAGGACTCCAACCAACATCTCATCATGGTCCTAAAAATATCCCAACCTTGGATTTACTATATGCACCTCAAATGATCGATATGAGTCTAAGTGTTATAACCACCAAATATTTTATATAAATGACATACGATTAATTACAGGGGGTTTGAATACTCAGTTAAGAAGAAGTTCCAAAGTTTCACAATTTTCTAAATTAAATTGACCATAATTGAATTTTCCTAAAATACAAGTCACTAGTGTATTTGAACATGAAGTATCATTTCCAAGGGTCCAATCAATATCAAATAATTTTTGCAAGATTGCAATGATAAATAACAGGTCTGGACCAAATTTCATAGCATTCCAATAATATTTTATATTTATTTCTAATTATAAAAATCTGATGCACTTGGTCATATATATTACACATGAAGTACTATAAATATTCATCAAATAATTCCAAAAAAATTATTGTACGTTACAAATGGTAAATAATTATTTATTCCAAAAATTTATAATTTTATAACTCAATTTGAGCACAATTATCTCAATAATATAGAATGAGCAAAAATGATAACTATAACTATAACCCTAAGATTCTGACTTTAAAAAATTCCAATTGATTTATCTAATATGTATCATACTAAATAATTGCTATTTGCAAGGTTTCATAATTTTTTTTAACTATTTTAGTCCCTAATTTCATTAATACACATTCGTAACAAAAATACTAATTAATACATTTACTAAGCAAATCAACTCCAAATGTTCTAAAACTTCCTGAGGAGGTATACTTTCACTAAATAAGTGCATGTATAAAATTTAACTGGATTTGACCAAACCAATCTTGCTAAATTTACAAGATACACCTTTTGGCTAATTGCATACCACATATCACAAGTCAGCCTCATGCATTGAAATTACACCCACATGTAGAGCTCTAAATGAATTGGAATTTGCAACAAGGAATTATATTTTCCTATTGAGACTCCC
Organism: Platanthera zijinensis; assembly: GCA_039513925.1. Classification (NCBI taxonomy): domain Eukaryota; kingdom Viridiplantae; phylum Streptophyta; class Magnoliopsida; order Asparagales; family Orchidaceae; genus Platanthera; species Platanthera zijinensis. The sequence continues at coordinate 240,590,590 of CM077079.1, read as the reverse complement.
ACCAAAATGTGGTGTCAATCTAATTATTTTTCACCAAAATATTTCACTTTTATGAAAAATCATATTTTACCTAAAACTATAGGAAAGACTTGTCCAACAATTCTCATTTTTGGACTGTAGGTGTGTCTAGGGTATATTCTTACATGCCCCAAATTTCAGTCCCATAACTTTAATCATTTAAAAGTTATTTAAGAAATATGGGTTGTCCCCTCCTAAGAACGAGTCCCACTAAAACTATCCTACAGGGAGATACAGTTCTCCAAATGGACTGATTCAAGTCCCTAATTAAAGTTAAGATAGATGAATACAATTTCATGTTGGGAAACTTTCATGGTTCTGCCCCTAAGGACCTCATTTTTCAGTATAAAAAAGTACATATTAAAGGGCAAAATACAGTAAATTTTATTTAATAATTAATATATTAAACTATTGGACGGTTGTAATTTCGTCTTCCTCCTCTAGCTAATAGCCGGGATCAGCCGGACCTGGAGCTTTTCTACAACCATTTGTCGGTCAACTGACCACATCCCCGGCCAGCCACTGCCACCGCCACCGCCACCACCACCTCCGTTGAGTGGTGGCTATTGCCCGAAGGTGGTTTGGCCACCGGAGGTGGTGGTTTCCGGCGAACCCACGACCATGAATATTTCCAAAAATCTCCATTTTTCTCGCATTGGATCGGGCTCTGTTGAGCCAAATTTCTCTCCTATTGGATTGAGGATACTAGCATAGAGGGAGGGGAGGAGAAACAGACCTGATTCTGGGCTTGGAGGCGACTACTCTGGCGGGTGGCAATGGTGGAGGTATTTTCCGACGATCCTCCTCCCGAATCTGATTCTCCACTGATTGCAGTGATCCAAGAGTCGATTTCGAATACTTGAGGGCTTCGAAAGGTTATGAAAGGGTTGAATGGGGCTGGGGAGAGATATTTATGGAGTTGCCATGAAAGGGGGTGGTAGGCCATGACCATTAATGGCTCTCCTCGATGATGACCGTCTAGAATTGATGGGATTCTCCTCTCAAGCATAAGGGGAGATGAATGATGGGCTTAGGGAAGAGGAAGGGTGTTCCTTATGGCCTCCCTCCATTTATTTCTTGCTCCATGAATATTTTGGGGTTTTTTTTAATTTTTCACCCATTAATCCCATGAAACTCCCAAATCAGAATATATTAATTAAAATAAGTTTAGTGGGCTGTAGGATGGGCCTTGGCCCAAGCCTTAGCCCATAGGAAATGGGTTGAGCCTTTATTTCTCTCATTTAGGCTTCACTTTGACCATGGTTGATTGGGGGGTTGACTTGGTCTACCAATAGGTTGACTGGTCCCATGGGTTAGTCTTGGGTCTTATGAAACCTCCTTGTGCTGGTTGGGCCAAGGTGGGACCTCAATTGGGCTAATTTGTCCAAAAGGTGTAGGTTTGTCCAAAAGGTTTAAGTTTGATCGAAATTGAACTAGATTGGACTTTGGTCAAATTGTAGAATTTAACACTCTTATGATGGGGCTTTTGGGTCAACTTGGCCCCTAATGATATTATAAGGCTAGGGGTGAGGTCAATTTGACCATAAGAAGTCTAATCAAGCCAATTTAGGTTGAGTTGACCAAAGTTGAGTTACGGTTGACTTTGGTCAATTTGGCAAACTTGGTTGACCTAGCCATGAGTCCATTGGTAAATTTCCTCCGCTTTAGGGTTAGGGAGCTTACTTTGTGGTGGTGAGTTCATTTGGGTGTAAATCGGCCTAGGTTTACTTGTGCACATTGGGAGTGCACAATAATATTTCCTAGCTCAATGAGTTCTAGGGTTGTCTCCTTGCCCTAACTCGTCACTCAAACCCTAACACCAGCAAGGGGGTCTATAAGGGCTAGGGATGTTACAAATCTCAATAAATAAAAAAATAATTTCATCCCTGAAATTCAAGTTCGGGTCTACAAGATTTTACGCACTATGAACATAGTAACATTTCAAGGGTGTTTAGGTTGTACCTGAGGCGAAGAGCTCCGGGTGGCATTACTGCATAAGGTCCGTGAGCTCCCAAGTGTGCTCCTCCTTCCCATGATTGGACCACAACACCTTAACCAAAGGAATGCACTTCTTCCCCAAAACTCTGACCGCTGTATCGTCGATCCGGATCGTCTCCAAACAAACTAACCGATTAGATTTTATCGGGCCCTAGGTAGAAGTGATGTGCTGCTCCGACCGAAGTAAGGCCCTCAGAAGTGAGGAGACGTGAAAGATGTCGTGCAGGTTTGCCAACTCTGGCGGTAGCTCCAACCTGTACGCTAAGGGACCGATCCTCTCTAGGATCGTATAAGGACCCATAAATCTAAGCTTGAGCTTCTTGTGCCTACGCACCCATAAAACACCATGTACTGAACGTATCTTTAGAAACACCTTGTCCTCCACATAGAACTCCACCTTATGATTCCTCGCATTGTCATACTTCGCATGCCGGCTCTAAGCCTCCAACATCATGTCTCTGATCAGGTGAATGTGAGCGTCTGGGTCCTCGATGTAATCTGTTCTAAGAGCCTTAGGTTCCTCATACTATACCCAGGATAGCGGTGTCCGGCACTTCCTTCAATATAAAGCCTCATAGGGAGCCATACCAATGCTGGCCTGATGGCTATTATTGTAAGAGAACTCGATCATGGCAACAACCACTCTCATAGCTTCCATGTATCAAGTATACACAAGTGCAGTAGATCCTCCATGGTCTTGTTGGTCTGCTCTGTCTACCAATCAGTCTGTGGATGAAAGGTCGTGCTGAATGCGAGCTAGGAACCTAAGCACTCATGCACTTCCCTCCATTTTCTGGAAGTGAAACAATCATCTCAATCTGATATAATAATCTTGGGCACATTGTGGTACCTCACAAACTTCACCACGAACAGTCTCACCAATACACCAACTAGAGCATCCTTCCGTACCGGGATTAGCCTGGATACCTTGGTCAATCTGTCCACGATGACCAAAATAGAATCATGCCCGAAGTGAGAGTGAGGCAATCTGTGCATGAAGTTCATAAAAATGTCCTCGAACTTCCACTCTAGCATGGGAAAAGGCTATAATAGATCTTCAGGGCTCTTGTACTCGGCCTTCACCCGCTGGCAGGTCTCACAATGGGTCACAAAGTCTATAAAATCCTTCTTCATTCCAGGCCAATATATATCCCTACACAGTTTCGCTATTATCTTTGTGATCTCGGGATGTAAGGAATATCTGGTGTAGGGTGCCTCCCTGGGTATGTCCTCCCGGATTCCTCCTCCCGCAGGTATGTAAACATGACCCCAAAAATGAATGAGGTCATCACATAGTGAATACTTCTCTATGGCGCCTCCCTCCAGGGCTCTGAATATCAGCTCTAACTCTACATCCTTCCTCTTTTCAGCCTTGATGTGGTCTCTGATGTCGCATACGATGCTCAAGGAGCGTAAGTACTTTGCATAAGTCTCTGGGTCGGCCTTGCTCACCAAGGTAATCTCCATATCCCACAACATCTTGACCAACTTTATGGCCATCATTTGGGGTTCCGATCCAGACATGGAGGCCCTCCTGCTAAAGGCATCCGCCACTATGTTAGACTTCCCTGGATGATAATGAATCGAGTAATCATAATCATACAGGAACTCTAACCACCTCATCTAACACATGTTTAGATCCTTCTTTGTGTCCATGTACTTGAGGTTCTTGTGGTCTGAGAAGATCTTATAATGAACCTCATATAGATAGCATCTCATATCTTCAACACAAAGATCACTGATGTACAACCTGTATTCGTCGAGAAAAGGTCCTACCACAGCCAAGTCAGCGGAAGACAAGGTCAACAAGTCAAGACAGAAATCAGGAGTCATTGCGTCAAGCAGCATAAGTCCTGGCGAGTATGGCGAGCTCCCCTTGCATACTCGCCAGGTAGGCGACTAGGTGAGATACTCAGCCATCCCGTGCGAGTTCCTCCAAGAAGTCTCCTAGTCCCTATGGGGTGGGGTATAAATATGACCCCCCCTCTCCTTGGATTTGCCTATAAATAGGACCCCAGGGGTATGAGGAGAGGCACTTGGGATTCTCTACAGGATACTCGTGAGTTCACCTTTTCCGATACTAGCTGAGTCTTTGGATTCCTTTTCCTTAGAAGACCGGGTCGCGACCTTGCGACTAAGTCATCATTTAGTCTTCCTCATACCTAGTTCAGCCATTCTTGGTTGAGAAGGGGCTGCTCCTTTCGAGCATCCGGGTACGTGGTGGGTCCTTCCTGCCGCAGCATCTAGCGTTCTGTTCCCTACAGTTCTTCATCCTAGTCATCTTAGCCATCTGATCTCACCTCTGAACAGGTAACCTTAGGCGGCCTTGATCCGAATTCTGAGGTTGGAATTTTCCCGGGTTCAACACTTGGTGCAGTGAGCATGGATCGCAGCCAAGGAGGAAAGTTTGGTGGTTTAGTGAGATGGCCAATGATGGAGAGCATGGAGAGTTTGTTGGCAACTCGGCGGGAGTTGGCAGTCTCGCGCGAGGTGGCGAGTTTGTGACAATTTCTGCGTTCGAGGAGTTCGCGAAGAAGATCTAGAATACCATCCTCGCCTGGTTTTCTCATCGCTCCGACGTCACGGTGACCTCCCCCCATCGCGTGACACCGTTGGATGAGGAAGTGCCACCGAGGCGAGCTGGGAAGGAGCCCGCTTGGGCGAGAGAAGAGAGAACGATGTAGTCGCGACATCATCCAGCGAGCAGCCAAGGGGTCCTCTTTCGGGATCCAATGTCGCATGCGAGATACCGTGATACTCGCCTATGGAGCTAGTATGATGTCTCCAGCGAGGATGAAACTTGCCACCTCCAGGGAGGGAGGAGCCCCTTCTGTGACGAGATCCTTGTCGCCCCCATCCCTGAAGGCTTCAGAGAGCCCGTTCTTACCTACTACTCTGGCAAAGATGACCCGGTCAGGCATCTTCAATGGTTTGAAGATGTCGTCTCCATCCGCAACATGTCCGACGTATTCAAATGTCGGTTCTTATCCATCACCCTCAAGGGCAATGCAAGAGACTGGTTTCACCAACTGCCAATAGGGTTTGTCTACTGTTTCTCTGACCTCCATCAGGGCCTCATGGAGAGATTCGCAACATCAAAGAAGAGAGAAGGAGGCCACGACCCTCTTCGAGATTACTCAAGGGCAGCACGAGAGTTTGGGCCGCTACATCGACCGCTTCCAGGAGGAGATCTTAGAGGTGGAGGAGGTGGACAGCTTCACCCTAATGGTGGCCTTGAAGTTTGGTCTTAAGCATGGTCTCTTTAGCATGGAGATAGGGTCAAAGCCCCTGAGGTCCTTTGATGAGATGGTGGAGAGGGAAAATACTTTCGCCCAGGGAGAGGAGAAAAACAAAGAATTCTTGGCACTTTTTGATGGAGACGAACTGCGAGAAAGGGGAAGTGCGGGACCTTCGGAAGTAAGGGTTAGGAGGTCCATGGAGAGGCACGTCGAAAGAAGGAAGGATCTAAGAAGAAGAGAAGAAAAGAAGAAGATAGAAGAGCCCAGGAGGGTGGAAGAGAGAAGGCAGGAGAGGCCTCGGAGGCAGGAAGAGAGGAGGCCCGCGGAGGCTCCGACAAGAAGAGGAGAAGAGAGGCAATTCCAGTATCCCGAGAATCGTCCCCAGTGGAGGCCACCAACAAGACCGCATTTCCATCAGGAGAAAAGGGATGACAACCGATGTGAGGAAGGCCGAGGAGGAGGAAGACGGGAGGCGATGGCTATTTCTCATCAAGGCAACAAGCGTCGCAGGCTGGAGCAGCGGGCAAGGTGTCAGGAGGCGGAGATTCCCCTTTACTGCAACATCCATCAGGTAGAGGGACATGGGACATTAGCTTTCCCGGAGTTCTGGGAAGCAAGGAGGAGATTGGAAGCAGGGGTTGCAGAGAGGGAGCAGCCAAGACAGGAGGCCCCAGTGGGGCAGGTAGCATTCCAAGCTCTGGCGAGGAGGAATGAGGACTGTACCGACCTGGGAGGTCGCGGAGAGGTGATCCACAGCGCAGGAGGTGGGCACGTCGGGGTGATCAATGGAGGAGCTGAGCTTGGAGCTTTCCACAAGGGGAGTCTCCATCAAATCTACAAGAAGAGCGTCGCTTCGACGTCGCAGAATCCGCCACCACTAGAAGAGATCATCTTCTCAGAGGAGGATATGCTGGGAAATGAGAACCCCTTCCATGATGCCCTGGTTATTCATGCTGCCATCAAAGACTTCACCGTCGAACGAATCCTCGTGGATAACGAGAGTTCGGTGAACGTCATATTCAAGAGAACTTTCATAGGGCTTCAGGTGGAAGCGTCTCGGGTCCAGGCCGCAGACAGACCTCTCTTTGGATTCTCGGGCGAGAAGAAAGAGGTGGAAGGGGCAGTGTAGCTTCTGTTTACTCTCGGCTGGACTTCGATCCGATGCCGCTTTATCATCGTGGATGCACCGGGCGGATACAACACCATCTTCGGGCGGCCCCTCATCAACTATTTCAAGGCCATTCTGTTGTCATATGACCAGTGCCTAAAGTACTGCCGAGGAGATGTCCATATCAGGATTAAGGGAGATCCCAAGGCCTCTAGGGAGTGCTACCCAAATGCCGTCAATACCATCAGCTGGATGGGGGACGCAGAGAGGTTGGAGGAGCTATTGGAGAAGGAGAAGGGGTTGTGTGCTGCTGAGGAGGTGAAAGAGGTGGAAGTGATCTCTCGGGGAGGAGAGCCTGGTCTGTTGAAGGTTGGACGGTCCCTGCCATTGGAGGGAAAGATAGAGATGGCCGCTTGCCTACAGGACAACGTCGACATCTTCGCTTGGAGCTCCGCCGAGATGCCTGGGTTTGACGCCGATGTTGCCTTCCATCGCCTCAACCTTGATCCCGTGGTGGCTCCCGTTCGTCAAAAGCAGAGGAAGAGCGATGTTGTGCTAGCTGGACTAATCAGGGAGGAGGTGGAGAAGCTGCTGCGAGCGGGTTTTGTTTTGGAGATCCAGTATCCAGGCTAGGTCTCCAATATTGTAATGGTGAAAAAGCCTAGAGGGGGTTAGCGTCTATATATTGACTTTTCCATGTTGAATAAAGCTTGCCCGAAGGATTGCTACCCTTTGCATCAAATCGACACGCTGGTTTATTCCACCGTAGGGTTTCCTGTAATGAGTTTTCATGATGCTTTTTCAGGGTATCACCAGATCAGGATGCATCCCCCTGACTGCCATGACGTCTCCTTCATAACTAGCGATGGCTGCTATAGAAACAAGATGATGCCCTTCGGGCTCAAGAATGCGGGCACAACTTACCAAAGAATGATGGATCATATATTCAAAGAGTAGAAGGGGCGAAACCTGGAATTATATATAGACGATCTCCTTATCAAAAGAAAAAGCGTCGCGGAGCATATAGCGGATCTAGTGGAGACTTTTGCCACCCTGAGAAAGTATAAGATGCGACTCAACCCGGCCAAGTGCGTCTTTAGCGCAGGAAGAGGGAAATTCTTAGGTCACCTCCTCACTCCCAGGGGGGTGGAACCAAACCCAGACAAGGTCAAGTCCATTCTGGAAATGGCGTCCCCAAGAGATCCCAGGGAGGTCCAAAGGCTGACAGGGAAGCTAGCAGGCCTTAGTCGCTTTTTATCCAAAGAAGGAGAGAAGTGCTCTCCATTCTTCAAGACTCTTCAGGGGAATCAGAAGTTTGAGTGGACCGCCGAATGCGAGGAGGCATTCGGGAAACTCAAACAACAACTAACCCAGGCTCCTCTCCTCCAAGGCCTACAGGGAGATGAGGACCTCCTACTCTATTTAGGAGTAGGAGCGGAGGCGGTTACCTTGGTGCTAATCTGAGAAGAAGGCAAGAAGTAGCTCCCCATCTACTATGTGAGTAGAGTGTTGCGGCAAGCAGAATCCAGATATCTTATCTTGGAGAAGTTGGTATTTGCTTTGGTGGTTTCGGCTCGGAGGCTCCATCCCTATTTTCAGGCTCATTCCATCAAGGTCGTCTTCGATCACCCTCTGCGTAGTATCCTGGATGGGGTGGAGTATTCTGGCAGATTGACGCAGTGGACAGTAGAGCTTAGTGAGTTCAACATTTCGTACTCTCCAAGGGTAGCGATCAAGGCGCAGGCAGTAGCAGATTTCTTAGCTGACTTCTCGACCGAGGTGGAAGGAGACGAAGTTTCTTCTAACCCAGTGTCTTGGAAGATGTTCATAGATGGGGATTTGGGCAAGCATTCCGTGGGAGCCAGAGTCGTGCTAGTAAGACCCAGGGAACCCAGATCGAGCAGGTAGTTGAGATCCTCTTCCCCATGACAAATAATCAGGCGGAGTACGAAGCTATGGTGGTTGGTTTGCGTCTTGCCAAGGAGTTAGCGATTCAGGATATCAGGGCCTTCACCGACTCAATGGTAGTCGCATCCCAGATCAGAGGCAAGTTTGAAGTGAATGACCCAATCCTGCAAAGGTACTTGGTAAAAGTGAAGGGTCTGATTGGCGGGTTTCAATCTTTCTTCGTCAAGCACGTACCTCGAGAAAAGAATTCAGAAGTTGATTACCTCGCTAAGTACAGTCCCCGGGCTGGGGGAACCATGAACGAGTTGTTCCGACCGTCAATCGAGGAAGGGGAAATGATTGAGATCGAGCAAATAACCTCATGAAAGGATCCATTCATCACGTTCTTAGCAAAGGGACAGCTGCCTACCGGCGAGGGTGATTAGAGGAAGTTTTGCTACAAAGCTGCCTATTACTTACTACAGGAAGGAGAGCTCTACCGTAAGACTATCTCAGGCCCCTTGTCCAGGTGTTTGTCAGAGGTCGAAATCCCTTGCGTCCTCGAGGAGATTCACTTGGGAGAGTTTGGCAGTCACTCAGGGACCCGCAATTAGGAGCAGAGAATTCTAAGGCATGGATACTTTTGGTCCACCATCTGAAGGGATGCAGAGGCCTTCTCCAAGAAATGTTCGCAATGTCAGCTCTTCGCGCTTCTTCAGCTACAACCAGCTCAGCACCTTCGCTTGATCACTTCTCCATGGCCCTTTGCTATCTGGGGAACGGACTTGATCGGCCCTTTCCCTCAGGCCAACGGGCAAAGGAAGTTCATCCTGGTGATGATCGATTACTTCTCCAAATGGATCAAGGCAAAAGATCTGGCCAAGACAACTTCTCAGGTTGTAAGGAATTTCATCTGGGGGGAGATTGCATGCATGTTTGGGATTCCTCTTGCCATCGTCACTGACAATGGTCAATAATTTGCCAGCTTGGAATTGGGGGACTTCTGCAAATAGCTAGTTACGGATCTTCGATTCGCCTCTGTGCATCATCCCCACAGCAACGGACAAGTAGAAGCCGACAACAAGTTGATCATTAACCTCCTGAAAAAGAAAGTCACCAACTTAAAAGGCAGTTGGGCAGAGCAGCTCCCCTCCATCCTATAGGCACTGAGAATAACTCCAAACTCGGCCACGGGGGAAACTCCCTTCAAGTTATCCCAAGGGTCTGAGGCACTCATCCCAGTAGAGTTCGAGGTTTGGAGCCCTAGGGTCATAGCCGCAGGAGATGGCAGTGAAGAGTGGCTCTTGGAGAATGAAAAGGCTCAAGGACTTTTACTGGACTACATTGAAGAACTTTGCGACTTGGCCTCCACCTGCCAAGAGGAGATCAAAAGGCGCATGGCGAAGCACTTCGACAAGAACGTTCGCCTCAAGAATTTCTGGGCAGGAGCTCTTGTCATGAAGAAGGTGGATGCCGCAGGGAGGGGAGCAACTGTCGGAAAGCTACATCCGAACTGGGAAGTTCCCTTCATCATTTAGGAAGCCCTAGCCACCGGAGGCTACTACCTGCAAGATCAAGTAGGAGAGCAGCTGGGAGGTACCTGGAGCGGGGATGACCTGAAAAGGTTCTATCCCTAGCGAGAACATGTGTCTTCTTTTGTAATCATGTTGATATGAATATAATAGTTGTGGCAAGCTCGTTTCTCTCTATGTTCTAATCTATCTCAAGACTTCTGAAGGCTTCAAGGAACAGCCCCGCGATCGACTCCGGAAACCAGCAGTCGGCCTGCTCCTCCTAAATAGCCTAGTGTGGATGATGGGACGATGCCTCGGGACTTGAGGGTTCTTGTAAGACCGAGCCTGTGCATTGACAACTGAGATCAGCTCCCCCCTTTCACGTCGACCTATGTCTCCCCGATTGCATCTCTCCTCCGACTGGAGGAACTATCTGGAATAGGCCTAAACACTAACCTCCTGGACTTGATAGAGGGACGATCTCACCAAGCAATCTTTGATCTAGGCATCTCAACTACTGTATATGCAGGATAACCTACCAAAGAAGTGGCAAGAACAAGCCCAAGGGAAGATGCTTCCCTCGAGTGCGTCCCGAGGGACCCTCGGAGGAACACTCCCCCTCGCCCCAAGCATTGGCACTAGCCGCCAGGTGACATGACCGAAAGCGATCTGTGATATTGAATCAGGATACGAGCCTTCGACCCGTTCCTCTTAAATAGACCAGTGCGGATGATAGGATGATGCCACGGGAATTAAGCGCTCTTGTAAGACCGAGCCTCTGCATTGATGCTCGAGATCATCTCCCCCCTTACATATCGGCCAATGTCTCCCCGATTGCATCTCTCCTCCGACTGGAGGAATTTTTAGGAATAGTTATGGATGCCAACTTCCCGATTCAGCAGTTTCAAGATCGTCTCTTGTAAGTTATCAGTCATTTATAAACATCGGTGCAGCTAACACATTTGTTGCCTCTCAAGTAACAGGACAAAATCACCTCGAGTGAGATCTGATTGAAGTCCTCGAGTGGTAGTGTTATCATAAGTCCAAGTCCCTGCACGAGCTCCTCTCCTGCATACTGGCCCACGAACTCCTCGAGTGAGATCAAGTTCCTCGTTAGAGCGATGTCGTAGTCCGTGAACTCTGTATGAGCTCCTCTCCTGCAGGCCGACTGCTTGCCTCCCCGAGTCGACCTACACCACTCTTAGTTGAGCAAGGCTCCTAAGAGCTGTCGACTCCAACGATGATTGAAGTCCTCGAGTGGTAGTGTTATCATAAGTTCGAGTCCCTGCACGAGCTCCTCTCCTGCACATCGGCCAACGACCTCCTCGAGTGAGCTCTGATTGATGTCCTCGAGTGGTAGTGTTATTATAAGTTTGAGTCCCTACACGAGCTTCTCTCCTGCATACCGGCCCACGAACTCCTCGAGTGAGATCAAGTTCCTCGTTGGAGCGATGTCGTAGTCCGTGAACTCTGTACGAGCTCCTCTCCTGCAGGCCGAATGCTTGCCTCCCTGTGTCGACCTACACCACTCTTAGTTGAGCAAGGCTCCTAAGAGCTGTCGACTCCAACGATGATTAAAGCCCTTGAGTTGTATTGTTATCATAAGTCCGAGTCCCTGCAGGAGCTCCTCTCCTGCACATTGGCCAACGACCTCCTCGAGTGAGCTCCGATTGAATTCCTCGATTGGTAGTGTTATCATAAGTCCAAGCCCCTGCATGAGCTCCTCTCCTGCATACCGGCCCACGACCTCCTCGAGTGAGATCAAGTTCCTCTTTGGAGTGATGTCGTTGTCCGTGAACTCTGTACAAGCTCCTCTCCTACAGGCCGACTGCTTTCCTCCCCGAGTCGACCTACACCACTCTTAGTTGAGAAAGGCTCCTAAGAGCTATCGACTTCAACGATGATTGAAGTCCTCGAGTGGTAGTGTTATCATAAGTCAAAATCCCTGCACGAGCTCCTCTCCTGCACATCGGCCAACGACCTCCTCGAGTGAGCTCCGATTGAAGTCCTCAAGTGGTAGTGTTATCATAAGTCCGAGTCCCTACACGAGCTCCTCTCCTGCATACCGGCCAATGACCTCCTCGAGTGAGATCAAGTTCCTCGTTGGAGTGATGTCATAGTCCGTGAACTCTGTACAAGCTCCTCTACTGTAGGACGACTGCTTGCCTCCCCGAGTCGACCTACACCACTCTTAGTTAAGCAAGGCTCCTAAGAGCTGTCGACTCCAATGATGATTGAAGCCCTAGAGTGGTATTGTTATCATAAGTCCGAGTCCCTGCACGAGTTCCTCTCCTGCACATTGTCCAATGACCTCCTCGAGTGAGCTCCGATTGAAGTCCTCGAGTGGTTGTGTTATCATAAGTCCGTTTCCCTGCATGAGCTCCTCTCCTGCATACCGGCCAACGACCTCCTCAAGTGAAATCAAGTTCTTCGTAGGAGCGATGTTGTAGTCCGTGAACTCTTTATGAGCTCCCCTCCTGCAGACCGACTACTTGCCTCCCGAACCAAACTACCCCCAGTAGAGCTTGACTCCTGCTAGGTGTCGACTACTCACCACCAGCCAAGCTCGGCTCATATTCAGGCAGGTGCGAGTATGCCTTAGCGAGCATGCGAGTATGCCTTGACGAGCATGCGATAACGACTGTGGCAAGCACGCGAGCACGAGTATGGCAAGTAGTCATTCATGTTAGCACCCTTTTGTGAGTGTGTGGGTGGAGTATGACCGCATAAGTAGCGACTGTGCGACTATGACCAACGTCAACGCATGGGTAAGCGTCACAAACACATCCTCCCCGAGCCTATGAGCCTAGCGAGCGATATTAACAAACATGCGAGAAAATAAGGGCAGAAGAATAAAATAACTTGTATAAATATGTCAAAAATTTACAAGTTATAAAAATGTCAAAATCTATTACATCCAAGCATGACAAAGATCAGCGAGCAACTAGGACTCGTCGTCGCTAGTATCCGTCTGATATTCGTCATCTCCGATGTCTGCGTCCTCTTCCTCGCCACCCTCTTTACTTTCTTCCCCGCTTCCACTGTCGCTGCCACTGCTAGAGCCTGACGACGAGGAGAGAACGAGATCGGGCGAGGTAGACCCCTCAGCTAGCAGTTCAGAGATAAGCTCATCGATGGCGAGCTTCTTCTCCCCCTTGATGAGCTGGCCAATGATCCTCAGTCGAGCGAGCATGATATTCCTCGCAGCCTGCGCTATATTGCGGAGGAAGGACGACCTCTCTTCCCAAAGAGCGCGAGACCGCTTGACAACCTAATGCAGGTCATCCTTCAGCCGCGACGCATCGGGCAAGGTAGCTGAAGAGCTCGCGCGTCCCTCGGCGGCGACCAGGCAAGTTTCCATCTTGGCTGTGGGAATATGGGCCGCTTCCAGCTCCGCTTGTGAGTTGGATAGCTTCTCCTCGCATGCAGACAACTTTTGCGTGGCCTCGATCTCAGCAGCCTGCGAGATATGGAACGTCAGCAAACATCCAGTCAAGAATCATCAATGTCTCATACGGGAAGCGACTTACCTTATAGTACTTCCAATGAACCGATTGCATGCCGAGATCTATGGCCTTCTTGGAGACGATCTTCAAGGCCTTTGTTGTCTCCAACAGTTTCCTGGCCGTATAGTGTCCAAGCTCGGTGGACCGTGCGAGCGCACATGCGGCTTGCGAGGTGAGTTCCGTCGGGCTGTGTTCCAGCATAGACTCAGCGTCTACTCGACCATACAAGGCGTGTAGGACGGCGAAGGCCTCCCCCTTGTCCCCCCAGTCTGCCGACCAAGACGGGAGGTTACTACTTAGCGACACCGAATGTTCGTCCGCTGACCAGGTCACTAGCGGGCGACCAAAAGCGTCCACCACCCCTCGCCCGAGGTTGTAGTTAGGGTGGAAGAAGGGTGCCTGAGCATCCAACGACGACTCCTAATTGTCAGAGTTGGGCGACGACACTTTCGCCCTCTTACTCGCAGGCCCTAGCGACCTGGCTTTTGCCATCTCCTTGGTGAGTTTCTTCTTCTCCCAAACGTTAGGCGGGGGTGGGCTTCCGTAAGAGAGGTGGCGACCTCCTTCGCTAGGGGAAGAGACTTGTCGGGAAGCTCGTTGGCCACTGCATAAATGGAGTGATATGATTAGTGCGAGCTTCAATGAACATGGGCGAGCAGCGAGTATACCCAATTCTTGCTCGAGTCTTACCCTTATGGGGATGGATCGCTTCGAGCATGTTGACGTTAAGCAACCAGAAGATGACGTCGAACCGTCGATCTTGGAAAGATTCAAACAGTTGCTCGCGAAAACCTTCCAGGATCGGCGGGAGGAAGGCGGACAGGGTTGGTGAGGCTAGAGTCCCCAAAGTCTGCGGACCCAGCAATCGAGCAATGGCTAACCACCCACCAAAGTGTAGACGTGGCTGGTAGTCCGTCCAAGGAGAGGGAAGGGAAGGATAGTGAAAGATGAAAAGGCGAAGGCGATCCTCCTCCGCAAGGAGAAAAGAAGGCGATATCGCCTCCCGTTTATTGATCCCCGAGGACGATTCTTGATAGACCGGAGGATCTCGCAGTATTCGAGCCAGAAGGGAAGCCGCAAACTGGCGTCAAAATAGTGAAGCGACAATACCATTGCGCCCTCGACATTGGAATTGAGTCGCTCGCTCCGAGTAGGGAGCCTCGCCGAGTACCCATCTGACATGAGTCTCTCCTGAATGACTCCAAGTCTTGCTCTGTGGTTATTGATTTCTTGAAGGCCGCTTCGGCAAAGTTGACGTCGGGGGCTTGACGGCGAGCATTGGCATCATCCCCAACCATGTTGGCGAGCTTGCTAAAAGAAGAGGAGAGGCGAGTAAGAAAAAGACAAGAAGACGCGAGCAGAAAGGTTACTCACGATGTGGGTTGGAAAAATCGCAGCAGCATACTTATGCCCCACCTACCCCCTCTATTTATAGGCAAAGGAAGGCAAGGGGGGAAGGGGGGGGGGGGTATAAATATGTCTCGGCAAGTATCAGCCTAAGTCATGGTTTAGGTTAGAAAACTTACACCCGACACCAACCCTATCTCGCACGGCGCAGCAAAGGATGTTGTGACATTCGCTAGAAACTTACAATCATATACTCGGCACATCGTAAAATATAACAAGAAACAACAGGAAGATTTTTACGACGAGATACAAACTCGCTTATTATAAATATGATATTATCCAATACAATTAGTCGCCTATCGCGGTTCAGGATAAGAAAATATCCTAGGTTCTA